>OU342743.1:535484356-536084356 GCA_910589775.1 Avena eriantha | reverse complement strand
GATTTCTATCACTTCCCCAGATTCCTAGAGGCATGAACCCACTATCGAGCATAAAGACTCCCTCTTGGAGTTGCTAGCATCTACTCGGCCAAGATAGGTACTAACAACGGGAAGCATGCAAGATCACAAATAACATAGACATGATAGAATCAATAATCAATCTGAAATAGCATCTCAATATCCATCGGACCCCAGCAAACACAACATGTAGATTACAAATAGATGATCTTGATCATGAACGGAGCTCACAAGATCTAGACATGGTAGCACAAAGGAGAAGAACCAACCATCTAGCTACTACATGGACACGTAGTCCAGGGATGAACTACTCATGCATCACACCGGAGGCAGGCATGGTGATGAAGAAGGCCTCCAGGGTGATCTCTCCCCTCTGGCAGGGTGTCGAGAAGAGCTTCAGATCTCTCCCGATCTAGGGATGGAGATGGCGGCGGCTATAGACTCTTTCGTGGAATTTTGATTGGGTACTTAGGGTTTTTGTCCCGGAGGCAATCATAGGCGAAGGGGCAAGGTCGGTGGAGTACCAGGGGCCCACACCCCATGGTGGCGTGGCTAGGTCTGGCCATGCCACCACCAGGTGTGGCCGCCCATGCTCCCCTCTTCGTCTCCCCTCCGGACTCCGTATTCCTTCTAGTGAAATATTGACTTGGGCTTTTGTCCAGTCCAATTCCGAGAATATTTCCTTACTAGCTTTTCTAAAACCAAAAACAGCACAAAATAGGCAACTGGCACTGTGGCATCTTGTTAATAGGTTAGTTCCAGAAAATGTGTAAAAATACTCCAAAGTGTGGACAAAACATAAGAAAGTAGATATAAAACAAGCATGGAACATCAAAAATTATAGATACGTTTGCAACGTATTAGGCCTCCCCCGGCGAGGCCCAATTATGTGATGCACCATAAATCTGATTTAAAATATATTTTAATACTAATTCATTTAATTAATATTAAATACATATTATTTAATACCTATCACTCTGAAACACCTTTCAGACCCCTCCGATCATCATCAGATATCCCCGAAACACTTCCGGTATCATCCCAGAACAATTCTGGTATTATCTCTGTGTTCTCCTAAGATCTCAGATATATCCCTAAGCATCATCTACCCTTAAGCATGACACCTATGGTCCGGGAATACACAGACATGATCGAGACACCTCTCAGATCAATGACCAACTATGGTGTCTGGTAACTCATGATGGCCCCCATGCATTCCACGAATAACTTGATCGCTTGAACCTTGAACATCGAGTCTCATTCCCTTTGCACATACGATACCTAGATTGTCCAAGACCTGATATCTAGTATCTCCATACCTAGTTCAATCTTGTTACTGACAAAGACATTTAATCATTCCCGTGATATTGGATCTTTGTTACCTAGTCACATGTTTGCAAACTTATAGATGTAATTTCATCGAGTGGGCCCATGGTATCTATTTGTCACGCGGATGTGCAAATCCCGATATTGATGCATGATCCTCTACATATCCCTCTAGAATACCCAACTTACATCTTTATGATCACCCTGTTACGGTGTGATCGTTAATGATGTCTAAGAAACTATGGGGATATTGATTAAACTTTAATCTCACGGTCAAAGGAACAAGTCACTATGTTTTGATAGATATTGCAATGCTAAACTTTATGAATGGATCACATTGCAATACAATATGTGCGTGTGTGTCCATCACATCATTAATCCAATGACATGACCCTGTTGTTAGTTGACATAAATGTCCATGATCGAGAAACCTCGATCATCGGGATACTAGGGACCTTAGTTTGTTTATATAACACATGTGTATTAGTGTTTCCTCTTAATACAATTATAGCATGGTATAAAACTATTACAAACTAATGAGATATGTAAATAAACCTCTTTATTGTTTGCCTCTAGGGTACATCTCCTTCAGTCTCCCACTTGCACTAGAGTCAATAATCTAGTTTTTGCTTCACGCATTTTAACACTATAGCATTATGGTGTTATCCACACGTGTTGCTTGTGGTAAACCCAATCTCCTAAACTAACACTTTCAGTTATGTGTGTATTTGCATGTATATGCGTCACTACGCATTAACTCATTATCCAATGAGATGGCTTTGTATAAATTTGTTCTTCTGGTGAGACCTCAATTCCTTAGCCAAAACTATGTTGACACTATTGTCATACAATAGATCTTCATAGTATAGCCTACTTGGAACTGCACCTAGTTTGATAAAAAACTATTTGACACAAATGCCCTCTATATGCTGCTACTATAGCGGTCATATACTCAGCCATTGTTGTAGTAGTCATCATAGTGTTACACCTTTGGAACTAATCCAAATTCACTTTGGAAGTTTCTTCCATTTCACTATGCCACATTATTTCTTAACACATAGCCTAATTGAGATAAACTTTATTTGTGTATATGACAAAAACTTGCATCAATATATCTCATTACAATTAACTATTTTGTCATATCTACGTACATCGAATATTCTTTTTTCTTCCAAACTACACAAGAATATCATTACTATTGTCCAACAATCATCTTATAAATCACTCTGGTATATGCTCTAGCACTAAGAGCATATGACTCATCTAGGTGAGTACATATCATAGCATTCATGATTAATCAAATCATTCACAAGGTTTCACTTACCAATTGTCAATACAATTGATCTTGCTACCATGTGGTAAGAACTTTCCTTGTCAAATATTGACTAGGAAACTCACACAACTCCCACTCAAATATGCCACCATATTCAACTAATCCAATATTTCATATATGTACTTCAGCATAACCATAATAGCATTTAAATCTATCTATATAGACTTTGATGTCTAATATATTGGCTTTGCCTAAGTCTTTCATCAAAATCCAATTTTAATGAAATTCTTAATTCATGCAAAATTAATGAAACATCATTTCCAATTAACAAAATGTCTTTCACATAAATCATTTGGAAATAGTCTTAACACTCCCACTTACTTTCTTGTAAACACAAGCATCTTCATTGTTCTATGAACTTTAAACTCTTTAAAAGTTTCATCACGGTGAAAATTCCAACTCCACTATGCTTACTTCAACCATTGAAATTTGCATATATTTTAGCACCTCTCGAATTAACAAACCCTTTGGATAGTGTCATGTACACATCCTAGGTAACCGTTCTATTAAAAGAATGTTGTTTTGTTTATTCAATTATCATATCTAAACATATATTTGTTGCTACAATAATTCGTACAGACTAAATGTTGCTACGGAAGATCAAATCTTATCGCATTCAACTATTTGAACTTTGTCGTAAAATTTGTTATGACATGTCGACCATTCTAGATGTAAACATCCACGTCTGTTATTTATAGATCCATTTATATTTTGAAAACTTCATGCCTTCCTGAGGGTCTACCAAGTTCATAACTTGATTTTAGTATATGGATACTATGATGAATTATTATGGCTTCTATCCATCTAATGGAGTCAGGGCATATCATCGCTTCTTTGCATGTAATCTCTATATCATAGTCCCACAATGAAATTTTGTCCTCAGATCTGACTATTTGATTATTAACCGATCCATATGGTTCAATAGGAACTTAGATTTCCAAAACATACAACATTTATAGAAACGGTAGCCATCAGCATTGTAGTAGCCTCCAAAACACTTTTTGGTGTTGCGCTAGTCTGATCAAGTCACTTAGGTTCGAATAACCTCATTAAAGTTTCTATTGTCCTCCCACTTAACTTTTCACGGAAAGTCCCTTCTCAAAGAACTCATCGTTCTACCGACAAACAGATTTGTCTTTTAGTGTTATGGTGGAGGAATTCCCAATGATTATTTTAGGATAACCTACAAAGACGTGAATATCCAACTTTGGTTTTTGTAAATATTTTATATATGCCTTGCATACCAAAATTTAAGAAAGACAAACTGGGTTTTACTCCTTGGCATTTCAACGGATCATGATGTTTCTCTTTTCAGTGTAAAAATGGTATGTAACTATATCATAATCTTTTAAATTATATGACAGTTTTCTATTTGATCTTACCAAGTCAAACTAGGTTTGATTTCATTCTCAAAACATTCCATACTACTATGGTGTTTCAGGAAACTCAAGTTTATGAAATAATTTCTAAACATTCAGATGTCTGCTAAAGTTGTAACTTAGAAATCTTCTTTTATTATCCAATCATAAACTCTTGATTTTCTTGTTACCATGATTTATAATTCACACTAAAACCTTTGAACATGTTTCAAGTGTCTTATACTTTTCCTCATATCTATTCAGGTCCTCGGTGAAAGTATACAAAGTGGAATAATCCACCACACACGGCTTTAAATAATGGACATATATCAATATGTATTACTTTCACTAAATTAGCCGTCCGTTTAGCTTTTTCCGGTGAACATAGTTTTAGTTACTATAGGAAAGGCTTACAAACGTCAATTTGTTCGAAAACAACTTCACTCCAAAATCCCATCAACATGGAGTTTCTTCATGTTCTCCAATCCAATATAACTTAAACGGTGGTGTCACATTTAAGTGAAATTTCAATCATTTTGTCTTGCAATGCTTTAGAATTTAGTTTTATGAATATTATTTCACCAACAAGATTTATAATGGTTCAACCATCATCTATGGAATACAATAATTGTTTGAACAACAATTTGTTCTCACAATGTTGGAACCAGATAAAGATTATCGGAATAAATCGCATTGGCTTGGTTCTTGATGTAGATGACAAACATAATAACATCTTATTTGTTTATCGATGAACATCATTACCATATTATTTTGTTAGTTACTTGGACCACTGTATTTCTTATATTGAGTTGCTTTTGTATGACATTTCATACCAACCAATTCAGTATCTAATACCGAAGAATTATATTGGTTTAACATGCAAAGAATTTACATTCATAACATGTATATCTTGTATATACCTAAGCTGGACAATTCTAGACCATTTATATTTCTACCAATTACATTTATAGATTCTCTTTCAACGTTTCCTATCTTTTAGAAGAATCAATCAACATCAATAGTGTCATCAATCACATGGTACTTGGTCCAAATGTATTAGTCAAATACTAATATCTTGGAACTTGCACTTTTGAAGTGATTCACGGTCATCACATGATTCGTGTTCTTCCAGATTCATCTTTTAGTGATCTTTTGGTATAGTAAACATATTACCTATACCTATTATTCATCCTATCATGAAAACTTTCATGATGAACTACTATATCTCACAAGGACGAATATTTATATAACTTTATCTCCCAAGCCTATTGGGTGATAGTTACTCCTAGCGTCACCATCATTCGCAAATTCTCATCCAATATGAGAATTTGTTTCTAACTAAATTATACTTTAATCATGTTACAACCAAACAGTGTTTCGGATATCCGAATATCTTTTAATAGAGGTGATTTCAAAAATGAATCTTTCATCTCCTAGATAATCTTGATACAAGACTTTCTTTCTAATATCAAGTATCATGGAGGTAAACATGATCTTTTAGACACTAACTTCATAATTAATTACTCCAGGATTAATACACTCATTACATTTTATGGGGTAAGTGAGTTTTAAACGAAAGTTTGCTTTAGGACCTTTTATCTTTAATTTGACACTCAAACAATACGGTACTAGTCCATAAAGTAAGTATCTAGAATACTATAGTTATATTATCTAAATTAAAACTAAGTGCAAGGTAGTCTATAACGGATGCCAACTACAACAAACCTATGCAAACTATCTTAGATTGTTTATTTCATAATATGAGTTTAGTACAAGAACTCCCACTTAAACAAACATCCCCCAATGTTGGTTTAGTGATTACATGATCCCTTTACACCGTTTATCATACCGAGCGTCACGACTTTTGATACAACTGCCAGGGTGGATATCGACATATGGATCACATCACCATGTGACTAAAGCTTAAGCTCTTTGGTCACTTGTGTTCCGAGGCCATGTCTGTACATGCTAGGCTCGACAACTTTAACCATAATGTATTGCAGTGTATACATGGATTACATCCACTGTATGCGAATGTCGATGTGTTTGCGCCCGATCATCACAGACTGCTCCACAACGATGGACTTTATTGGTGGTGCACACTAATGCGAGAACACAAACATTGGAATTATTCTTTACGGATCATCTCACTGTGCTACCGTCGTAAGTCTAGTACTAGCAAAATAAGATACATAACCAATCAACATCATATGTAAATGGTTTATGTGATATGTAGTTGTTGTCGTGCCTTGATCTCTATCGAGCGCTTCCGACACGACACCAGATCCATTGTGTCTCCATGCCTTCGGTAGTACATTTCATAAAGACTTACCTTAACCATACATATCACATGCCCTTACAAAATAAACTTAGACGCCTCTACTTTATCTTTGCATATTTTACGTGGTTGTTTGGGCTTTCGCACAAGAACCATTTCTTACCTACGAATATCAACCACAACATGGATTGACTAGTTGCCGCTTTAAGTCCCCTTTCAGGGCCATCCTTTATAAATGTCATATCAACTAATGTTAGAGAGAAAGACACCCGCTAGCCACTTATATGGTACAATCCATATGTTGAGCGTGGAACCAGTTTCACGTAAGATTACGCGTAAGTTCGGTCTGGGCCGCTTTATCGGACATTGCCGCAATATGAACAAGTACACGTGGGAGGGTAGCAACTAGAAAATAAATGCCCATACAATCAACATGTGTTCTATTCGTACCAAACCTCTACGCATAGATCAACTCTCATACCACTTAAGGGGTTAAACAAAAAATTCCTGGCAAAGAGAACACACCTAGCAAAGATTTATCTATGCAGATGTAAGGTAACGAGAAGGGGATCAGGTGTTCATACCCTTGCAGACCAAAAGTAGTTAATGTTCCGCGGGGAACGTTGCTGATGTAGTCATACTCACCCGACCTCGAGGTCATGAAGCTCCTGGCAAGTCAGCCCTGGTCCTTGTAAAACATAGCAGACTCAAGGTCATGTCAACGTCCAAGCTCCAAGATCCAAGCGAATAGAACTACAAGTGGTGGTTCCTCGTGGCTTTACACGCATCCGGTGTAGAGACGTCTCTCGGGCTCTGGTCTAGCAAAGCAGCGGAAGAAGATTGATCTGGACCGATTTCGTTAGCACGACAGCATGTGTATGGTGGGGAAATCCCTATCCCCTTATGTAGTTCGAAACTTGGGAACCACACATGAGGGAGAGAGAGGTAGATAGAAATAGGCAAAGGCCAATTTATGGGATCGATTTGGGGGGAGGGGTGCCCCTCTTTATATAGGTGGAAGGGAGGCACCAGCTCTCTCAAAGTCCCGGGGTGGGACTATACAAGAGGGAGGAAGTGGGAGGCGCCGCCGTACAACCCCCCTTTATGGGCCCCATGTGGTAGGAGGCCCACTAGGTCTGACGACCCTCCTTTGGCCTTCCCTAGGGTGTGGCCCCCTTGGGCCTCCTCCGGTGAGGCCCAATAGGTAGGTTGCCTGTAAATCCAATTAAAATTATATTTTTTTAACATTAATTAATTTAATTAATATTAAATACATACTAATTAATACTTATCACTCTGAAACCCCTTTTAGGCCCTCCAATCATCATCAGATATCCCTGGAACACTTTCGGTATCATCTCAGAACAATTCCAGTGTTCTCTCTCTTTTCTCCTACGATCTCGGATCAATCCCTATGCGGCATCTACCCTTAAGCATGACACCCTACGGTTCAGGGTTACACATACATGATCGAGACACCTCTTAGATCAATGACCAACAAAGGTGTCTAGAAACTCATGATGGCCCCCATGCATTCCACGAATAACTTGATTCCTTGAACCTTGAACATCGAGTCTCATTACCTTTACACACATGATACCTAGTTTATACAAGACCTGATCTTTGGGATATCTCCTTACCTAGTTCGATCTTGTTATCGGCAAACACGTTTACTCGTTCATGTGATATTACATCTTCGTGACCTAGTCACATGTTTACAAACTTGTAGATGTAATTTCACCGAGTGGGCCCAGAGTATCTATTTGTCACGCGGATGTGTAAATACCGATATTGATGCATGCGCCTCTACATATCAAACATATACCTTTATGATCACCATGTTATGGTGTTATAGTTGATGCAGTCTAAGAAACCATGGGGATATCGATTAAACTTTGATCTCATGGTTTGTAACATCCCAATTCCAGCAACCCTGTTTAGTTGTCCAGAATTGCAAAAATCAAGGGGAACAAAAAAAAATTCTTGTTTAGTGATGTAGTGCTAGCTTGTTATTTGTATGTGCTTATGCATCTTAATGTATAGCATATGATATACTCCTTACCTCACCATCATTTGACAAAAGCTATTTCACAAAACTGTGCTGGCTCATTTTACATATTCTCAAATGTTCTGGCATTTCAAAACTTGATCCAAGATTCCTTTGAAGCAACAACTATTTCTTAGCTTCCATTTACAAAACTATGGATCTATATGATATGAGCTCCCTATGTTTTAAAGACAGAACCTTCAACTACTCTTACCTCTAGATTTTTCCAAAACCTTTTATAAAGCTTTTAAATTCTATTCTTGGTAGAGGTACCAAGGAGCTTACCTTATTCAAAACTCCCACCTTTTCAAAATACCCATCCTTATCTCAATCTAGGCTCGATGATAACCCTAGTAGTAGATTGAGTTGCTTGCTATGATGAATTGCCTTGATCTACTGTATGTGTTGTTTGCTTAGGAAGTAGTATAAGCTACCCTAGGAGCTCATTATCTAGCCTCTAGTTAATCCTAGAGTATCAACCCTAAGCAAGTTAACCCAGCTAGATCTGATCTACATCCACAAGGTGATCATCTAAAACCCTTAACCAGATCACCTCTGAAGTTATTCATTCTAGAAGCTTCCAAGTCAAGGAAGAACTGAATCAAACCTGGATCCTTTCTACTGAATCTACACTTCAATCTCATCCATTTGCTGATAAGTTGGGAACCTTGCATCTTCTCAAAAGCATTCCCTCTTATATTCTAGTCAAAAACCACCAATCTGCCAAATTTGGTTGTCTGGAAAAAGGTTATCAATATCACATCTTTGGGACTCCCTTCTTCTCAACCCTTGTGCATTTTTGGACATGCACTTGAACCATATTGTAGAACATCATAAGTACTTCCAAGAACCACTCTTGAACTTGGCTAGATCATCCTATAATCCACTTGTTCTTGATGGTTTTGCAGGCAAGAAAATAATCTTTCTTGTAAATCTTATCAACATGCCTACTTTGGTAGAAGCTCACATCTTCATACTATATACGCTTGACCAACCCTTGGTAGGGTTGTGCTCTAGTAATGAAGGTATATCCATCCCTACTTCATTGTTTCAATTGGAGCTTTGTGCTTCCAACCCCCCCATGGTTTTGAAGGCTAGTTGAAAATCTGTTTTGGCACCTTTACTTTTTTCAAAGCTTGTCTTCAATCTTTGGAGAGCTCAATCATGATAAACCTCAAACATCTGTACCATGATGATCTACATCACTTGGTATATCCATCCATATATCCCATGACTGATGGGGAGCTCTGAGCTCCAACATCCAACTAAGTTTTGAAGGTATAAAATTAACTTGGCCCAAGATCCTTTATATCTTGTTTTCCTTCAAAATCAAGCCTTATTTTAAAAACCCAAGGCTCCAAATAATGGATACACTTTGTGGACATCACCTACCCTGGATATAAAAATTTATAAAATATTATCCATAATTCTTCTAACCCAAAAATCATTTAATTCATTTATTTGACCAAAACTCCCTCTATAAAAGAAACTTGGTTTTACTCCAAAACACTTTACCAAATTTGAATACATATGAGGCCTACATATCATATACTATCTTACCACTTCAAAAATAAATATTTTAGAAGAGTGTTAATAATTCTTTTTGCCCCTTTTCCTAAATGGCAAAAATGATAAAATTATTGTTTTAATACTTTTATGCCTCAATAAATCTTGGGAAAATTCTCCCAACTGTGAAGTCAAATTTGGGACTATATCAAACCAAAACCTCACCTTGTCCAACTCAAAAATATCGAATGGATCCAATAAAACATATTCAGCACTCTTTAGAGAATTAATATAAACAACATCTAAAATATTCAGAAAAAACACAAACGTTTCTTGGAGAGGTATATTAACCATATATATCAACAAGTACCCTTGCCTCACATGGACAAAGTCAAATTTCAAAAATTCCTTCATGATAATCTACATGATCAAAACTTGCAAACTAATCAAACCTTGAGCTAAACACAATCAAACCTTCACCAATCCTCATAATAATTTACCATAGCAACCCTTACTCTCCTCTAGTCGTGTTCTAATGCAGCACTATAGTGCTCAGCACCTCCCTTGTCCTCTTGTGTTTGGACGAAGGAGAGATAGAGAGCTCACGCACACTAAATTCATAGCTAGCCTCGGTAATGCCTTGGCAACACCACCCCCTCTCTCTACCCTAGGCAGCGTACATGACCCCCTCACACCCCTCTCCACTGTCCCTGTCGACCGACCAAGGCCTCCCGACCTCCCTCCTTTCCCCTCAAATGGACATGGTCCACCATGGTCCTCTCCACCCGGGATAAAAGGCTAGAGGCCACCCATCACCCATTCGTCTGCTCATTTGCTCACTTACCCACTCACTTACCTCCCAGAACACCACCCATTCTCCCTTGCGCTCCCCTACCCGAGAAAAGAAGAACATGGCCTCTCGGCCATTGCTCAAGATTTGTGCATGGTGTTCTCTCCCTAGCCTCTTCTCCTCTTCATGTCCTTGTGCTGCAATCCCCTAGACCTGATGCATCTAACCCTACCTTTATCCTTGCCTACGACCCTGTCTACTACCGCTGCTAGGGAGCTTCGACAAGGTCGTCATGGTTGTCGTCGTGCAAGACTTCTTCCGGTGGTGAACCCCACTGTGTCGCCCCTCGCTGGACTCGGCAGCCTGCGTCACGTCTATTCCGCCACCTCTCGACCCTTGACGCGCCCTCCGGTGAGCCCTGCTACCTCCCTGACCCTCATTAGGCTTTCTTTCTTGGTGTTAGACGCGCGAGGAGGGAGACGACCCCAGGGCCGTCGATCTCTTTCTAATCGGGCGGCCCTAGAGGCTCCCCTTTGTAGCCTCGCTAGCACCGACAGGTGGGCCCCACCCACGGGATTTGAACCGTGATGCTCCCACACGAGCCAGTGCAGGGAGGGCCAAATCCCCCTCTGTACGGCCCAATCCCTTACAAATCCGGCCTAGTATCTCTTTCATTTAATCATTTTCCTTATAGATCTATAAATTGCTTGGAGGTTTAAATAAAAGTAAAAATGGAAAATGCTATTTTTTCCTAGACCTAAATTCCTACATGTTACTACATGTCTTGAGCAACACGCAGAACAAATCGTAGGCCAAAAATAATCTTTATTATTTACTGACATTTAATCTACAAAAAAGTGTCTTTTGAAATCAATAAATCCCTTAGTGCGATTCACATCTCCAATTTGAGAAAATTCAATTTCCTATGGAATATATTGGACATATCTATCTAGTGCCATTAGGCTCACGCCAAGTGGAGCTCTGGTTTTCCTTTAACAAAAATAACAAAAGAAATTC
Source organism: Avena eriantha (assembly GCA_910589775.1). Taxonomy (NCBI): domain Eukaryota; kingdom Viridiplantae; phylum Streptophyta; class Magnoliopsida; order Poales; family Poaceae; genus Avena; species Avena eriantha. The sequence goes on along the minus strand of OU342743.1, from coordinate 536,072,683 downwards.
ATATTTGACTTTGGATATTTCTCTAGGAAAAACCATAAAATGTTTGGAACTTTTTCCAACTCTCACTGATGAGGTATTTCAATACCCATAAAAAACTAGGAGCCCACTTTTATTGAGCCTCTGTTGATTTATGGTAAATCAATCTTCTTGGTCTAGGGTTATTTTAGGAGATAAATCACTATAGGAGTTTTTCAACTATAAAAATGATGAATCCAATTTCTACAAATAGTATCTGAATTACCTACTATGCATCCTTGGATTCATATCAAAAGCACTTGTAGTTTTAATCTGGTTAAAAAGACAAATTGACTATACAACTAACTTTGGGAATTTCCCAAGGGCATTCTGGTAATTATTTTGAGGTGATTCCAACTCTCAAAAATCATAAACTCAAATATATACAATATCCTCTAAGAACAAATTTATTTGAGCTCCAGATATTTTCTGGTGATTTATTCACCTAAACTAGGGGTTTTCGCCTAAAATAATCATAACTAATTATTAAAAATTGATAAAATCATGAAACCACTTTTGTTGTCCTTGTTATTTCATTGCCTATTTGATGATATCATCATTGATCTCACCCAAGCTAAAGCCTTAGTCAAAACCCTCTCATTAAGTGTTATTTGAAAATTGAATCATAAAGGAAATTCCACCAAGGAAATTATAGTAATTCCAAAAGCTAAGAACTCAATCTATCAAAACCTACTGAAGTGAATAATGGGTTGTACGTTTGCTTGTTGCATTGTATTGGTCTTTGTATGCCTTGTGTTGATTATGCCCTTGTTTGCTTGCATGTATGATCCTTGACGATGATAATTGCGATTATATCAAAGATCCGAAGAAGATGGTTATTATTATTATGGTTTTCTAAGAAGAAGTCCAGGGACATATATTGCTAGATTGCTAATCACATGCAAGCCACCTTCTTGCTCATAAGCCTTGTCCTACTGTTTTACTTATGCATGTTTTACCTACTGTTTATGAAACTGCATTGTTTTAATATATGATGAGCTATATCTAGTAGTGACTTGACTCCTCCAAACCATTACACATTTTTACTACTAAGTACAACACCCTTGATGACACCTACTCGTCCCTAGTATGGTAGATGGTGTACAACACTATACCCCATTGGAGACCCTGTTTTTTCTAAAGCAAAACTATAGGATGGGAAGAACCCGGAAAAGTCTTACAAAATGTTTTATGATAAAATCTTGGTGAGGTTTGACCTACCAAGAGAATTTTTATAAATAAAAAGGTTTTTGTTTTACAAAATATGTTGTAGGAAAGATGGAGGAAAAATGGTTACGAAAATGCACCCGTTTCTTTGTAGTTTTGCTAGAATAATTAATCCGTGCAACCACATTACTCTGGAATGGGACAGGGCTGGACTTGAAGTTTTCTACTTTGGTGTGGGAATTCTCACAACTTCTTATAAGGGATCAGCTCCCTCTAATTCTGGGGTTGCCTTTACAAAAAGGATCATATGTGAGACCACCACCTGGAGGAAGTAGGACCGCCCATGTGAGCGGTCGGGCGATACTATGAGCCTCTCATTGAAAGTGCCCACTCACGAGGAGTCGGAATGCACTCTGGTTGGTCCGTGGATAACTGACGTCCTGGTGTTGAGAGGAACAACTCATAGGGTAGGGCATATGCTAGAGTGGCATCTAGAGAGTCTTGAATCGGTTATTTGACCCACGATTCGTAGGTGATCAGGGCAGGGTAACCGGATGGTGTGGGTAAAGTGTACAACCTCTATAGAGTGTAAATCTATTCGAATAGCTGTGTATGTGGTCCTGGATGGTTGAGAAGGTTGCTATAGAGCGGTGCTAGTTTTGATTTCAAAAGGATTTCGGGAAAGCAAAGGCTTTTGGAAATGTTTTGACCATGGGATGGTCGGAAAGGATAAATGTTTTGACCATGGGATGGTCGAAAAGGATAAATGCTTTGACCATGGGATGGTCGGAAAGGAAGGAGAAATGTTGGTCATGGGATGACCTGAAGGAAGGCAAATGGATGACCCCATCCTAGTAGTCTACAAGTTTTTCAAATGTTTTCGAAAAGGTTTAGAAAAGTTTTGGAACAAAGATATGTAGATGCTATATCTACAAGCAAAATTATTCTTGAAAAGAACCCTGACATAGATATGGTTACTCGTGTTCCCATGATTTGGTACCTAGGGCCTGCGGAAAGGATTACAGTCCATGAAGAGTCAATATGAGGATCCAAAAGAGCAACTGACAAAGATTATAGTTATAGTAGGAAAGGGAACAAAGACCAACCTGAAGTTGGTATTGTAATTATGTAACCTATCCATATACAGCTTTGAGACCTGGCCTATTATATATAGGACGGGAGAAGCATAGGCGAGACCACCAAACAATCCCCAAGCGATTTGTAACCAAGCAATCCCTCGTTATATTCAGGCGACTTTGATTCCATTGTTTCCAGACTTCCAACGAAATCCCCAGTGTTCTCTTTTCCACAAAACCCTAAATCCTTCTTTATGGACATTGCCGAGATTACCCCTCGTCAATTGGCGCCATCTGTGGGAATCTTGAGCACTGGAACCATGGATTCGGCGGAATTCTTTTTGCCAAACAGCAACCCTACAAAAGGATATCCACGCCCGCCCACCCCTGTGATAGCACTCACCGATTTCAATGGAGGATCTGATCTGATCATCGAAAGCTTCCACTTCCAAGTTGAATACCCTCAAGAGACACGCCTTTCGGCCCTGACTGCATCAGAACCATCAGCGGGGAAAACTACACTTACAGCGATTCCAATATCATATGCTGGATCCTCCATGGATCTCACGGCGGAAATCAAAGAACCTGATGAAAACAAGCAAGATGAGACAGATTTGGGGGACCTTGATGGTCTTCATGACAATCTCTCCTTCGAATCAGATTCCCACTAACTCCACCACACGGAACAAGTCCAGCAAACTCTGAACCCAAGGAAAGGAGCGAAAGCATCAATTTTGGAATAAGGATGGAAAAAATATACCCGGAGCAAATATTTATGGATTTCGTTGGTCCACCGGACAATGTATCCCCCAATTCGGATGACGACGCCACAAGTCGGTATACTACCCAGCACCAAGTATGCGTGGTCATCGGCGACGCATCGACCCAGGAAGACTCCAACGGTAATCCTATTTTTAACCCTGGTGATATCCTATCAAGCGACAATGCATGAAACCACGGAAACAAAGGAAATCATGGAAACGGTGAAGACCCAGCAAACAACCGCGTAACCACAGGAGAGGGAGAGCCACGCAGAGGCGAGAGGCAAACTCTCCGACTGCCAGCCGAAGCATCGAAAAAAGCAAGTGTAGCAATTTCGGGTGCAATTCCCATGACCACTGATGCCACGCACAAGGATCTACTAGCATACCAATATTTGCTCCATGATGTAGAGGCAGCTTGATGAAAGAAAAAGACTTGCCGACGAATCCAACCTACGACCGGCCTAGTTAAGCTCTACCCGAGGATCAGGGAGCATGACAGGAGGAGCACCGCCAAGGAGGGGAACATCTCAACTACAGAACATCCCCGAAGGAGATAGAAGTGAATTGATCCGAGATCTGGCTCTGTCTTTCATGTCAATAGATCAAGCAGGAAATATCAAGGCAAAAACAGCTCAAGCAGTAATCATGGCCGCACAAACATACATGATAACAACTCAACCTGCACCCGACGACCCTCGTGCAGCCCTCCACCGCTTCGCCCTGATGAACCTCGGCATGGTGGGAGCATCTCTCGCACAGGCAGAGAAGGGAACCATATGGCAACCCGACAGATCCCAGCATCGTCACAGCATCCCTCGGCAAATAGGTCAAAAATACGATGACCTCCAAGAGCCTGAAGCTTGGTTGACAGATTATCTGGCCATAGTTAAACTACAAAGCGGCTCCAAGGCCACCACGATGCAAAGCTTGCAACTGCATTTAACCGGCGCGACTCGCTCTTCGTTAAGACAATTACCCAAAGATTCTATCAACAGCTGGAATAACCTGGAGGACAAGTTTATCAGAAATTTCAATTCCACCTTCAAGCGACCCGCGTCTCTAGGGCAACTGCAGGCATGCAAACAGAAGTCCAGAGAATCAATACGAGCTTTTGTTCAGCGGTGGAGCACTATAAAAAACTCGGCTGAAACGATATCCGATGAAAGAGCAATTGCGCTTTCAACGACGGACTCTGTCGACAAGAGTTCATGGAAGAGCTAGGACGAATCAAACCAAACACAATTTCACAGCTGATGGAAATAGCCAATCGTTGGGCCGATCGAGAAGATGCATTACACAACAAAAGGGATCGCTCACCCGAAGAAGACAGGGATACGTGAAACAGCGATAGAAGGCGACGAAACAATGATGGTTATAGCACACCAAGTTATGTTGCAGCCGGTTTTCTGGAGGGGACAACCGACGAAGCGACAACTACAATAGCGGGTATCGAAGCAGTAGGGATGTCACTGGAGGAGGCTAGCCACAACAATGGTACCAACCAACAAATCGAGAACCACCTATGTCAGCAGGACAAATGTTGGAAGGGCCATGCAATATGCACTTTTACGTAGACTCAATAGGGAAAAGGCGATCCAATCACCTCCTAAAGGATTGCCGAACATTATTAAAAATGCAAGGGCAACTGAAGCAGCAAACAGAGGCTACGTTACTACACCTGGCGCTTTTGCTACCGGTGCACCACTACCACCACCGGGGCATCCGCCGGCAGGACAACTGCAAAACACAACAAACCAAGAGGATGATGACTCAAAAGGGGCGACCATCCAATAGAACACAGAAACTGATCACTAGACAATTAAACATGGCAAAAATGGCGCCACCCCCTTCCATGGAGTATCTTCATTGGTCAGAGCGAGAGATAACCTTCAACAGATCTGACCATCCACTTCAGGTCCCACGACCTGGTCAATAAGCACTCGTAGTGGAGGCAAAAATCAGCGGGTTCGACATGAGCAAGGTTTTCTTGGATGCAGGGAGCAGCATCAAGCTCATCTATGCCAAAACTCTACGAGCAATGAATTGGTCCCTGATGAATCTATCACCAACAGATACAACTTTTCACGGAATAGTTCTAGGCAAAGCCGAAGCTCCTCTAGGCAAAGTATACCTCGACGTACTATTCGGGTCAAGAAGCAACTTCAGGCGTGAAAACTAGAGTTTGAAGTCATGGACTGGCAATCACAGTACCACACGATCCTAGGACGACTAGCTTTCGCTTGATTCATGGCAGTACCCCATTACGCATACCTGGTACTGAAAATGTCAGCACCCAATGGGGTCATAACAGTAAAAGGAAGCTTCAGCCGCTTAGACAGCTACGATCGCGAATTCAACAAAATATCAGAATCCTTCGACATGGAGATGCAATTTGGCTAGCTAAAAATAGCGAGAAGGGTTCCTACACGACAAATGCAGCGAGAAAACCTCGGAAAATTAGGAGCACCATGTACCCGCAAAATCTACCTATTCGGTCTCCACCTCCGGTCCCGTATAGGAACATGCACTCGTCAGTATAAGCAACCCGGAAAATTAAACTATTTTTCTCCCTGGTCCTCCGTACAGACACGGCGCCTCCAGCCGACAAATTACACTTACCGTGAAGAAGCATGATGGAGCACCTCAAGGAAGAAGCCGCAGTTTTTAGGAAAATTCGTTACTTCTATATCCAATAAGGCCAATGGCCAAGCGATTATGCCAATGCAATGTATCCATTCATACTAATAAATGAATAATGAAAGTACTTCTCGGTATAGAAATTTCGAAGACACATACAGGAAAATGTGCAAAGAGACATCAGTTCGTTAGGTCCTCAACAAAAGAATACAACGTTGATACGTTGCTAACGTATCCATAATTTTTGATGTTCCATGCTTGGTTTTTATCTACTTTCTTATGTTTTGCCTACACTTTGGAGTATTTTTATACACTTTCTTGGACTAACCTATTGACAAGATGTCACAGTGCTAGTTGCCTATTTTCTGCTGTTTTTGGTTTCAGGAAAGTCAAAAAATGAATATTCTCGGAATTGGACCGGGCAAAAGCCAAAGTCGATATTTTACCGGAAGACTCACGGAGCCAGAAGACGAGACAGAGAGGGGCCACAGGGAGGTCACACCATGTGGTGGCGCGGGCTAGCCCTAGCCACGCCACAAGGTGGTGTGGGCCCCCTGGCCACCCACCGACCTTGCCTCTTCACCTATAAGATGCCTCCCGATGCAAAAACCCTAGATCATCAATCAGAAATCCACGAAAAGTTCCACAGCGCAGCCGCCACCGAAGGGGAGATTCGGGGGACAGAAAGTCTCTGTTCCGGCACCCTACCGGGACGGGGAAGTGCCCCTGGAGCCATCTCCATCGATCTCCACCACCGTCTCCATCACCATTGCTGATTCCCATGATAAGGAGGGAGTAGTTCTCTCTCGAGGATAAGGGTTCTACCGGTAGCTATGTGTTCATCTCTCTCTCTATGAATGATCATATTGTGATCATGAGCTTTGTAATCAAGTAGATATACTTTGCTACTCAAGTTCTTTAATAGATCTCTGCTCTCCCCATGTGTGTGAAAGTGACAGCATGCACACCATGGTGGCACTTAGGCTAGAGATTACAAATACTTGTTATGAGTTATATTTGGAGTTGGATGTTTCTATGAAATTGTGGTGTTTGTTGGAACCATCTAGAGCTCAAGGTGACAGTGTGGGGTTATCTAGATGGAGAAAGCGAACTTTGAGGTGTGGTGTTATATCCCTACCATGGATTAGAGTGTCCAACCGGACAGTAGTTTAGAGTAGTATCATAAAGAGAAGATATTTATATGAGAGTGTTCACTAGTGAAAGTATGATCCCTAGGCCTTGTTTCTAAGCACTGAAACACCATTTTCTATTAGATCTATTACATGCTTGCTTGCTTATATCTTTATTTCAGTTTTACTTTAGTCTTTTCCACGCCATCAAGCTATTTTCTATCACCGTTACCACTTATAATTATCTATAGCACTTGTATTTCACTATCTCTTCGCCGAACTAGTGCACCTATACACATGACAAGTGTATTGGGTGTGTTGGGGACACAGGAGACTTCTTGTATCTTGATTGCAGGGTTGCTTGAGAGGCATACCTTTGACCACTTCCTCCCTGAGTTCGATGAACCTTGGGTAATCCACTTAAGGGAAACTTGTTGCTGTTCTACAAACCTCTGCACTTGGAGGCCCAACAACTGTCTACAAGAATAGAAGTGTGTAGACATCAAACGTACAATCAAAATCTCGAATAAAGCATATGACCTTTTTGACAAGTATAAAAAGGTCTATACAGTATTTATCCTACAAAAGTATAAAGCTACACAATAGAAGGAGAAACGATCAGATAGCAAAGTTCATAAAAAACTCCTCGTCTGCCTCTGTAAACTTTTGAACAATTCTAATTGCGGGTCTACGGGCGGCAACATAATGATGCACCATATCGATAAGACCACCATCAGCAGGAGAAGGCAGCCCCAACGATATGACGTCCAAATCTAGCGTTGGATAATGCACGCACCCAAGATAGTGCAAGCTCGGCACTTGCCACAAGTGTAAGCTTCACAAAATGGTGAATTCGTTCACCCTGCCGAAATTCCGCCATCAAATTAGCCAAAGTCTAAGGCTAGGGATCCCGAGGAAACATGTCATCACAAATATTGGCTAGTGATCTGCGACAGCATTCGACAAACTGCTCCACCTTGGATACATGGTCCTGAAGCAAGGCCACGGCATAAGTGCGACGATGATCGATCCAGAATCCGTCCTGGAGTTTTGAGAAGCAGACACAAGAGCTTGCATTCGGTTGCGCAGAAGTTGGGTTTCTTCCCTCTCTATAAAGGAAGAGAAAACAGAGAGAAATTGGCATCCCGCAAAAAGAGGAGTAGCAGAAAGCAAAAATTTAAAGACTCACACAGCATCTTCTCACTCGCCCTGCAAATCTCGTCCAAGAAGTACGCCTCATGATCAAGGGTCTGGCGTGTCTTCGACTGAGCAACATCCACCATTGATTGAACAACCCGAAGGTTTCTTTCAAGCTTCTTCACCCACTCAATTTTTTTAGCATATAATGGCGGGTCTACCATACGTACAATAGCAGTCTCAGCTAGACCCATCCCAGATGAATACGGGGCCACATCAGACGGCTGCACAGGAGGATCTGAAGAAATACTCAAAATCTGTCAAGGCACATGAAAAATAGAAACAAAAAAACTTCAGCAAACAAAGATCCACCCACACACATATGAAAATAAATCTTATTTACGTCAAGTATTCCGGCAACAGGATTGGTTCAATATTCATTACAATAGTAGCAGAAGGAATACGGAGAACTATAAGACTAAAGCTATGAAGGTGATTTCTCCAAGGATAAAGTTGCACTAGCAGAAGGAACACTATCTACGGCAGGGGCGACAGCCGAGGAAGGAGTACCAGTCGAAGAAGGAGCAGTTGATCTCTCCGGACCGGAGCTTATGCCCATGAGCAGACAAGAATATTTCTTGGCCCTCTTAATAAAAGGCTTCAAATCAACTGCTTGGACTTTGGGGTTGACTGGGACAGAGGAGTTAACCTTCTCCCAGTCGACTTTCTTTCCGTGCACCATCGCCAATGCCATTTAAGTTCCGGCACCACTCTTCGACTACATCACACTGTAGCCAACTAGGGGGGTTGGATCAGCACCAAAAATAGCAACGAGGTCGTTCAAATCAGCAGGCATCTCCTTGGATGGAAAAACTTCGGCATGAAGGCTCTTAAAAGCACGGCATGAACGGATAAGAAGGTTGCGCACTCGAACATTGTTAGCCTCCAAAGTACTAACATCATTTGTTAAGGGGTCAACCTTTTTTATCCTTGTCAAGCAGCAAATTTTGGCCTAGCAACTCTACACATATCAAAAGGGGGACGGTCAGAACACAGCAATAGTGAGGACAAAAACAAAAACAAATTCCCTCCCTGTCAAGAAAAAACTTACGAGTCAAAGAAGCGTTGAGGATCTCCAAGCGCTTCCGAAGATTTTCATCTCGGGTAGTGGCTTGTTTGGCTCTCTCTTTGGCAACAACACTGGATTTCTGATTGGCCTCCTCCAAAGCTTGTTTAGCTATCCGAAGTTTGGCCTCTAGATCGTCGGCACGCTCCAATGCCTGGTCCTGGATGACCTCGGACTCCTTGACAGTGGCTGAAGAAATTAGAAAGTAATGTAAAAAGTTAGAAAAGTACGAGGAAGCGTAGGAATCACAAAATAAAAAATGATGATGAAAGTATACCTTTTAGACCTTCAGCTTCATTACGGATCTTGATGAAGTGAGAGGCCATATCAACCATCTCACGCATCACAGGTTGCAGCAAAAGGGGCATTAGGAAAGACATGTAAAGGACGGTCCATGGTGAAATTTAAAAATCCCGAGTGTACTCACATCTTGCATATCCACCTCGGCAGGGCCCTCAGATATCACCACGCCTTTGCCAGCCGATCTTCTTTTCTTCGGCGGTGGGGGCTTCGGCGACGCAATAGCATCCTTCTGGACAAGTGGATTCATAGAAGACGTGGCCAGAACTTTTGGGTCCTTGGTAGAAGGAGCAAAAGAAGTGCCAAGAGGAGACAAAGGAGGGTCTTCCGCATCGTCACCACTACAAGAGTAAAGACAAAGAATAAGGAAGCATCAGCAACCTAGTCATCTGACAAAGTGTTAAAAAGAAGATAAGTACTCATGAGGATATGTCCTGCGCAAAGAGGAATAGGGTCTTCTGAGGAGGAGCTGACGACATTAGAACAACATCAAAAGGCTTTGAGGCTGCAGAATCATCCGAGTCTTCAATCGTCTCTGCCGCAAGAGAATGCTTTCTTTTCTCTCCAGCGTGCTCCATGAGAAAGTCTTCTGAGTGAGCTGACGGAAGAGGCTGCGTTTTCGATGCAGAATCAGCAGCAGATGCTCCACCTCCTTGTCAGCAGCAGTCCCAATAGCAGGGAGGTCATCAGAAGCAGAAGGACTAGCGGGGAGCTCACCGCTCTCTGGGAGAGGAGGAAGCAAAGACAAATGATCATGGTACTATATCATAACAGATGAAACAACCAAATATGGAGGTTACCAATAAAGAATGAAACGCATCCACGAATACAACTAAAAAGAGAAGAAAGATGGTTGCAAGTGGGTGATGACCCACAAGTATAGGGGGTGTATCGTAGTATTTTCGATAAGTAAGAGTGTCGAACCCAACGAGGAGCAGAAGGTGTTGGCGAATGGCTTGGAGCAGGAATTCTCTGTAAATACTTAGCAAACAGATTTTTAGGGGTTTTTGATAATGCAGGTAAATAAAGTACGAGTAAATAAAAGATAATAATAATAAATGCAGCAAGTGACGCTATCCTTTCTTTATCAAAGTACAAGCCGATTGTATTACTTAGGATGACCAAACGTTCTCGAGGACACATGGGAATATCGTCAAGTGTTTTTGCTTCATATAGTTGATTAATCTTCTTTAGTTTGTTAAGTGTTGTGTGGGTGAACCTGTGCTAATGTACTGACCTTCCTAGGACTAATACATACTTGTGATTATACCTCTTGCAAGCATCCGCAAGTACAAGGAATTAATTAAGGTAGAAACCTAACCACGGCTTTAAACCCTAAGACCCTGACGTCCCTTGTGCAAAGGTTTCCTAACGGGGGTTCAGGTTTCTGTCACTCTGGCAACCCCTACGATTAGTAGCCAAATACACAATGCATTCCCCTAGGACCATATAGGTGAAGTGTCATGTAATCGACGTTCACATGACATCACCAGAAGAAATACAACACAACTTAAATATCAAACTATTGAATCTTTCTCAACACAATTCCACTACTAACAACATGACTTCTCCCATGTCCTCAAGAACAAAACGAACTGCTCACAAGACATCATATGGATCAAGATCAGAGATGATATAATGATATATAACAATCTGAACATAAACAATAATTCAATGGTTCACTCAATAGCATCAACTACAAGGAGTAATCAACACCGGGAAAGTTTCCCCTAAGAACTATGCAAGATTCAACCCAATTGTTACAGTGGTATGAAGTGGTGATGATGGTGCTGGTGGAGATGATGGTGGTGGTGATGATGATGATGATCCTGATGAACTCTAGCTTGATGGTGGTGTTGATGGCGACGATCTCCCCTCTCCAGGAAGGAATTCCCCCAGCAGAATTCTGTCTGCCAGAGAGATCTTTCTCTCTCGGTGTTTTCCGCCCCGCAGAGGCGGTGGAATCTTTCTGTGGTCGCTCCCTGAGTCTTAGGGTTTCGGGAGGATAATATACGCTAGAGGGGAGAGCCTGGAGTGGGCCAGGGCGGCTACACCACCTGCTGGTGTGGCCTAGGGTTGCCCGTGCCAGGGGTGGTGTGGGCCCCCTGTGGCCCATCTCCACTTCCCCTTCTGGCAATCTTCGTCTTCTAGAAAAATAGAATTTTCCATGTATTTTCCCGGATTTTCTGATCTTCGCGAATTTTGCCTCCAAACAGCACCTTTTCCATCAGAATCCTGACTGCGGCAGTCCATGCTCCAAAAGTCATCAACCATGCAAAAACAGATGAAATAACATAAGTATCACATCTTAATATCAATTATATTAATGAATAACAGTAAATTATGATACAGAATAGTGATGCAAAATGGACGTATTAGTGGGAACTTACTTTGGGAAGGCGATTCTTTTGCCATAAGGTTCTACACGACAAGTGGAGGGAACTAGGCTCTTCTTGGTCAACATAGTGAAGTTCCGAACCCTTTCCTCATACTGCTTGAGGGCAAGGTATTCCGTTGAAATCCTCATCGAGTCCTTTTTCCGGTATATGCCCACATACCAGAAAGCTAGGCATGTAGTGGTTGCATGCAAATCCGCAAGAAATACGCCAGAATCTGAAGACCAGATAATTCCTTGCCAACCTCATGTCACGGTTTTGAAATACGGTCAAGATAGGGTTGGATCTCCGCCATTTCTTCGGCAGAAGGATGCTAATCCCAAGAGTCAACTTTGCAGGAAAATATCGGTTCAAAGGGGGCTAACCCGAAAGACTGGCCATCAACCGTTTGGTCTTTGATATAAAACCACTCAGTTTTCCATCCTTGAATGGAGTCAGTGATTTTAAAATCAAAGGAATAGACATCAGAGCAAATAGAAAAGATGACACCGCCAACATCGTGAACAAGGGTATCGGAAGCATTCCGACGAACATAGAAAAAGTATTTCCCAAGGCCCCAATGGGAATGAATTCCAAGGAAACACTCGCAAAGATTAACAAAGCAGGCAACATGAAGGATAGAATTGGGCGTGAGTTGGTACAGCTGCACGCCATAAACGAAGAGAAGACCACGGAGGAACTCATGAACAGGAAGAGAAAGACCGTGAAAGAGAAAGGAGAGGAACATTACCCTCCAACCAGATTCAGGGATAGGCACAGCTTCATCCCCTGGAAGTTTGAAAGAGCCCTCGGTAAGAAGGCCAAGGTTATGTGCCTCGCGCAGTTTGCACGTGGTGCACTTCGATGGTGCCCATCCGACAGCCCTCCTTCGCGTGGCCTTGGCGGCTGCAGCAGAAGTCCCCACCTTGCTCTTGCCCATAATGATGGTGGAGTAAGCACTGGTGCTCAGAGGAACTCACAGGAGTTGGAGAGAGAGAGACAAAGGAAGGCACGGGCGCAAGGAAGAAGATGAAGCTAGAAAAGGAGAGGTGAAAAACTGTAAAAAGGATTCCTCCCCTTTATAAAGAACTATGGTACGAAGCTAAAACCGTTTGATGTAAAATCGAACGGTCGCAAGGACACACGATGGTGACGCGTGTCAACAAATTCTATAAAAGAAATATCTTAAGAAGTTACTGCCATGGTAAAAATGGGAATACAGCGCATGCCACCTCGATCTCCGTGCAAAAAGGGGCCGTGTGGTCAAGAAACTGCACTAAATACACCACCACGCATCATCATTACTACAGCATGGGACCATGCTCGACACGTCTCATCACAAGCATATGTATCGAGAATAAAGAAGTGTAAAATTCGTCATCAATGACGTCAATAAAAACGGTTCAGTGGAAAGGGTACACACCCAAAGGAGAATAGGGAGTCGAAGTAAATTCCTCCATGGAGAAGATCCAGACTACAGTCAAAACGAAAAATTTGACAGTAGCCTCGGGGGCTACTCCTATTGGGAGCGCTAGTCGCGCACCCGAAAAAAAATTGAGGACACATTAATATCATAAATAGAAAAAGATTCGAGCCTATGTCCTGATGCATGCATCCGAACATAGCCTCGGGGGCTACTCCTATCAGGAGCGCTGATGCGCACCTGATAAAGGAAAAAAAAACTCCTATCAGGAGCGCTGATGCACACTTGATGAAGGAAAAACGAAAAGCTCCTATCGGGAGGGTCTGTATAGATCAAAGATCAAAGCAGCCAAAAAATATATAAATCTCGGATTGCAGCTAAATGTGACAAAACTTCGAATATCGTGTTCAGAAACATAAAGGTAAGACCCTGGAATTCGTCTAGTGTGGCCTGGTAATCGCACAAGAATGCGCTCTCCAGCATTATATCTGTATCTACGATACGATCAAAAATCCCGACGGATGGGGTACTCGATAAAATAAACTGGAACTCAGTATTCGATAAGACCTCAGCAACACGAATTGAGTTACGCTAGTAATAAATCCCTAGTTTAGGCCTGGGGTCTTGAATTTGATGTAGGACAACCTTTCTTTTGCCCAGGAGCAATTAACTGATTCCTGATCCATCCGAAGCGTCAGGCTCAGTATAACAAATCTCTATAAAAGCTTAAAAATAGTAAAAACAAAGGATTAAGCATTTTCTTGAGACTCGACCTGACTCTACGGTTCGGGAAGTCTCGGGGGCTACTGACATAGGTATGGTTACTCGAGTCCCCATGATTCGGTACCTAGGGCCTGCGGAAAGGATTACGGCCCATGAAGAGTCAAGATGAAGATCCAAAAGAGCAACCGACAAGGATTATAGTTATAGTAGGAAAGAGGAACAAAGACCGACCTAGAGTTGGTATTGTAATTATGTAACCTATCCGCATACAGCTTTAAGACCCAGCCTATTATATATAGGACAGGAGAAGCATAGGCGAGACCGCCAAACAATCCCCAAGCGATTTGTAACCAAGCAATCCCTCATAATATTTAGGCGACTTTGATCCCATTGTTTCCTAACTTCCGACGAAATTCCCAGCATTCTCTTTTCCGCAAAACCCTAAGTCCTTCTTTATGGACATTGCCGATATTACCCCTCGTCAAACCCTCTTATGGATCTATCCTATACCACATCCATATTGCATATCTCTTGTTCTATTCTCTTTAAGGTGGTTTGCGAGTACATTCAAAGTACTCACTGGCATTGTCCCTGGCTATTAACTTGGTCAGATATCACGAAGAAGGTGATGTTGACGGCTATGCAAGCTAGGACGTTCTCCCAGTTAGTTGCATGTAGGTTAAGGCATGGTCGGGCTCTACGATTGATGAAGTTCCACTTATGATGATTGATGTAGCCATAATGGAAAATAAGGTATGACATGTATCCGCTTAAGTAATGGATGTTTACTTTGATACTTGTCGGTTATGTGCCATGACAAACTGATCATGGGATCATGGTGTATGCATAACAGGAATTCTCGGAGGATTAATCTGGGGGGCCAACACGGTCAAAGAAACAAGTCACTATGTTTTGCTAGATATCGCAATGCTTAACCTTTTGACTAGATTAGATTGCAATACTAGGTTTGGGTGTGCGTCATCACACCATTCATCCAATGACATGACCCCGTTGTTAGTTGACATAAATGTCCATGATCGAGAAACCTCGATCATCAGCTACCCAACAAGCTAGTTTACTAGAGGATACTAGGGATGTTTGCTTGTTTATATACCACATGTGTATTAGTGTTTTCGCTTAATACAGTTATAGCATGGTATAAAACTATTACAAACTAATGAGATATGTTAATAAACCTCTTTATTATTTGCCTCTAGGCATATCTCCTTCACCGTAGAGTCGCCAACATAGTACACCTTTACATACCACACTTGTATCATTGTTTCCGCTTGATACAGTTATAACACATGATGAAACTATTATAAACTAATTGAGATATGATATTAAACTCCATTTATTACTTTCCTATAGGGCGTATCTCCTTCAGTCTCCCACTTACACTAGAGTACAAAAAATCTAGCTTGCATTTGCTACTAATCATAAACAATATCACATATGTGTTTATTGATCATGCATGCTCATGGAAAACATCATGTCCTTGATTTGTTTTATCAGATCTGTATTTCTTTTGCAAATTGTTATTGTATCCTAATTTTACATTTACACCCTTATGACATAATGTGTCAAAGTATTCGTTTGGTGATAGAGTGAAGCTTTGTTCCCGAGTGTTTACAATGACGGTCGATCAGTCAATTGAACTTATGTCATGTAAACACAGGAAACACACTTAGCTGAAGTCGAACTTCTTTAGCCAAAATTACTATACTAGCCACTTCAGAAGTAACCACATATATATACGTCTATATCTATGTAGATCCTGGTCGATAATGCATTAGTTGCAACATTGATGCCTAATCATGCTCCTTACAGTTTCAGGATAAACTAATTCTGGTTCAGTGATTAACTCAGGAATCACTTCAAGATGTGTTCTTATAGCTAAGAACTTGTTCGTATAACCAAAAAATTGGGTCACATTACGTCATGTATACAATATGGTTATATGGAAGAACCTATGACCGAGGCATAGGAGATGTAACACATCTATTTTCCTTTTAACCATGGTTGTAATACTGAGATTAACACAATGCAAGTAAGAACTTCTTTCTTGCCTTGTTCCATTCTGAACTTCTTCAGAATATTATCTAGTTTATTTTGACCATTTTTAGAATCAAATCCAGGAAGCATTCGATACTAATGCTTATTAAACGTATCGATCTATCTTGCTAGATTTCAATGTTTAATACTTTGTTCAACTTCATTCATAGAATATTTACTAACTAAATATCATTAATACCAATTACATCATTCATAATATGTCATTTACATATTATGAATGGTGTCACGCTTCCACTCAAATATGTCATCCACATATGAGATCTAGGGATTTCACTTAGCTCCCACTCAAAATATGTCGCTTACATATTATGATTTAGCCAAGATATTTAAGCTCCCACTCAAATTTATGTAAATTTAGGTCTTCTCAATAATCTTGGTAATTCCAAATTTCTTTGCTCATCCATCAAATCGAGAACTCCAGCTACGGGACACTAGCATCCATATGGTTTCACAAAACCTTCCTTGTTGTAACAATACAATCCTTCTTCAATCTTGTCATTGAAGAACACGTAGTTTTAATAAACTTCTACCAATTATCAAAATTGGAGTAATTATTGGTGTAAATCCAATAGACTCAAGCATCACTACAGATTGTAGTCAATACTTTCAATTTTTCCAAACATACTTTGTGAAAAATCGAGCTTTTAAGTCTTTCTTTAAGTTCCATTTCTTCCTTATGACTTTGTAGTCATTTGGAAAGATCAAGTAAACATTTTTAATTAATAAGATCAAGTAACATATTTCTTTGTAATCTTAAATGTAACTTAATATATGATTTTATGACTCTTAGTCATAACCCATAGTTATGTCCATCACGCTTCTTCATAGTTCGTAGGTATGTCTTGTTCAAATAACATGACAAGTGAATCAACAATATAATTCCACAAACTTGCAGAATATATTCTTGAATCCTACTTTCTTTAGTAAAAGTATCAGCTGAAACTTCATCATAATTATCATTAGTTTCTCCTCTACTTGTAGAGAACAACTCCCGAGACATATTCCGATGCACTACTCGACAATCTGAAGGTAATGTAAACCTTTGTTTATGATTTCACTTTCTTCCACTAACACCTTCTAATGAGAAAACATCTTCTCTAGGAGGTACCACGCTAGACAATACAAGCTTTTCCTTCTTTGGTTTTAGTTTGGAAGATGTATTCATAGTTTCCTAAGAATACACTACAAAGTTTTGTTTATTCGCCACAACTTTGAATTATGTAAATATCTAGAAACTCGAACATGCCAGAACTCTTATGGTGTTGTTTCCATGAATCCTTTTAGATGTTCCTTATATTTTAGATGAGTTTTTGCTATTTGATCTCTAACTCTAAACAATAACAGTAACTAGGTAAGATATAATTTTAGACCATATGTATCCAATATAGTATGTGACGAGGGTTTAACTCATCTGTGCCCATTGTTATGGACTTGGGTTTTGGAGAAAGAGGGAGCGCTGGAGACATCTATCGGCTAGCAAACAAGCACACAGGGGACTCGAAGATTTACCCAGGTTTAGGCCTCGTAGAGGTCCCTACTCCTGCTTGTCTGCTCGTGGAATTATCAAAGGAATCGAAGATTACAATGGTGCGCAGATGCAATCTGGCGAGGGTTGTGGAAACTAGGGTTGCATGTGTCCTCCTCACCGCCCCCTCCTATCCTTTATATAGATAGGCTAGGTCTCGGGTAGCAAGCCGAGTCGGTTACATGTTAGAGTTTTCCCCTTTTAACTTTCTATCTTTAGCTTCTTCTTGTTCTTCAAGCAATCGAGAGTCCATAGGTAACTCGAGTTCTTCATTTGGGCCTTGGCGACACCGTGGGCCTCTACGTATTCAAGCCATATAAACCAAGCTCGAGTACCTGTAGGGTATACCCATGTCAGTAGCCCCCGAGTGTCCAATGGAAACACAGATTCGACTGGAGACTTTATGAAGCCTTTCGAGTGCATGACTGACTATGTTTTTCGACTGCTCTGTTTATGTCATAGGGATTGTTGATGTGCGTGCCTGATTTAACCGATGTACCGGTATCAGTTAACTACCTTAGGGTAAAACAACGCCATCTACTCAAACTTGAGTCCCTGGACTCGAATCCGGAAAAGTGCTGGTGTAATTCGACTCAAGCCGTGGAGGTCTTACAGGAGTCGAATTCCAGTTATATGGGTGTGATCACTCGATGGATCCGTCAAGGCATGTTCATCGTACATGTAGGCATGGATATATTTCTGGTAGTTCGCAGCTAATGCGTTGCCAGGCCTTATTCAGTCTTATCTTCACGCTGTAAGCGCGGCATCCGAATTTTATCATCGCGGAG
The DNA here is from genome assembly GCA_910589775.1 of Avena eriantha. Classification (NCBI taxonomy): domain Eukaryota; kingdom Viridiplantae; phylum Streptophyta; class Magnoliopsida; order Poales; family Poaceae; genus Avena; species Avena eriantha. Next base: position 536,054,421 of record OU342743.1, on the reverse strand, counting down.
ACGATTCGGGTGACCTAGGAGACGCAGTCTCTTTGTAGGGAAAATTATGAGGCGGTGTCGCCATAAACTTCGAGTGTGGATGTTATCAACACACAGTACTTCGTACAAATAATCATAGGGTGCGTGACCAACGCTCCCTGAGTAGCCCCCGAGTGCCTGGTTGAGTCGAAGACTCAGGCAGGGACTAAAGAACTTTTGCGACTGCTGTCATCTTTTGTTTGCTTGTTTCAGACGATTTTGTTTCCAGCGCTCCCTATGGGACTAACCCATGTCCATAGTCGAACTGTGTTTCGAGTGGCTGGGGTTGCCTTGATTGTCCATGTTCCCGCAAAAGAAAAAGGAAAAATCATAGGGTGCGCGACCAGCGCTCCCTATGGGAGTAGCCCCCGAGTGCTTGGTGGAGTCGAAGACTCAAGCAAGGACTAAAGTAGTCAAAGTCTTCTGCTGCGTAGTTTTGATGATGTCAGTGCTGACGATTTCATGACATCGGTTGCCCGCGTGAGCGAGTTTAACGGGATGTGACGAGCAGTGGGTCCCACTCCCTGACTTTGATTTGACCGGGCATGCGTAATCTTTATTTTAACTGCGCCTCCTCGATTTCTGCGCATAATGGGAATAGTGGGGGATGGTTCGTGTTTCTGCTCCTCCACGTGTCTAGCACGATGATCGCCACGCATCCAGTAGGGTTTTTCTGAGCCATTGGATTGCATCTTCTAGGGGTCAAGTAGTGACACTGCGATGGTAAAATTCACATCTGCTTTCATTCATCCTTTTGCCTTCATCGCCATTGTCGCTGCTCCTCTGCTTTCTCTGCGCTCTTGTCCTCCGCGGCGCTGGACCAGCTCCACACATTTCCCAGCTACTTCCTCCGGTCGCATCGCAGCCACGTAATGGGGAAGAAAAAAGGAGGTATTGTGACCGATTCCGCGGCTACCGCTGCTGCTGTGAAGAAGAAGGGTGGCTCCGCCGCTGCGGGCACTAGCACCTCCGCCAACAGGAAGAAGAAGGGCACGGGCACCCACGTCACAAATGGCGCGTGGCATCCATCCGTCATCAAGTCCTCTGATCTTCGTCTTCTTTGCCAAGACGGAGTGCTGTCTGCCGCAGTCGCTGACGCGCGCGTCCCCAACAGTGAGGTAATCCCCTCTCCTCCTGCCGGTTTCGAGTGATGTTCCTAGCGTTCATCATTCTCAGCCTCTCGTTGCCCCTGCATCCTTTCTTCAGGGGCCTTCTTTGTTTTTACGGGCTCCAGCTCCATCAGCTGTCCCCCAACTCCATTCTCCACGTAGCTTGCTACATCACCCTCTGCGAGTCTGGCTCGGTATCGAGCCACATTTCGGTCTCTTCAAGCGCCTTTTCAAATTGAAACGCCAATCGGCATCTGGTTCCATAGTCTACGATGTTGGCGGCTGCGGAATCCATGTCGATCCATCCGCCACCTACTTCGACATCAAGCTGGCGATGTCCGTCCAAGGGTGGAGGGACAACTGGTTCTATGTTAGCGACCAGAAGGCCGACGGAGACCACTTCGGACTCACGCCCTTCGACCCCTCGACGCCATGCGAGAGGAGGCGCTCCTGGAAGAATGTGGTTATGCCCGGCGAGTCCGTGGAGACAGATGTGATGTACGAGCGCGTCTGCGACCTCAAGAGTCGCATAGGCAAAGAGGAGGGAGGTTGCGCCCTCATTCGCACGTGGCTGCGCCGTTGCGTCCAGCCCCTGCAAGCCAGAGTCCATCCCATGTTTCAGTGGGCTGGTGCTGACGATGTCACTCGCGTGTCTGCCGATGGCATGTCCGTGAGTGAGGTAGATAAAAGGGTTCGACTGGTCACCAAGTACACCACCAAGGATGTGCTCCCTAGTGAACCAGTCATTCCTCCTTTCGATGCTGCTAATCCTCCCCCTGAGGTATAGTTGTGCTACGCAGTAGCTTAGTTTGTTGATTGCTCTCTACTGCTTCTTTAATTTTTGTGGTAATTTGTGATCTGTATGCAGGATTGGGCGGTGTCACCCTGTATGCCTCCTCTTCCTGGGGGGGGTTATCCCTCGCGAAGCATTGGAAGAGGACGAGTCGGAGTCGACCATCCCATCTGATGTGGAGGAGGAAGCCCCCGAGTCAGGTAGTCTAGATCGCGCAGCAAGGATTCCGATGCGTCGTCTCCTTTGACTCCGAAAGGTGCAGGCATTGGTGCAGAGTCGCCGATCCCTGCCATTCCCGTGAGCGCCGTGGCGCCCTCTTCTTGCAAGAAGATGCGAATGCCAAAGGAGTCTTCGTCAGAGTCGGGGGAGCCAACCTTTGACTTTGATAAGTTTGATTGGTAAGTATTCGAATCCTCCTTTTTTGGTTCTTCTTTGCAGTTGTCTTTTCTTGATGTTGATTTGATCTTGCAGTCAGCCAGCATCGTCGTTTTCTGGCGACGTCCAATTTTTGAAAGAATCTGGAGCCGCGACCTCCAGAGCCAAGAAAGAAGTTCAGCATGCTCCTTCTCCTCCATTGGCGGCCCACTCCGGGCACAATTCATCAAGCTCTCCCCACGATGGGGAGCATCGGATGGTTGCCCGGATGTCTATGCACCAGTCGACTTCGGAGTCACTAGAGGATCATGTGAGTGTAGTATCTCTTCTTCTCGTGTTGCAGTCAATTTTTCCTATGGCATCTGCTGATCTTTGTTGTTTTCTTTTTTTTGGGGTAGCTCCTTGTGAAGGAAGCCACTCACTTGGCGGAGCAGGTGCTTGCGATGGGTCGCCAGCATGCCATGCTGGATACGCGCTATCGCGTGGTGGAAAGTAAGTGCCATTCACTTCTTCTTATATTGCCTTGCTGTTGTGTAGTCGACTGATATTCTATCCCTGTTGTTCTATTTTGCAGCTGAACATAATGCTCTTCTTCGTGATGCCGCCGCCATGGAAAAGACACTCGCCGCGGCTGTGAAGAGCCACGATGAGGCAATCGCGGCGCGTGACGAGGTGCAAAAGCACGAAGAGGGCCTGCGTGCCTCCATTGCAGCTAGGGAGAGGTTGTTCAAAGAACATCTTTTCTCGATTTCCAAGGCCCTCTCAGGTACCTTGCTTGGATATCATTATCGTTCTTTTGTTCGATTTTATCGCTAGTGGTGACTTTCATGCCCGTGCGTGGGTTTATGTACAGATGCTGGCGATTTGATCTTCGATACTCAGACCCTCCGTCGTGACGATGCCTTGGCGGGTGCACTTTCAGCAGTCGAGGACCGCAGCGCCGCTGTTCAAGATATGCTCTCCAAGGACAAGGGCATGCTCAGTCGCCTCCGGGAGGAGCTGATGCCCAAGGCTGAGCTGATTGAGAACATGGATGAGCTGGTGGAGTCTCTCGCCGGGGGTGTCCCTACAAGCTTCAAGAATTCGCTTCGTACGGCTGGCGCGTCAATGTCACTTGCTATGGTGCAGGCCCACGGAGTCGAAGGTGATCCTGCGGCGGTCTTGAGGGCGATGCCCGTTAGCGCGGATGGCCAGTAGGTAGTCTTTGCTCCCTTCGCGACTGCCTGTGGCAAGTATGGGCCGAAGCTGATTAACACAGTTGCGAAGTACTCTGAGGAGCTGCAACGAGCCAAGAAGGCGGCAAAGGCTACGACATCAGGGGCTGGCGGAAAGTCAGTGGCGTCTGATACCACCACGGACTCGATGAGGCCCCCGAAGCCGTCCAAGTCGAAGAAGCCAGTTGCTCCTCAGTAGCTTTGTAATAGTTGATTAGTTTATGTCCTTTGTCAAGAACATGCCTCTTGGTGAGTGTAGCTGCTGATACTTTTGCTAGTCTTGAATGCACTCGACTCTTTTGTCTGTGCATCGCTTTGGTCTTCTTATTTTGCTTCTTGCTTGGCTTGTGATAGGGCACGTCGAGTGAACCATTGGGGGAACCTCAGGATTCGCTGCCCCTTGATGATATGTTGGCACCGCTGTGCTCGAGGGTGGATGAGATTTCTCTGCTCTCGTGACTGCGTGATCACGTGAAGCAGTTGGAGCATGAATTGTCTGTGCTCCGAGGTAACGCGGATGTATGGAAGTCAAAGGCAGAGAGGGCCACCGCCCGAGAATAGTATCTATTGGGGGAGATGACGCAGCTGGGCGACCAATTTAAGTGTTAGTTTGCTTACTCTTATTTTTTCCTTGTAGTCACTCGCAGTGGTTTGCTATCCTCACACTTCCGTTGGTGTTTTGTATAGTTGTCAGCGCTCGCCATCCGAAGGATGAGAAAGATAGGGTTGCAATTCGCATGCATGATCTGACCCAAGAGCAACTTCAGGAGAGTGGATACTTCTAGGTGGATCATGATCGTGCGATCACGCTGGCGACCCTGCAGGATCGTGCACCGCGAGTGCTCCACTTTCTGAAGAAGTCGCAGTCATGCTTGAAGAACATTTATCGGTCGATGTTTCCGCTGGATGTTGCTCCATCGAGCCTGCTGGCCCTCCTTGCTAAGTTCCAGGATCTGGCTGCGGTTCGCGAGTGCGTAAGGCAGAAGTTGGTGGCTGGTGCCAAGGCCGCTTTATCGCTGGTGCGATTGCATAGGCCTGATGTGGATGTTGCGGCTATTGCGGCTGGTTCACCTGCGCCACCAGCGGGTTCTGCTTGGAATATGGTGCCGCACTATCAGGCGGTGGATCGCCCAGCAGAGGAGATCGTCGACTTCTTCGAGGAGCAGACCAACGTTCTTTTGTTGCAATAGTAGTTTAGTTTGTATCCTGCACATAAGTGTTCCAATGCTGTAAAGTTCGTATGTAATGATGTGCATAATTATTGATGACGTATAAAGAGCTTGCTAGTGTATATGTTTTGTGAGTGCGTTGCACTATGCGACTCCTTTTCGTTAGCCTGGCCACGCGCTTATCTCAGTCCCTTGTCAACCTGTCAGGTGCGTTGCAACTGGGTTGATGTTGTGTCAAGGGTTTCGATTGATGCGCCAGCTACTCAGGATATCGCGTTTTAGTTTGTAGAACAGATGTGTATAGGGTGGCGCAACCTTCGAGTAGATAAGTTGCGGAAAAATAAAGGAGAACACATAGTTTTGGGGCACTTAGCTTTATTTATTCATGAAACAGTACGAAGTACAATGTGTGGCTAAGTAGCCTCGGCTGAGTGCCTTATTTGTGATGTAAAAGTAAAATCTACTAAGGGTAGAAGCGTCGCAGTTGTGCGACGTTCTAGGGGTTGGAGTATGCGACTCTTGTCTCTAAATCTTGAAGGCGATAGGCGCCACCTGGGATTACTTCTGTAATCACGTATGGTCCTTCCCAGGAGGACTCGAGCTTGAGATGTCCCTGCTGCTTCAGTCGCAGGACCAGGTCGCCTTCGACGAAGGATCTGGGGCGTAGCCTCCTACTTTGGTAGTTGCGTAGGTTCTGCTGGTAGATCGTTGATCTTTCCGCAGTGATTTCCCGTGCCTCATCAAGGAGGTCGACAGAGTCTTCGAGTGCGAGGGATGACTCCTACTCACTGTAAGCGACCACGCACGGCGCCTTGTACCGTACCTCGGCGGGTAGCACTGCTTCGGCCCCGTGCACCATAAAGAACGGGGTGTAGCCCGTAGCACTGTTTGGAGTTGTGTGTAGGCTCCAGAGTACTGATTGTAGTTCATTTGTCCAGCAACCCGCGGCTTGTTCGTGTCGCCGGAGGAGTCGCTTCTTGATGCCGCCGCAGACGAGCCCGTTCGCCTTTTCAACCTGACTGTTGGTCTTGTGGGTGTGCCACCGAGGCATAGCTGATGTTGATTCCCAGATTCTTGCAGAATTCTTGGAATTCCTTGGACGTGAAGTTTGTCCCATTGTCGGTGATGATGTTGTGCGGCACTCCGAAGCGGTAGACGATGGACTCGAAGAACTTGACTGTGCTGTGCCCTGATTGATTGGTTACTGGCAAGGCCTCTATCCACTTGGTGAATTTGTCGACTGCGACCAAGAGGTAGATGTAGCCTCCTCGTGAGGCCCTTGGTAGTTTGCCAAACATGTCGAGTCCCCATTGCGCGAAGGGCCAGGCCAATGGAATTGGCCGGAGCTCTGTGCCAGGTGTGTGCGGCTTGTCCGCGAATCACTAGCAAGCGTTGCATTTTTGGACGATGTCCTTGGCATCACGCATGGCCGTAGGCCAGTAGAATCCAGCTCGTAGAGCTTTGGCAATGAGGGCGCGACTGCCGGCATGGTGCCCGCAGATCCCCTCATGGATGTCGAGGAGAACAGCTCTTCCATCGGTCATGGAGACGCATCGTTGAAGTACTCATGTGATGTTGCGTTTATACAGTTCGCCGTTGATAATAGCGAATGCCTTGGATCGCCGTGCGATGTGCCGTGCATCAGTCGGATCGTCCGGTAGTCTCTTGCTGAGGAGGTACGTGATGTACGGTTGAGTCAAGGATTGCTCGATCATCATCACGCTCATTGGTCCTTCGAGTCCTATATCCAGCTCCAAGTCATCGAGTGCCATTGGCTCATTGGGCGGCGTAGCCCCCGAGTCCGTTGATGCGCTTGTTTTCTTCTCTGCGTCCTTTGGCTTGATGGAGCGTTCGCAGATGCCCTTGCTCGCTTCGCTCAGGCAGTGCGTACCGGGGCTCCTTTTGACCAGCGAGATTCCTTCCTTCTCCTAGAAGGTTGCTGCGACCCGGACGATGGTTCATCCGGCCACCCCCTTTTCCTGCATACAGGTTAGACATACACTTCCGGCTTACCGCTTAAGTCGGATGAGGGCTAGTTAGGCAAACGCCCCCAGGTCCGGATTACCCCGTGATTCGGCCTGCCTTGAGGTGACCCGGCCAGCATCTTCTTTGGCCTTGCCGAACCTCGGCTAACTCGGCCTTTATACCACGACGTGACCCTACCCGGGGGTATCCCCCCAACATTAGTCCCCGAAGCTGGTGCGGTCTTAGCCGCCTTGGCCGCTAAGGCCACACCAGGTTCCATCTTGTGCTCCTGTTGTTGTTAGCCGAGTTACCTCTGTACCTCGGACGGCTTGGATTTACGTTCCCTTCGCACATTGCAAGTTTTCACTTGCCGGCCGGGTTACCACAGCTCTATCCGGGTCTTACTTCCTTCTCTCTTACGCTAGCCCATGTGAAGGGTAATCATTATGTTGTCTTATTTTAAGGGACGGTACTGTAACCGCCGCAGTAATCGTCAGTTATCACTGTGCGCGGGTCACGTCACGCCTGCCCCCTCGTTTACCGCATCAGTGCGTCATGTCACAGGATTCTGTCCGCCCTGTGGCCTTCCGTGTGGCTCCTCACTGATTGGTCCGGACGGGTAATACACGGCCACAGCGTGTGGCCGGTCCACAGGGTGCGATCCCACTCACCTCTGATGGGGGTGGTTAAATAGCGGAGGGGTGCGTTCCTTAGGATTTTTCCCCCTCCGCACACCTCTGCCCGCTGCTATTCCCCTTCGTCTTCCTCGCGACTGCGCCGCCGCTAGCACTGCCAAAAAACAGCGTCGCCGCCGCACTTCTCCGTTTCACCTCTGCGTCTCCATCACTGCGACGCCAATCTCCCGCTACGGGTCCTCGCCAATCCAAGCCACTGTCTCCCGCCGCCTCCAGTGCCAGCGAGGGCTTCGAGGAGCAGATGGCGGAAGAAGAGCTCGCCATTGCTGAGCAGGAGATGGAGGAGGACGCCGCTGCTGCGGACCGCGGCGCATGGGCTGGCTCCTGGGTCTGCCAGGACGATCTGGACCGGCTCTACCGGACCAGACGCATCCTCGCCGGCATCGCCGCTCGCCTCGCCTCCGCCGAGCTAGCTCCTTCGCCCAACCCCGGGGAGTTCGTTGTGTTCCTGTCTCATTTTCAACGGGGCTTCGGACTCCCGGTGAGTGATTTCTTCCATGATTGGCTCAGCACCTACCATCTCCAGCCGCACCATCTTCCAGCCAATGCCATTACTTCTCTCTCTGCCTTCGCTTCTACGATTGAAGGCTACGCCAGATTATGGCCCACAAAGGAGTTGTGGATCCGGTTTTTCGCCCTTCGCCACAACGTTATTCCCGACATTCACACTGATCCGGAAGACAAGCGGCTCACTTAGTTCGGAGCGGCCTCCATCTCACCCCGGAGGTTCTCTGTTTTCCCCCGGGTCACAGGGCTAGAATCCTGCAAAGGTTGGGCCCGGACGTTATTTTACGTCCGGAACACGGGCACCGAAGATTTTATCCGGTTGCTCCCCTATACCCAGGGTCCGCCGAACACGGATCTGTGGGACGCCATTCCGAGGAAACCTACGGCCCTGGCCAACCAAGTGAATAAGAGGTTCGCGGAGCTAAAGGAGCTCGGGTTGCGCAACGAGGATGCGATGATCACTTTCGTGCGCAACCGAATCTCCCCTCTCCAGAAGCGCACCCACAAGGTGTGCCATATGAGCTACGGCCGCGATCCCAACCGGACTTCATCTTTCGAACTGAACAACACGGAGATCTTTCGCCGGGTTAAGGCTCTCTTCACCACTCATAAGGACTTCTCCTCTGACTGGACTTGGGGGATTGAGCATTTCTGCCGTAACCGGCTTCCTCCCATGGTAAGTTTCATTACGCAACTTTACCCCAGACCAGTTACTTGTCTGTTATTGTTGCATTTTTGACTCATCTATTTACTCTTTTCCTCAGCTATGCCTTCAGCAAATGCTCGAGGACGGCACGGATCCGACCCTTAAGTGGGCACCGGACCGGGAGACTTTGGACGTGGAGGAGCCGGACCAAGAGATGTTTCTCCCCATGACCGAAGCCACGAAATGACCCACGGGTAACTTCTCTTCTGCTAGAGATTGGCCCGATGATGAAGATTACTCGGATATCGAGATAATTGAACCCTTTGAGGCTGTCCCCCTTTCTTTTGCTTTTCCGCCATCAGCTCACGCCGGTGGCCATATCCACGAGGATCCTCCCCTCGCTACGGACGAGCCAGTTCCAGTGGCGTCGAAGAAAAAGCGCGGGGCTTCCTCAAGCTCTTCCTCTGGACCTTCCCAGCCTACTAAAAGGCGAAAGAAGGCCCCAGCACGAAGGGCTCGGAAACCCAGAGCAGCCGAAACCTCGGATGCGTAAGTCCTTCTTTCTTCTGTAACTCGCTCTTCCTTAGTTCGTCGTAATTTTCCTTCTGACATTACCTGATTTCACAGGGCTCCGGTGGAGGTCCCTCAGAGTGGATCCAGTATCTCGTCGCCTCTCTGGGCCAGTCCTTCACCCCGTCGTCACGACGAGTCACGTCCGCTGAGCCCTATTCCGGAAAGCTCTGCGGCCGCTCCGGATCATCCTGGGGCGGGGGAAACTGGCCGAGCCAGAACAACGGCAGCCACTACCTCGGCGACGCCACAACCAGGAGCCACTAAAGCTACCTCGACTTCAGCATCTGTTCCAGTACCAGCAGCCAAAACAGCACCAACTCCAACCTCGGCAGCAGCACCAACCCCGACAGCGAAAACATCAGGGCCGGCACCAAGTCCAGCAACGAAAGTACCAGCGCCCAATTCCTCTGCATCTTCCGAGTCCTCTCAACCTCGGCAGGGGAAAACCGCTGCTGCGGCTTCTTCTTCCCAGCAAGCCAAGGGCAAGAAGATTCAAGACGCTGCCAAGCCTAGCACTGCCAAGCCTGGGCAACGTACCCTTGAGTCTATGCTCCCCAAGAAGACACCAGCGGCAAAGGACGCGCCTGCCGAGCCAACCGAAGCTCAGCAGTTGGTTCTACACACCAGCCCCGCCCTTGCCTTGGTGGAGAGGAAGGAGGCACATGCTAAAGGTTTGGTGACGCCACATATGCCCACAGGTGAATGGTACCCCCCAAGCCTGATGGAGTTCGTCATGAACTGGAACAAGGCCGAGGTGATCCACGAATCTGATCGAGTGAATACCGCCACCAAGGCCATTAACCTCGCTGGACGGATGATGGAGGTATGCTGTTTCTCCTTTGCAAATTGTAGATAATAACCATTAGTCCCCGAGCCTCCGGGGGAGTAACTTGTTACTCGGTCGGATGCTCTTTTATAGAACTAAAGTAGCTCCATGATAACTTCGAACATGCACACACCTAGAGCCGGGTTAAGTTCCACTTGGCCCGGATTTTAGTACACTTCGAACATGCACACACCCAGAGCCGGGTTAAGTTCCACTTGGCCTGGATTTTAGTACACTTTGAACATGCACACACCCAGAGCCGGGTTAAGTTCCACTTGGCCCGGATTTTAGTACACTTCGAACATGCACACACCTAGAGCCGGGTTAAGTTCCACTTGGCCCGGATTTTAGTACACTTCGAACATGCACACACCTAGAGCCGGGTTAAGTCCCACTTGGCCCGGATTTTAGTACACTTCGAACATGCACACACCTAGAGCCGGGTTAAGTCCCACTTGGCCCGGATTTTAGTACACTTCGAATATGCACACACCTAGAGGCGGGTTAAGTTCCACTTGGCCCGGATTTTAGTACACTTCGAACATGCACACACCTAGAGCCGGGTTAAGTTCCACTTGGCCCGGATTTTAGTACACTTCGAACATGCACACACCTAGAGCCGGATTAAGTTCCACTTGGCCCGGATTTTAGTACACTTCGAACATGCACACACCTAGAGCCGGGTTAAGTTCCACTTGGCCCGGATTCTGGTACACTTCGAACATGCACTAGGCTGACTTAAGTTTCTGTATCCTTTTTAGGTGACCACCAACCGCCGAAGTGCCGAATCCCAGCGCTTGTTGGATACGCACAAAAATCTTCGCACGAAACAGGCTGCACTCATCGCCGAGTACGAGAAAAGGGGTAAATTTCTTTCTCATTCCTTTCCTCATTTTTCTTCCACTTCGCTTGCTGAACTAATCTGATTATTCGGTTTCCACAGCTGGGGTGGAAGCTCAAAACAAAATAATGCGAAAGAACTTGGAGCAGATCAAGGGTGCGTCCTTCTTATCTGTTCTTACTGTGCTTCTCATCATTTTACCTCCTTGGCTTGGCAAACATTCATACCTCGGCTCTGCCGGGCCAACACACGATTTCAGCATTGCTTGAAGAAAGTGTGCATGTGCCTGACATGATGCTGCATTTTCTCGAACAAGCAGGACAGCACCAAGCTGAGCTGAAGAAGAAAGATGATGAGCTCGCCCTCCTCCGGACCAAAGATGATGACATAGCCAAGCTCAAAGCTGAAATGGCTAAGATGAAAGCGCAGCACCAAACCGAGCTGAAAAGGGTTGGCCAGGATTACACCGAAGAACGCGAGCGTCTCAAACTCCAAAGTTCTAAGAATCGTGAGCTTCTTCAAGAAGCCGAGGTCAAACTTGGGTCGGCAAATGCTGAGCTCGAGCAGCTTCGAAAAAGGCGTGATGCTTGCATCAAGGAGTTGACCCGAATTCACAGTCACATCTCTCGTAACTTATTTTCCTTTATTCGCCTTATTTCTCCGGGTTATTTCACATGTCTTATTTTCTCAACTTTGTCATTTGCCTTGTTTCCCAGGCCACTTTCCAGAGGGTACTGCCATTGCAAGTGTTGTTGTTGCCAATTTCCGCCGAGAAAGAGGTACCCCGGTCATTGCTGAGGGTGAGAGCATTCCCTTTGACATGGAGGACCTATTGGTCAGCCTGTCATCTCGCGTGGAAATTATCAAGAACTACGGCAGGGACCTCCTCGATGTTTCAGTCTGGGTCTTCAACGCCTTCTGGCCCACCGATGACGCTCCGGAGAGAGTCACGCAGCTTGCTGAAAGGCTTTCGGAAGTTGAGACCCGGCTCGACCTCTGGCGAGAATCCGCTGGCCGCGCTGCTGCCAATACCGTCCTTCACCACGTTTTGACGTGGTACGAAAAGATAGATCTCAGCCTCCTCACACGGCTGCGCACCGGGTCCAAATGGACAGATGACCCGTAGTGGGTAGCTCGGCGCCAGGCTTGCGCCCACAGCCTCATTGAATATGCCCCCATTCATGAATGGACTAAGGGTCCGAGCTTCCTAGAAGTCGCAGGCGAAGAGGAAGTTGAGAATATTGAAGATTACTCGGGTGAAGACGAGGAGGACACTGCCTCGGATATCGACGAGGGCGATGATGACGCCGAACTTCCTTCTGCTGCTCCTAAGTAAAAACACTTGAAAATTAATGAGATCCCCGGTATGCCGGGTGGAATTGTATTCCAAATACATGTGATATTTTGCTACTGAGTGCTTATGCCGGATTAACTTGGGCGTAGTCCCCGAGTTTCTTTTTCTTGTTCGTTCAATATGTTGGCTCGGATCGTGTCTATCTTGATTCGGTTTTACAACTTTTGAATCCGAGCCTGAAAAATTGTCTTAACAATACTGGGAAACTTTTAGACTTAGCTCAAAAATAAATACGGGGTTAGTCCGGAAAACAAATGTCGGCTCGAATAAATTCTTTTCCTTAGTCGTTTTTCATGTGCTACGCAATTCCAGACTTGTTCTCTTGCTTGCCATGAAGCCAATTCTTGTTGGACAGCAGCAAGTCGAAGAGTTGGGTTTTTGGTGCTCACACACTACTAATCCGAGCTAACTAGAATAACCTATTCCAGACGACGCACAAATAACAAAAGACAGTAAATATTATTAAGGCAGTCCCCGAGTTACTGCTCGAGGTGCCCACGTTTCATTGATAAGCTCATTGCTGACATACATACTGACATATGAGATAACCCGGATACATACACTTCTTTGCTAAGTGTAGAAAGGACGAAGGAGAGCTACATTCAATGGACGTTTAGATTCCTCACCGGACCTGTCCGCCTTGTTCTTTTCCTGTGGCTTTGCATCTATAAGATAGTAAGAATCATTGTGCAATGCTTTGCTCACGATGAATGGCCCTTCCCATGGGGGGGACAATTTATGCATTCCAATAGTACGTTGTACTACCCGGAGCACCAGATCGCCTTCCCGGAAGACCCGGGGGCACACTTTCCGGCTATGATAGCGTCGGAGATTTTGCTGATATATGGCGGATCTGGACAGTGCCAGTTCTCTCGCTTCTTCCAGCAGATCAACATCATTTTGCCAGGCTTCTTGCACTTCAGCTTCTGTGTATTGGGTGACCCTAGGCGAATCATGCTCTATGTCGGCTGGTAATACAGCTTCTGCCCCATATACCAGAAAAAACGGCGTATAGCCTGTTGATCGATTCGGAGTTGTTCTTAAACTCCACAGTACCGCTGGTAGTTCTTCTATCCAGCACCCCGCTGATATTTGCAGCGGCTCAATGAGCCGGGGTTTTATCCCGGATAATACTAATCCGTTGGATCTTTCCACTTGCCCGTTCGATGCGGGGTGGGCTACCGAAGCTACGTCGAGCCAGATCCTCTTATCCCGGCAGAAACGAGCAAATGCTCCTTCCGCAAAATTTGTGCCATTATCAGTTATGATACTGTGTGGATAACCGTACCTCAAGATGATATCTTTGAGAAACGTTACGGACGTAGCTCCATCACATTTTCTTATAGGCTTTACTTCAATCCACTTTGTAAACTTGTCCACCATTACCAAAATGTGAGTCATGTTCCCTCTTGCTGGTTTGAACGGGCCTACCATATCCAAGCACCATACGGCAAATGGCCAAGTGATTGGGATGGTCTTGAGCTCCGACATTGGCATATGGGTCTTTGTAGCGTACCTCTGACAACCATTACATTTTCTCACCAGATCTTCTGCTTGCTCTAAGGCGTTTGGCCAGTAGAATCCGTGTCGGAAAGCTTTTGCTACCAAGGCTCGGGATGAGGCGTGATGCCCGCATTCCCCCTGATGTATATCTCGGATGATTTCAAGCCCTTCGTCCAGGTCAACACATCGCTGGAGGACATTGGTCACACTTCTTTTGTATAACTCGGAATTGATGATCGTGTAGGCCTTTGCCCTCCTCTGTGTTTGCCTGGACAGCACCTCCTCAGTGGGTAACATTCCATCTTTCAGGAATTGAAATATAGGCAGTGCAGAAGCCGGTATTGGCCGCATGGGGAACACGTCCTCGTCTATCTCCATCTGATCCACCGGCATAACTTCAACCGGACCATGCTGAGCAGTCCCCAGGTCTTGCGAAGCAGTCGCCGTGTTTGCTGAAGCAGTCCCCGGGTTTTGCGAACCACTTCCCGTGTCAACGTCCATGGGCGCAGCTCCGGACTCTGTGTCCTCCGGGACGTAGATGGACTCGGACTCCGGGGATGGCCTAATGGATGGTTTCTTGAGGTGCTCTAATGCTACACCTGGTGGAATTGCCTGTCTGGTTGACCCGAGCTTCGATAGCATGTCGGCAGCCTCATTTTCCACCCGGGGTACATGATGAAATTCGCATCCCTCAAAGTAACCAGAAATCTTTTGCACATGAAATTTGTATAGTGCCATGTTTGGATCAAGGGCGTCCCACACTCCGGACACTTGCTGCACCACTAAATCCGAGTCGCCAAAGCATATAATCCGACGTATACCAATTTCCTTTGCTACCTTGACCCCGTGCACAAGTGCTTCATACTCAGCGACGTTATTTGATGCGGTGAAGTGGATCTGCAGCACATATTTCAACTAGTCCTTCTTTGGCGACGTCAGTACAACTCCGGCACCTAGCCCGGTTTTGGTTTTTGATCCGTCAAAGTGCATCCGCCAATAGTTCGGATCCGGAAGTGGTGGTTCGTACTGTACCTCGGCCCAGTCCACGAAAAGTCCGCCACAGCTTGAGACTTGATGGCTTCTCTCCGATCATATTGCGGAGCGTAAGGAGCTAGCTCAATTTCCCATTTTGCAATTCTGCCGCTTGCATCCTTGTTACTCATTATCTCGGATATAGGGGCCTCACATATGACCCGGATGGGATGCTCTTCAAAGTAGTGCTTCAATTTCTTGGCGGCCATCTACACGCCATACGCCACTTTTTGATAATGTGGGTAGTTCTGCTTTGAGCTGGACAACACTTCACTCAAATAATACACCAGCCTTTGCACTAACTTACCTTCCTCATCACGCTCCACCACTATCACTGCACTTACAACCCGGTTGGTTGCGGCTATATAGAGCAACATAGGCTCCTTTGATAGTGGCGACGCTAGCACCGGCGCCGTGGCTAACAATTTCTTTAGGTGGGTAAAGGCTTCATCAGCTTGCGGCGTCCAAATGAATTTATCCGACTTTTTCATGAGTTGGTACATAGTTAAAGCTTTCTCTCCCAACCGACATACAAATCGACTTAACGAGGCCAGACAACCTGTAAACTTCTGGACATCGTTAAGACACTTCGGCAGTTCCATTCGTTCGATGGCCCGGATTTTGGTTGGATTAACTTTGATACCTCGGATGGAAACCAGAAAGCCGAGCAATTTTCCAGCCGGGACACCGAAGGTGCATTTTTCCGGGTTAAGTTTCATCGGAACCTCCTTAGGTTTGCGAACGTTTGCCTGATATCGTCAAGGAGAGTTTTGCTTTCCTTGGTCTTGATGACCACATCATCCACGTACACCTGTACATTTTGACCTATTTGGTCGTGCAAACATTTTTTCATACATCTCTGGTACGTTGCCCCTGCATTACGTAAACCAAACGGCATGGTGCTATAGCAATAAGCCCCATACGGGGTAATAAATGCAGTCTTTATTTGATCATCCGGATTCAGAGGTATCTGGTGGAAACCAGAATAAGCATCGATGAATGACAACAGTTCACATCCAGTAGTTGAGTCTATGACCTGATCTATTCTTGGCAGCGGGAATGGATCTTTCGGACACGCCTTGTTCAGGTTCGTGTAGTCGATACACATGCGCCAAACCACTGCCACGTTCGGATCATCCTTTTTCTTTTCCACCAGCACCGGATTAGACAGCCAATCCGGGTAAAGAACCTCCATGATAAATCCCGCAGCTAACAACTGAGCTATCTCATCCCCAATGACTTTCCTCCTATCTTCGGCGAAGCGACGGAGTGGCTGCTTCACCGGCTTAGCTCCGGGTCTCACATTTAAAGAGTGCTCGGCCAACTCCCTCGGAACACCTTGCAAGTCCTGTGTGGACCAAGCAAAAATGTCCCGATTCTCACGGAGGAAGCTGACGAGCTCGCTTTCCTATTTATCACTTAGCCCGGCACCAATTGTTACAGTGCGCTCTAGGAACATGTCATCAACAGGAACCTTCTTGGTATCTTTCGTGGCCTGGAAAGAGATAGTTCCATGCGGGTTACTCAGCGCCGGCATATACTGTTGCGCGGACTGAGCCAATGCAGCCACCTCTTGAATTTTCCTTTTTTCCTGCGCAATCACAAGTGACTCGGCTAAGTTTGATCCGGCCGATGCACACTCCATCGAACGTCGGAAGTCCCCAGCAATTGTAATTACTCCATTTGGTCTGGGCAATTTCATTTTCAAATAGCTGATATGACAACTGGCCATGAACTTGTGTAGCGCTGGCCTTCCGAGCAATGCATGATACGCGCTTTCTAAGTTCACCACTTCGAACTCCAGATTTTCAGTTCGGCAATTGTCCCTCGTGCCGAACAAGACGTCGACCCGGACCTTGCCTATGGGCTCGCAAGAAATGTCGGGCACAATGCCATGGAAAGTTGTCCTCGTGGCCTGGAGCATGTTCTCCGAGATACCCAACCTGCGCATTGTGTCCGCGTACATGATATTTATGCTATTGCCGTTGTCGATCAGTACCTTTGAGAATCTTACGTTAATGCTAGGCCCAATGAATGTAGGATCTAGTACCAACGCATATGAACCAGGGCTCGGCATGAGCTTGGGGTGATCCCTAATGCTCCAAGTGATTTCCTGATCGGACCAAGGCATGTACCTCGTCACTGCCGGCATTACCGCATTCACCTCCATATGCCTACGCTGCAAGCTTTTTCTATCAGTTTCCTCTGTGGTAAATACACAGTAGCTCTGGTGATGCTCCCTGTACTCGTTTCTCCCCTCATTTCTGGGGTGCCTCTGATCCGGCTGATGCTGATTTTCTACTTGATGCACTGCATCCCTTCTTTCATTGTTATCATACCTCGGCGGAGGGGGAGGCAACATTAGCTGTTGCATGTTCGCTCTGGAGAGCAATTGCTGCCGGGGTAACTCCTGCCGAGGCTGATCATTCCGGGGTGCCTGAGCATTCCTCGAACCACCTTGCTCGATCTTGCGCATCCACTCGCATTGCCTCGTCGTATGACCCGCTGGGTTGTTCGGATTTGGCGTGTGAAACTTACACGGCTGGTCCAACATCGACTCGTAAATATACCTCGGACGGTCTTTCCTTTCTTGCCATTGCTTCTTTTGCTCCGGTGTCCAAGTTTTCTTCCCATCGTTCCTTGGGGTCCATTGACCTCCAGTTTTCTGGCGCTGACTACCCCTGCTCCGGGTTGATCTTGACTCACGGCTGCTACTTGGTGCGAACCGTACCGATGGTCCGGTCAATCATCTCTCCTTTTTCCTCTGTAATCGTTTCTCCGGGATGATCCGGATCCATCCCTCTGATAGTACTCATCGCTTGACTCGTTTGAGGCGAGCCTCGGTTGGGTCGGGTCACCCAACGCATACGAATCTGCGATCCGGATCATCTCTGCCAACGTTGCCGGCATTTTCCGTTGCAACTTCATCCACAACTCGCTTCCATACCTGCACCCCTGTGCAAACCATGCTATGGCCTGTGATTCTATCACGCCCTCGCATGAATTTCTCACGGTACACCACCGGGTCAAAAACTCCCGGTCCGTCTCATTGGGTCGCTGTTTGCACATAGCTAGGGTCTATGGCCTATTTGGCCTTTGATACGTACTCGAAAAATTGCTGATGAACATCTCCTCGAAATCTATCCAGCAGTTGATGCTTCCTGGTGGCAAATTGTTTAACCACACCCTTGCCGGGCCTTCCAACATCTGGGGTACATATCGTACAGCCCATCTCAGGTTGCCTGTGGCAATTTTTACAGCGGTAGCATAGTTTATCAGCCAATCCTCTAGCTTGGTACTACCGTCATAGGTCTTGGTGCCCCTAGGCAACTGAAAGCTCGGGACTGGTGGCTCTTTCATGATCCGGGGTCCAAAACACGCTGGACCCGGTGGGCCTTGACATTCTATCTGTTCCAACCTATATAGTCGATCCAGTTTCAACCTCGCATCGTCCGGCATCAAATCCCTGCTTCCCAGTCTCGACCCTATCACATGATAGTCCGGTCTCGGGTATCCCGCATTTGCCATCTCCGAATCACCATCGTTATACCGGTTTTGTTCCTGCGGCGCACCTTTCTGTTGCATACCTCGGCCAGCACTGTGCTCTTGCCTCGGCATGTTCTATCTGGCCGAGGTTACGACCTCCTCTCTCCTTGGATCGCCATGAGGGGACGACGCGGCTCCAGCGGATTTCTCCGGGTTACCCATCGCCGAATGGACGATCTTGCAGGCCCCAGCTCTCTTCGGGTTCGCCCTGAGCAGTTCCTCATTTTGCCTATTCGCAATCCGAACCAGCTCGTTAACCCGGTCTTGCTGCCTTTGCCGGGCTTCACCCGTCAGTCCCTCTAACTCGGACGCAGCTGCATCCGCCACTTTGAGGTTCTTGGCCGGGTACTATACCTCGGCAGCCCCACGGAAAAACAGTTTTCTGATTCCTCGATTTCGACATCACCTTCTCTGTTTATCTCGCTCATGAGATTTCTCCCTTTAACTTTTACAGTATCAACTTTGTTCGCCTTAGCATACTCACGCGGCATCATGTTCAACGACTGCTGGGCCGCGGCTATTTTCTTTGCGCCCTCGAGTATTTTCTGCCTAGTTTCTTCCAGCTCGGCCTGTGCACGAGCCGGATCTACCGCTGATACTACAGGGTTTGCCAAGCTATCCAGTGCCTCTCTCAGCATGTTTTCCGGCCTCTCTAGCGGAGGACCCCTATCTTTCCTTGATGACTTGGGCGTCACCTCCGCATCTGGCGTCAGATCCTTGCTCGCAACCGCACCCGACGCTGTCATCATTACCTCGGCATGGTCCGGGGAATGAGCGGTACGCTCCCCGCAGGTCACAGTGAGGGGTGGTTCGCCTGCTTCGACGACGTGGTGCGGATGAATGCCTGACACGTCCACCGCCACGTAGACCTTGTGCGCGCCGAGCTTGAGGAAGATGCCGTTGCGCGGGAGAGGGCGCGTGCCGAAGCAGACTGCGTTGTCGCTGACGAAGTCCCGCGCTTCAAAGCACTGGACGAGCCCGGAGACGATGCGCTCGCCAGTGGCGATGAAGTTTCCCGTCCGGATCTTGACCCCTGCTAGCGCCGCTAGCCCCACGGTGGGCGCCAACTGTCGTGGTGGTGTCACGGCAGATGCCATGTATAGGCTGAAGGTGGGGACTAATACACGCTAGGGGAATCCAGGGAGGGATAGTGAAGTGATTCTCCACACAAGAACTTGTATTGATTTCCTTCCAAGGTTACAAGTGCTCCTAGAGCTGTATTGGCGAGAGGAGGAAGAAGAAGCTCTCTTACTCTCACCCACAGATCTCACCTGAAACCCTCGACCTTAACAGAATTGTCCAGAGAATAAAACAGCCAACCCCCTCTACTAAAGCCCTAGCCCCCCTTTTATAGTGGAGGCTCGGTTTCAGCCTAGGGCATACGTGGAGGCATATTCCTAAGAATATGCCTCCTCCCAAAGTGGTAAACCGACCGGGGTGCTTTTTCCCCCGCGTCACCTATGCTTTAGCTACGTGAGCCACTGCGGCGCCCTCGTCAGCTGACACGGGCGTCGTCACGCTTGTCGGCCACGCCCCGGTGGTCATGTCCTTGCTCGCTTCGCTCAGGCAGTGCGTACCGGGGCTCCTTTTGACCAGCGAGATTCCTTCCTTCTCCTAGAAGGTTGCTGCGACCCGGACGATGGTTCATCTGGCCACCCCCTTTTCCTGCATACAGGTTAGACATACACTTCCGGCTTACCGCTTAAGTCGGATGAGGGCTAGTTAGGCGAACACCCCTAGGTCCGGATTACCCCGTGATTCGGCCTGCCTTGAGGTGACCCGGCCAGCATCTGCTTTGGCCTTGCCGAACCACGGCTAACTCGGCCTTTATACCACGACGTGACCCTACCCGGGGGTATCCCCCCAACATCTGGTTTGTCAGGGAGCTGGTTCTCCATCCAGTGTACGAGGAAGTCAGGAAGAACTTGCGACTTGATTGCGTTGCGCTTTTCGTATGTAATGTCTCGTGGAGACAATTCGATTCCCCAAAGCGTGACTCGTCCCGTGGCATCAGGGTTATTGAGGATATTCCCCAACGGGGAATCATTGACCACCACGATTGGGTGTTCCTGGAAGTAGTGGTGCAGTCGCCGGGGTGGTCTTCAAGACGCCGTATGCCAGCTTCTGGTAGTGCGGGCACCGCTGTTTTGTTGGCATGAGAACCTCGCTGAGGTAGTAAACTGGGCGTTGTACCCCATGGACCTTGTTTTTCTCGGCTCGTTCAACCACAGGTACTATGCTGACCACTTGGTTAGTGGCGGAGATATACAGCAATAGTGGTTCCCTTTCTCGTGGGGTCACCAATACTAGCGAAGTGGATATTAGGCGCTTGAGGTCTTCGAATGCTTCTTGTGCTTCATTGGTCCACTCGAACTTTTCAGCTTTGCGGAGGAGTTGGTAGAAGGGCAGTGCCTTTTCTCCCATCGGACTGATGAATCGACTGAGGGCCACGATTCGCCCAGCCAGCTGTTGGATGCCCCTTATGTTTTTCGGCTTCTCCATGGCCAGTATGGCTTTTATTTTCTTCGGGTTTGCCTCGATTCCTCTCGCGGAGATGAGGTACCCGAGTAGTTGCCCCGATGGGATGCCAAAGGCGCATTTGTCCGGATTGACCTTGATCCGGTAGCGGTCGAGGTTGGCGAAGGTTTCACGCAAATCGTCGATTAGGGAGGCTTCTTCCTTGGTCTTGATTACTATGTCGTCGACATAGACTTGAATGTTGCGACCAAGTTGGTCCTTGAGGCAAGCCTGCATGCACCGCTGGTAGGTGGCTCCTGCGTTTTTTAGCCCGAAGGGCATTGTGTTGTAGCAGAACACACCAAAGGACGTAGTAAACGCTTATTTTTCTTGATCTTCCTCCTCCATTCGAATCTGATTGTAGCCTGAGTAGGCGTCGAGAAGCAGAGGCGCTCGCATCCTGGGGTGGAGTCGATGATATGGTCGATTCGCGGTAGCGGGAAGTGATCCTTTGGACAGTGCTTATTCAGAGAGGTGAAGTCCACACACATCCGCTGGATATCCGTGTCTTTTTTGGTACTAGCACCGTATTGGCGAGCCAAGTGCTTTCCTTGATCTCGCGTATGAATTTGGCGTCGAGGGGTCTGTTGATCTCCATTCCAACTGCCTTCGCCTGTGGCTCAGCTAATCGCCGGATTGTTTGCTTGACTGACCTTGCTTCTGGGTTGACATTGAGTGCGTGCTCGGCGAATTCCCTGGGAACTCCAGGCATGTCCGCAGGACACCAGGTGAAAATTTCCCAGTGCTCACGGAGGAATTTGACGAGCGCGAGTTCCTATGCAGGACTCAAGTTGTTGGCGATGAGGGTCGTCTTGGCGGGATCCGATGGGTGGACATGCACTTTCTTTGTGTGCACCGATGAGTCGAAGGATAGATCGGGCGAACTTGGCCGGCTCAGGGGAGGAAAACTGTTGTCTGTCGACTCCTTTAGTCTCGCGAGTTCTTCCTGCATGCTGAAGGACTGGGAAATTCTATTGAATTCCCTGTCGCAACTGTCGGATCTCTCGAAGCTCCCGTTGATCGTGATGACGCCATTGGGACATGGCATTTTCATCTGCAGGTAGGCGTAATGTGGCACTTCCATGAACCTAGTGAATGCGACGCGCCCGAGGATACAGTGGTACTGTGAGGGCCAGTCGACGACGTCAAAGTCGATGCGCTCATGCCGGAATTTTTTTGGCGTGCCAAAGATGATGTCGAGGTTGATTTTGCCCAGGGGATATACGCCTTTCCCTGGGACAATGCCGTGGAATGTTGTGTCCGAGGCCTCTAGGCAAGTTAGGGGGATCCTCATTGCTCGCAAGGTACTCGTGAATATAAGGTTGATGCCGCTTCCGCCGTCCATGAAGACGTGACTCATGTCGAAGCCTCCGATTTGCGCCTCGGGTATGAGGGGGCAATGGCCTGGACGGGGTAATTGAGGCGGATGATCGCGTTTGTCGAAGGTGATGTAGGACTCGCTTCCGCTGAGGTACTCAGTGGTAGATGGTGGCGAGTGTGTGGCCAAGTTGACTTGGCGAGTGATGGCCTTCTGCACCCGATTCGAGGGGTGTCCCTTTTGGATCATCATGGTACCCATGGCCCGTGGGTATGGTTCGCCTCCGTGGTGTTGGTCCGGCGCAGCTGCATTTGGGGGTGGTCCAGGTGGTGGTGGCGGAGCGCCATGTGCCACGGCGCCTAGAGCGGCTCCGTAGCCTCTTTTGACTGCGTTGCGATTCATCCGGACCAATCCCTCGTGTAGCTTGAGGAACTCGCGGCAGTCCTTGAGGAGGTGGCTGGACTTCTTCTTTCCATCATGCTTGTCGATGTAGAAGTGCACCGTACATGGCCCGAACAGTTTGTCTTCAATGGATGTCGCGGGTGCCTCATCACGATTGTGGCGTTGCCACACTTGCGTAGTTTTCCCGGAGTCTCGGTATCCACCACTGTGGTAACCACTGTTGCGGTTATCGTCGCGTCTGTCGGCGTAGCCAACTGCGACCATGTTGACGTCGTCGTGGTCATCGTAGATGCGCATGCGGCGTTTCCCTCGGTGATCGGCCCACCAATTCGTGATTTCCATCAGGTGGTCGATGGTCTTGGGATTTGAGCAGCCCAGCTCCTCCCTGAGTTCTAGGCGGCGGACGCCGCCGTTGAATGCGTCAATCGCGCGATCCTCCGAGATGTTCTCTATGGAGTTCTTGATGATGGACCATCTTTGGATGTAGGAGCGTAGCGATTCGCCCGATCTTGCTAGCAGCATATCAGCTCTTCGATTGATGCAGGTCGTTTGTATGTGCCCTTGAAGTTGCGCATGAAGCTGTAAACCAGCTCATCCCAACTGCGAATGGATCCGCGCAGGAGGTTGTTGAGCCATGCTCGAGCGGCGCCTTGCAGCTATAGATGTAGACATTGCATGGCCGTGCTTCGACTGCCGCCGTGGAGCCTGACAGAGGAGATGTGGTCCTCCATCCAGATCTTCGGGTCCTGTAAGCCATCAAACTTCGGGTTCTCCGATGGGAGTTTGAACCCCTTGGGCATTCGCTTTTGCCTGATGGACCTGCTAAAGCATCTGGCGTCGTAGAGCTCCACATCTTCCTCTTCCGAGTCAGTCGATCGGGCGCGTCGTGCCCTTGATTTGTCGATCTTGCGCTGCGTGAGGTCATCGGGAGCATCATAGTCGCGGTCATGTCATCGTGAGCGGTGGCGTCGAGACAGGTCATGACTGTCGTTGCTGGATGAGGGCGAGGAGTAGCGCTTTGCTAGCGTTTTGCCTTTTTCGGCTCTGGTGTTGGCTCCTTATCGAGAGCAGCCTCAATTAGTCCCAAGCCCGCGATCGTAGATCGGTGCATGGCGGCTCGGGGATCTCTAGCTGGTGGCTAGTTATTGAGGAGGTACATGGTGACTGCTGTCACCACAGCCTGTGGCGTCTTGGGGACCATGTTGCCACATGTATCGACTGACATAGAGCTGAAGTCGAGGACCTTTGCAGCTTCTATGCGTTCTTGCTCAGTGAGATGGGCCATCCGAGACCGCCTCTTGTTTGCGAGGTACTCGTTGCCCTTAGAGGAGGATCCTCCGTGAGAGGAGAGCCCAGCATGTCGAAGGCTTGACTCGTCCGCAACCTTTTTATGCGCTTCGAGTTGCGCGATTGTTTGCGCTTGGCACTTAAATTCCTCTTTCAGGAGCCAGTGGTAGCCCATCAGAAGTTCTTGCGAGGAACCGGGGGGTAAAGGGTTCCCCCGTAGGGCCTCGCGGCAGCGAGCCCATTCAAGCTCATTGAGCCTGACCACGACGCGTTCATCAGTTTGCTTGTTGGTTATGGTTGGAGGTTCGATTATCCCTCCATTGTTGACGGGGGTGCGATTGCCACCATTGCCATCGTTCAGCGGGTTGGTTTCGTTGCCATGGTTGCCCGTGTTATCGCGATTGGCGGAGGTGTCGCCCGCATTGATGACGGTGCACATGAAGTGATTGGGGAAGCTGCTACTCCCGCAACTCTCAGATCTGGAGCCGTAGGCTTCATCTTCAGTTGCCAAATCGCTCAGATCAGATTCGCGACTGTTGTCGCTGGCCGTGTTCTCGACTGTTGTCGGGGTGTTGAGCTCACTGAGGGTGCCGATCGATGGAGGGAACCATGATGCTGGGGCAATCGACCGCACCGTAGGCTGGTTAGGCATGCGAAGCGTGCCCGTCTAACCAACTTGGACGCGGAAGCTCCCGATCGCCAGACTGATTCCGTCGCCTATGGACTCAAAAGCTGGGCGAGTGTACGGCGTGTGGACGGTGAAGTCGAACACGCCGAAGAGATTGCAAATCTCCGTTGTTGCGGAGTTGTAGATCACGATTGATGGGGCCGAAGAAGCCGCAACATCAGCACTCCCAATTCCCACAGACAGCGCCAATTGACGAGGGTTTATCTCATCAATGCCCATTGTTATGGACTTGGGTTTTGGAGAAGGAGGGAGCGTTGGAGACATCTATCGGCTAGCAAACAAGCACATAGGGGACTCGAAGATTCACCCAGGTTCAGGCCTCGTAGAGGTCCCTACTCCTGCTTGTCTGCTCATGGAATTATCAAAGGAATTGAAGATTACAATGGTGCGTAGATGCAATCTGGCGAGGGTTTATGGAAACTAGGGTTGCGTGTGTCCTCCTCGCCGCCCCCTCCTATCCTTTATATAGATAGGCTAGGTCTCGGGTAGCAGGCCGAGTCGGTTACATGTTAGGGTTTTCCCCTTTTCACTTTCTATCTTTAGCTTCTTCTTGTTCTTCAAGCAATCGAGAGTCCGTAGGTAACTCGAGTTCTTCATTTGGGCCTTAGCGACACTGTGGGCCTCTACGTATTCAGGCCGTATATACCAAGCTCGAGTACCTGTAGGGTATACCCAGTATGATTATGATGTTTAGACATATCAATAAACTTTGATGTGTCCAATCATCATAATCTATGAAATGTATTTCACAAGTCTTTCATGCGAAAAAATAACTTAAATACTTAGTCATGTTGATCTAACCGAAGAGACTTTGTATTCTTGTTAGTTTAATACCTTTCTTCATTCTAAAATCATTTGAAAAACTTAACAGGGAATGGTTTTTCATAAATCAAAAGATCAAATATCTAAAGAATTAACTTTTCATTAGAATGAAAATACCATTGTGAATTAAACAATAGTGTTATTCATTATTAAACTAGGATATCTTTTAGCATTCTAATTCTTTATAAATTCTTAAGCTATTATCATTTAGATGATGATGAGAGTAACTCATTCATAATCGTAATGTGACCATAAAAGATATTGTTCATAAGAATAGTACAACTAGTTTGTAACTTACTCATATGAATAATCATCTCTCCAAAAGCAATACACACAAATGACGATTACAAAATTTTATTCAAATCCACTAATCCAAATGATAAACGTTGAGGGAAGTAGTGATGTCAGTCATCAACTATCTTGATTGCTGTCACCATGCTTCTTCGCCTCATTTCTTCCAGCAATTCTCAAGTACAAAACCATGTTTTATTAAAACATGAAAAGTATCAAATACTTGTAAATTGCAATGATTTTTGTAAGAATAGCATTTATAACTTGTATATATGATATATATACTTTTTCATCCATGACATCCACTATGATCAAGCCTACTTTGAGAGTTCTCAACTCTAGCAGGAACTCATGAAAGGTGAATGATTCATCTCTCATGATATAGACCCTGACGACATCTTGTAGCTGGGAGGAGGCAAGTGCAACACCCCATATATGGCAAAGTTGTCTTTCATTAAGCAATTCACATCGTATGTGGGGTGTTCATGAAGCTCATGCAAGATCGCTAAGTGATTCTCCAAGTATCCATTGTCTTCCATCTTGTTTGGAAGAAACTCATCCAATGGCTCATACTTCACGAGCTTGACTTGCAAAGAGTACCTTCTTCATTGACCATCTTGGATGAGTCGGTGTTGAAGAACAGCAGTCGCAGCTCAGCCTCCATCGATGGAGTATTGGACGACAATGGAGATGTCACGGTGAGCATGATAAGCATAATTCTCTTGATCATTCGTGGAGTCATCATAATATCTCCAAATGGTTCTTATTATCAAGAAGAGAAGATCATCTATGTCAAGGTCATCCCTCAGGTGTTGGTACTAATCTATGAAGTTTGACCCTTCTACATAAGTTTCACATCAAGCAAGAAAACGTATGGTCAGGAAGACATGCTGGGATAGGCCATGATCTATAAAGATAGCAAAGACATCTAGACTAAGTTCATAATACAAGTTCAATCAATATTGAGCTCCCACTAAAACAATCACCCCTTGGACGATTTGAGTGATCACACGATCCCTTTATACTATATCATCCCGGATCGTCACGGCCTTTGATATATCTGTTGGGGTGGACTATATCCGTTGATCACATCATCCATATGACTCGTGCTCGATCTTTTGATATCTTGTGTTCTAAGGCCATGTATGTACATGCTAGGCTTGCGTATCCAACCTTTAGTGTATTCGCAGTGCATACATGGCTTGCACCCACCATATATGAACTTCGATGTGTTTGCACCCGATCATCACGGCCTTCTCCACAACGACGGACTTTATTGGTGGTGCACACTAATGGGAGAACACTATATTGGTATTAATAGGGATCATCATATATATTATGCTACTGTTGAGTATCTAATACTAGAACACAATAATATGTAAGGTATCAAAATCACATGTAATTTTAGTGATATGAGATATATGGTCCTTCTTCATGCTTCTTGATCTCCATCGAGTGCTCCGGCATGATCTCCATCTTGCCACCGGTTTGATGCCAAGTCCATGATGCCACCAGTTGATCGTCCATCGGAACAATGACTATTACTATGCTACTTACTAACAAAAAATAAACTACTTTACCTTTGTAATGACCAAGACCAAACCAAATCACATGCCCTCTTGCAAAATAAAGTTAGATGCCTCTATTTTATGTTTTGCAAGTTTTACGTGGTTGTTCAGGCTTTCACAACAGAACCGTTTCTTATCACAAACTTTCCAACCACAACATAGATCTAACAGTTGTCTCTACTACACCCTTTCCGGGTCCTCCATTGTAAATGCTATATCAACTATTGAATGAGAGGCAGACACCCGCTAGCCACTTATACGGTAAAAGCCGTATGCTGAGCATCGAACCAGTCTCGTGTAAGATTACGCGTAAGGTCGGTCCGGGCCGCTTCATCAAACAATGTCGCGATATAAACAAGTACACGTAAGAGGATAACAACTATATGATCAATGCC
Organism: Avena eriantha; assembly: GCA_910589775.1. Classification (NCBI taxonomy): domain Eukaryota; kingdom Viridiplantae; phylum Streptophyta; class Magnoliopsida; order Poales; family Poaceae; genus Avena; species Avena eriantha. The sequence continues at coordinate 536,026,967 of OU342743.1, read as the reverse complement.
CACACAATAGATGTGTGTATTGGCCGTACAGCATTCCTATTCATAGACCAGCTTTGAAACCTTTGAAGGGGTTCACAGCAGGAAACAAAAAATTCCTACCACAGAACATACTCAATGCCCAAGATCTATCTAGGAGTAATGATGTAATGGAGGAGGTTTCGGTAACATGCCCTTATAGACTGACGGTCTAGGTACCACTAATGGCAGCACTGGCAAAGGAGAAGGAAACTAGACTTCTAACTATTGCAACGATGAATCCTATGACTTGATCGTGTTGCAATACTTATAGTGGGTAATGTCCATCACATTATTCATAATGAAGTGACCTCGTTGTCAGTTGACGCTAAAGTCAGTTCATGATCGTGAAACCTCGATCATCATTCATGGATTGCAGTACATACATGGATTATATCCACCGTAGTGTATTGCAGTGCATACATGGATTACATCCACCGTATGCGAACATCGATGTGTTTGCACCCAATCCTCATGGACTGCTCCACAATGATGGACTTTCTTAGTGGTGCACACTAATGGGAGAACACGAACATTGGAATTATGTTTGAGGGATCGTCTCATTATGCTACCATGTAAGTCTAGTAGTAGCAAAATAAGATACATAACCAATCAACATCATATGTAAATGGTTTATGTGTGATGCATGTAAAATGCATACATGAACTTTGTAGTTTGTTAACATGTTTGTCGACATATTTGCATCATATATAATGTTATATCCATGTTTTACATTGATTTTTCCGGATTTACCAATGATCCCCTTTATTTTGGTTATAACCCGGCAGGGCAGAAAAACTCTATTTTCAATGTTTTTTGATGTTTCAGGACATATACGGAGTCAAATGGACCTGAGCTTTTGGGGATGTCAATATTTATCCACGAGAAGCATCTAGAGCACAAGAACCTCACCTGGAGGGCCAGAAGGCCCAAAAGATCCTGAGTGGTGCGTCCAGCCCAGGTGGGCACGCCACCTACCCTCTTTTCCTCCTCGACTGTCCCATTGCCTTGATTCTTTCACCCATGGAGTTCTCTTGACCTTAAAACCCCTATATAAGGATCCCCCGGGAGTCCTCGATACAGGGAGGCGGAGATAGAAAACACCAATAACAAAGAGTCTGCTGGCCGCCACCATAGGAAGATTGGAGGGGGAACCGCTACCGGAATCTCCTCTGGCCTCCTATCCTCCTTCACCAAAGCCTCCTCATCACTCTCCATTATGAGAGGGGAGTAGTCCACCCCCTGGACTTTGGGTTTATGGTGGTAACTTGATCTAATATCTCCATGTATGATCATTTTTGAATTCCATATGATGTGCCTTGCATGAGTATGGATCTATCTATGTAATTCCTATGGTGGATATTGTGTTATGAGATAGTACTTGTTATTCATTTACCATTGTGTTGGATCTTGTATGGTTTGTCATACTTTGGGGATATTCTATGATGCATGTAATGGCTCAGATCTATACATAATGCCTTGTTTATCCATATCATGAGGTGATTGACACCACCGAGTGGGGGTAGATGAAAGAGATGTGATAATACTCACAACATATGAATCATTGCACTAGTGTTTAAAATGTTTCCATTAAGAAGTATGATGTATGTAGGTAATGGGTGGCCGAGTGACAGCGGCATATGTATTGAGTGACAGCAATGCAACCCAATATCCTTTATCTAGGGGTAAAAAGGGAGAAGTATGATGTGGGGTGTGACACAAACCAAATGCTAGCCTTATTGCAAGGGTGACCTAGTAACACAAAGGAGTACTTCTTTCACCTATGTGTTTTATGACATGTAGCCACCATAAAAGTACCATTAAAACATGACAATTGTGTGGACCTTTAATATCTATAACATGAAAATGACCATAGATGTAGAAGAAAGGATTCAGTGAACCCATATCCATTGTTTCTATAAAAGAAAACCCTTGTCTTGTCCTCTTGCATTGAAGATTATTGGGACACTTCTATATTCTTGTTTTGTTACATTAAACTTCCAACCATTAAAACAACCATCTTATTCCTTAAAACTTGTATAGTGCATAATCAACTAAAACTTGTGACACTTTAGTTGTAGAGAATAGATAGCTTTTCCTTCTTGCCCCTGCGGATCGATACCCTACTTCCACATTGAGAGATACTATGGTGATCCCCTGCACTTGGAGGTTATCAATGTGATATGTAGTGGTCGCCGCGCCTTGATCTCCATCGAGCACTTCCGACACGAGACTAGGTCCATGGTGCCTCCATGTCGTTGGTAGTACATTTCAATTACCTTGACCATACATATCACATCCCCCTGCAAAATAAAGTTAGATGCCTCTACTTTATCTTTGCATAATTAACGTGGTTATTTGGGCTTTCGCACAAGAGCGTTTGTTACCTACGAATACCAACCACAACATGGATTGACTAGTTGCCACTTTAAGTCCCCTTTTAGGTCCGGCCTTTGTAAATGCCATATCAACTAATGTCGGAGAGACAAACACCCGCTAGCCACTTATATGGTACAATCCATATGTTGAGCGTGGAACAAGTCTCGCGTAAGGTCGGTCTGGTCCTCTTCATCCTACATTGCCACGGTATGAAAAAGTGAACGTGGGAGGGTAGCAACTAGAAAATCAATTCCCACACAATCAACATGCATTCTACTCATACCAAACATCTACGCATAGATCAACTCTGATACCACTAAAGGGGTTCCACGATAGAAAGCAAAAAAATCCTAGCAAAGCAAACACACCTAGCCAAGATCTATCTATGCGGATGTAAGGTAACGAGAAGGGGATTCGGTGTTCATACCCTTGAAGACCGAAAGCGGTTAACGTTCCACGGGGAATGTTGCTGATGTGGTCGTACTCACCTGACCTCAAGGTCGTGAAGCTCCTAGAAAGTCACCCCTAGTCCTTGTACGACATACCAAACTCAAGGTCATGTCAACGTCCAAGCTCCAAGATCCAAGCTCGAATCGAATAGCACCAGAAGTGGCGGTGCCTCATGGCTTTACACGCATCTGGTGTAGAGACGTCTTCCGGGCTTTGGTTCAGCAAAGTAGCGAAAGAAGATTGATTGGGACCAAGTATAGCAGCATGACGACGTGCGTATGGTGGAGAAATCCCTATCCCCATATGCAGTTCCAAACTTGGTAACCAAACATGAGGGAGAGAGAGATGGAGAGAGAAATAGGAAATTGCCAATTGATGGGATGGATTTGGGGATAGGGGTGCCCCTATTTATATAGGTGGAAGGGAGGCATCACTTCCCTCGAAGTCTCGGGGTGGGACTATACAATAGGGGGAGGTGGGAGGCACTGTCAGCCATCCCCCCTTCATGGGCCCCATGTGGTGGGAGGCCCACTAGGGCCGGCGGCCCTCCTTTGGCCTTCCCTAGGGCACGGCCTCCTCTTGGGCCTCCTCTAGTGAGGCCCAATTAGGCGGGATGCCCATAAATCCAATTAAAAATATACATTTAATATTAAATACATATTATTTAATACCCATCACTCTAAAACACCTTTTGGACCCCTCCGATCATCATTGGATATCCCCGGAACACTTCTAGTATCATCCTGGAACAATTCCAGTGTTCTCTCTCTTTTCTCCTATGATCTCGGATCAATCCCTAAGTGTCATCTACCCTTAAGCGTGACACCCTACAGTTAGAGAATACACATACATGACCGAGACACCTCTTGGATCAATGACCAATAGTGGTGTCTGGAAACTCATGATGCCCCCCATGCATTCAATGAATAACTTGATTGCTTGAACCTTGAACAATGAGTTTTATTCTGTTTGCACACACGATACCTAGTTTGTCTAAGATCTAATCTCTGGTATATCCATACCTACTTCAATCTTGTTACCGACAAACACATTTACTCGCTCCCGTGATATTACATCTCCGTGACCTAGTCAAATGTTTGCAAACTTGTAGATGTAATTTCACTGAGTAGGCCCATGGTATATGTCTGTCACGTTGATGTGCAAATCCTGATATTGATGCTTACGCCTCTACATATGCCTCTGAAATACCCAACATATACCTTTATGATCACCCTATTATGGTGTGATGGTTGATGCGGTCTAAGCAACTGCGGGGATAGTGATTAAACTTTGATCTCGTGATTAAAGGAACGAGTCACTACATTTTGCTAGATATCGCAATGCTGAACTTTGTGACTGGATCACATTGCAATACTAGGTTTGGGTGTGTGTCTATCACATCATTCATCCAATGATATGACCCGTTGTCAGTTGACATAAATGTCCATGATCGGGAAACCTCGATCCTCGGCTACCCAACGAGCTAGTTTACTAGAGGATACCAGGGACCTTGATTTGTTTATATACCACACATGTGTTAGTGTTTACGCTTAATATAGTTATAACATGGTATAAAACTATTACGAACTAATGAGATATGTCAATAAACCTCTTTATTATTTGCCTCTAGGGCATATCTCCTTCACCGTAGAGTTGCCAACATAGTCCGCCTTCCAAGGTCATCTCCCTGTCGTCTTAGACCTCGCACCTACGACACGACTGACTTGTCGAGGCTAGACCACTAGAGTGAGCAAGGTAGGGCAAGGCCCTTCAACGTGTGCATAGAGTCACATACAGTGTAGGTTCAGTAAGAGAAGTTGAACACACGGAAGCCACAACGGGACTGCTAGGTACACATCGGATCTAGGCCATGAGGCCATGATCCAGTACCCCAACTACACCATGGCCAAAGGGTGGGCTCCCATAGGGGCCCCTCAAACCCGTGTTGGCAGTAGAGCCCACCCAAGTCGGATCAGGCTCGGAAGGTCCTAGATCTGGGCCATGGGTCCCGCCGCCACGGGCCGGCTCCATCCTCCACCGTTGCAGCATACCGATGGTTAGCCCGGACCCTGCCTCCCTCATCCCCAGATGTGGAGCCTCGAGGCCACCCACTACATGCATGTGAGGCCTCCGCGCACCAGAAAGTAGCTGATGATCACACCTGATGGCCACGGCCTTGACGAGTCGATGGAGTCTGGCCGCCATGCACCACCGCCTCTAGATACGGGATCCACCCATCTGCAGCACACCAACCAACACCGCGGCGAGCTTCTCGGACCCACCGGCCGGGCATCGCCGCCATATGTCGCCACCCCGTGAATCCCGCCTAGTGCTCAGGGAAAGAAATGGGAGGAGGGAGGGCGGGAAGGGTTAGGGTTCATGTTGCCGGGTCGCCAACGAGGGTCAACCCGGAGCGGGGGCCTTTTCTCCTTTTTTTTCAGGTGCCCTTCATTGGCATAGTTGAGAGATGTCATCGACGCTAATTTCTTCTCTTACGTTATCATCGCTGCACCTTCGTCCGTCCCTACAATACGGAGTGCTCCGATCCTGTTTGACTGGTTAGTTGGTTAGGGCATCTTCACCGGGAAGACCAAAACGGTCCCGGCTTGTCCATTTTTATCCAGCTAGACAGCCGGATCGAAAAGACAACCCCTAGCAGGGAGACCCAAACGAACCGATTGTCCGCGCGCGACCAACCCGTGCACGAAATCGAACAGACCAAGACAGCGGGATGTCCTCCCTCTCGCCGGTCTAGCCCACGAGTCAGTCACCTACCCATTATTGCCCACGAGTTGGTCCACCAAATAGAGGGGAAAATGGGTTAACCCGTTGTGGCACCGCTCGGGTAGGGACGGACAGCGACCCAAATATTGTCCAGGGCACGATACAAACGGACAAAATCAGACTGTTTGGATCGCCGTATCTCTTGGAGACGCTTGTTTCCACACGATTGAAAATGGTATTGGAGTATATTTTTGTATGTGGAGTATTTGATATAGTCACAAGCATAAACACGAGCATTCTCATGAGTTTCACTTTCCATCCTCAGACGTACTACCGGATCAGTAGACAGTAGTGCATGTTATTCTCCGCTTTGAATTTTAAATTTTTTGTTGTAGCTTTTTTTTGTTGAACAATTTGGTTGCAGAATTATTCCTGCCTCAAAAAAGAATTATTCTTGTCTACCAAACAGATTAATCAATGGAGAATATTGACTAGAAAGGGGACTATGGTGTAACAAAGTGTTTTAGGTGACAAGTGTGTTTTCACCCAATACATTTAGAAAAATACTCTCAAATTCTCACGCATACCCTCTTGCCAAACTCAAATTCTGACTCATACCCTCTTGCCAAACGAGGACTTAACTGAAGTACCTCAGATACACTAAAAACTCCTACACCATCGGTCGGTCGGTCGCAATAAAGCGCTCTGGCTTCCTAGAGTTCTTTCCCCTAGTTTTCTAGGTTCCCTATTTCCTCCTACGGCGACCATGGGAGTACCTATCTATCTCGGATTTTCCTTAGAGATCGACGTGTTTCTGCTTTGCGTTCTGCCAGATCTTGATCTGGGCAGTTCTCGCGCTCTTCCCTCGTGGGTTTGTTCGGCTACATGGCAGATGGGATGAGAAAATCGCCCCTGACGGCGGAGGTGTCGGGTCTGGCGTCGCCGCCATTGGCGGAGGCTCCCCCAGAGATTGCGATGGCGAGGAATAAGGGGCTTCAGGGAGAGGCTTCTGATGTGGCGGGTGGCTCTGGTGCCATCGATGCTGATAAGGAATTGGAGGATAGATTTGATGGTCTCAATCTATGTGGTGAAGAGGAGACGGCTCTAGATTTCTCGGATGAGATAGAAGGACTGATTGGCGAGGTTCGCTGGATTGCCCTGTTTAGGGTTCATACGTCAAAGTCGTTCAGTCACACGGCTATGTTTAAACAGATGCGCGATGCATGGTTGACTGCGCAAGATGTTACTTTCAAGACAAAAGGTGAAAATCTCTTCCTTGCTCAGTTTCGTTGCTTACGGGATTGGAACCGGGTGATGGATGGAGGCCCGTGGCTATTCCGTGGTGTTGCTTTAGTAATGACTGAATATGATGGGTTTACAAATATTCAAGACTATAAATTGGATAAAATTCATGTGTGGACGCGGATTCAAGGGATCACAGAAGCTCTGATGAAGAAAAAGGAATTGGCGGAGAAGGTTGCTCGAAAAGTGGGTGATCCACCAATTACAGTGATAGTTAACAAAGGTATTATTAATGCATCCAAATACCTGCATGCAAGAGTACATGTTGTTCTAAGTAAACCTTTGGTTCAATTGGTTCCAATAACGCTAAAAGAAAGAAAGGTCTACCCAGTTCAGTATGAAAAACTTCCAGATTTCTGCAATTTCTGTGGCATGATTGGACATATAGCTACGGAGTGTGGGGATGGAGTTCATGCTAAAGAGGAGTGTCAATGGGGAGAATGGCCGAAGGTTAGTTTCGACCCCTTTTCCCCTCTGGAGGGGGTAGAGGTGGTGGTACCCGTGGAGGTTTTGGAAGTAGAGGTATAGGAAGGGGCAGAAATCCTGGAGCCCCGAATGTGCCTGAAACTGCTGATATGGACTAGGGTACTGATAATACAGATCAAAGGAATCAGGTAGTTCGTAAAAGGCCAATTGGTGATAGGGGGACATTGACTATCCGCGACGGCCTCCTTTCGGGCCCTCTGGCTACAGGCAAGGTGGCGCAACAGGTTAATCTTCTAGAGTACGGGAAAGATAATATAATACAAGGTACTCCAGCGCCTGAAACATCTCCTCAGAAGGTGCAGCCACCAAAGAGGCACAAGGGTAGGGTTGACGGTGATGAAGATGATGAAACTATGGGATCGACGACCTTCGGGATGGAGGATCACCAGGAGCAATGAAACTCTGTGGTCTGAACTACCGTGGTCTGCGCAACCGCCGGGTAGTTCATGCGCTTCTTGATCTTGAGAAGCAATTGAAACCTGATGTGTTTTTTCTGTCCGAGGCACATTTGGAAAAATCTAGGACATAAAACCTTAGAAGGAAGTTGGGTTTTGACCATTTAATCATCTTTGAGAGTGATGGTCAGAGTGGAGGTCTTTTGATGCTATGGATAAATAATGTTAAGGTTATTGAAAAAAGTGTCACAAAAAATTATATTGATGTGGTGATTGAAGATGATGTTAAGTGGAGGCTTACGGGTATCTATGGTGAACCGAGTTGGAGCCAAAAACATGTTACATGGGACTCTTTGCGTACCCTCCATGGCCATATGAGCTTGCTGTGGTTAGCTCTGGGAGATTTTAATGAAATCCTATTTAACTATGAAAAAGAAGTGGGGCGCCCTAGATCTCAACAAGTCATGCAAGCGTTCCACGATGCTTTGAGAGACTGCGACTTGGAGGATATGGGGTATGTTGGCGATCCGTTTACTTGGAGAAGAGGTAAATTGAGGGAAAGATTGGACAGACGGGTGGTAAATGAGCAATGGAATAGTGTTTTCCCATTTGCTAGTTTGATCAATAGCGAAACAACAAGGTCGGACCACCGGCCATTATTAGTTGATGCTGAGTATCTGTCCAACACTCATGCAAGGATGTATAGTCCTCAAAGATTTGAGGCAAGGTGGCTTCAAGAAGATGTGGTTGAAGAAATGGTCAAAGCTGCATGGGAAAGGGCAAAAGCGAGGGGCGAAAATCCTTCGTTGATGCAAAAGTGTAGCGATATTCACTCAGAACTACATTCCTGGGATAAAGATGTGCTTAAGGGGCCTGCTCGAAGATTGAAAGAATTAAAGAGGGACCTTGAATAGCTTAGAAGGGTCCAATGACTGATGCTGCATTGGCTGCTCAAAAAGAAATCCAGCTGCAAATTGAGCTAACTTTGGAAAAAGAGGAAATGTTCTGGGTTCAACGAGCACGTGCAAACTGGCTGAAGCATGGTGATAGAAATACAAAAAAATCACAGATTTGCATCAAAACGAAAAAAAACAGAATACAATCAAATGTTTAATTGATGATAATGGTACAAGACATGAGGAGAAAGATGCTATGTGCAATGTGGTGTATAATTATTTTTCTGGTTTATTTTCTTCGGAGGTAGAGGAGCCAGATGAAGCTATGTTTGCGGATGTTCAGCGCCTGGTTACTAAAGACATGAATAGGGGCATGCTAGCTCCTTTTACTGCGGAGGAGGTGAAGAAGGCCTTGTTTAGCATCGGAGATCTGAAGGCTCCTGGTCCGGACGGTCTGCATGCGGTGTTTTATAAAAGATTCTGGGATATGTTGGGCGACGATTTGATTAAGGAGGTCCTTCATGCAGTAAATAACATCTCTGTTCTGGATGGTTGGAATAGCAATGTTGATTCCCAAAGTCGAGAACCCGGATAAGGTCACACAATTTAGGCTGATCAGTTTATGTAATGTGGTCTACAAAGTTATCTACAAAATGTTGTCAAACCGGCTGAAAAGGTATTTGCCTGATATTATTAGTAATCATCAAAGCGCTTTTGTTCCGGGGAGATTAATCACGGATAACATTTTGCTTGCATATGAGAGTATCCATGCTATGAAGAAAAGAAAGTGCAAGAAAGCACTGCGTGTTGTTAAGCTCAATATGGACAAAGCATATGATCGGGTGGAATGAGATTATTTGAGTAAAGTAATGCTGGAAATGGGTTTTGATAGAAGATGGGTGGATATGATCATAGCTTGTGTTTCTTAAGTAAACTATAATGTTAGATTCAATTCGATGGAAACAGATCTATTTTTTCCATCGAGAGGCTTGAGACAGGGGATCCTTTGTCACCGTACCTATTCTTGTTGGTGGCTCAGGGGTTGTCAAGTATGCTGAAGGGGGCAGAACTGAGAGGAGAACTTGAAGGAGTACGGGTCTGTCGTGATGCACCAATGGTGTCTCATCTTTTGTTCGCTGATGACTCCTTGATTCTGATGAATGCGGATAGGAAGAATACTCTTAAATTGAAGGAAATTCTTGATAGCTATTGTGCTTGTTCGGCCTAGAAACTTTCTGAAAATAAGTCAAGTATATTCTTTAGTCCGAATACTATTGTCGATGAGAGAGTGGAGGTTGGCCAGATTCTGAATATTATGACGGAGTCCCTTAATGACAAGTATCTTGGCCTACCGGCGATGGTGGGGATAAACAAGAGCGAATGTTTTAGACATTTGGTGGATAGAGTTCTTGCAAGGATAAGCGGGTAGAAGGAGAAATTGTTGAGTTTGGGAGGTAAGGAAATTCTTATAAAGGCTATTTCTCAAGCGATATTAGTGTTTGTGATGATGGTTTTCAAGATTCCGAAAAACATTTGTAAACGAATATCTAATGCCAGCTCTCAGTTTTGGTGGGGCGACGAGGAAGAGCAGAAACATATGCATTGGAAGGCATGGTGGAAATTATGTATCCCAAACAAAAGTGGAGGTATGAGTTTTAGAGACTTACAAAGTTTCAATTTATCTATGTTGGCTAAGCAGGTTTGGAGACTTCTGAGTGAACCTGATTCTTTATGCGTAAGGGTTTTGAGGACGAAATATTATCCAGATGGTCGGTTACTTAATGCAACTCTAAAAAGTGGTAGCTCATTTACTTGGCAAAGTATTCGGGCAGCCTTGAAATGTTTCAAAAAGGGTTGTATCTGGAGAGTTGGCGATGGAAGCCAAATTGATATATGGAAGGATAACTGGATACCATCAAGTCATAATTTGAAGGTCATGACTCCTAGAGGCACAAATATTCTTACCTGGGTGACGGACTTGATAAATACTATGAATGATACATGGGATGAAGAACCGATTCATGATATTTTTGGCCAATTGATGCCCACGGAATTTTGCAAATACCTTTGACCCCAAATAGAGAGGATTTTGTGGCGTGGCACTATAGTAAGGTGGGTCTTTTTTCTATCCGGTCTGCGTATTACTGTCAGTGAAATTATAAATTGGGGAGAGACAATCGAAATGAGAATATAGTTGAAGGGACAAATAATCCAGTGTGGGAGAAACTATGGAGTCTTGAAATTCCTAGTAAAATTAAAAAATTTGGGTGGAGAGTTCTACATGCTATGATCCCATGCCGTGGTGTCTTGGCAAATCGCCACATTGGGAATCTTGGAGGTTGCCCGTTATGCTTGTCAAGTTGTGAGGATATTAAGCATATGTTGTTTACTTGTCCAAGAGCAAAAGAGGTTTGGGGCTGTTTTGGATTGTCTAGCAGACTAGAAAACATTATTAATCTTGACAGATCTAGTTCTATCGTTGTGGAGGAGATCATACGTAAAGGAGGGCGTCTCTCCTCTTTTGATAATGTGGGTTTTGCTGAACTTGTGCTTATTGCAGGATGGTATATTTGGTGGGAGAGAAGGCAAAAGGTTCATGGTGAGAACATTCAAACCCCTTTTCGATCAGCTATGTTAATTATGGTGCTAGCAAAAAATTATATGACTGCTTTAAAGAATGGAGGATTCACGGTATAAACTGATTGTGTTCAAGTGGTGGAAACTATGAAGAATGAAGGATTTTCAGTGACATCGTCTGTAGCCATTTATGATGATTGTATGATCCTTTGGAGTGGCTTCAGGAATGTTTTTGTTGAGTTTTGTAATAGGGAAGCAAACCAGGTAGCACACGAGCTTGCTAGAGTTTCTTTTAGTTCTGGTAGTTCTTTACTTAGGTCGATGAACCCCCTAGTTTCATACTCAGCAAGCTCGTTAACGATGTAACTGTATTGTGATGGTGGGCAGCGGGTTCCAGACGTACTCTTTTCCTTCCAGAGTACCTAAGGGGACCGGAAGGTTTTTAATGAGGCGGCCTGCTGTCCTTTAATAGAAAATGTTTAAAAAAAAACTCCTACAACATCGGCTTCCCCATCCAAAATACCATCGTGCAAGTATTTAAGTGACTTGGATTTGCCGGATTTGCCTAAATTTGCATGAATGATATGAATACAATGCTGACAATCCTAGCCACAATAAAATACTTCATTCGGTCTATATTGATATTCTCAACTTTATCTACATACGATACGAATGCATCTAGTTTAAATTCTTAACTATCTTGATAAAGTTGAGAATAATAATATGAGCCATGGGGAAGTACTTTATTTCTCAAGGGATGAAGCTCTCGGATTTGTACTTTACCGGTTTGTTAGTCATGAATTGGGACCCACACTGCATGGCGATGGCCACATTGTGGAGTGGTTGCTATATTTCACTCCAATGCTAAATCGTGAGCTGTGTCAGATTTAGCAATGTGTACGCTGTGGCTGCCCTAAGCTTCCCTGGTAACGAAGGAATATATAGTATTCTCTACAGTTCAAGATGTGACGGTCTCACAGTTCGCGTGCTATAGGCACTCCGCTACGCCACCTGCTGAGTAACACAAGCATATATAGAGACGGTAAAAACTGTAAACGTTTTTCTCTACAAATTGTGTGAGGCTAGAAAACATGGTATTCGTAAGTTGGGTTTTAGTAGTGCTCGGAACATGATGGATTACAGAGGAAAAATGAAACAAAGTATGAAACACACAATGCACAGAAGCAGCCTTCTATTTCTTCTTGCCAGCTTTGCCCTCCTTCCTTCTGACAATCTCGTCTTGGTATCGGATACCCTTTCCCTTGTATGGCTCCGGAGGCCTCCACTTCTTTATGGTGGCAGCAAACTGACCGATTTCGCTCTTGTCGTAGCCACTCACGATGATCTTTGTGTTCTCTTCCACCTTAACTTGCAGTCCTTCTGGAACAGCCATCCGGACAGGGTGGGAGAATCCCAGGTTCATCACAAGATCTTTGCCCTCCACCGTCGCACGATACCCAACGCCCACTAACTGAAGCCTCTTATCGAATCCTTTTGACACCCCCACGATGATGTTGTCCGTCAGGGTTCTGCAATAGAAATTTGCACCATGTTTTTAGAGGAACAAGTGGAGACAGAGGTACGACACGGACATAAGTTCATAAGATGATTGATATAATCTAGCCAAGTAAATAGTTAAAAGATGTACACACATCACCCCGCAGGCTGCAGCAGATCCTTAAGTTATGGTTAAGGACAATAAAAGTTGGAATTTTAGATACTGGTGAGACAAAAAAGAAAGGGTTGGCTGAAGCCTGAAGGGGAAAAGGACGTTCACAAACAGTGACAAACTCTGAAGGAGAGAGAATTTGGTTGCATATCACAACTTTCATAAAACCATGAGCATGCATACAACAATTGTATTATCAACCCCTTAACAGTACACAAACATTATAACCTTCTTTTTGGTGTACTCAGTTCCTAAACTACAGATATTTGCGTTGGTATGATCAGAGAACTGGGTACCAAATGTAAGACATAATTTTTTTTATCCAAATATTTCAGACATGTTACATGAACTTTGTATGTTTTTCCACACATACATTGAAGAAGTTTAGTGCTAAATACAGAAGGATCACCACCTAGATTGATGATTGGGAGGACTGGAGACTGTCTGGTAGAGAATTTAAACACTGCTTTCTGTAATCTAGAATCTTCTAGTAGCTATAAAGGGTATAAGGCTGTGCTTTCTATTCCTAAAGGATAAATAGCAAATGACATACAGCTTATTTTTGAGGCACTGGTGGTATCACAATGTGCTTAAGGGGGATTTTTCTATGCTAGAGTTGTGGCAAGAGCAGGTATGATAAGTTAGTAGCTCACGTTATACAAGAAAATATAAGAAAGAACAGTAATAAACTAGCAAAATAAATAATGAGCAGTGAAGCAACGAAAGTGAAATAGGCAAACTCTTTTTGTAGCTTCTATTTTCAGTTTTACCTGAAAAGGCCATGCATCTGGTTTGCCCTTTTGGTTTCCACAGTCTTGAATACCCTCAGTTTGCCAGATTCTTCTTTGACAACTTTCACTTCGGCGGGATAGTTTAATGACAATTCTCCGAGCGGACCCTTAGCTTTGACAAATTGCTGTTCTAGTGTTAGAGTAACATTTGATGGAACTTCGATTGGCTTCTTCCCAATTCTAGACTCCTTGCATTCTACTGTTTTTCTAACAAAACCAACTCTGCTGGCAGGGATAACGCGAAGACGGATGCCTTGTGACTTCCCAACGAAGCCAGTTCTTGAATTGCTGATTTATTTCAGACGTAACAATAATTCAGTAAAATTTTATGATGATATTGCATAGAAAGACATAAGCCTTTTGAAAGAGTATGAGTTTGGCGGAATATGATGGATATATTATTGAGCCTCATGGGCGAGTATATATAGGCGTACAGGGGATTCTCTTGGAGTACAAGTCAAGTTAGGATTGTACATAAAAAAATCCTAACTCTATCTAAACTACCATAACAACCGTATATGCCTAATACTCTAATACCTTTATATAAAATAAGAACAAATTACGTTCGCTGGAGACACATTAGTAAACCAAAATGCATATAAAATCATGAATGCTCAGCACGACTATTTTTACTGAGTAGAAAGATGGAAGTGAAAGACCAATTAACATGAGCTACAAAATCCCAAAACTGGTTAACAAGAACTTCACCCTGACCCATTCACGTAGATACCCAGTACCAATTTGCTTTTCTTGCTCAAACTAAGGTTTTAAGAACCAGCTGTTTCTGTTCTACCCGAAAGATGCATCAAATCCACTCCTTTTTTTGGTGTTCAGTTAATCAGTAGCAGGATAATGTAATAAAAGTAACTCTGGCTGTAATTTTGCAAGCCCTGAAGCTGAGATATCCATATCTGAATAAAGGGTAATGAGGTTGTTGCAGAACGGTCCAATGAGGAACAACTTCATGATTCATTATCACCACCTCATTTCTTGAATATAAAAATTGAGGATGCCGGAGGATAGATGCATAGCGAGGTAGATTACCAACACACTGATCAAAGCAGAAGAAGGTACTATTGTAACCAAGGCATTGGTACATTGAAGTAACTAGTAGGACAGTTATCTATAGAGGACCTTCACCCAACTCTAGCATTTGCATTTCTGAATATAGGGTTCTGCTCACATCAAAAGCCACAGTCCTAGTAACACAATTAGCAGGCCCCCACACAAATTATGTGCCTCGCGAGTTCCAACTGTCAGGAACTATGGGCACACAGAACTTACTGCATATATAAACTAACTGGAACACTCCTAGTACAATGTACACTACCTATTGGCATAAGCCCTAAGCCAATTGCGTCGGAATGAAGCGCCTCGACATGCTCTTGGCTAACAGCAGCCTACAAAGAAAATAATGTAGGCGGTCCGGAGCAACAAGCGCAGCAAAATCCACCCAGCACTGCCCGCTACTGGAGTAATTCTCGACCTACGCGGGTGGAACCACAGCGCTCCGCGCATATCGACAGACGAAGGAAATTGGAGAAGAAGACCCGTCCCTGAAGGCGGCAGCGAGGGGGCATTGGGAGGAAGGAAGTAAGCGGGAGAAGGAGGCGTACCAAGGGAGGTGGAGGGAAGGGGAGAGGGACGCCATGGACGGGCTCGGTGTTGCAGGGAGCTGCCGCCGCTCGCTCGGTGTGCACACTTGCAGGGAGTTGCGGTTTGCTTATCCTTTATCCACCCAGGAAGCGGGGCGAGGAGGCAGGGGGGTGGAGCTGAGCCGCTCGAACCTCCCGACCCGAGACAGGACGGGTTCGGGACTTTGTGCTCGTTTGATTCATAGGATAGGAAAAGTATAAGAATAGAAAAAACATAGGATTAAGATGTTATGTCAATTTAAATTATATGGAAAGAGAAATTTTATTTGATGTAGCAAAGGAATTTTTTCATGAGATTTGATCTAATGTTTCATTCCTATAGGAATTGCACTACAAGATTCTTATAGGATTAATTCCTATAGGATCTGTTCCTATGAATCAAACAATTACATAGGAAAAATTTCCATAGAATTTAAATCCTACACAATTTCTATGCAATTCCTATGAATCAAACAAGGTCTTTGGATTTGGGTCTAGGTGCTGCCAAACTTACACTATACTCTTTCTGTTTCAAATTACTGCGCCGCCACGCTTATGTAGGTGGGTTAGTACCCTATTATTTTTTATTCAAAAAAGCCAGATATTTTTGAAATAGATAGTATGAAATATGTACTACGTATACCAAAAATCTAAGGAATTTTTTGAATGAAAAATAAGAGTACTAGTCCACCTAGGTAAGCGTGCGCGCGGAGTAATTTGAAACAGAGGGAGTACAAGAGTAAGAGAGGGCTTTTAATTATTTCGGTGGGCTATTGTCTCTGATCAACTTTTTTTTAGATCAAATCTCTGATCAATTTTTGTATTTGACAATCTGAAGAAATGACTTTTCCGTGTAAATGATGATAAAATAAGTTCACCGCAGCAAGTATTCCTTGTTTTAGATGATGTAATATGGTCTATCAATGAAGAATTAGCTTGGCTGGTCCCCCCTTATGCCCAGATTAGCATGATCGACCCCCCTAATGTGCCAATCCTGCCTCCGCTCCTGACCGCAACACATTTCATCGACATCAAACTGAGCTAAACGAGTTTGTAGAATACTTCAATATACTATTTGCATCGTTGCAACCCAGACATTGCAAACAATCACCACCCGCACTTTCACATCCTTGACATGAAATGTAGAGTATGTGAATGTCCTCCTCAAGGAGGTTCACGCAACAACCATCCACACATAACTTTGTTTCATCAATCTATCGGCATTAATGATGTTTGGAAGTGATATGTGAAGTTCCTTAATAAAGTGATGTGTAGTACGCACACAATCTACTCGTATCAACAATATTTGTAAGAGATATGAGGAGTATTTATTTTTATTGGGTTTTAAACCATTATTGAAAGGAGGTATCACACATGTTGAAGTATGATCCAAATTCAATTAAGGAGGCTAACTTCTAACGGAGCGGAGCGAGGCCCCCGCGGTACGGATCGTTGAAGATTTAGGTTTCTACCGTTATATATACCTATTGTAAGCCGCCGACAGGGATAAGTTGCATCTGCGAAATACCGGCGTTGTGTAAACACTCTCCGTCATAGTGAAGTTTTGCTAGCTGACACCCGAGGTTTTTTCCTCTCTTTGTTGGAGAGGTTTTCCCGAGTTAAATATGTGTCCCCTTTCTTTGATTTCCTTTTCGTTCTTCATTTGCTTATCGCCAATCTAACAAGTGCTATCAGGGCCCCAGGTTCTAATATATGGTTTGCGACATGTCGTCAGAAGTTCGATCTACCGCAGATGGACTACACCACAAGATTCTCCTTTTGGCATGTGAAGATACGAACAATTCTCGCCCAAACTTCTAATCTAGATAAAGCGTTGGATGGATTCACCCAAAAGGATGCAAAGGGCAGGTCCGACAAAGAGAAGCGGAAGGACAGTAAGGTTTTGTCTTTAATTCAACTTTATTTGTCTAATAACACCTTGCAGGAAGTGTTGGTGGAGAAATCTGTTGCTGCCCTTTGGGTGAAACTGGAATCGATCTGCATGTCAAAGGATCTAACCAGTAAGATGCATATGAAGATGAAGTTGTTCTCGATAGGCTGCAAGAAGGTGGATCGACAATGAATCACTTATCTGTTTTTAGAGATATCGTTTCTAACTTACAACCTATGGAGATAAAATATGATGATGAGGATTTAGGTCTCTTATTCTTATGCTTGCTGCCTAGTTCTTATGCACACTTTCGTGATATAATATTGTTGAGCCGTGATGAACTAACTCTTGATGAAGTACAAGAGGCCCTCAAATAGAGGGAAAGATGAAAACTATGGTGCAGGCACATAGGTCGTCATCCAAGGTTGAAGCTCTGCAGGTTCATGGCAGGGCCGGGCATAGATATAACAACTACGGCAATCGATATAAGAGCAAGGACGACATAGGTCGTTCAAAGTCCAAGGAAAAAGACAAGTTCTATAGGTATTGTAAGAAATCTAATCATGTTATTGATGATTTTTGGAAGCTGCAAAACAAGAAGAAAAGGAACGAGACTTACCAACCGAATAAGTTTGAAGGTGCTAGTAAGGCTGATGTTGTTTCTGGTGATAGTTCTAACGGTGAATGTTTAGCTATTTTTGCTACTTGTTCTTCTAGTGATGATGAATGGATACTTGATATTGCATATTCGTATCATATTTGCTATAACAAAGATTGGTTCAGTTCATATGAGTCTGTGAAAACTGGAGATTTTGTACGTATGGGGAATGACAACCCATGCTATATTGTCGGAGTTGGATCTATTAAAATCAGGACACATGGTGGCGTGACACGTACGTTGACTGGGGTGAAGCACATACCAAGCATGGACAGAAATCTGATCTCCCTGGGTATCATGGATGTTGATGGATACAAGTACGTCGGTGGGCGTAGATTGCTAAAGGTATCAAAAGGTTCTCTTATTCGCATAATAGGTGATGTAAATTCTGCTAAATTATATGTCTTAGAGGTAGCACTTTGGCTGGTATTGTTGTTGCTGCTATTTCTAATAATTCGGATGATTGTGGTAAAACAAATTTGTAGCATATGCGTCTTGGGCATATGAGCAAACATGGCATGGCAGAGTTGGTCAAGAGAGAGTTGATTGATGGTTGCAACTTGAGTAAGTTTGAGTTCTGTGAGCACTGTGTTTTTGGTAAGCATAAATGAGTTAAATTCAATGCTTCCATTCATACCACTAAAGGCATATTAGATTATGTGCATGTTGATGTATGGGGACATTCTCGTAAGACTTATATTGGTGGTGCTAATAACATGCTTACTATTATTGATGACTACTCAAGAAAAATGTGGCCATATTTTCTAAAATATAAATCTGATGTTTTTGATGCTTTTAAGAAGTGAAAAGTTATGGTTGAAAAGGAAACTGAAAGGAAGGTAAAAGTAGTACGTACTGATAATGGTATGAAATTTTGTTCTAATGAGTTTGAGGAGTTTTGCAGTAACAATGGTATGATCAGGCACCACACCATCCCTTACACTCATCGGCAGAATGGTGTGGCTGAGCGCATGAACAGAACCATCAGCTCAAGGGCTTGCTGTATGATGTCCAATGCAGGTATGCATAGACGTCTCTAGGCTGAAGCAGCCAACATAGCGTACTACCTTATCAACAGGTCACCTTTTATTCCACTTGAGAAGAAAACTCTCATTGAGGTATGGTCAGGTTCACTTGCTGATTATTCACAGTTGATAGTTTTTGGTTGCACTGCATATGCTCATGTCGATAATGAAAAGTTAGAGCCCAGAGTTGTTAAGTGCATATTCATTGGTTATGGTTCAGGAGTTAAAACATATAAACTATGGAATCCTAAAACTAAAAAGGTTTTGTTGAGTAGGAATGTTGTCTTCAATGAATCCGTTATATATCATGACAGCTTGCCATCAGATCCCTCTCCTGTTGCTGTTGGAGAGGAGGGAGTTAGTGTACAAGTGGAGCACCTGCAGAAAACTATTGATAATAATGTTGTGGTTGATGATACTCATGAGGAAAACATTGATGATCATGTTGTTCAGTACTCACCTACTGTTTTGCAGCAACCACAGGAGTCTATTGCTGCTAATAGACCGAGGCGTAACATAGTTCCACCTCCTCGTTTAATTGAAGAGTGTAATCTTGCGCATTATGCTTTGAGTTGTGCTGAACAGGTGGATCATGATTCTGAACCTGCTATATACAATGAAGATGTTGCATCCGTTGACCACGAGAAGTGGGTTTCTACTATTCAAGAAGAGATGCAATCTCTTGAAAAGAATGGCACATGGGATGTTGTGCGCTTGCCTAAACAAAAGAAGGTTATCCGCTTTAAGTGGATATACAAAAGGAATGAAGGTTTGTCACATAATGAGCCTCCAAGGTTTAAGGCAAGGTTAGTAGAAAAAGGTTTCAGCCAGATTCTGGGTATTGACTATAATGATGTTTTCTCTCTAATTGTGAAGTATAATTCTATTTGTGCTTTCTTCGGTACTGTTGTTATGCATGATCTTAAGCTTGAGTAGCTAGATGTAAAGACTATTTTTCTGCATGGTGAACTGGAGGAGGAGATTTACATGGACCAACCTAAAGGGTTCATAGTTCCTGGAAAAGAGGATTTTTTGTGAAAACTGAAGAGATCGCTTTATGGTTTGAAGCAATCTCCAAGACAGTGGTACAAAAGGTTTGATTCATTTATGATCTCACAAGGTTTTAAGAGGTCTCAGTGATGGAAATATGCCCTAGAGGCAATAATAAATGTGTTATTATTCATTTTTCTCTTTCATAATTAAGTTTATCGTCTGTGCTATAATTGTATTAGTTCTGAATAATGTGTATTCGGAGGAAAATCCTAATACATCTGTGGGATGAAAAACACCAAATAAAGATATCCCTAGTCATGCCTTTATGACTAGTATGTACGTCAACGATAGTTTCAGTTTCCTAACTATGGGCAAAGTGACAATGTGATTTTGGTGTTGCCAATGACATATGTGATCAGAGTTGTTGGAGAACAACGACGATGGATAGACCCAAACATGAGATACCATGAAAAGCATCATCATTATAAGTTATCGGTTTAATCTCATATGACATTATATTGCCTTTACTAGAAATTATTTGACCATATGACACATGTGAACTTGGAAACAATATGGGCGTGGCAAGATTCTCCAAACGTTCCTATTAACGGAGTAATTATAAAGTTGATGCTCGTTCGTACCGAATGGTTCACCAATCATTCACATGGTGTGCTTGTGGGAATTGATACTCCTGACGATAGAGATACACTTTGGGCTTGCTCATGTACTATGATGTTCGTCATCGTCTGGCTGGACACGTGATCAAGTTGTTGAACACAAGAACATTGATAGTATGGTATGAGTAAAGAGTATATGCCAGGTAATGAGAATAACCAAGTCTTTTATCTCAGGCAATGTAAAGTATCAACGAATCAATGCAATATGTATCGGGCACAATACTATGGTTCACGCGATAAATAAGTTCATGCTAGTTGCGGGGGTTACTACTTGTATCAAGACACTAATAGTAATCATTGTCATCAGAATGAGGACATGTCCGCAAATATTCAAACCTACCGGGTCACATAGTTAAGACGTTTACGACATTTAGAATGTGAGTGCGAATGAGATAGTTGGATGAAGTAATTCCGAAAGGATATTTCGGAACGTCTCAGAATATTCTGGAGGAGTCCGGGATATTGCCGAGAGTGGATGGAATGGTTCCGGACATTAAAAGAGGACACTGCGAATATTTTAGGAAGGTTTCAAATTAATCCGGAGGTGTCCAAAA
This sequence comes from Avena eriantha, assembly GCA_910589775.1. Taxonomy (NCBI): domain Eukaryota; kingdom Viridiplantae; phylum Streptophyta; class Magnoliopsida; order Poales; family Poaceae; genus Avena; species Avena eriantha. Next base: position 536,005,851 of record OU342743.1, on the reverse strand, counting down.
GTTAATTCGGAAAGCTTCAGAATAAATATTTATTTTAATAATAAATAAGAAATTATTATTTATTAATATCCTAGTGGGTCCCATTGGCCGCAGGGGCCCACTAGGCCCACGCGCGTGGGGGAGGAGACCCTGGCTGAATCGTCCAAGGCCTCCCCTAGGTCGGCGGGTGGAGGTGGTGGGGCGGGACGAGGCCGAGCAGAGGGAAGAGTCCTCCCGGTCTCAAACTTGCCCCCAAGTTTGTTTTGGGGAGCACTCCGTATTTGATGCGGACTCCGTATTGGATATGGACTTCCTCTCTCTCTCATATTGGTGGAAGAAAGGAAAAGGAGGAGTCCTTGCTGGATACGAATCCTAGTCCTACTCTTCTCTATGGAGAAGGGAATCAGCCTATGTATTGAGGGGAGAGGGCCAAGGGCAAGACACAATAATCCAAGCCCTTGCCCAAGCCACCACTGCCACGCCGCCGGCCACCGCCGCCTCGGTCCGGTCCTCTTGCCCACGCCGTCGTCTTCGCCGCATGGAGGAGATCTTCACCAACGCCAACAGTAATGCCTTCTTCTACCCCGTCAAGATCTAATCTTGAAAAACAATGGAGTGCTGCTAGATGTTCATCGACATGTTCCCGCTTCGTTCGCATGTTCTTGATCTTGCCTCGACGCGGTTCCATCCTCGTTGTATGTGTGGATACAGGTGGAGGTGCGACACTTGGAGCACTAGTTCTTAGGAGCTGTCCGTGGGATAATACATCTCCTCGTGACTCGCTAAGGCATGTTGCGGGGATCGATGCAAGATCAACCTTGTCATCAATAAATTTCCTCTACTTCGATCTACGAGGGTATGATCTGTTACCTCACCCTTACATTTGATTTTGGTTATGTGCTAGAGTTTTTTTGTTTTGTGTAGAGCGTTCCCCAACAGTGGTATTAGAGAGGTCTATGCGTAGGCACAAATGTAGATAGAGGAATCGTCGAATTCGACATTGCTAATCTCGTTATTGCTACCCAATTGTTGCAATTTGGATTTTGGCGGTATTGTGTGATTAGCGGCCCGAGCCAACTTTATGATCTTTGGATCGAGACTGGTTTGTGAGGTGTACTTCAGGTGCACCAAACAACTTTGTTGGGCGCCTGTTTTTCTGCAATAGTCGAGAGAAATTTTGGACATTGGGCTTATGTGAATTTGGTGAAGTTCACACGGGGGTCACGCGTATAGATGAAGTCTAGTGAAGCTATTGTACTATTTCTAGTATATGGGGACACACCCCGAACAAGTCAAAAATCAAGTCGATCGACGATGATGCTTACTTACCACGTAGGTAGTTAATGGATCTCTACAAGACCATAGAGTCTCAAAAGTTAGCAAAGTGTGTTAGAGGCGTCTAACTTGTCTTTGTAGGGAAGTGATGTGGTATAGAAATGTGATGCTTGCAATATGATGTATGAGTTGTGTTATGTTGTAACCTCATGGGGCATGAGTGGCAGGAGCCACGATGATTGTCATTATATTATTGTAATAGCCATAGTTGTTTTTATTTTATTAGCTAGAGTAGAAATAGTTCTAAAACCAAGGAATGGCAATGACAATCAAGCAATGATGGACCACGGTGCTATTCCCAAGGTGCGTGAAGGAGTACATGACGCCAGAAGACGTTGATGATGGAGATCGTTGACACAAAGTGCTATACCATATCACTATATGAATTGCATGTGATGATAATCCTTTTATGCACTTTATTTTATGTGTGATAGTCGTAATAAATAGGCTGATCTCTCACTTAAAATTTTCAAGTAATAATGTGTTCCCCTTAAGTTAGGCACCACATAACATGGGCTTCAAACTGGTGTGGGTCATGTAACATGGGTGCACCTAGCGACGTTCATAATATGGGTGCAAAACTGTCACACTGCTGGTAAACTAAGGTTCACTTGACACTACCTAGAACTTCTAGAGTATGGAACACAAGAATCAAAAGATTAACAAGAGTCATATGGAGATATGATTGGTATGATTACCTATCGGTCTTATTCCTCGGTGCGCGATTGTCGTGGTGTGGAACACGGCACTGCCATCGGGGATGGCATGAAGGGGACATTAGGGATGTTACCAGTGGCTACTCGCAACGGGTTGGGCACAGATACTGTAAACACAGTGATGTAACTAGGTTTGGAGCCCTCTGGTCGAGGTAACACTCCTACTCCTACAAGGATCTACTATATGGGGAGAGAATGCTTAGTACAAGTGCTCCTTGAGCTGTTTCCCTAGCTTCTATGGAGAGCTAGAGGAAGAAGATGAACTACTGAACTTGTTGATTCTAGAGAACTTGGAACTTAGAGCCTCTACCTAGAACCCTAGCACTACCCCCTTATATATTGGTTGGGAGAGGTAGGTTACATTGTGGGCTCTAGGGTTTACTGTTTGGGCTTTGGGTTTACAAAGCGGTCCGGCTGGCTAGGCCCAGCCGGTGGGCCAGGACCCGGTCAAGCCTTTAGTACAGGAGGGACAATGCTATAGTGTCCCATCGCCTTTACTTTACTCGTTAGCTAGCTCTTTACTCGTTAGCTGGTGCTTTACTCGTCAGCCAGCTCTTTACTCGTCAGCCGATGCTTTAATCATCAACAAGTGCTTTACTCGTGACCTGGTGCTTTACTCGTCAGCCTCCAGCCTTGGCGCTTTGGCGCGTGTGTCTTCTAGCGCCGGCAGGGCGGCGCGCCAGCCTGTCCGATCAAGGGTGCACTCAGCAAGGAGCGTCACCCCCTCTATGCTTTTGCCAGCGGATCCGAGGCGGCCGGATAGAGGTGGCCACCTAGCCGGCTATTCTGGTCACCCGGCTAGATGGGCCAGCCGGGGAATCTTGAGGGTGGATCAGGTGGAGCAGTCTACCTGGTTGTGGTTCTTTGTATTGTGGCCATCTGGCTAGGCATCCATGGAGCCGGCCAGTTGAGCCTGTCTTGGCCTACCCGAGGGTCATCCCCCCGACACTAGTCCCCGAGCGCATAGGGACTTCGCCTTGTAGAGAAGTTCTTGCGTGCTCATTGGCTGAACTAAAATGATTGGTGATGAAGAACTAGTTGTAGGCTTGTCTTGCAGTGTTTGTCTTGTAGTGTGTCGTTTTTCGCCTCGAGATTCTTGTTATTCCCGGCTGGTATTTACCGGCTATAGAACCGGTGGCCCACCCACAGAGTGTGAGCGGCGATCGATTTAACCGGCTGCCGCATCCGGCAGGTAGATGGATCACTTGGTCGATGGCGTTAGTGCTTACGTCGGCCATGCATGCCACTTCTAGCATGTGTCGCATCAGTTTGACCTCTTTGTCTGCCACGGTAGTTTTTGGTACCCATGCACACGTCTTTATCATTGCGGTTTCTTGGAGATTGTGCGCATGCCTCACCTCCCGCAGTAATTGGAGCACGCGATCCGCAACTGAAGCGTAATGGGGGCGGTTGTTTGCCATGTGGTGAAGGGGAACGCATGGGCGTGCTGCTCAGCTTTGATAAATAGGGCTGTAAGGGAGGGTGTTTCCCCACTTCATCTTCTTCCTTCGCCTTGTTGCTTATGCCCCTTGCGCTCTGCCTCCTCTTGCGCCTCCCATTCTTGGTCGTCGGGGCCGCCGCATCTCCTTCGCGATGATGGGACCCCGATTCTCCGCGACGGCCACCATGCACGACGAGATGCTGTCAGTGCAGGGTGGAGGTTGGTGTGGCTTGTACGTTACAGAGGGCCTCATCCAGAAGTACTAGTGGAGGAGACTCATCCCATCGGAGCAGGTGGTGAAGCATCACCTTCCGTCGGAGGGGGAGCGGGTCCCCAACCCCTAGCCCGGTGAGTCGGCGGTATTCCTCGCGCACTTCACCCGCGGGTTGGGTTTGCCGATGAGCAAGTTCGCCCTCGAGCTCTTCGTCGTGTTCGACCTTCAGCTTCATCACCTGGGGGTGAACGCGGTGGCGCAGCTGTCGCATCATGCGGCCTGCTACGAGGCCTACTTGGGGGTTTGCCCTGATATGACGAACTTCCACAAGTTCTTCAACTTCAAGGTTCAGGTGGTGGGGAAGGATGGGCTGCTGCGCCGTCTACGCGTGGCCGTCATCACCGCCGCGGCTGAGCATCCCTGATAGTGTGAAGCTGTGGCAGCACTCGTACTTCTACATGCGCAACGCTTCCGAGGTGGACTGGATCCGACTGCCTCCCTTCGCCAACGTCCTGTCGACCTGGAAGGCCTGGTCCGTCAAGGGCCTGGGTGCCCAGGCGGACATGGACCGAATGGCGGCCCAGCTGGAGGTCCTGGTGGAGAAGGAGTGGCTCACTTCTCGGGACATTTCATTGTCCTACATGGCGTGCCGCGTGCTTCCCCTGATGGCGCGGTCAAACAAGATGTGCCACCTCTCTAGCTCCGATGACCCCACCCTGGTTTCCCGGCTGGAGGTGCCATATGGGTCCCTCTGAGAGTGGCCTGCCACAATATCCAAGGAGGACCTGGAGGAGGACTGGACCTTCTCCTGCACGCTGTTCCACCGGGGCTGACTACCACCGAAGGTTGGTTTTGGTATTCCTTTCTTGGTTGTTTTGTCTGAAGGGCTGTGATTGCTCCTTATTTGCCCCTTTTGAGTAGCTCTTTACGACACAGCTTGCGTAGGATGGCATGGGCAACCATGAGCTGCCCATCTTCTCCCCGGACTTCAAGCCGCAGAAGTACCTGCCGACGGAGTCGGAGAGCTTCCCCACCCGGGCCGATAAGGGTTGCGAGGACCCACCCGGTGAGTATACTTGACTTGTATTCTTTTCCTTGGCCAGCTTCTGTAGCCGGATTTTTTGACGTCTTCTTGTTAGAAATAGTGCATCTGCGCATGGTGAGGATGTTGTCCTTGCCACAGCCGCCTTGGGTAGGGCAAGGGGGAAGCGAGCCACCTCGACTAGTGTCTCCCTAGCTGGAGGCGGCACGAAGAGGTCTCGCCGACCAAGGGCCGCGACCGTCTTGCCGAGCGTCGCCGGGTATGTGCCCTTGCTCCTTTTCTTTTGTGTGACCATCGGCTTGCCCTTTTCTTAGCGTGCCCTTGTGCTCTTTATGTAGTGAGGCGATGTTGTTGGCCGGCTGATAACCCACAAGTATAGGGGATCGTGTGTAGCCTTTTCGATAAGTAAGAGTGTCGAACCCAACGAGGAGCTAAAGGTAGAATAAACATTCTCTCAAGCTCTATCAACCACTAAGACAACTCTATGCACACTAAACGTTTGCATTATCTAGGAAATAAAACTAGAGCAAGAATACAAGTAATAGAGATAGCTTTGCATGATAATAAATAACAAGAAAGTAAAGCTAGTTGCTGCAGCAATAAAATACACTGAACTAACAGAACCATGAGTGTGAAATAGTGGTGGTAATTGTGGTGGCTTTGTCCAAGTTTAAATAGCGAATAGATCGGGTTCATTGTCTTCGATGCAGTTTTCTATGTGGGAGAGGCTAAATATACATGCACTTCACTACTTGGAATTACATGTACTGTATGATTGGATTGTTAGCAAACATCCATAAATACTAATCAATACATTAAGGTTTCCCCAACCATAGCCTTAAGTTTAATGGTCCTCTTACTCCTGTACGTGCAACGTTCCGGTTCGCATCCTCAGGTTTCTGTCACTCCAGTAGAACTTCCCCCCTTCCTCTTACACATACTACAAACCCTATGATGTTTAATCCATGCGCACACAAATATAGTGGACACCAAAGGACTGTACCATATCAACATACAACTCTAATGAACCAAAGACGTTCAACCATTCAATCTAAGAACAAAGAAACTACACAAACATGACATAGATCATAAGATTATAACTTATAGCATCAAACACCATGTTTACATAGGACGGTACAGAGGTGTGTGGGAGGATGAACCACTGCATACTAGGAGGACTAGGTGATGGAGATGGCGGTGAAGATGGTGAAGAGGGCGCCGGCGGCACCGGCGGCGGCGTAGGGGACCCCTTCCTCGCCGCCGGTATCATAGGGGAGCACCGCCCCTTACCCCCTTCCTTCATGGCTTTTTGGGAGCCCTCCCCCATGGAGATGGGATCCATGGGGGAGGCAAAAACTGTTGGGTCCGCAGCATAGAAAACAAAAAATTCCTACGATGAGAACTACACGCCAAGATCTATCTACTAGGTACAAAGCAACGGGTGGACATACATCCAACGAGAACTTACCCTCGAAGACAACAAGTTTTGTTAACGAGTAGGAACTCGTGGTTAATGTAGTCGTACACTTGCCGATCTCAAGATCGTGAGGAAGTCCGAGCACTGCAACTCAGCAGTGCTCCGTACTCGCACACACGTTCAAGCCACCGGACAACCTCCACCTCCTCTCTCTAGTGATCCAGCGGAAGCAGCAATTCCTTCTAGACGAAATGCCACCGAGAACATGTATCTCGCTAATCCGAGACCATGGGGAATAATTCTAGAGGGGGAGAGAGATCCTTCATAAGGAGGTGTGAGGAAGAAGGAGGAAGAGGGTGGCCTTTTATAGGAGGAGGGGGGTGCCCCTCCTTCATGGACGGCGCATGGGGAGGGTGACTCCTCACCTCCCCCATTCATGTGGTGGTAACACCTCCACATTAAAACGCCTCTTCACATTCCCCTTTAAAGTCCCTACTTTAAATGCATTAAAATTCTCCAAGTTTAATGCTCTCTCATTTAATAAAACTATTTTATTAAATTTATTCAGAATTTTTTTAATTACTTTAATTAACAAACATTCACATATAACCCCTTGCAATATTTCAATATCACATGCAGAACCACTTTCTGCAATTTCACCCGAAACAATTTCCGGTTTCTATCGAAACAATTCCTGCGCTTTGCAATTCTTTCGTCTGAAACATATGTGCTCCAAAATGGTGTCCGGTAACTCTTAAGTGTGTCACCCTACGGTTCGCGAATAATGCAGACATGATCGAGTCCCCTCTCCGATCAATAATCAGAAGCGGGACCTGGAGATCCGTACTGAATCCTACATATTCAACGATGACTTCTGTGATCGTGAGAACCTTTAACGTCAGCAATTTAATCTCTTTGTCTCATGATATAATACATGTCCGAGATTCGATCATCGGTATCTCCATACCTAGTTTGATCCCGTGACCGACATGCACTCTTTTCTTGTTCCCGTGATATAACATTCTAGTGATCACATCACTTGCTTGCAAGCTATCTTAATGTGATATCACCGAGAGGGCCCAGAGTATATCTATCCGTCATCGGGATTGACAAATTCCACTCTTGATCCATGAGCCTCAACATAACACCTTCATAGCACTGAACCCACCTTTATGGTCACCCTGTTACGGTGTGATGTTTGATGTTATCAAGATACTCTTCTGGTGTTAGCAATTAACATGATCTCATGGTCTAAGGACTAAGACTACTTTGTATGATGTTATAGCAATATAAACATAATGACTTTGATCGTAATGCTATACTTCGAATGAATGTTCATCACATCATTCAACTAATGTTGTGACCTTGTTATTAACAACATCCAATATCCATGATCAGGAAACCTTGATCATCTTATTAATCAACAAGCTAGTCTATAAGAGAGGCATAACTAGGACCCCTTTTGGTTTATTAAACACACATGTATTGATGTTTCCGATCAATACAATTATAGCATGCAAAATAAACATTTATCATAAACATGGAATAAGATAATAACCACTTTATTATTGCCTCTCGGGCATATTCCATTCAAAAACGTGGTTTTGGTGGCTGCAAATTCATGGGTGGAGATGCCGTGGACGAATTAGGTTTCCTCCCTTTATATAGCTTCTCGGATTCCCGTCACCCCATCTTGGGCTGCAGTAAATCGGGTCTAAAAGGCCAGTCCGGACTCGGAATCAGCTAAATTTTATATCCAGAACGTTTGTCACGAAATTTCTAACAACTTTGTAGTTGAAGAGTTTTCTGTTTGACGCTGTCTTTGATTCGAAACGTGACCATCTTTAAAAAGAGTTCTGAGACAGATTTCTGGAAAAATCCCAATTTGACTCCAACAAGGTTTCCACTTGTATTCTTGGTAATTACTACACATCAAAGTGTAAAACAAGAACATTATGCACTTTTGCAACTATTAGTAGGTTAGTCCAAATAAATCATAAAATTTATAAAAAAGGAGTGTCAAAAACATATTATTAGCATAAACCATCAAAAATTATAGATACGTTATGGACGTATCACCAGCTTCACGACCATCGCAACCGTGTCCACCCTTCCTCCTACTGGGGCTAAGGGGCCTGTCGGGCTGGCTGAGCCTTCTGTGGCTGCGCCGATCGAAGCCGATGTGGGAGCGGCAGAACCGTCTCCGCTGGCCACGCCCATGGCCCTGCATCGTGCCTCCGCTGCCTCCAAGCTTGCCGAGGCTCCATCTGTCGGAAGGCGTGGACCCGGTGGTGAGTGATGCTTAGCCCAGCTCCACCGCTTACTAGGTGGAGGAGCCAGTGGAGGTGGCGCCAGAAGTCTCCGTGTCGCCGACTGCAAGTGACAGCGGGCGGGAGATGACTCCTGGCTCTGTTGGTGCGGGCGTCAGGGCCTAGGGGAAGCGTCGTGCGCGGCTGCCGGCAGCAACGATGACCTCCAGGTTACTGGCTGGCGGCCAGCCCGGGTTGCACTGGTGCCAGACAATGTCCTGGCGCAGCTCTCTGAGTCAGCCCCCGTCTGTCTCGGCCAGGCGCGCCATCTGGTTGAGGCGATGGAGCAGGGACTTGGCCAGGCCAAGGCACTGGAGGCTTCGCTGGAGGTGGATTTCTCCTTACTGTGTTTGCTGCTTTTCTCTTCAACTGGTTTCTTTGTTCTATTTTCCACTCCTTCTATTCCATAGAAATCTTTTGCTGAAGCCGCCAAGACTACACAGGACCTGGGGTGTAAGATTGCTTTCTCTGCCATGTCCTCCCGCTTGCGCGAGTTTTTGCATTTTTTGTTGACCATCAGGTACCCTCCTGTAGCTCTGTTAGCGGACAGGGATCGGGAGGTGGAGAGGCTGAAGGCGGAGGTGCTATGGCTGGAGGAATCCAACAAGGCTCACCAAGCTTAGATTGGCAAGCTGGTGGAGCACCAGAAACGGATGGAGGTCAAAGCCGGTCAGGCTAAGAAGACCACCGACATCCGCGCCGAAAACCTCAAGCAGCTTGAGGGCCTGTACAAGAAGCAGGAGGATGCCTTGAAGGAGGCCAAGTCGAAGGAGAAGGCTGCGCTGGCGGAGCTTTGTTAGATCGCGGAGATCATCGTCAGTAAGTTGCTTCTTAACTGCTAAACTTGCCTTTTCATCTGTTACAGCCGGTTTTGACATTCGTTGTTTGGCCGGGTGCAGCTCAGTATCTTGAGGCGACTGACCAACGTCTTGCCTGCGTGCCCGAGGCAGATGCTGGGCGCGACCTTCATCCAGAGGAGCTGGTGTAGGTTGTCAGCGAGGAGGCTAACCGGCTGCGCAGCGCTGCTCTGGATGTCTTTGCCTATATCTAGCCTAACACTGCCTTCCCCGCTACCATGCAAGCCTTGTCCATCCAGCTTGCCGATGCTCCTGATCTCATGGACGCAGCGCGGGAGTGGGTAGCGCACGGCAGCATGGAGATGGTGCTTGCATTGTTAAAGTCTTGGTATCCAAACGTGGATCTTCGGAGCCTTTCTCGAGGATTCCGGTAGGGGACCAGCTACGACCAGCTTCACGCCGAGGTTCCTAACATCCGCTCTTGTGGTGTCAAGATCGAGAGCTTCGTCCAGCTGGACCGGGACTTTAGTGATCCGGCTGGCACAGAGCCGTACTCTCGCGACCCTCTTCCAGCTGCAGCATCGACTGAAGCCCTGGCTGCACCAGCCTTTGACCTGGCTAATGTCGCCTCCAGCAGCCAGGCCCCGGCGAATGCATCTACCCCTTCAGTTGACCCTCGGGCCTGATCCCTGGAATGCCAAGAGTATTTGTATTGGTTGGAAACTTGTCCTTTTTGTCTGTGTGTGTGAATAATTCACTATGTTTTATGTTGAACTCTGGTGGGAGCTTCGTCTCCTTTTGTGATATTTATCTTTTGCTCTTTTGCTTGCACTTTTTGTTTGTTTGGCTTGCTCTTGTATGCATGTTTCTATGTGGGGGTGCGCAAGCACACCCAAAGGGTGTAGTCCCTGAGGTTCGGGCTGGCTAGAGGATCCAGCCGGGTTGAAGCTCCTTTTGCTTTGTTGTTGGTTGCTAGTCTTTGTGTGGGGGCGCGTGAGCGCACGCAGATGATGTAGTCCTCGAGGTTCAGGCCGGTTGGATAATCCAGTCGGGTCGAAGCTCCCTTCTGCTTTCTGCGGTCAGGGGGTGGTTAGCATGTAGCCTTGGTACTTTGCTTGAATTTGAGCTCCTGCAAAAAAACACAAGTAATGGTTTATGCGTTAGATATGCATAGGAGGAATATAGCTTTAGTTCATTCGTTGGGGTTGGAAGCTTTGTCATTTCGCGCTAAGCCAACAACTTGGTCCTTTTCTTAGTGAGCATTGGCTGTTCAAACTATGCCCTTGCCAACAGCGAGCCAGGTTGCAGTCTGCAGCCAGGATCGAAGGGTTAGCTAGTGGGTGTACTACACAATACTTGGGATTTCGGTTATCAACATTGAGCGAGAAGGCACAACCGGAACGTCCAACCATTTTTGTTTTCCTTGTGACTTTTCGTGTATGGGTCTTCGAGCTTTCTGCTCTTGCCGTGCCTGTCAGTCGGCATGCAGTCTGCAGCCGGAACCGAAGAGGAAAACCTTAGAACCGCATACATTACTTTGACTTCTAGAATGTGCGGCCTTATGGGCCATCCAACAATTCCCCGAGACAGACTGCCGAATCCGGGGTTAAAAAATAATGTAGTCGGAAAACATCGAATTATGCAGCAAGAAATGCTATATGATTACGGAGTCCCCGAGACTGTGTCGAGGCTCCTCAACTTTTTCATTACATAAAAGTAAGATACATGCGCTTCTTATTCAGGCGTAGAATGGGCGAAGCAGGTTCGTGTTCCACAGGCGCTCAGTTTCTTCGCTGGAGCGGTCCATTTTGTTCTTTGACGGCTGGCGGGTGTCGATGAGGTAGTATGATTTGTTCTGTAGCGTTCGGCTAATGATGAATGGCCCCTCCCAAGGTGGAGACAACTTGTGCATCCCCTTGGTGTCTTGTACTAGCCACATAACTAGATCGCCCTCTCGGAACGAGACATTGCAGATCCGGCAAGCATGGTAGCGGCGCAGGTTCTGCTGGTAGATGGCGGATCTGGACAGGGCCATCTCCCGCGCCTCTTTGAGGAGATCAACGATGTCCTCACATGCTTCCTTGGTCTGCTGCTCTATGTATAGCAGCTTTCTGGGTGCGTCGAACTCGATTTTAGTTGGCAAGACCACCTCTGCTCCGTAGACGAGGAAGAATGGCGTGTAGCCGGTGGAGAAGTTTGGCGTGGTGCGCAGGCTCCACAACATAGCCGGCAACTCTTCTATCCATCATTTGGGGGATCTCATGAGTGGCTCGATCAGTCGTGGCTTGATTCCGGCTAGGACTAGACCGTTTGCTTGCTCGCACTGCCCATTGGACTGGGGTTGTGCAACGGAGGCTAGGTCCAGGCGGATGCCCTTGTCTCCATAGAATCGCGCGAAGTCTCCTTTGGCGAAGTTCATGTCGTTGTCAGTGATGATGTTGTTGGGGTAGCCAAAGCGCGTGATGATATCTATGAAGCACTTGACCACTGTCGGTCCGTCCAGCTTCTTGATTGGCTTTGCTTTGATCCATCTGGTGAACTTACCCACCGCCACCAGCAAGTGTGTCATGCCAGATCATGCTGTTTTGAAGGGGCCTACCATGTCCAAACCCTAGACATCAAACGACTAGGTGATGGGGATCGTCTTGAGGGCTGCAGCCGGAATATGCTTTTGTTGGCTGAATCGCTGGCACCCATTGCATGCTTTCACCATTTTCTCAGTGTCCTCCAGCACAGTGGGCCAGTAGAACCCATGGTGGAATGCCTTCGCCGCTATGGCCCGTGACGATGCGTGGTGTCCGCACTCGCCTTGGTGAATGTCTATCAGCAGCCGTATTCCTTCTTCTTGGCTCACACAGTGCTAATAAATTCCTCCAACATTGCACTTGTACAGCTCGTTGGGAATATTTTAGGAAGGTTTCGGATTAATCCGTAGGTGTCCGAAAGTTAATTCGAAAGGTTTCAGAATAAATATTTATATTAATAATAAATAAGAAATAATTATTTATTAATATCCCAGTGGGTCCCATGTGCCGAAGGGCCGTATGGGCCCACTGGGCCCACACACGCACACGTGCAGGAGGGGGGTTGAGACCATGGCCAATTCCCCTAGGCCGGCGGGTGGAGGAGGTGGGGAGGGGCGAGGCCGAGCAGGGGAGGAGTCCACCCGGTCTCAAACTTGCCCCCCAAGTTGGTTTTGGGGAGGACTCCGTATATGATGCGGACTCCATATTGGATACGTACTTCCTCTCTCTCTCATATTGGTGGAAGAAAGGAAAAGGAGGAGTCCTTGTAGGATACGAATCCTAGTCCTACTCTTCTCTATGGAGAAGGGAATCCGCCTATATATTGAAGGGAGAGGGCCAAGGGCAAGACACAGCAATCCACACCCTAACCCAAGCCACCGTCGCTCGGCTCCTCGACTCGTTCCTCTTCCTCGCATCATCGTCTTCGTCGCATGGAGGAACCTTCACCAACGCCCACAGTAGCTCCTTCTTCTACCCCATCCAGATCTAATCTTGACGCACAGCAGAGTGCTGCTGGATCCTCATCGACATGTTCCCTCTTTGTCCACAAGTTCTTGATATCGCCTCGAAATGGTGTCGTCCTCATTGTACATGTGGATACTGGTGGAGGTGCGACACTTGGAGCACTAGTTCTTTGGAGCCGTCCGTGGGATAATACATCTCCTCACGACTTGCTAAGTCCTGTTGGGGGGATCGATGCACGATCAACCTCGTCATCGATAAACTTCTGATAGTTTGATCTACGAGGGTATGTTCTGTTACCTCACCCTTGCATTGGATCTTGGTTATACACTAGGTATTTTTTGGTTAGCATAGCGCGTTCCCCATCACTCAGTTTGATAGGTGTGTTTACATAAAATTTCTTAATGGATCACCTATATACTTGTTGTTATATATTGATGATATGTTAATTTTTACCAAGAGCATGAAAGAAAACACTACTTTGAAGGCACACCTAATTAGTGAATTTGAGATGAAAGATCTTGGTGCTACTAAGAAAATCCTAGGTATGGAAATTAAACAAGACAGAAAATCTAGGTTGCTATTTCTTTATCAGCAGAGTTATGTTGAGAAAGTTCTCCAACGTTTTAATATGCATGATGCAAAGTCTATTAGTACTCATATTGCTCCTCATTTTAAATTGTCAGCATTGGAATGTCCTAATTCTGATGAAGATACTGAGTACATGTCACGAGTTATTTATTGTAACACCCCAAAACTTCTAATCAAGATTATCAAGTTCAAATCACCCAAAGTTAGGGTTAACAAAAACTTTTATTACAAATTTGATTAGGAATGCATGTGTGTTTTGCATTAGTGTAGAATTGATTGAATTTGCCATGCTTGATTGCTACAAATGAGGAGAAATGGTTTAAAGGTGAATGCTACATCATCTAGGCCATGTACAAACTAAATCAAAAGAAAAAGAAATCAAATATGTATTAATTAATCAAATCGTCATTTTGGCCAAAGTTAACCACTAGGTCACTTTAGGTGTTCCTAGAAGAGAAATTTTAATAGAAACAATTCCACTTGTTTTCACCCCTTGCTAGACCAAGTAAAAGTGTATCAAGGCCCACTTTACAAACTTAGAAAACATTTTCCAAATCAATTTAATGGACAGTTGAAAATTGAATCTAGTTCATATGGTAAGATCCCACTTTTTCAAAAACCTATCAAACCAATTCCACTTGACCTCTCCAAGCAAACATAGATACTCAAGCTTAAGATCAAATCACTCACAAATTTTCATTCAAAAATTCCAAATTATTTTTCTTGCGGCCATTACAACAAACACTTGGCAGACACTAAATAACCTACTGCCTAACTTCACTGTTCTGAGCAGTAATACTCCACCCATGTCCCCTCTTCACTCCCTTGTCTCCTCTAGTGTCGAGCAACACCTAGACAAGCCCCCTTAGCCGTTGTGCATAGTGGAGCGTCGCCCGAATATGGTCGTCGCCGGCCGACAGTGGATAGCACGCCAGGAGCCATGCCGCCCTCGCCCACGACACGCACCAGACACGCCGCAGTCCACCGCCACCCCCTGTCCAAGCCTCGACTGCAGACGAGCCCTGGACCACCCTAGCTACGCCGCATCCACCGTCTCTGCGCCATGCCTAGAGCGCGCCTGCTCACCGCACCCGACCGCCTCGCACAGCCTCAGCCACACGACTAACCGCCTATAGCATCGTCACCGACGAGCCCGCGCCCACGCCGTTCGGTCCCCTCACCGCAGTATAAGTAGAGGCCTCCCCGCCTCCATTCTCCACACCAACACCCTCACCACTCCTCACTGATCCTACCTCACCCTTCCTCGGATAAAGGCGAGCTCTCCCTCGCCGGAATTTGGCCGGAGCCTGCTGCTGCTAGAGGAGAAGGGCGCCGTCGATTGGAGCCACCACAAGAGCTTCCATGACCGCCATTCGAACCACCGTCCACGACAACACCATTCGCCCCCATCGCCGACCCTAGCTGGAGCCCAGGTAAGCCTCGCCGGACCCCCACCGCCATGTTAGGGTAATTTCCTCGCCGGAGTTGTTCGTCAACGACGATGACTCTCGGCCGTTAGATTAGATTTAGATCGTAGGGCTCAGATTCGCAGATACCATTTCGGTTAGTTTCAGTCGCTGACGAGTGGACCCCCTCTGTCAGCAGCCCGCTGCGCCACGTAGTGCAGTTCGATCGTCTCGTTTAAGTTTCCCGCGTAGGCCTGGAGATTCAAATATTGATTTTCCAATTTAGTTAAAACTAATACCTGTCTATAGATTCAAAAATCAATTCAGAGATATTCACTAAACCAAATTTCATGATTCAAATTTTTTTAGAAATATATTTAAATTATCTATAAAAGCCCATTGGATTTAAATCATATGGAGTTAGAGATAATCTATAGTAAAAATAACAAGACAGAGACTTTTCCAACTTCAAACATTTTTCAAAAATCAACCATAAATGCTTTTGGGTTGATTCCAACTCTCAAAACTCACATTTGATAAGATCTATCTGAATATGTAAATATATTTAGGTTTGCATGCAGAGACTTTGGACTAGTACCAAAATAATGCTATATAGGCATTTCTTGTCACTTTAATTCTATAAAATGATAATCTTAAACTTATTAAAATATGACCAACCCTTTAAATCACATTCCCATGTATTAGAATATGTGGTGATGACATGTGTCCACATGATCCCATATTTTAATTGGAGAATATTAAATCTTAATTAATTTCAATGTGTACAAATTACTTTTCTAAAATAGGATAAACAAGATTAAGTCTTTGTTCCATGTGATGATTGTGATGATACTAGATCATCAAGTGTGAGCCTTAGTGTGCTAAATAGAATTACTTAAGTATTGTTTGGTGATTGTGTACCCCGTATTTATTTATAGACGATAGTACCGACCCCGGATACGAGGAGGAGTACTACCAGGAAGAAGAAGAGGAAAATTTCAACCACTGTTCTACTCAAGGCAAGCTATTATTGGCAAGCTAACACTTGCAAGTTTCATAACTATGCAAGCTATTATTGGCAAGCTAGAATTATGCAAGCTAATACTTGCAAACCAGATAACCTAAGCAAGATGCATTAGGCATGCTTTGGTTATATACCTTTGATTTATACCAATCCCAAGTTTTATTTGCAAGCTTTGAGAGTATTGGAAAAATTGTATAGATAGCATAAAGAGTATAAAACTAGTCCTATAATTAGATGTCATTCTATGGCATGAGATTGAAGATTAGCACCCCTCATTAGTGAACACTCTTAACTTTAGTGGCTAGTGCTAAGCATAAAACTTGATCACTTTAGATGGGAATACTTGGTGAAAATGATTATCAAACCCTTGAAATGATGAGTCATTCTATTGAAATGTTTTGACATGTGTTGAGAAACATGATGGCACAAAATATATCGAGCTCGTTGGGGAACCCCAAGAGGAAGGTATGATGAGCATAGCAGCAAGTTTTCCCTCCGTATGAAACCAAGGTTATCAATCCAGTAGGAGCAAGGAAACACCCCAAAGGTGTAGCTAGATGAACGTTGACAGGGCGCACTAATGGTGCCAGCAGCAACGTGGAGTCCTGCATAACACAACCACAGAACTTTGCCCCCAACTTGCGATGAGGTTGTCAATCTCACTGGTTTTGCTGAAAACAAAGGATTAAACGTATCGAATGGAAGGAAGTAATAGTTTGCAGAAAGTAAACACAAAGCAGTAAACAATTTGTAGATTATATGTAAAAGAAAGGACCGGGGTCCATAGTTCACTAGAGGTGGATCTCCTTAAGATAGATAATATGCTGGGTGAACAAATTATAGCGGGGCAATTGACAAACATCGAGAAAGCATACAAGCATATACTAATCATCTTGAGTCCTTTGAGACTTGATTGGGCATTACAACATTATACATAGACCGCCATCCAACTGCATCTACGACTAATAATCCACCTTCAGGTTATCATACGAACCCCCTCCAGTATTAAGTTGCAAGGAATAGATTATTGCTTTACGGATTGCGTGTAAAGTAAACAATACAATTGTTCTATGAACAAAGGATTGTTGTTTTCTCCCTAGTAGCAACAACACATCTAGTATCTTAGAGATTTCTGTCACTTCCCCAAATTACTAGAGGCATGAACCCACTATCAAGCATAAATACTAACTCTTGGAGTTGCTAGCATCTACTTGGCCAAGATAGCTACTAACAACGGAAAGCATGCAAGATCACAAATAACTAGAATCAATAATCAATCTAAAATAGCATCTCAATATCCATCGGATCCCCGCAAACACAACATGCAGAATTACAAATAGATGATCTTGATGATGAATGGAGCTCACAAGATCTAAACATGAAATCACAAAGGAGGAGAACCAGCCATCTAGCTACTACATGGACCTGTAGTCCAGAGATGAACTACTCACGCATCACACCGGAGGCTTACATGATGATGAAGAAGGCCTCTAGGGCGAATTCCCCTCTCCGGCATGGTGCCGGGAAGAGCTTCATATCCCTCCCGATCTAGGGATGGAGATGACAGTGGCTACAGACTCTTTCGTGGAATTTTGATTGGGTTCTTAGGGTTTTGGTATCGGAGGCATCTTATAGGCGGAAGGAGAGGACGAGGGGGTGCCTGGGCTGGCCACACCACCCCCTGGCGCGGGCCAAGCCTGGCCGCACAGCCAGGTGGTGTGGCCACCCTCTGGCCCTTCTCCGTCTCGTATTCTGGCTCCAAGTGTCTTCCGGTAAAATAGTGACTTTGGCTTTTGTCCCGTCCAATTCCGAAAATATTCATTCTCTGACTTCCTAGAACCAAAAACAGCAGAAAACAGGCAGCTGGCACTGTGGCTCTTTGTTAATAGGTTAGTCCAAGAAATCATATGAAAAGTACTCCAAAGTGTGGACAAAACATAAGAAAGTATAAAAAACCAAGCATGGAACATCAAAAATTATAGATACATTTGCAATGTATCAACATCCCCAAGCTTAACTCCTGCTTGTCCTCGAGTAGGTAAGTGATAAAAAGAAAAAATACTTTTTGAGGTGACATGCACCATTGATACATTGCAAATGTATCTATAATTTTTGATGTTCCATGCTTAGTTTTATCCACTTTCTTGTGTTTTGTTCCAACTTTGGAGTACTTTGCTTATGATTTCTTGGACTAACCTATTAACAAGAGCCACGGTGCCAGCTGCCTGTTTTCTGCTGTTTTTGGTTCCAGGAAAGTCAGAAAATGAATATTCTCGGAATTGGACGGGACAAAATCCAAAGTGCCTATTTTTCCGGAAGTCATCAAGTGCTAGAATACGAGACGGAGAGGGGCCAGAGGCCGGCCACACCACCTGGCCGCGCGGCCAGGCTAGGCCCACGCCAGGGGGTGGTGTGGTGTCCCCTGGCACCCCCTCGGCCTCCCCTTCCGACTATAAGATGCCCTCGGGACGTAAACCCTAAGTACTCGATCAAAAATCCACGAAAGAGTCTGTAGCCGCCGTCATCTCCATCCCTAGATCGGGAGGGATCCGAAGCTCTTTCCGGCACCCTGCCGGAGAGGGGAATTCACCCTAGAGGCCTTCTTCATCACCATGCAAGCCTCCAGTGTGATGCGTGAGTAGTGCATCCTTGGACTACGGATCCATGTAGTAGCTAGATGGCTAGTTCTCCTCCTTTGGGCTTTCATGTCTAGATCTTGTGAGCTCCGTTCATGATCAAGATCATCTATTTGTGAATCTGCATGTTGTGTTTGCGGGGATCCGATGGATATTGAGATGCTATTTCAGATTGATTATTGATTTTATCATGTCTTTATTATTTGTGATCTTGCATGCTTTCCGTTGTTAGTAGCTATCTTGGCCAAGTAGATGCTAGCAACTCCAAGAGTTAGTATTTATGCTCGATAGTGGGTTCATGCCTCTGGTAATCTGGGGAAGTGACAGAAATGTCTAAGGTACTAGTGGTGCTGTTGCCACTAGGGAGAAAACAACAATCATTTGTTCATAGAACAATCGTATTGTTTACTTTACACGCAGTTTGTAAAGCAATAATCTGTTGCTTGCAACTTAATAATAGAGGGGGTTCGGATGATAACCTGAAGGTGGATTATTAGTCATAGATGTAGTTGGATGGCAGTCTATGTATAATGTTGTAATGCCCAATCAAGTCTCAAAGGAGTCAAGATGATTAGTATATGCATGTATTGCTTTCTCAATGTTTTTCAATTTCCCGGCTGTAATTTGTTCACCCAGCATGTTATCTATCTTAAGGAGAGCCACCTCTAGTGAACTATGGATCCTGGTCCTTGTCTTTTACCTTCAATCTACAATCTTTTACTGCTTTGTGTTTACTTTCTGCAAACTTTTACTTCTTTCCATTCGATACGTTTAATCCTTTGTTTTCCGCAAAACACGGTGAGATTGACAACCTCATCGCAAGTTGGGGAAAAAGTTATGTGGTTGTGTTGTGCATGTCTCCACGTTGCTACTAGCACCGATAGTGCGCCCTGCCAAAGCTCAGCTAGTAACACCTTTGGGGTGTTTCCTTGCTCCTACTGGTTCGATTAAACCTTGGTTTCATACTGAGGGAAACTTGCTGTTGTGCTCATCATACCTTCCTCTTGGGGTTCCCAACGAGCTCTACATCAACCACGCACCAGCACTTTTCTGGGCGTTGTGCATTGAGCCATCAACCATCATAAACTTGATCAAAGTATTTGTAAAACATTCAAAGCTGGGATCATAGTACTTCCATCATAACATGAAAGACAAAGTTCTAGCAATAAGACAAAGAAACTATGTTGTGACATGAAAAGGCACAAACAAAAGATTCATGAATAACAATGCTTTGCAAGACGTTTGTTTGTTTCACATAAAGAAAACATAGCATAATAGTATTCAGTTTGTCCCTCATAGAGTAGCAAATATAAATGCATAGGACACCTTCAAAGTTCATAAGAGTGACTAGATACAAATAGTTTAAAATAAGCAATATCAAGTTATGCATCAATCAACTAGTCTTGGGACAACGCACATAGAACTAAGAATGGCCACTATGCTCTCAAAGTAGGTGCATAAAGATAGAAGGTGGAGACTCAATGTAATGGTGGAAGAAAGACCTTCATAGAAGGAAGCAGAGATTCAAGTTTCATAAAGAGCTTCCAAAAATTATGGTACTTATAGCTTTCAGCTCTCATTTCACCTATCATAAGCATCTTGAAGGTGATTACGGTTAAAGTGAACAAACTATGGTGTACTTGCTTGACGAAGTATAAGTTAGAAATCTCATGTCCCTTGAATACGCGGGCCGCTCCTCATGCTACTCAAGTTTAGTCACCGGTAAGTTCTTGTCATCGTAAGTACATGTGTATCATATAGAACCGCTAACGGGGTACCCCTTGCCCGATGATACGGAAGAATCCCCATATCAAAATGACAAGGCAAGCCGACAACGAGCATCTCAGCAATCTTCTTATTTACCATGGGAATATGGTGCTTTTTTCTCTCTTTCCTCTTTTCATAATCTTTTTTTTCTTTTTCTCTTTTTCTCAATATAGGACTCTTTTTTATAATAAGAATGCTTCATAGACAGCTCATTATCGTTACGCTGCAGGTTTCCACCATGTCAGCATGGATTAGACCAGCGGCCCAGGTGTTTCGCTAACACATATACATAACTTCATGGACTTACAAGCTCCCCTTTCATTTCACACCGACGACATCCATAGACAAAAGAGCATGATATCAACTAGGTACAAAGTACCCGTGCAATGTTGAAAGCGTTCCCCATGACAGCATGGTTCTGCTAATCCCCAACAAAAAAGTGCAAGCATATACAACATAGACGACATAATGGTTCAAGTTTATTAAGGGCAAGTAAAGTAAAGTGTGCCAACAAGTTTGTGAGAGCTTTAATCACTAGTTTTCTCATAACAAGTTTAATTCGGAAGGTAAACAAAAGCATGAATATACTTGGAATAGCATAAGCTAGTAGGTAGTTATGGTGGACTCTTTGGAATAACTTGGTTTAGGGAGTTGGATGCATGAGTGGGACTCATACTTGGTTGTGGAGGCTAGCCAAAGACTGGGAGCGACAAACTAAGAGAGCAGTAATGGCCATAATCATGCAGAGCGACAAAACATCATTGATCAAAGCATAAAGTGATACTACAAGTTGAAAACTAAAGGATCATAAAGGCTATGGTGACTTTGGATAGTCATAACACGGTGTAAGCATGCGCCAAGTCAACCCAAATAAAGCATCAAAGGAGAATACCACTATACTATGCTTTAATATGCTAAAACAACGCATGATTCATCCAAGGCACATTAAGCAATCTCAATTGTTTATAACAAGTCATACTACAGCAAAGAATACTAAGTATAAAACAAAAACAATATCAAGCATGGCATGACAAAGCATAGGCCAGAGTCAAAAACAAGCTGTCTTTACCACTTAAGCATGAGCTTTCCTACTCTTTTCCAAACCAAACTAAACCAAACCAAATTATTTGAACACCAATGTATGAAAGAGGGGGTCCAACCAATTTATTCAGAAAACTAAGCAAACAAAGAAAATGAAAAACCAAAACAAAAACGAAAAAGAAGACGCTCCAAGAACAACACAACTGTGCATGAAACAATAAAAATGAAGTGTTTGGAAGAAACCTGCGATTTTTATTGATGAAGAGGGGGGGTGCCTTGGGCATCCGCAAGCTTTCACGCTTGTACTTTTTGGATATTTCTTGGGGTGACACGCGTGGCATCCCCAAGCTTGAGCTTTAGTCCATCTTTCATCTCATTACTCATTCCTTCCATACACCTGAAAATTTTACTTCATACAAAACTTCACACAATCTTTATTAGCCACATTAGTGCATTCAAGATAATAAGTCTTTAGGTTCAGTTCTAACACCAATAAACTTCCATTAGAACACTAGATACTGTAGCACTTCCCTCAAAAAGCTCAATTCCCCAAAAGAACTCAAAAAGGAACCAACAAGAAGCAAATGCAGAAAATGGCAGAAATCTGTCAAAACAGACCAGCAGGTAAAGATGAATTTTTTCTAAGACCTTCTGTTGCTCAAATCAAAAAGTGTTGAACTAAAGAAAGTTAGATAATAACCTGGGGCAGAAGCAAACAAAATCACGTCTCAAAAGGACGTCCAGTGATTTTACATGAATTTTTATGGTGAAGCACAGAAATCTGTTTCGGCACAGCAACTTTCACAATCATTACTTCTCTCTCATTATAGGTTACTCTTGGAACAAAAAGGAAATAAAAAGGATAAGGAGCGGTTATTACTGAAGTAATAACTTCCAAGACTCATCTAAAACTTTTGGGTTATCTCCCAATAAGTACTTTTCTTTAACGCCTTTAAGTTAGGCATAAGAAGCAAGAAGAAGAATCAAGTGTTCTCAAATGAAGAAGCATTAAGATTAATACCAGAAATATCTTCAACAAGGCAAGGTATATCATCCAAATAAGTTCTAGAGGATCCTCTCTTAATGCTCTTAGGTTCACTATTTTCATCAAAAGGGTTTTCAGGAACAATCCGATCAAGATTCTTTTCTATGGCTTCATGCATTGCCACTAGTTTAAAGGGTATTGGTATCTTAGTTTCCTCCTCATTAGGTTCAGTTTTGTTCATATTTTCACATGTACCAACAACATATATGCATGAGCCTAGCATATTGAAACGTTCAAAGACTTTTCTAGCTTCCTTGGTAACATCATAGAATTCCTTAAACAAAGTTTCTAGAATAAAATCCCTCTTTTCAGGGTCCTCAATTTCTTTAAGTTTAAGAAACATTACTTGCATTAAGGGGTTGAGGTTAACAAACCTAGCTTCCAACATGTGAGCTAAAGAAGCTGCAGCAATCTCATAGTTTGGAGCAAGTTCTGCAAGGGATCTATCCTCAATATCTTCATGCTTACTAACATGATTAAAGAATTCTTCAATGTTATCTTTCCCAATTATAGAACCACTACCAATTGAAAGATATTTCAGGGTGAATTTAGGGATCAACATGGTGTGCTAAGGAAGGGGTAACAACTATAGAAAGACTTAATTTTTTTGTGTTTTTGATAAAGAAAGCAAACTTGTAAAACTATTTTTTGTGTGTGTTTTTGATAAAGAAACAAGCAAACAAAGAAAAAGTAGAGTAAGTAAAACAAAAATAACAAAGTAAAGAGAATGGTTATGAGGGACTCCCCTTGTGAAAATGTCCTTGACTCCCCGGCAACGGCGCCAGAAAAATTGTTGATGGCCCAAAATATATCGAGCTCGTTGGGGAACCCCAAGAGGAAGGTATGATGATCACAACAGCAAGTTTTCCCTCAGTATGAAACCAAGGTTATCAATCCAGTAGGAGCAAGGAAACACCCCAAAGGTGTAGCTAGCTGAACGTTGGCAGGGCGCACTACCGGTGCCAGCAGCAACGTGGAGACCTGCATAACACAACCATAGAACTTTGCCCCCAACTTGCAGTGAGGTTGTCAATCTCACCGGTTTTGCTGAAAACAAAGGATTAAACGTATCGAATGGAAGGAAGTAATAGTTTCCAGAAAGTAAACATAAAGCAGTAAACAATTTGTAGATTATATGTAAAAGAAAGGACCGGGGTCCATAGTTCACTAGAGGTGGCTCTCCTTAAGATAGATAACATGCTGGGTGAACAAATTACAGCGGGGCAATTGACAAACATCAAGAAAGCATACAAGCATACACTAATCATCTTGACTCCTTTGAGACTTGATTGGGCATTACAACATTATACATAGACCGCCATCCAACTGCATATATGACTAATAATCCACCTTCAAGTTATCATCCGAACCCCCTCCAGTATTAAGTTGCAAGCAACAAATTATTGCTTTACGAATTGCTTGTAAAGTAGACAATACGATTGTTCAATGAACAAAGGATTGTTGTTTTCTACCTAGTAGCAACAACACATCTAGTACCTTAGAGATTTCTATCACTTTCCCAGATTACCAGAGGCATGAATCCACTATCGAGCATAAATACTAACTCTTGGAGTTGCTAGCATCTACTTGGCCAAGATAGCTACTAACAATGGAAAGCATGCAAGATCACAAATAACAAAGACATGATAGAATCAATAATCAATCTGAAATAGCATCTCAACATCCATCGGATCCCCACAAACACAACATGCAGAATTACAAATAGATGATCTTGATCATAAACGGAGCTCACAAGATCTAAACATGAAAGCACAAAGGAGGAGAATCAACCATCTAGCTACTACATAGACCCATAGTCTAGAGATGAACTACTCACGCATCACATCGGAGGCTTGCATGATGATGAAGAAGGCATCCAGGGTGAATTCCCCTCTCCGGCAGGGTGCCCGGAAGAGCTTCAGATCCCTCCTGATCTAGGGATGGAGATGACGGCGACTACAGACTCTTTCGTGGAATTTTGATCGGGTTCTTAGGGTTTTGGTATCGGAGGCATCTTATAGGAGGAAGGAGAGGCCGAGGGGGTGCCTGGGCTGGCCACACCATCCCCTGGCGCGGGCCAAGCCTAGCCGCGCGGCCAGGTGGTGTGGCTGCCCTCTGGCCCTTCTCCGTCTCGTATTCTGGCTCCAAGTGTCTTCCGGTAAAATATTGACTTTGGCTTTAGTCCCGTCCAATTTTGAGAATATTCATTTTCTGACTTGTTGGAACCAAAAACAGCAGAAAATAGGCAGCTGGCAATGTGGCTCTTTGTTAATAGGTTAGTCCAAGAAATCATATGAAAAGTACTCCAAAGTGTGGACAAAACACAAGAAAGTATAAAAAACCAAGCATGGAACATCAAAAATTATAGATACATTTGCAATGTATCAAAACACAAAATGGATTTGATGATGAAAATGTTGAGGCATGAGCCTTAGCCCTTTTTTACAAAAACTGATGGTTGGGTTCGGATGCGATACCATTCCAATTTTACCGTACAACCACAATACCTGAATTGGGTAGGGCTTAGCCGGAAGTTTATATGCATTAGTATGGGTTCCCTCGCGGAAAAGGTTTGAGCCGAGGCTACCTTGTGAGTGTGTATTGTCCACCTATGCAGTGCCCAGGATGGCAGATGGCCATGGCTAGGAGGCCAAGCTCATAGGGGAGGTGCCTATACTAGAATGTGTAATTGAAAGGTTATGTTTGATTATCCGCATACTAAGTATGATGATTCAGGGTTATCCCTGATGGATGTATCGAATTTTGTGGTGAAAGTGTACCACCTCTGCATAGTGTCAAACTATTCGAATAGCCGCGTTCGCGGTGATGGACAGTTGGAGTGCCCATACTGTTCCATCATCAGATGTTTTCAAAATGACTTGTGAATTGAACTATGACTTTGACATGACCACAACAGGGTTGTGAATATGAAAACTAGGTTCCCACTTAAAGTGATTTAGAACATTAACTTAGTTTTCTTTACTTCTAAACTCACTTTAGATAAACCTGCCTTTTTGCAAATAAACCTAGAGCTTAAGATTCCTATTAGAACTACCTTACTTGTTAGTGATAGTTTGCGAGTACTTAAAGAGTACTCATGGATTTGTCCCTGGCTATTCTCGTGGCCAGACTATGAGGAGGACTATCAGGATAATGGACAACAGGACGTCTAGGACAACTAGGATCATCTCCCATCGTCAGCATTGCATGTGACCCTGAAGGTGGATCCCCTACTACGTTTCTTTTCCGCTGCTTGATTTGTATTAAGACTGGATCATGAGATCCCTTATTTGTGTAAGACCTTATTATGGTTTGTAATGGATGATGTACTATGATATCCAATCTGTTATGTCTCACAAAAATGGCAATCCTGGGATTGCGAGGTATTGCATAACATGCATCTGGGATTAAAAATCCGGGTGTTGACAAGTTGGCATCAGAGCCATCCTGACCATAGGAGACCCTAGTTAGAATGGACTTCCGAACACAAACTTAGTTTCAAAACAAAAGAAGTGGGTATTTATGAAAACCTATTCCCACTCTTATCCTTGATTCTTTCAAAAAAAATCATGTTCCTTAAAAATTCTTACGTTCCTACATAAAATTTGACACACTTGATCACCTCACTAACATACTCATCCTAAATTCTTATAGATGGAAGTCTAGTATTGCAAGTTCTACCGGTTGGGCAACGGAGGCCAACTGATCTTTGAGAGGGATCTAGATGCACTATTAGAGTACCTTGAGTGCCCGCATCCGGAATTCTTCGGGGCTCAACTCAACGATCACGTAGGAGGAGATCTACAATGGCTGATAGTTGCAGATCTCAGAGGCAAAATGGAAGCACCTACTTCTAAAAAGATCCAATTCACCCTGCGGGAGAACAACTGGCTAGATGGATTAGCCAGGGCTATGCATGAAGCTCTTGCCCGTCTGTGTGGGAAAAACATCAACTTGATCCAAGGAACTTGCTTTGCTCACTTCGCAAGGCGTGATTCTATGGGAATGCCATTGGAGATGCCAGGACACCCAAAGCTGAAGCACCAGGTGGACAATCTTGACTTCATGCTGTATGATAGGCAGAAGGAATTGGACACGCCCGAGCCTACGCCAACCACAACCTTGCCATTGTCGTGAAGAAGGACCAGACTCTCACCATTCTCGCCAAGGAGCGCCAATCACTTCGTCGTTAGCGCGACAAGAAGGATCGCACCATCGATCATCTTCGCAAGAAGGTGGCCTCTCTCGAGAAGACCATCCGTGAACAGGAAGTCCAACTTGAAGCAAAGGAGGAGGAGGAAGGTGAAGACATCCAGGGAGATCTTCACTCGTACCTTAGTGATGATAACGACTACCTGGAGGATGATGCCATGGAGTTCTACACTGATGATGATGATTCCGACTTCATTGATGATGAGTATATGCACTTAATCATTACCGTAGGAGTGAGTTGTATCGGTCCCACTATATCGTAGTTTCATAGAATGGTTCTTAAAACCATCTGTTTTCCATTTGTGTGTGGTGTGTGTTTGTATGGTGTGCTTTGAATGAATGAGAGGAAGTTGTTAGTTTGCAAAACTTGAGTCAAACTCAAAGTTTAAAGCTTTTTGAAACAAAACCATGAACCTTAGAAATTTCCCGCTTATCTCATTATCTATCTCAATCTTCAGATGACTCGTGGAAACCCCGGAGGAAACGGCTCATCTCAGGACCCGATGCTACAGATTCTGCAGATGCTAGTTTCTGACCATGAAGCTAGTAGAGCCAAACGCCAAGCCAACCGAGCCACTATTCAAAAGATAGCTCGGATGGCCCACCATAATCAAGGCCAAGGAAACCAAGATCGCCATGGATCCAAGGTTAAGAACTTTCAGAATATCAATCCCCCTATCTTTAATAAGTCTAAGGATCCCTTAGATGCTGATCACTGGCTGCAAACCATGGAGAACAACCTGGAGATCGCAGGAGTTGAAGCCAATGAGAAAGTACGGTTTGCCACCCATTATCTAGCAGGAGATGCAAGAGCCTGGTGGAATAGCACCCGTACCATGAACGACGGTCAGATGATGACTTGGGAAGCATTGAAGATCAAGTTCAGCCGCACCCATGTGCCGCAAGGTTTGGTCACCAGGATGAGAGATGAGTTTAGAGAACTGAAGCAAGGAAGGATGACAGTAGTTGAGTACCGTGACAAATTTCTGTCCTAGCTAGATATGCCCCTAATGAGATTAACACTGAAGCCAAGAAGAAGGAAAGGTTCCTAAATGGATTGCATGATGAGATGAAGACGGTTTTAGTCAACATCCATTTTGGAGATCTAGAAGAGCTTGTAGACTCTGCCATCCAGATGGAAGGGAAGATAAACCAAGCTAATGACAACCGCAAGCGTAGGATGATGCACCAGACTGGGTCCCACAATACCCAGAAGTATCGCCCCAACCCGTCTGTAGGATATTCCCCAAGAAACAACATACCCCCGATGTCCCTTCCAAGCTACCCCAATCGTAGAGGAGGAAACTTGAAGTCTAGAGGAAACCACAACAACAACCCCGACAACTCCAACAATTTCAACCGTGCACCGCCCAAGTCCAACAACAACAACAATAATACTGCCCCAAGGACTGGAAGCAATGATGTGCCTGTTGCAGCCAAAGACAAGTCCCAGATTACTTGCTTTGAATGTGGAGTCAAGGGTCACTACTCCAATGAGTGCCCCAAAAAGCTTGTAGCAGCCACCAATGTGAATGCACCCGCTCAGCAGCAACGCCGTGTTTAGCCTGGAAGGAGATTTGCCCTAGGGAATTCGCTCAACCGCAACGGCCGTCTGTTCCACATGAATGCTGAAGAAGCCCAGGAAGCGTTAGATATTGTGCTGGGTATGTTTTCTGTTAACTCAGTACTTGCAAGAGTGTTGTTTGATTCTAGAGCATCGCACTCGTTTGTTACAGAAGAATTTGCATGCACTAGTAAGATTCAACCAACAAAATTGAAGCATGTTATGATAGTTCAAATACCTGGTTCAACCACCAAAGCTAGAAAAATTTGCAAGGTTGTACCTATCAAAATCCATGGGATAGATTTTTATGGCAATCTAATAGTACTTGGAACCAAAGGTTTGGACGTAGTACTAGGAATGGATTGGATGTCGAAACATAAAGGATTGATCGACTGTGCCAAGAAAGCCATAACCATGACCACTAGCTCTAGAGTATCAGTAGAGCATGTTTCTGAGACCTTGCTCTGTCAGTTCAAATGCAACAAGAGTCTAGCCCAACCAACCATAGACCAAGTCAGAGTAGTCAGTGAATACCCCTACGTATTCCCATATGAATTGCCCGGTATGCCCCCAGATCGGGATATCGAGTTCATTATTGAACTAATTCCTAGAACTGGACCCATAGCTCAGAGACCGTATAGTATGAACCCATCTAAATTAGTGGAGCTGAAGAAGCAACTTGATTCTATGCTAGAGAAAGGTCTGATTCAACCAAGCGCAACGCCATGGAGATCGCCTGTTTTGTTTGTGGATAAGAAAGATGGAGGTAACCGTTTGTGCACGGATTACCGGAAGCTGAAAGATGTTACCATAAAGAACAAGTACCCACTGCCAAGGATTGAGGATCTGTTTGACCAGTTGACTGGTGCCAGAGTGTTCTCTAAGATTGATTTTAGAACTAGTTATCATCAACTCAAGATTCGTGCAACAGATATTCCAAAGACCGCCTGACGAGGGTTTAACTCATCAATGCCCATTGTTATGGACTTGGGTTTTGGAGAAGGAGGGAGCGCTGGAGACATCTATCGGCTAGCAAACAAGCACACAAGGGACTAAAAGATTTACCCAGGTTCAGGCCTCGTAGAGGTCCCTACTCCTGCTTGTCTGCTCGTGGAATTATCGAAGGAATCGGAGATTACAATGGTGCGCAGATGCAATCTGGCAAGGGTTGTGGAAACTAGGGTTGCGTGTGTCCTTCTCGCCGCCCCTCCTAGCCTTTATATAGATAGGCTAGGTCTCGGGTAGCAGGTCGAGTCGGTTACAGGTTAGGGTTTTCCCCTTTGAACTTTCTATCTTTAGCTTCTTCTTGCTCTTCAAGCAATCGAGAGTCCGTAGGCCACTCGAATCCTCTCTTGGGCCTTGGCGACACCGTGGGCTTCCACTGTATTCAGGCCGTATATACCAAACTCGAGTACCTGTAGGGTATACCCATGTCAGTAGCCCCCGAGTGTCCAGTGGAATCGCAGATTCGACTGGGGACTTTTTGAAGTCTTTCGAACGCATGAATGGGTATATTTTCGACTACTTTGTTTGTGTCATAGGGATTGTTGATGTGCGTGCCTGATTTAATTGATGTATCGGTATTAGTTAACTACCTTCGGGTAAAACAACGCAATCTACTCGAACTCGAGTCCCTGGACTCGAATCTGGAAAAGTGCTGGTGTAATTCGACTCAAGCCGCGGAGGTCTTACAGGAGTCGAATTCCAGTTATATGGGTGTGAGCACTCGACGTGTCCGTCGAGGCATGTTCATCGTACTCGTAGGCACGGGTATATTTATGGTAGTGCGCAGCAAATGTGTTGCCAGGCCTTATTCAGGTCTTATCTTCACGCTTCAAGCGCGGCATCCGAATTTTATCACCGCGGAGACGATTCGGGTGACCTAGGAGACGCAATCTCTTTGTAGGGAAAAATTATGAGGCGGTGTCGCCATAAGCTTCGAGTGTTGATGTTATCAACACATAGTATTTTGTACAAATAATCACAGCGTGCACGACCAGCGCTCCCTATGGGAGTAGCCCCCGAGTGCCTGGTTGAGTCGAAGACTCAGGCAGGGACTAAAGAACTTTTGCGACTGCTGTCGTCTTTTGTTTGCTTGTTTCAGTCGAATTTGTTTCCGGCGCTCCCTATGGGAGTAACCCATATCCTATAATCAAACCGTGTTTCAAGTAATTGGGTTTGCTTTGATTGTCCATGTTCCTGCAAAAGAGAAGAAAAAATCGTAGGGTGCACGACCAGTGCTCCCTATGGGAGTAGCCCCCGAGTGCTTGGTGGAGTCGAAGACTCGAGCAAGGACTAAAGTAGTCGAAGTCTTCTGCTACGTAGCTTTGATGATGTCAGTGCTGACGATTTCATGACCTCAGTTGCCTGCGTGAGCGAGTTTGACGGGACGTGACGAGTAGTGGGTCCCACTCCCTGACTTTGATTTGACTGGGCGTGCGTAATCTTTATTTTAACTGCGCCTCCTCGATTTCCGCACATAATGGGAGCAGTGGGGGGACGGTTTGCGTTTCCGCTCCTCCACGTGTCTAGCACGATGATTGCCACACGTCTAGTAGGGTTTTTCTGAGCCATTGGATTGCATATTCCAGGGGTTAAGTAGTGACACTGCGACGGTAATTTCTCATCAGCTCTCATTCATCCTTTGCCTCCATTGCCATTGCCGCTGCTCCTCTGTTTTCTCTGCGCTCTTTTTCTTCCGCGGTGCTGGACCAGCTCCGCACGTTTCCCAGCTACTTCCTACGGTCGCATCACCGCTGCGCAATGGGGAAGAAGAAAGGAGGTGCTCCGGTCGATTCAGCCGCAACCGCTGTTGCGGCGAAGAAGAAGGGCGGCTCCGCCGCTACGGGCACCAGCACCGCCGCCGATGGGAAGAAGAAGGGCACGGTCACCCGCGTCATGAATGGCGCATGGTGCCCCTCCATCATCAATCCTCTGATCTTCGTCTCGTTCGCCAAGACGGAGTGTTGTCCGCCGCAGTCGCCGACGCGCGCGTTCCCGGCGGTGAGATAATTCCTTCTCCTCCCGCTGGTTTTCGAGTGATGTTTTTGGCATTCATCATTCGTGGCCTCTCGTTGCCCCTGCGTCCTTTCTTTATGGGCCTCCTTTGTTTTTATAGGCTTCAGCTCCATCAGCTGTCCCCGAACTCTATCCTCCACATCTCTTGCTTCATCACCCTCTGCGAGTGCTGGCTCGGAATCGAGCCGCACTTCGGCCTCTTCAAGCGCCTCTTCATGTTGAAGCGCCAATCTGCGTCTGGATCCTTAGTCTATGATGTAGGTGGTTGCGGAATTCACGTCGACCCATCCGCCACCTATTTCGACATCAAGCTCACATCATCCATCCAAGGGTGGAGGGACAAGTGGTTCTATGTCCGTGATGAGAAGGCTGACAGGGAGCACTTCGGACTCGCACCTTTAGATCCTGCGACGCCGTGCAAGAGGAGGCGTTCCTGGAAAAATGTAGTCATGCATGGCGAGTCCGCGGAGACAGATGTCATGTACGAGCGCGTCTGCGACCTCGAGAGTTGCGTCGATAGAGAGGAGGGAGGCTGCGCCCTCATTCGCACGTGGGTGCGCCGTCGCGTCCATCCCCTGCAGGCCAGGGTTCACCCCATGTTTCAATGGACTGGCGCTGACGATGCCACTCGCGTGTCTGCCGATGGCATGTCCGCGAGTGAGGTGGACAAAAGGGTTCGACTGGTCACCAAGTACACCGTCAATGATGTGCTCCCCAGTGAGCCAGTTGTTCCTCCATTTGATGCTACTAACCCTCCTCCAGAGGTATAGTTGTGCTACGCAGTAGCTTAGTTTGTCGATTGCTTCTCTACTGTTTCTTATCTTTGTGCTAATTTTGTTGTCTGTATGCAGGATTGGGCGGTGTCACCCTGTATGCCCCCTCTTCCTGAGGTGATTATCCCTTGCGAAGCCTTGGAAGAGGACGAGTCGGAGTCGACCGTCCCATCTGATGTGGAGGAGGAAGCCCCCGAGTCCGGATACTCGCAAGCGTTCGCGCAACGAGGGTTCCGATGCGTCGTCTCCTTCGACACCGGAAGGTGCAGGCGTTGGTGCGGAGTCGCCGATCCCTGTCATTCCTATGAGCGCCGTGGCACCATCCTCTCGCAAGAAGATGTGATTACCCAAGGAGTCCTCATCAGAGTCGGGGGAGCCCACTTTTGACTTTGACAAGTTTGATTGGTAAGTTTTCTAGTTTTGTTTGTTCTTCTCTGATTTGCCCTTTCTTGATGTTGATTTTGTCTTGCAGTCAAGAGGCGTCGTCATCTTCTGGCGACGTCCAATTTTTGAAAGAATCGGGAGTCGCGACCTCAAGGGCCAAGAAAGAGGTCGAGCGTGCTCCTTCCCCTCTAGTGGCGGCCCACTCCGGGCACAACTCTTCTAGTTCTCCTCATGAAGGGGAGCATCGAATGGTTGCCCAGATGACTGCACACCAAATGACTTCGGAGTCATTGGAGGATCATGTAAGTGTAGGATTTCTTCTTTTTGATGTTGCAGTCGATGGCTTCTGCTGATCCTTTGTTGTGCGATAGCTCCTTGTGAACGAAGCCGCTCATTTGGCGGAGCAAGTGCTTGCGATGGGCCGCCAGCATGCAATGCTGGAGACGTGTCATCGCGTGGTTGAAAGTAAGTGTTCTTTACTTCTCTCTTTTCTGTGCCGTTTTTGTGTAGTTCGACTCATAGTCCATCCCTTGTTGTTTTTGTAGCTGAGCATAAAGCCCTTTTATGCTATGCTGCCACCTTGGAGAAGACACTCGCCGCGGCTGTGACGGGTCGCGATGAGGCAATCGCGGCGCATGACGAGGCGTAGAGGCGTGAAGAGGATCTGCGGGCCTCCATCGCGGCTACGAAGAAGTTGTTCGAAGAACAGCTTTTCTCGATTGCCAAAGCCCTCTCAGGTACCTTGGTTGGATATCATTTTTGTTCTCTTGTTTGGTGTTTGCCGTTGGCGCTGATGTTTATGTCCATGTGTTGGTTTGTGTACAGATGCTAGCGGTTTGAGCTTCGATCCTCAGGCCCTCCGCCGCGACGACGCTTTGGCGGGTGCGCTTTCAGCAGTCGAGGACCGTAGCGCCGCTGTTCAAGATACGCTTTCCAAGGCCAAGGGCGTGCTGAGTCGCCTCCGGGAGGAGTTGATGCCCAAGGCTGAGCTGATCAAGAATATGGACGATCTGGTAGAGTCTCTCGCCGGGGGTGTTCCTTCAAGCTTCAAGAACTCCCTCCGTGCGGCTGGCGCGTCCATGTCACTTGCCATGGTGCAGGCCCACGGAGTCGAGGTTGATCCTGCAGCAATTTCGAAGGCGATGCCCGTTAGCACGGACGACCAGTAGGTAGTCTTTGCTCCCTTCGCGACTGCCTGTGGAAAATATGGGCCGCAGCTGATTAACACGGTTGCGAAGTACTCGGAGAAGCTGCAGCGAGCCAAGAAGGCCGCAAAGGCTGCGGCATCAGGGGCTGGCGGAAAGTCAGTGGCATCTGACACTGCCACGGACTCGATGAAGCCCCCGAAGCCGTCGAAGTCGAAGAAGCCAATCGCTCCTCAGTAGCTTTGTAATAGTTAATTAGTTTATGTCCTTTGTTAAGAACATGCCTACTGGCGAGTGTATCTGCTGATACTTTTGCTAGTCTTGAATGCACTTGAATCTTTTTGTCTTTGTGTCGATTTGGTCATCTTATTTGCTTCTATATTAGCATGTGGTAGGGTACATCAAGTGATCCTTTGAGGGAAACTCAGGACTTGCCGCCCCTTGATGATACTTTGGCACCGCCGCACTCCAGGGTAGATGAGTTGTCGTTGCTTTCGCGACTGCATGACCGCGTGAAGCAACTGGAGCGTGAGTTGCCCGTGCTCCGCGGTAACGCGGATGTATGGAAGTCAAAGGCGGAGAAAGCCACCGCCCGAGAGCAGTATCTGCTGGAGGAGATGACGCAACTTGGCGACCAATTTAAGTGTTAGTTTGCTTACTCTTATCTTTTCCTTTGTAGTCACTCGCAGTGATGTGCTGTCCTTATGCTTCCGTTGTTGCTTTGAATAGTTGTCAGCGCGCGCAATCCGCAGGATGAGAAGGATAGGATTGCCATTCGCATGCATGATCTGACCCAAGAGCAACTTCAGGAGAGTGGGTACTTCTGGATGGATCATGATCGTGCGATTGCGCTGGCGACCCTGTAGGACCGTGCGTCGCAAGTGCTGCAGTTTCTGAAGAAGTCGCAGTCATGTTTGGGGAACATTTATCGGATGATGTTTTCGCTGGATGTTGCTCCCTCAAGCCTGCTGGCCCTTCTTGCCAAGTTCCAAGACTTGACTGCGGTTCGCGAGTGCGTAAGGCAACAGTTGGTGGCTGCTGCCAATGCTGCTCTATCGCTGGTGCGACTGCATAGGCCTGATGTAGATGTTGCGGCAATTGCGGCTGGGCCACCTGCACCACCGGCAGGTTCTGCCTAGAATATGGTGCCGCACTACCAGGCAGTGGATCGCCCAGCGGAAGAGCTTGTCGATTTCTTCGAGGAGCAGACCAACGTTCTTTTTTTGCAGTAGTGGCTTAGTTTGTATCCTGCACATCAGTGTACCAGTGTTGCAAAGTTCGTATAGATGGTGTATAACTGACTATCGATTATGTATAAAGAGCTTGTTAGCATGTAAGTGCGTTGCACTATGCGATTCCTTTTCGTTAGTCTGGCCATGCTCTTATCTCAGTCCCTGTTCAACCTGTCAGGTGCGTTGCAGCTGGGTCGATGTTGTGTCAAGGGTTTCGATTGATGTGCCAGCTACTCAGGATATCGCGTTTTGGTTCGTAGAACAGATGTATATAGGGTGGCGCAGCCCCGAGTAGATAAATTGTGGAAAAATAAAGGAGAACACAGAGTTTTGGGGCACTTAGCTTTATTTATTCGAAGGATAGTACGGAGTACAATATGTGGCTAAGTAGCCTCGGCTGAGTGCCTTATTTGTGATGTAAAAGTAAAATCGACTAAGGGTAGAAGCGTCGCAGTTGTGCGACGTTCCAGGGGTTGGAGTATGCGACTCCTGTCTCTAAATCTTGAAGGCGATAGGCGCCACCTGGAATTACTTCTCTAATCATGTATGGTCCTTCCCAGGGGACTTGAGCTTGAGATGTCCCTACTGCTTCAGTCGCAGGATCAGGTCGCCTTCGACGAAGGATCTAGGGCGTAGCCTGCTACTGTGGTAGTTGCACAGGTTCTACTGGTAGATCGTTGATCTTTCTGCGGGGATTTATCTTGCCTCGTCAAGGAGGTCGACGGAGTCTTCGAGTGCGAGGGATGACTCCTGCTTGCTGTAAGCGACCACGCGCGACGCCTTGTACTGTACCTCGGCGGGTAGCACTGCTTTGGCCCCGTGCACCATAAAGAACGGGGTGTAGTCCGTAGCACTGTTTGGAGTTGTGCGTAGGCTCCAGAGTACTGATTGTAGTTCGTCTGGCCAGCAACCCGCGGCTTGTTCGAGTGGCCGGAGGAGTCGCTTCTTGATGCCGCCGCAGACGAGCCCGTTCTCCTTTTCAACTTGACCGTTGGTCTGTGGGTGTGCCACCGAGGCGTAGCTGATGTTGATTCCCAGATTCTTGCAGAATTCTTGGAATTCCTTGGACGTGAAGTTTGTCCCATTGTCGGTGATGATGCTGTGCGGCACTCCGAAGCGGTAGACGATAGATTCGAAGAACTTGACTGTGATGTTCCCTGATTGATTGGTTACTGGCAAGGCCTCTATCCACTTGGTGAATTTGTCGACTGCGACCAAGAGGTAGACGTAGCCTCCTCGTGAGGCCCTTGGGAGTTTGCCAAACATGTCGAGTCCCCATTGCACGAAGGGGCAAGCCAATGGAATTGGTCGGAGCTCTGCGCCAGGTGTGTGCGGCTTGTCCGCGAATTGCTGGCAAGCGCTGCATTTTTGGACGATGTCCTTGGCATCGCGCATGGCCGTAGGCCAGTAGAATCCAGCTCGTAGAGCTTTGGCAACGAGGGCGCGACTGCCGGCGTGGTGCCCACAAGTCCCCTCATGGATGTCAAGGAGAACAGCTCTTCCATCGGCCATGGAGACGCATCGTTGGAGTACTCCTGTGATGTTGCGTTTATACAGTTCGCCATTGATAACAGCGAATGCCTTGGATCGACGTGTGATGTGCCGTCCATCAGTCGGATTGTCCGGTAGCCTTTTGCTAAGGAGGTACGTGATGTACGGTTGCGTCCAGGATTTCTCAATCATCATGACGCTTATTGGTCCCTCGAGTCCTGTGTCCAGCTCCAAGTCATCAAGTGCCATTGGCTCATTGGGCGGCATAGCCCCCGAGTCCGTTGTTGCGCTTGTTTTCTTCTCTATGGCCTTTGGCTTGATGGAGCGTTCGCAGATGCGCTCGAGAAATACCCCAGGTGGTATGTGGGCGCAGATAGAGCCTATGTTGGCGAGTGCGTCCGCCTCTTCGTTGCTTTCGCGACCTACGTGTCGTAGCTCGTAACCGTCGAAGTCTCCTTCGAGTGTGTCGTAGAGGTCGCGGTACACGATCATGTTGTCATTCAGTGCGTCGCACTCATGCATTGTTTGGCTGACGACCAACTTGGAGTCGCCGTATATAATGAGCCTCTTGGTGCCGCAGGCTTTTGCCGTCCTCATCTCATGCAGTAGGGCCTCGTATTCAGCTTCCTTATTGGAGGCGGTGAACTGCATTCACAGGATGTACTTCAGCTTGTCCCCTTGAGGTGATGTCAGTATGACACCTGCACCTACTCCGTCTTTCCGCTTGGATGCATCGAAGTGCATTGTTCATAGGTAGGACATATTTGGTTTGTCAGGGAGCTGCTTCTCCATCCAGTGCACGAGGAAGTCAGGGAGAACTTGCGATTTGATTGTGTCGCGCTTTTCGTATGTGATGTCTCGTGGAGACAATTCTATTCCCAAAGCGCGACTCGTTCCGTGGCGTCGGGGTTATTGAGGATATGCCCCAACGGGGCGTCGTTGACCACCACGATTGGGTGCTCCTGGAAGTAATGGCGTAGTCCCCGGGCTGTCATGAAGACGACGTACGCCAGCTTCTGGTAGTGCAGGTACCGTTGTTTTGTTGGCGTGAGGACCTCGCTGAGGTAGTAGACTGGGCGCTGTACCTCGTGGACCTTGTTCTCCTCGGCTCGTTCGACCACAAGTACTGTGCTGACCACCTGGTTGGTGGCGGAGATATACAACAACAGTGGTTCCCTTTCTCGTGGGGTCACCAGTACTAGCAAAGTGGATAACATGCGCTTGAGGTCGTCGAATGCTTCTTGCACTTCATTGGTCCACTCGAACTTTTCAGCTTTGCGGAGGAGTTGGTAGAAGGGCAGTGCCTTTTCTCCCATCCAACTGATGAATCGACTAAGGGCCGCGATTCGCCCAGCCAGCTGCTGGACGCTCCTTATGTTTTTGGGCTTCTCCATGGCCAGTATGGCTTTTATTTTCTTTGGGGTTGCCTCGATTCCCCTCGTGGAGATGAGGTATCCAAGTAGTTGCCCAGATGGTACGCCAAAGGTGCATTTGTCCGGACTGAGCTTGATCCGGTAGCGGTCGAGGTTGGCGAAGGTTTCGCCCAAATCGTCGATTAGGGAGGCTTCCTCCTTGGTCTTGATTACTATGTCGTCGACATAGACTTGAATGTTGCGACCAAGTTGCTCTTTGAGACAAGCCTGCGTGCACCGCTGGTAGATGGCTCCTGCGTTTTTTAGCCCGAAAGGCATTGTGTTGTAGCAGAACACACCGAAGGGCGTTGTAAATGCTGTTTTTTCTTGATCTCCCTCCTTCATTCGAATCTGATTATAGCCTGAGTAGGCGTCGAGGAAGCAGAGGCGCTCGCATCCCACGGTGGAGTCGATGATCTGGTCGATTCGCGGTAGCGGGAAGTGATCTTTTGGACAGTGCTTATTTAAAGACGTGAAGTCCACGCACATCCGCAGGATATCCGTGTCCTTTTTTGGTACCAGCACCGTGTTGGCGAGCCAAGTGTTCTCCTTGATCTCGCGTATGAATTTGGCATCGAGGAGTCTGTTGATCTCCATTTCGACTGCCTTTGCTCTTGGCTCAGAAAATCGTCGTATTGTTTGCTTGACTGGCCTTGCGTCTAGGTTGACGTTGAGTGCGTCCTCAGCGAATTCCCTGGGAACTCCTGGCATGTCCGCTGGACACCAGGCGAAAATTTCCCAGTGCTCACAGAGGAATTCGACGAGCGCGAGTTCCTATGCGGGACTCAAGTTCTTGGCGATGAGGGCCGTCTTGGCAGGATCCGATGGGTGGACCTGCACTTTCTTTGTGTGCACCGATGAGTCGAAGGATAGATCGGGCGAGCTTGGCTGGCTTAGGGGAGGCAGACTATTGTCTGTCGACTCCTTCAGCCTTGCGAGTTCTTCCTGCATGCCGAAGGACTGGGAAATTCTGTTGAATTCCCTGTCGCAACTGTTGGATCTCTCGAAGCTCCCGTTGATCGTGATGACTCCATGGGGACCTGGCATTTTCATCTGCAGGTAGGCGTAATGTGGCACTGCCATGAACCTAGCGAACGCGACGCGCCCGAGGATGCAGTGGTACTGTGAGGGCTAGTCGATGACCTCAAAGTCGATGCGCTTGCGCCAGAAGTTTTCCGATGTGCCGAAGATGACGTCGAGGTTGATTTTGCCCAGGGGATATACGCCTTTTCCTGGGACGATGCCGTGGAATGTTGTGTCTGAGGCCTCTAGGCAAGTTAGGGGGATCCTCATTGCTCGCAAGGTACTCGCGAATATAAGGTTGATGCCGCTTCCGCCATCCATGAAGACGCGGCTCATGTCGAAGCCTCCGATTGCGCCTCGAGTACGAGGGGGCAATGGCCTGGACGGGGTACTTGAGGCGGATGATCGCGTTTGTCAAAGGTGATGCAGGACTCGCTTCCGCTGAGGTACTCAGTAGTAGATGGTGGCGAGTGTGTGGCTAGGTTGACTTGGCGAGTGATGGCCTTCTGCACCCGATTCGAGGGGCGTCCCTTTTGGATCATCATGGTGCCCATGGCCCATGGGTACGGTTCGCCTCCGTGGTGCTGGTCCGGCGCAGCTACATTCGGGGGTGGTCCAGGTGGGGGTGGCGGAGCTCCATGTGCCACGGCGCCTGGAGCGGCTCCATAGCCTCTTTCGACTGCGTTGTGATTCATCCGAACCAATCCCTCATGTAGTTTGAGGAACTCGCGGCAGTCCTTGAGGAGGTGGCTGGACTTCTTCTTTTCATCATGCTTGTCGATGTAGAAGTGCAACGTACATGGCCCGGACATTTTGTCCTCAATGGATGTTGCGGGTGCCTCATTGCGATTGCGGCGTTGCCACACTTGTGTGGTTTTCCAAGAGTCGCGGTATCCGCCGCTACGGTATCCGCTGTTGCGGTTATCGTCGCGTCTATCGGCGTAGCCAGCTGCGACCATGTTGACGTCGTCATGGTCATCGTAGATGCGCATGCGGCGTTTTCCTCGGCGATCGCGTCTACGCTCGAGTTCCGCCTCCTCGTCGGAGTGAACGCGATTCTTCACAGAGTCTTCTCCATCAGCCCACCGATTCGCGATTTCCATCAGGTGGTCGATGGTCTTGGGCTTTGAGCGGCCCAGCTCTTCTCTGAGTTCTAGGCGGCGGACGCCGCCGTTGAATGCGTCAATCGCGCGATCCTCCGAGATGTTCTATGCGGAGTTCTTGATGATGGACCACCTTTGGATGTAAGAGCGTAGCGATTCGCCCGATCTTTGCTGGCAGCATCTCAGCTCTTCGATTGATGCAGGTCGCTTGTACGTGCCCTTGAAGTTGCGCACGAAGCTGTAAACCAGCTCATCCCAACTGCGAATGGATCCGCGTGGGAGGTTGTTGAGCCATGCTCGGGCGGCGCCTTGCAGCTGTAGCTATAAACATTGCATGGCCGTGCTTCGACTGCCGCCGTGGAGCCTGACGGAGGAGATATGGTCCTCCAGCCAGATCTTCGGGTCCTGTGGGCCGTCAAACTTCGGGTTCTCCGACGGGAGTTTAAACCCCTTAGGCATTCGCTTTTTCCTGATGGATCTGCTGAAGCATCTGGTGCCGCAGAGCTCCACATCTTCCTCTTCCGAGTTAGTCGACCGAGCATGTCGTGCCCTTGATTTGTCAATCTTGCGCTGCGTGAGGTCATCGTGCGCATCATAGTCGCGGCCGTGTCGCCGTGAGCGGCGGCATCGAGACAGGTCATGACTGTCGTCACTAGATGAGGGCGAGGAGTAGCACTTTGCTAGCGCGTTGCTCTTTTTCGGCTCTGGTGTTAGCTCCTTGTCATGGGCAGCTTCGATTAATCCCAAGCCTGCAATCGTACATTGGTGCATGGCGGCTCAGGGATCTCTAGCTGGCAGCTGGTTGTTAAGGAGGTACATGGTGGCCGCTGTCACCGCAGCCTGCAGCGTCTTGGGGACCACATTGCCCCGTGTATTGACTGTCATAGAGCTGAAGTCGAGGACTTTTGCAGCTTCTATGCGTTCTTGCTCGGTAAGATGGGCCATCCGGGATTGCCTCTTTTTGGCGATGTACTCGTTCCCATTTGAGGAGGATCCTCCGTGAGAGGAGAGCCCTGCACGACGAAGGCTCGACTCGTCTGCTGCTTTTTTACACGCCTCGAGTTGCGCGATTGTTTGCACTTGGCGCTTGAATTCTTCCTTCAGGAGCCAGTGGTAGCCCATCAACAGTTCTTGCGGCGATCCGAAGGGTAGAGGAGTGCCTCGCGGCAGTGAGCCCATTCTTGCTTGTTGAGCCTGATCACGACGCGTTCGCCGGTTTGCTCGTTTATTATGGTTGGAGGTTCGACTAATCCTCCGTTGTCGACGGGGACGCGATTGCCGCCGTTGCCGCCGTTGGGTGTTGATCCACCATTGGGTATGCCGCCATTAGGCGGGTCGGTTTCGTTGCCACGGTTGCCCATGTTGCCATGGTTGGCGGAGGTGTCACCCGCATTGATGACGGTGCACATGAAGTGGTTGGGGAAGCTGCTGATCCCGCAACTTTCAGATCCAGAGCCATAGGCCCCATCTTTAGTGGCCAGATCGCTCAGATCGGAGTCGCGACTGCTGTCGCTGACCGTGTTCTCGACTATTGTCGGGGCGTTGAGCTCACTGAGGGTGCCGATCGTTGGAGGGAACCATGATGCTGGGGCAATCGACGGCACCGTCGGTTTGTCGGGCATGCGAAGCGTGCCCATCTGACCAACTTGGAAGCGGAAGCTCCCGATCGCCAGGCTGATTCCATCGCCCACGGACTCGAAGGTCGGGCGAGTAGCCGGCGTGTGGATGGTGAAGTCGAACATGCCGAAGAGCTGGCGAATATCCGTTGTTGCGGAGTTGTAGATCGCGGTTGATGGGGCCGAAGAAGCCACAACATCAGCACTCCCAAATCCCACAGACGGCGCCAATTGACGAGGGTTTAACTCATCAATGCCCATTGTTATGGACTTGGGTTTTGGAGAAGGAGGGAGCGCTGGAGACATCTATCGGCTAGCAAACAAGCACACAGGGGACTCAAAGATTTATCTAGGTTCAGGCCTTGTAGAGGTCCCTACTCCTGCTTGTCTTCTCGTGGAATTATCGAAGGAATCGGAGATTACAATGGTGCGCAGATGCAATCTGGCAAGGGTTGTGGAAACTAGGGTTGCGTGTGTCCTTCTCGCCGCCCCCTCCTAGCCTTTATATAGATAGGCTAGGTCTCGGGTAGCAGGTCGAGTCGGTTACATGTTAGGGTTTTCCCCTTTGAACTTTCTATCTTTAGCTTCTTCTTGCTCTTCAAGCAATTGAGAGTCCGTAGGCCACTCGAATCCTCTCTTGGGCCTTGGCGACACCATGGGCTTCCACTGTATTCAGGCCGTATATACCAAACTCGAGTACCTGTAGGGTATACCCATCTCCCCGCCTTTACCTCCAGATATGGATTGTATGAGTATACGGTCATGTATTTTGGATTAACCAATGCCCCTGCTTATTTCATGAATCTCATGAATAAGATTTTTATGAACTTCCTGGATAAGTTTGTCGTTGTTTTTATCGACAATATTCCAATCTATTCAAAGTCAGAAGAAGACCATGAGCTACACCTGAGAACCATCCTTGAAACCCTTAGAGAGCATCAGTTGTATGCCAAGTTTAGAAAATGTGAGTTCTGGCTAAAGGAAGTAGGATTCCTAGGACATATTGTGTCGGTAGGAGGAGTCGCTGTCGATCCTGCCAAGATCAAAGATGTTGAAGAATGGAAAGCCCCAACCACTCAAACCCAAGTCCGTGCATTTCTCGGATTAGCGGGATACTACCACAAGTTTGTTGAAGGATTTTCGAGCATCGCAAGACCGATGACCCAACTGTTGAAGAAAGATAAGAAGTTTGAATGGACTGACAAATGTGAAGCAAGTTTTCAAGAGCTCAAGAAGAGATTGATTTCTGCTCCAATTCTGATTATGCCAGATATCAAGAAGCCTTTTGATGTGTATTGTGATGCATCCAAGATGGGTCTCGGATGTGTGTTGATGCAAATAGGCAAGGTCATAGCATATCTGTCCCGACAACTGAAGCAACATGAGCAAAATTACCCTACCCATGATCTTGAACTAGCAGCTGTAGTTTTAGCCTTGAAGACATGGCGTCATTACCTTATGGGTAATCACTGTGAGATTTATTCAGATCACAAGAGCCTGAAGTATATTTTCACCCAGAAGGAGCTGAATATGAGGCAAAGGAGATGGATAGAGTTAATCAAGGATCATGACCTTGACATTCACTATCACCCCAGCAAAGCCAATGTGGTAGCGGATGCTCTTAGCAGATTGTCGTGTAGATTAAACACCATGATAAAAGAAGCCCATCCAAGTTTACATGAAGAGTTGGAACAGTTTAGAACGGAGCTAGTTAGCAAAGGATTTTTAGCTAGCATTGAACTTCAACCCACTTTGATCAGTCAAATCAAGGAGGCACAGAAAGGAAATGCAAGTATCGATGGAATCAAGCATCGTATTGGTAAAGGAAGTGTACCCGGATTCACCAAAGATGAAGAAGGAGTTTTGTGGTACAAAGGACGTATCTGTGTGCCATCAGATTCGGAGCTGAAGCAAGTTATCATGCAAGAAGCTCATGATACTCTTTATTCTATCCACCCCGGAGGAACAAAGATGTATTAGGATTTGAAGGAGAAATTTTGGTGGCATAAGATGAAGAGAGAAATCAGAAGCTACATAGCCAAGTGTGATATTTGTCAGCGAGTCAAAGCGGAACATCAGATACCCATAGGACTTTTGCAACCATTGCAGATTCCGAAATGGAAATG
Source organism: Avena eriantha (assembly GCA_910589775.1). NCBI lineage: Eukaryota > Viridiplantae > Streptophyta > Magnoliopsida > Poales > Poaceae > Avena > Avena eriantha. Next base: position 535,962,504 of record OU342743.1, on the reverse strand, counting down.
GGATTCCGTTGAATGGACTTTATCACTGGTTTGCCTACTTCTGGTAGGGGAAATGACTCTATTTGGGTCATGGTTGATAGACTGTCCAAGGTAGCCCATTTTATACCTGTCAAGACAACCTACCAGAGTTCGAAGCTAGCATAGTCGTACATTGCTAGAATCGTCAGTTTGCATGGAACTCCTAAGACCATAGTGTCGGATGGAGGAACCCAATTTACCTAAAGATTTTGGCAGAAATTCCAAGAAGGATTAGGAACCAAGTTGAATTTTAGCACAACTTATCACCCGCAGGCCAATGGATAGACTGAAAGAGTCAACCAAATCTTAGAAGATATGTTGAGAGCTTGTGTTCTAGAGTATGGATCAAAATGGGAAGATTGTCTGCCTTTCACAGAATTCTCATACAACAATAGTTACCAAGCCACTTTGCAAATGGCCCCATTTTGAGTTCTTATATGGAAGGAAGTGTCGTACCCCTTTGAATTGGTCGCAAGTAGGAGAGAGTCAGATTTTCGGACCCGACATCCAACGAGAAGCCGAAGAGAAGGTTCACAAAGTCCGTGAGAACCTCAAGACCGCCCAATCTAGACAGAAGAGTTATGCTGACAAGAGACATAGAGACCTGACTTTCAATGTCGGAGATTTTGTGTATCTCAAAGTGTCGCCCTTGAAGGGAATGCAGTGTTTTTAACTGAAAGGAAAGTTAGCCCCCAGATACATTCGACCCTTCAAGATCTTGAATCACCGAGGAGAAGTATCTTATCAACTGGAACTGCCAGAGGAGATCTCAACCATCCATAATGTGTTCCATATCTCGTTACTTCACAAATGCCTAGAAGTTCCGGAGAAGACCGAAGTCTTCAAGAATATCGATGACCGAGCCATAGATATCAACAAGGATCTGACGTATCATGAAGTACCTATCTGTATTTTGGAGGAAGCTTTCAGAACCACCGGGACTCGGAGTATCAAGTTTCTCAAGATCCAATGGAGCAACCATACCGAAGAAGAAGCTACATGGGAGCGAGAAGATTATATTAGGACTGAGTTTGCTGATCTCTTTAGTTCCTAGTTTTTTTCTTAAATCTTGGGATGAGATTTTGTTTAAGGAGGGAAGGTTTGTAACACCCCAAAACTTCTAATCAAGATTATCAAGTTCAAATCACCCAAAGTTAGGGTTAACAAAAACTTTTATTACAAATTTGATTAGGAATGCATGCGTGTTTTGCATTAGTGTAGAATTGATTGAATTTGCCATGCTTGATTGCTACAAATGAGGAGAAATGGTTTAAAGGTGAATGCTACATCATCTAGGCCATTTACAAACTAAATCAAAAGAAAAAGAAATCAAATATGAATGAATTAATCAAATGGTCATTTTGGCCAAAGTTAACCACTAGGTCACTTTAGGTGTTCCTAGAAGAGAAATTTTAACAGAAATCATTCCACTTCTTTTCGCCCCTTGCTAGACCAAGTAAAAGTGTATCAATGCCCACTTTACAAACTTACAAAAACATTTTCCAAATCAATTTAATGGACAGTTGAAAATTGAATCTAGTTCATATGGTAAGATCCCACTTTTTCAAAAACCTATCAAATAAATTCCACTTGACCTCTCCAAGCAAACATAGATACTCAAGCTTAAGATCAAATCACTCACAAATTTTCATTCAAAAATTCCAAATTATTTTTCTTGCGGCCATTACAACAAACACTTGGAAGACACTAAATAACCTACTGCCTAACTTCACTGTTCTGAGCAGTAGTCCTCCACCCCAGTGTCCCCTCTTCACTCCCTTGTCTCCTCTAGTGTCGAGCAGCACCTAGACAAGCCCCCCCCTTAGCCGTTGTGCACAGTGGAGCGCCGCCCGAATATGGTCGTCGGCAGCTGACAGTGGACAGCACGCCAGGAGCCACGCCACCCTCGCCCATGACGTGCACCTGACACGCAGTAGTCCACCGCCACCCCTTGTCCAAGCCTCGACCGCAGACGATCCCTGGACCACCCTAGCTATGCCGCGCCCACCGTCTCTGTGCCATGCCCAGAGCGCGCCAGCTCGCCGCACCCGACCACCTCGCCTTCTCCGCGGACGCACCCACTCGCCATGATCGCCACTACCTCCCAGACACCCCCGTTCGCCGCCGCGCGACCCATAGCTCTCGCATGCTGTCGCAAACACCGCCGCGTCCGCTCACAGCACCGCACGCTCTCGACCAATCCACACCACCCCGTGTCGTGCCATTACTTCTGTGATGATCGCCAGGGAACCACGCACCGTCCCCTAGCCTTAGTCACGCCGCTAGCCGCCTGTTGCATCATCACCGACGAGCCCGCGCCCATGCCGTTCGGTCCCCTCACTGCAGTATAAGTAGAGGCCTCCATTCTCCACACCAACACCCTCACCACTCCTCTCTGATCCTCCCTCACCCTTCCCCGGAGCAAGGCGAGCTCTCCCTCGCTGGAATATGGCTGGAGCCTACCGCTGCTGGAGGAGAAGGGCACCGTCGATTGGAGCCGCCTCAGGAGCTGCCGTGACCGCCATTCGAACCTCCGTCCACGACAACGCTGTTCGCCCCCATCGCCGACCCTAGTTGGAGCCTAGGTGAGCCTCGCCGGACCCCCACCGCCGCGTTAGGGTAATTTCCTTGCCGGAGCTGTTCGTCGTCGACGATGACTCTCGGCCGTTAGATTAGATTTAGATCGTAGGGCTTAGATTCGCAGATACCGTTTCGGTTAGTTTCAATTGCTGACGAGTGGACCCCCTCTATCAGCAGCCCACTGCGCCGTGTAGTTGGGCCGGCCCGTTTAAGTTTCCAGCGCAGGCCTAGAGATTCAAATATTGATTTTCCAATTTAGTTAAAACTAGTTTCTGTCCACAGATTCAAAAATCAATTCAAAGATATTCACTAAACCAAATTGCATGATTCAATTTTTTTTAGAAAGATATTTAAATTATCTATCCAAGCCCGCTGGATTTAAATCATTTGGAGTTAGAGATAATCTATAGTAAAAATAACAAGACAAAGACTTTTCCAACTTCAAACATTTTTCAAAAATCAACCATAAATGCTTTTGGGTTGATTCCAACTCTCAAAAATCACATTTGATAAGATCTATCTGAATATGTAAAAATATTTAGGTTCGCATGCAGTGACTTTGGACTAGTACCAAAATAATGCTATATAGGCATTTCTAGTCACTTTAATTCTATTAAATGATAATCTTAAACTTATTAAAATATGACCAACCCTTTAAATCACATTCCCATGTATTAGAATATGTGGTGATGACATGTGTCCAGATGATCCCATATTTTAATTGGAGAATATTAAATCTTAATTAATTTCAATGAGTAGAAATTACTTTTCTAAAATAGGATAAACAAGATTAAGTCTTTGTTCCATGTGATGATTGTGATGATACTAGATCATCAAGTGTGAGCCTTAGTGTGCTAAATAGAATTAGTTAAGTATTATTTAGTGATTGTGTACCCCTGTATTTATTTATAGACGATAGTACCGACCCCAGATACGAGGAGGAGGAGTACTACCAGGAAGAAGAAGAGGAAAATTTCAACCACTGCTCTACTCAAGGCAAGCTATTATTGGCAAGCTAATACTTGCAAGTTTCATAACTATGCAAGCTATTATTGGCAAGCTAGAATTATGCAAGCTAATACTTGCAAACTTGATAACCTAAGCAAGATGCATTAGGCATGCTTTGGTTATATACCGTTGATTTATACCAATCCCAAGTTTTATTTGTAATCTTTATTCTTTTACTTTACCAAAGTTCTTTACCTCTAGTTAGTGCTTTGTGAGTATTGGAAAAATAGTATAGATAGCATAAAGAGTATAAAACTAGGCCTATAATTAGATGTCATTCTATGGCATTAGATTGAAGATTAGCACCCCCTCATTAGTGAACACTCTTAACTTTAGTGGCTAGTGCTAAGCATAAAACTTGATCACTTTAGATGGGAATACTTGGTGAAAATGATTATAAAAACCTTGGAATGATGAGTCATTCTATTAAAATGTTTTGACATGTGTGGAGAAACACAAAATGGATTTGATGATGAAAATGTTGAGGCATGAGCCTTAGCCCTTTTACAAAAACTGATGGTTGGGTTTGGATGCGATACCATTCCAATTTTACCGTACAACCACAATACCCGAATTGGGTAGGGCTTAGGCGGAAGATTATATGCATTAGTATGGGTTCCCTCGCGGAAGAGGTTTGAGCTGAGGCTACCTCGTGAGTGTGAATTGTCCACCTATGTAGTGCCCAGGATGGCAGATGGCCATGGCTGGGAGGCCAAGCTCATATGGGAGGTGCCTATACTAGAGTGTGTAATTGAAAGGTTATGATTGATTATCCGCATACTAAGTATGATGATTCAGGGTTATCCCTGACGGATGTATCGAATTTTGTGGTGAAAGTGTGCCACCTTTGTAGAGTGTTAAACTATTCGAATAGCTGCGTCCGCGGTCATGGACAGTTGGAGTGGCCATACTGTTCCGTCGTCAGATGTTTTCAAAATGACTTGTGAATTGAACTATGACTTTGACTTGACCACAACAGGGTTGTGAATATGAAAACTAGGTTCCCACTTAAAGTGATTTAGAACATTAACTTAGTTTTCTTTACTTCTAAACTCAGTTTAGATAAACCTAGCTTTTTGCAAATAAACCTAGAGCTTAAGATTCCTATTAGAACTACCTTACTTGTTAGTGATAATTTGTGAGTACTTAAAGAGTACTCATGGTTTTGTCCCTGGCTATTCCCGTGGCCAGACTATGAGGAGGACTATCAGGATGATGGACAACAAGACATCTACGACAACTAGGATCATCTCCCATCGTCAGCATTACATGTGACCCTGAAGATGGGGCCCCTACTACGTTTCTTTTCTGCTGCTTGATTTGTATTAAGACTAGATCATGAGATCCCTTATTTGTGTAAGACCTTATTATTGTTGATAATGGATGATGTATTGTGATATCCAATCTGTTATGTCTCGCAAAAATGGTAATCCTAGGATTGCGAGGTATGGCATAACAGGCATCTGGGATTAAAAATCCGGGTATTGACATTTATTCTAGTGTTGTTGGTTCCTTGATGTGTGCCATGGTTTGTACTCACCCTGATTTATCATATGCTATGAGTTTGGTGAGTCGTTATATGGCTAATCCTGGTAAAAAATATTGAAAAGTTGTCTAGTGGATTTTTAGGTACCTCCATGGCACATCAAATACTTGCTTGAAGTTTGGCAAGACTGGTGAGAGACTCGCAGGCTATATGGATTCAGATTTTGCTGCCGATTTGGATAAGAGCAGGTCCCTCACAGGTTATATGTTCATGGTAGGTGGATATGTTGTGAGTTAGAAGGCAACACTGCAACCAGTCGTTGCCCTATCTAAGCGGAATATATGGCTATTGCTGAAGCTTGCAACGAGTCTGTTTGGTTGAAATATTTGTATGCTGAGCTTTGTCAAGATAATTCTTGCATTAACCTGTTCTGTGACAGTCAAAGTGTCATATAGATCAGATGTTCCCTCAAAGAACAAAGCACATTAATATCAAGTACCATTATATCCGTGACGTTGTTGCACAAGGTGTACTAAAAGTATGCAAGATAAGCACTCATGACAATCCTGCTGATATGATGACAAAGCTTGTTTCTATTGCTAAGTTTGAGCTATTGCTCAAACTTAGTTGGTATAACTGTTTAGCCTAAGTAATTGTTGGTGCTGAAAGTATTTTTTTTATTGTTTTAGGGAGATGATTGTTGTTGATGCTACAAGAAGGAATTTGTCTCAAGGTGGAGTTTGTTAAAGTATGATCCAAATTCAATTGAAAACCTAGATTTTCACCGTTATATACCTCTTGTAAGCCGTTTGCTAGGATAAATTGCATCCGTGAAATCCCGGCGCTGTGTAAACACTCCCTGTTATAGTAAAATTTTCCTGACCGGCGTCCGTAGTTTTTTTCTCTATTTGTTGCAGAGGTTTTTTCCATATTAAATCTGTATCTCCTTACTGCAATTTCTTTTTTTTGTTGTTGCGGATGTAACAACACATGTATGCTCTATCCCAGACCTGTATCACCTTTGCGCTAAACTCGGATGGCGAGATTGTTTCCACTAGAACATCATCACGAGGTTGTCCTCGTGGAGAACGAACAAGGAGAAGAGTTCATTTTGGTGCTCCGTCGCTTTTCGTATCTTCCCGACCTGGAGCTTTGGAAAAACTTCCATGCAATGACGCCTTCTAAATTGTGTCGAATCAAGCCCTATTTGATTGAATAAAGATCACTTTCTTTCCCCAAAACAAAAGTGCGTCAAATCAAGCCCTATTTGAATTACTAATAAATATCAGTATTTCTCAACAACAAAAAAGAGCGAGTGTGTCGAATAAAGCCCTATTTGATTCAATAAAGATCACGGTATTTCATCTCGCAACAAAATAAGAGTGCTCAACAAATAAAGCCCGGGGCTTCCCATTTCCACAGACTACTGTTTTATTTGGCGCCAAATCTCGTACTCCTAGCTGAAAAGGCTCAAAAGATGAAAGAATTGAGCCAGATGAAGCCGACGAGTTCATGTTGGCGATGTATCTGATCTAGTTTCCAGCCTCTAATTAACTCATGCTGCATCGATCGCTTCTTGCGAGTGTCAACGATATTGCAAAGCTTTCAGGATTTGACCCGTTCACTATTGGCAGCCTGGTGTCTTTTTCACTTTTTTTTATCTGTCCATTACTGTCAAATCATTGGTCAAACTAGTACTATCGCCCTTGTTGCCTTCGACCTTCGTCATCGTTAACTTCCAAGTCACAAAATACCCAGGCACGACACCCACCTCCCCCTGCTCTGGGAATCCCCCTCTGTATCCCCTTCGTCTCGCTCCAAAATCATAGTCATACTCTTCGGCCAAGGAGGCGATCGGAGATGGACGACGTCGGCGGCGGCTCATCCTGGCCGTACGCCAAGAAGCCGCAGCCGCACCAGCTGGCGCGGTCGCTGACGTACCACCACCCGTACCAGGGCCAGGGCCGGCGCCTGCAGCCCGCGCGGCGCCACCACGACGACCCCCGCGCGACGCGGATCCCGCACCCGGCGGTGGTCTTCTACACGACGTCGCTCCGCGGCGTGCGCCGCACCTTCGCCGACTGCTCCGCGGTGCGCGCCGTGCTGCGGGGCTTCCGCGTCGCAGTGGACGAGCGGGACGTGTCCATGGACGCCGCGCTCCGCAGGGAGCTCCAGTCCCTGCTCGCGGCGCGGGGCCGCGGATTCTCCCTCCCGCAGCTCTTCGTCGGGGGCCGGCTCGTGGGGGGCGCCGACGAGGTCAGGCAGCTGCACGAGGCCGGCGAGCTGCGGCGACTCCTCGAGGGCGCCGCGGGGCAGGACCCGGCCTTCGTCTGCGGCGCCTGCGGGGGCGTCCGCTTCGTGCCCTGCCCCGCCTGCGCGGGTTCCCGCAAGGTCTTCCTCGAGGAGGAAGGACGCACCAGCCGCTGCGGCGACTGCAACGAGAACGGTTTGGTACGCTGCCCCAGCTGCTGTTCTTGATCGCTTGCTACAAGAATGTCCTCTTTCGTGTTAATAGTACGTAGTACTAGAAGAAATTACTAGAAACAATGGATACAACCGTGGTGCGTTTCTTGATTTCTTGGCCTGTAAAATCTTGTGGTCATGTAGTCTTTTCTCCTTTGTGAGCTGGTTTTGCTGTTTCTGTGTGGCCGACGAGAATAAGAATTCTCGTCCGTCCCTATAGTTGTGAAATTAGCAAGCTGTGCATAGATATATGTGTTTGTATGTACGTATGAAATGTATCAATTATTCTGTACTGGAGTTGGTTGGACGGACCTATCTGTTGCATCGTTGATGGTTTGCTTTGAGTTCCAGGTAAAGATTTTGTTCTGCTTTGAAATAATAGACATGCAAATGATTTCATTTGACACCTACACACTCCTAGCTTATTATTAAATCTCTTTTATAGTACTAGAACTCCATGCAGCTAAGAAGATTAATTCTAGCTTATGCAGCTAAGCAGATTAATTCTAGCTTAGAAATCAATGTACCCATGGAGTTCAGCTCTATATGCATCACTGCAGTGTATCTGCTTTTTCTTGAACAGTTAGGGTTCATTGTTTGCATTGCGGAGTAGTACTATTCTAGTAGGGGGGCTAGAGCCTTGTACTAGTTCTCCTTTTCTTTTCTTTTCTTTTTGTACAAAATTTATGGAAAATAAAAAATATACGCAGTAAGGAAACCTGCTGTTTTCGCTTAAAATTTTGTAGTGTCTGAAGAATGCTCATCGGCAACATCAGTTAGGGCCATGAGTTCAGTTCTCCCTAACTTCCTGACAAAACTTTCCCTAGACATTGTTGCACTTAGCATGTTTTGACAAAGCTAGTCCTATGTGAAAGAAATATTCCTCCGGAATACCAGAGAAATCTTCCCACCTGATAATCTTTGAGAAGATACACGTGGTCAGCATTTATGGTCAAGATAATAAGAAACCACAACGGCTTTTTAAGGACAAAACACACTAAGATTGGAGGATCTTCTAGTGGCAGCCCGCCACTTATCTACGCAGTCCAGCCGCTGAGTCTTACTCCCGTGGGGAGTTGTATCGCCTTGTTTCTCTCTTTCGTTCTTTTTTCAGACTTTGGGCTTGCTTGTGCTGTCCCCCAGCAGCTTTTGTTGTTTTCGTTTTTGTACTTTTTCTCGGATCTTGTATGGACATGGTTGTTTTATTTATAAACCAGGACGAAAGCCTGTTTCAAGAAAATTGGTAACTCTGAACGCGAGAGCTTCTGCCAATGAAAATTCTGAAATTGGTGGATTCATTCATAACCTGTAAAGCCATTGGACACAGCGGACCAACAAATTATTGCATCATGTAGGCAAGTACTACTTGCTTGTAGTAATTGACAAGCAAGGACTATACTTCGTTTCAGTTTGACAAAAAAAGGTCAACAACTTATGTTCCTTGCACGAATGATGGAATGATAATTCACAACTTGAAATGATCACTACAGTTAGCTGTTGCTGGCATTGGTGTTGACTGTTGAGTAAACTGCTCTGTGAGCTGGAGGACAGAGCCATTTTCTTAGCGCTAGAACCGATGGCGCTGACGATGAACATGTCGAGACACTACTGCGGAGCCTGTGTCCTTGCTGGCCTTGTGCAGCTTAATATATGGGATATCACCCGGCACTGACATGCCAGGATCACCTCCAAAATAATGTTCCAGCCTGACATGGCACGTGGTCTCCATCTCGATTGACAGTAAAAAAATATCCATTCTTAAAATTAGTTTTCAAGATGCTACATTTTGCTAATTAGTCAAAAGGAAACTCAATGAGCAAAACATATTTCCTAGCAAGTTCACTGGAATGTGCTCTATTGAATTTAGCTATTCATCCTCCACTCCAAAGTCCAAAGCCTTCCTGAAAGGATGATTCATGCTTCATGACATTTCACCAAGATTTTAATGTACATATTCTAATTCTCAAGCTGTTGCAGATCCCGCAGTAGCATCGCAATAAACATATGAACCATAGAAATGGAGTTTGGAACGGACAAAAGCTACAAACTTTACATCTCATGAACTGCCATTACACTCCCCTATGCTACGGAGTGGCTACTCCTAGCAGCTCACAGCAAGGATGAGATTGCCATGAATCCTGCATCAGTATCAGCGTCACCCATGCTATTTGAGTGATGTCCAGCCATCCCCAGGCGCCAATCTAGCAGAAGCTTGCTAAAACAGGCTACAAGTAGTACATCTTGCATGCTTGAGAATCAGCGCCTAGGAACACGTACAGTTTTGGCAATCCGATTCATGGGCTCATGCTAGCCAAAAAGATGATGAACCGGCTGATTCTTTCACTATTCCTTCCAAATTCTGCCAGTCACCCTCAATTTGAGCTCCTTCCTTTCACCACCGGAGAAGAACAAGGCCATGTTCCGTTGGATTATTAGCCCGTCATAGCTATCTCGGACCTTCCGATGGCTGTCTCTGATGCTTCGTGGAACCCCTTGGAAGATCATCTTGCGCCCACCACCTCCTACCTCCAGACTGTAGCTGTAGTTCTTTGCTTCCGTGTCATCTCCCATGAACCTCAGGAAAGCAATGTAGACAGGTGCCATGCCCAGCTGAAACGCTTCAAAGTGTAGGCAGAAGTACTGGCCAAAGCAGCTGAAAACCTAGATGGAAAAATTATACTTGAGTTCTTAGTTTAATACAAAAGGAAAAATGTAACAAAAGATGACATTTTGGATTGAGCTTCGACAGAAAACTGAAGTGACGAAACGTAGCAGCCTAAGAAGAAATTTCAAATGTTGATTTGGAAACAGATGCAGGTGGATCTTGGCATTGTGGCGTCTTCATAGATGTGAACTATTATGGCCAAATAAGTACGTAGCATGGATGGCATCTTCATCATGCATTGTACGGCAAGTAGTTAGCATAAAAACAAGAACCGTAATCATATTTGACCGATAGGAAAGTTTCTCTTGTTTATGGAGATGGCCTCAAAGTTTACTTTAAGAAATGAGATAGTGTCTTTGCAGAAAGGGAACTAATCATTTCACAGTTGTTGGGACATATGGGTATGAAGTACAACCCCACCACCCAGGTCCCAGTTTATGTTTTCTTAGAATCACCCCATCACCAGATATCACACCAATTTAAAATAGGCACTCAAATCTGAGTAAAGACAAAACCAGATTCCAATTATCTTTGCTCAGATTTGTGTGCTTATTTTGAATTGATATGATACCTAGATCTTCCTAGGTATTCTCGTTTTATTTTACATTTTTCGCAGATGTAAAGGCAGCACAAAAATATGCTCGATGGAAATTCTTAATGAAAATGCTAGTGCTGGCGAGAAATACCGTAAGCATCCAGGTGGCATTCTCAACTTCATGAGGATTTGACTTGACATAGCGGTGGTTGAAAGTGCTTCCACTGTGCATGTCCACTTTGTGATCATCTTTCAAGTGATTTACCAAGTATGGAATGTCACCACCAACTGTACATTCAGATCCAGCATATGGACAACTATAAGGCCTATATTGGCACTGTGACTCATGCTTCAGCTTGCAGTAGTATGGATAAATGCCTAAGCAACCAAAGTTCTGATACTTGCATGGAAGTTCAAGAGATGCAGCCACTTTCTCAAGAGCAAGGCATCTTATGTTACCCAGTTCATGCCTACAAGTTGGGCAGCGATTGTGAACCCTTGGCTTGCATCCAGAGCAGATTGTATGACCGTTAGAGCACTGCATAAAAGGGCGGTGTTAAAATACAATAAAAGAACGTGTGTAGTGCACAACGTATTTAGTCAACTCATTTTTTGGTGCTTAAGCATACTAAATAGCATTCCAATGAAATAGGACATGTACATGCATATATTAAAGTACAATGAAATAGGACATACATGCATAATGCTGAAGTAGACATAATGCACTGAAAATAATAGAAGCCAGCAAGAGTGCTTTACTCAAACAAGAGAGCGAGAGCATCTACAAAACTTCAAACAGGCAAAACTTAAAACAACAAAGCAGTGATGAACAAAGAAATTGAAGATGAATCTTAAACTAATGTGTATTATGTTATCTAAGAGAACACATTTGAACAGCAATAATTCGGCACATCAAGTTAACTTTTAGAAGTAAATGAATGCGATGGAGAAGTATAAATGCACACCTGATGAATAGGAGGGTACATGGCACTCAAGCAGACCGGGCATTCCAAAAGTTCGCGCACGCTGCTAGAAGCTACCACATTCGGTTTTGGTGTAGGCGGAATATGATCGCCAACGAATTCAGCAACATCCAGTACCTCAGACTTTGGAGGATCGATAACCTCAGAACCAGAATCATCAACATAAGCAGCTGAGGCCATGGGCAAACTCCGGAGATTGTAGACCTGCTAGAAAAAAAGGACAAATGTTTGCCTTATAAGCATCGGAACTAACAAGGGGACAAATGATATCCAGTACTTCCTATTAGCATTGTTCACAAGAATTATTGCCTCATCAAACCATATTTGGAATATGGGCCCAATTGCTTAGCTCAATACAGTATCATTACATGATTGGAAACTGTCCAAAGGTTTTCAAAGAGACAGGGCCACAGTGGTCAGTGGAGCAGAAATCATGAGAGCACATTGGCTAGGGCCTCACATCACATGGTACTATCAAGTGTCAACTACTAGGTTTTTTTTAGTTGTTACAAGATGTGCAAAATTACATCACAAGTGTCGATGTTTTGGTAGGCATTATTTCAAGTTTGTAAGTTGTACATATTCGAAGGAAAAAATAAGTGTAGTTCGTTCTCCTCGAAACAGGCTTTACGCCCAGCTATATGAATATAGCAATCACCCGATACAACGTTGTCAAGAATGCTGGGGAAAAACAGCACAAGCCAAGCCCAAAAGAAAAACAAGAAGAAAGAAAAGAATGGGTGGTATTTGGATTGCAGTTTTAAGCATTTGCGACCAGGCTTTTGCAACTCCATATGATACATAGTTGAGCCAACCAGAATTTCCATTTGTAAGTATTAGTCTATTAGATCCACCAACCAATAGTACATGATTACCAGATAAAGGGCTCCCAGACAACTTTACTCCTAAAGATCAACATATCATTAGCTGAGCACGTGAGTACAGGAATCCGTACAGAACTCAGCGTATCACCCTTTTTGGTTAATCAATCTTTAGAGAAACCTAACACTAGAACTTAACAAATAGTAACTATTACATAATCATCTCTATCTTCAGTTCCATTAATGGCCATTATGAACAAGAAACAGTCACAGTAGGGCAGACTGGGAAATGCCAAGAACGCTACGGGCTGGGTTCTGTCAACCAAACGACACTCTATTGGGGGTTGGGTTGTACGGAGCATGCCCATCTGCGAGGCGCGAGGCCGCACCAGATCGAGCGGCAACCCTAGAACCTATTGGCCAAACCAAGCAAACACGCAGTCAAACCCCTGCTCTTTCCGCCGCTCCTTTGCCCGCATTTGGATATCTCGAACGGAATCGTGTGCGAACTCGACGAACACCTCGGAAACCCCCTAGAAACCCAATCTTCCACACCACACGAATAATAATGGGGACAAAAACCAACAAATGGGGGAAAAACAGTGGGAGAAAGCAGAGCGATAGCTTGAGAACTGTCGCCCATACCTCAGATGGGGAGGGCGGTTGGAGTGGAGGCCAGCTCCGGCACGGGCGCACGGCGATCTAGCCCAGTGCGGTCCGCGCCGACGGCTGAGGAGGCAGAAGTCGGGAGAGAGAGAGAGAGAACCAGAGGGGGCAGGCGACAGAATTCGAATTAAAGCCTCTCTCTCTCTCTCCTCCCCTGTTGCGTTCTGTTTTGATTCACTGATGATTTTTGTCTCCTAAATCAGCCAAAGCTTCGATTGTTTTCCTTTATTTCTTCTTCCATACTATACTACTCGCTGCCAACTTGCGCTGCCTCGTTTGTTTGGGCCCGCGCGTCCTCGGAGTTCGCGCTTTCGCTTGGTACACCAACTAAACTTGTACTGTACTGTAACGCAGTTAATCGTCAAGTTGATGATGAAAGTTTCACGTCAAGTTCACAAATACGCAGGTAAATACTACTAAAGTATTTTTACCTTGTGTAAAATAAAATAATCCTGATATGCATCGATCGAGGCTGCTCCATGATTGTCCATGTCCTGCCATATGCCGAGCAAACTCTATCATGCAGTTTGACGGCTTCCTTGTCAGCTTCCGTCGTGTCACGGTAGCCCGTGTGTTGTTGATTTGCCACGAGTGAACGCGCGTCATTCTCAAACGTGGGAGACGCGTCGCCGGCGCGGAGGACTGGAGGCAGGAAAATGTGTACGCGCGCGGTGGAGTGGAAGCACGAACCGGTGAGGCTTTGGTTGCTTGCTTGCTGGCTTTGCTTGAACGAGGAACACGAATGAATTCCAAGAGTGCGACCCGTGCTGAAAGCCGTGATCCGCCAGTGTGTTATAAACGCGAAAACTAGAAAGAACGAACCACACGCGGAGTAACATTTTTAAACGTGGGAAAACCAGTTCAACAAAGTGAGGGGAAATCGCGGATACCTTTTTTTTGGGTAATGGAAATCGCGGATACCAGCCAACAAAACTTCAGTTTACAATGAGTATAATTAGGGCTGCAAGCGGGGCGGGTAAGCGGGGACAGATTTAGTCTCAGCTCATGTCAGTTTAGTATAATTTATAGACCAGTTTTGATCTGTATATGTAGTACAATTTATACTAACCACCCAGTTATGCGGGCCGAAACGGCCCCGCATCTGCAACCCTAAGTATAATTGTAGTATAGACTTAATCCGGCTAACCCGTACGAGCGGTGATCCAGCATACCACTACATGTCATAGTACACACGTTCCGTAAATATACCATCTCTCAGAGTGGTGTGGTATAACAGAAACATCGTGGGTCCACGAAGAATGCAAGGTTATGTGTTCACAACGAGGTCTTTCTTACACGAGGATACTTGAGCAACTTGACTTAGTGCGTTTACAACTTAACAACGATAAGAAGCAAACTAATTTACATGATGGGAGCTCAACAACTTATTTAAAAGTTTTATGTTGTTCGACTTAAATGTGATACTACTATAACTACATATGACTACTCTAATTCTTCCTCTCCAGTTCCGTAGCGGATAATATAGTCTACGCCCCGCACTCCTTCGGATAGATCTAGCTCCACGTAGAAGCAATCATCCTGACCATCAATAACATTTAGTGTAGCCTCCTCCTAGTCTTCAGAGTCTAAGAAGGGGATCAAAATGTAGTTTTCGTGATCATTTCTTCAAAATGTTTCTTTTATTAAGAAAACTACGTTCGTCAGCTTTCACTGGTTTATTAGAGCTTCATGGAGCTTTTTTGCCTATTCACAACTCCTTCCCAAAATAGAGAGTAACATATCATAATTTTATACACTCTGTAGAGGTGCGTTTCTTTGATCAAAACTTTGGTGCACAATCGGGCGTACCTTCATGTCCACACTCTCTCTGGTGCAGGGACGAGTCGATGATCCACATCATTCACTGTCCTTCTCCACGATCCCGCATGTCCATCTTTTTCTGTAAGCATAACCTGCCCTTGGCAGCCACCATCAAAATGGCAGAACGTACCTTTGACAGCCCCTTACATACACTTATAGACACCAATACCGTGGAACATTATGAGATCCCACCCATGTGCATGTAGTCCCGTGGACATATAGCTTACGATACGGTCATCCGTCAGCATGTGAAAGGAAGAAGATCTAGATGATTTTCCTATCCCATTCCAAATCTTATGACTAACGCGTAATATCTTGAATCACTGACAATATTGGTTATTAATCCTAGATGATACATTCTCGTGCAAATAGAACCTCCACAAATCCACATAACATATCATGGTTCTATTGCCCACCATAATAGATTATCACCACTCGGGTCGATAACCAAATAAACATATTATTATAAAAATAATCTTTTATGTGTCCTTTTTGAAATGCAAGTGATATCAATACTTGAGTTAATACCTCTCTTTGTGTGCTTTAACCAATCTTAGGGTATTTAAAGGTATTTTTATAAGTGAATAAAAACATTTAAAAGCAATTAAGATAATAAATACCTTTTCATATGAAAATAAATTCTAAATTAGTTTTGAAAAGCTAATCCGAATTTATTAGAAAAATATTTTCTTTTCATTTTATAAGGAAATTGGATTTAAATAATCCATTTTGTAACCTCTAATTTTAATAATTCAAATTTGATTTAGAATTTCATATGTACCATTTTTCTAGGATGGAATAATATTTTTATACACAAAAATGTTTTATTTGTTTTTAGAATTTGTTTTCGTATTTTTATAGAGCTTATTGTATTTAAAGAATATTCCTTTTAATTTTTTATTTAAATTCTTATTTATTTATTTTATACTACTAACTAGGATGGCCCGCTGGATAGCCCAACCCACTAGGTCGGGCTAACCCACTCGGCTCCTGGTTGGGTCAGTCAAACTGGCCAAAACCCACTCCTCTCTCTCTCCCCTCACTCGCCCCTCTTCTCTCTCATGATGCCACGACACCACCGTCGTCGCTTGCTCCTGTCGGCCACCTTCGGTCGCCATGGCCGCCATCATCTACCTAATCGATCCACCTCACCATGCTCTACCAATGAGTACAATTCAATTTTACTATCGCTACCTCTCTTAGCCGCCCTGACCCCTATCCGAAACTAGGGTTTCGTCTGCCTCGGCCTTACCTTGCTCTGGTGAGTACCTCATCGTTCCCTAGCACTGTGATGGTGGCTCTATGACTGGTTGCTCAAGCTGGTGCAGATTGGCACGGGTAGCAGCACTATGGTGCTCCTTGTGTTGCCGTGCCACCTCGGCTCACCGTCGATGTTGCCTCGACCTCCTCCACTACTTCCTCGTCATCAAGCTCTAGTACTGGACAACGGATAAGTACTATCCTTCCTCCTCTCTTCTTCTTATTATTATTCTCGGCTCATAGTAGCCTACCGAGACTACGATGTTGAGCATGCATTTCTCAAGTGGCTTGGGTTATTTAGGGTTCTTTGTTGTTCCTATTTGTACCGATGGATTCATGATACTATCAGTGTGGTTAATTTAAGATCAGTAACTGAAACTTTTGAGTATGCATCTCTCTTACTCTCTATTGATCATGCCTAAGTATTTACTGTCCTATTAGTTGCTAGATGTTCCTGCTACTGGTAAGGATAGAAATGTTTATGTTTGACTCTATGCTTGTGTATGATATTTTAAACATTCAATTGTTTGCCGTTCTAATAGTTTGGAACTATCTAAGTTCAGTAAACTGCTTACTGAATTTTGTACTATTTATACTAAACCTTTTAGTTCAGTAGATGATCTATTGTGATTTGTTTAAATTTAAACCACTAGTTTGAATATGGTTTCCTTAGTATACTATACTTAATCCTTGCTTTGTTTGCTTAATGAACCTTGTTCAGTGATAGTGACTTCTGATTACTAAATATTGCCCGTGAGCATTCCTTGATAGATTGGGTGATAATAAAATGATTCCTAGAATTATTGGCTAGAAAAATGATTTGCTTGGCCTAATTACTTAAATTGGTGTCTTCTGTGGTGTGGCTATACTGTTGTGGAACCTCTTTGTCAGTGTGCACAGTGGCATAAATCATCTACATGATCTGCTGCTAAAATTTCCCCCTTGCCTATGGTGCAAAAGGATGTGGTGAAGATCTATATTGAATCGGTGAGGTTCTGGTTTGTGGTGAATGCTAGCTAACTATGCTGCTGTGGCTAGAGCCCTCTCTTATTTTCCTCCTAGTGCATCTACTGTGCTGAAAACACACTCTGTTGCATGTATGTGTGTTCAGCTTGTAAGTTGTCTGCTAACTTTGTTGAAGTTACAGTGTTTGTAACTTTGTTGTTGTGGATGATATCATGTAAAATGGACTATTTTCCTAAGTTTTTTGTTGTTTCCCTTTAACTTAACAAGATGAAACTTGCCCCTCTACTAATAATGTTTGTAGATAAGACAGTTTCCTACATTTCCCCTAATTACTTAAGCTCAATGATGTGCTAGCAATGCAGTTCATTGCCTTACTGAGAGGAATACTCACCCCTAACCATAACCCTTTTCTTTTATTTTTTTGTGTCTTTTCTTTTCCAAGAACAAGAACAAGACAATGGCAAGAACAAGAATTAGTGTAGATTAGATTTAGGTTTTCCTTTTACATTATTTTTTTAATTTTATTTTTTTCTTTAATTATAAAGACCTTGTATTATTGTTTAAGTAATAAAGATATTCCTTCAATCTTTTATTCACTGTATCAATTTACTGTATTGTGATTTCTCATTTGTTTAACATTGTAAGATAATGATTTATGCCTTAAGCAATAAAATTAATTTCCTTTTCATTTGAATCCAAAATTCTAGACTTATTTGAAATCTCAATTTCAAATGTTCAAAGTTGAATTGCTCCCCCACCAAGGTCATGTAAGAATTCATCACACTCACCTGATAACCTATCCCTAAGTCATCGAAATGAGATAAACTCTGATCGCTCAGGATTTTACATTTAAACGTGAAAAATTTACCCTGTTTTTCATATGCATGCATGCAGATGCACATATTCCTATTTCTACCCCTAACTTGGTCCTAAACGCTGGGATGTTACAGTCTTACCCCCTTAATGATAACTTCCTTCCAAAGTTAAGACTCTATGTACCTAAAGAGTCCTGGATAGGCTTGTTTTAAATCATCTTCCTTCTCCCAAGTAGCTTCTCATTTAGGGTGATGCTTTCACTATACTTTGCACAACTTAATCGCTCTATTCCTCAATCTTTTCTAATTCTCCTCCAATATTTTGGATTGTTTCTCGACATAGGTCAAGTCTTATTGTAACTCTAGTGATACATTGCAAATGTATCTATAATTTTTGATGTTCCATGCTTGGTTTTATCCACTTTCTTGTGTTTTGTTCCAACTTTGGAGTACTTTTCATATGATTTCTTGGACTAGCCTATTAACAAGAGCCATAGTGCCAGCTGCCTGTTTTCTGCTGTTTTTGGTTCCAGGAAAGTCAGAAAATGAATATTCTCGGAATTGGACGGGACAAAAGCCAAACTGCCTATTTTTCTGGAAGGGATCAAGTGCCAGAATACGAGACGGAGAAGGGCCAGGGAGCCACCACACCACCTGGCCGCGCGGCCAAGCCTGGCCCACGCCAGGGGGTGGTGTGGCCGCTCCCGGCACCCCCTCGGCCTCTCCTTCCGCCTATATATTGCCCTCGGGACGAAAACATTAAGTACCCGATCAAAAATCCACGAAAGAGTCCGTAGCCGCCGTCATCTCCATCCCTAGATCGGGAGGGATCTGAAGCTCTTCCCGGCACCCTGCCGGAGAGGGGAATTCAACCTGGAGGCCTTCTTCATCACCATGCAAGCCTCCGGTGTGATGCGTGAGTAGTTCATCCTTGGACTACAGATCCATGTAGTAGCTAGATGGCTGGTTCTCCTCCTTTGTGCTTTCATGTTTAGATCCTGTGAGCTCCGTTCATCATCAAGATCATCTATTTGTAATTCATACATGTTGTGTTTGTGGGGATCCGATGGATATTGAGATGCTATTTCAGATTGATTATTGATTCTATCATGTCTTTGTTGTTTGAGATCTTGCATGCTTTCCGTTGTTAGTAGCTATCTTGGACAAGTAGATGCTAGCAACTCCAAGAGTTAGTATTTATGCTCGATAGTGGGTTCATGCCTCTGGTAATCTGGGGAAGTGACAGAAATCTCTAAGGTACTAGATGTGATGTTGCTACTAGGGAGAAAACAACAATCCTTTGTTCATAGAACAATCGTATTGTTTACTTTACACGCAGTTCGTAAAGCAATAATCTATTGCTTGCAACTTGATACTGGAGGGGGGTCGGATGATAACCTGAAGGTGGATTATTAGTCATAGATGCAGTTGGATGGCGGTCTATGTATTATGTTGTAATACCCAATCAAGTCTCAAAGGAGTCAAGATGATTAGTATATGCATGTATTGCTTTCTCGGTGTTTGTCAATTGCCCTGCTGTAATTTGTTTACCCAGCATGTTATCTATCTAAGGAGAGCCACCTCTAGTGAACTATGGATCCCGGTCCTTTTCTTTACATACAATCTACAACTGTTTACTGCTTTGTGTTTACTTTCTACAAACTTTTACTTCTTTCCATTCGATACGTTTAATCCTTTGTTTTCCGAAAAACACGGTGAGATTGACAACCTCATCACAAGTTGGGGACAAAGTTCTGTGGTTGTGTTGTGCAGGTCTCCACGTTGCTACTAGCACCGGTAGTGCGCCCTGCCAAAGCTCAGCTAGTAACACCTTTGGGGTGTTTCCTTGCTCCTACTGGTTCGATTAAACCTTGGTTTCATAACTGAGGGAAAACTTACTGCTGTGCTCATCATACCTTCCTCTTGGGGTTCCCAACGAGCTCTACGTCGAAAGTCGAGCGCATCATCTAGCTATTTATATGTAATGTATTTTCAGGTGTTTTCAAGCATTTCCGGAGTTTTGACACATGGAAAACATTATGAACTTGTGTTAACTCCTTCGGTAGCTTTAGTGCAAAGGCTACGGCTATGTTATGACTGAGAATCTTGAAAGGTCCAATGTATCTAGGACATAATTTCCCCTTAACTCTGAATCTTTTGACTCACTTCACCGGACTAACTTTGAGATACACCATGTCTCCTACCTTAAGTTCACATGTCCTCCTCTTCTAATATGATGCATAGCTTTTCTGCCAACTCTGGGCTATCTTTAAACGATCCCGAATGATATCAATGATGTATTGCTTTTCATTGATGTTTCAAACTCTTTGTTTCCTCCAACTTTATATCAATATATTGGTGATCTACATATGCATCCATAAAGTACCTCATATAGTGTTGCCTTTAAGATGCTTTGATAGTTGTTGTTATAAGAAAACTTCACTATAGGTAGACGTTCTTCCAACGAACCTCCAAAATCTAATGCGCATGCCTGTAGCATATCATCTAGGATCTGACTGGTTCTTTCAGTCTGTCCCCCGATCTCCAGATGATAAGCTGTACTGAAATCTAACTTTGATCCTAATGCTCTGTGTAGTTGTTTCCAAAATTATGATGTGAATACGGATCCTCTATCCGATACTATCTTCTTGGGCACTCCATGTTTGCTTACAATCTCTTTAAAATAAAGATCGACTAACCTTTATGCATTATGCTTCTAATTCACTCCTAAGAAATGTGCACTTTTAGTTAATCTATCAATGATTACCCATATCATATCCTTATGCTTCTTGGCCATTGGTAATCCTATGATGAAATCCATCCTGATTTCCTCCCATTTCCATTATGGAATATCTAAAGGTTGCAAAGGTTCTACTAGACTTTGATGTTCTACCTTAACTCCCTGACATGTATGACATTCTGACACATACTTGGCCATCTCCCTCTTCATGTTGTTCCACCAAAACAACTCTTTGAGATCCATGTACATCTTTGTACTCCCCAGATGTATAGAATATGGTGTCTCATGTGCTTCATGAAGTATTAACTCTTTGATTTCTGGTACATATGGTACACAAATTCTCTTCTGAAACCATAGTGAATCAAATTCACCTAAATGTAATATTGATTGCTTTCCTTCTGTAATTCTCTAAACTGCCTCTACTATGAAAGTATCATCCAACTATTGTCGAATTATTCATTTTGAAGAGCACTATTCCTTTCTTCAGTTACTCCCATAGTAGCTAATCCTCCAAGAGATGTGCTCTCTAGCAACTGAACTTGTAGATGTTCCAAGTACATTTTCAATTATTTTAGCAACTCCCTATGCATTGGTTGATTATCTATGCTCTTTTGACTTAAAGCATCAGCTACTACATTGGACTTTTCTAGAGTATAATTGATTGTAAGATCATAATATTTGATCAACTCCAACCATCTCTTCTATCTCATATTCAACTCTTTCTGACTAAAGAAGTATTTGAGGCTTTTATGATCAGTGAATAACTCACACTTTGCTCCATAGATAAAATGTCTCCAACTTTTCAATGCAAACACAACTGCTGCCTACTCCAAATCATGTGTTGGGTAATTGACTTCATGAGGTTTAAGATGTATAGAACCACAAGCAATTACCTTATGATCTTGCATAATTACACAACCCAATCCATACTTTGATGCATCACAATACACCGTGTAATCCTTGCATGTTTTTGGCACTACCAAGACTATAGTTGTTGTCAATCTAGTTTTCAACTCTTGGAAACTTGATTCACACTTGTAGGTCCACTCAAACGGAGTATTCTTTCATAACAATTTTTTCTTTGGCCCTGCTATCTTGGAAATTCCTACAATAAATCTTTTGTAATAGTCTGCCATTCCTAAGAAACCTTTGATTTCATTAACATTGGTTGATGCTTTCCAATTTAAAGTTGATTGGAATTTTGTGGATTTACTGCAATTCCATCTTTGCTGATAAAATGTCCAAGAAATTCTACCTTATCCAACGAAAATTCACACCTACTGAACTTATCATACAGTTTATGTTCTCTTAAGATTTGTAATGGTATCCTCAAATGCTTACCATGCTATGCTTTATCCTTTGAATATATCAATATATCATCGATAAGCGCTATCACAAACTTGTCCAAATAAGGCATAAAGATCTTGTTCATCAAGTTCATGACGATTGTTGGCGCATTGGTTAACCTAAGTGGCACAACTAGATACTACTGATAACCCCCAAGTGCAGGGGATCACCGTAGTACAATTCGATAAGTATTTGAGTGTCGAACCCACGAGGAGCTGAAGGTAAATTATCTATTCTATAAAGCCCTATAACCAACTTATATGGACTTTTATGCAAAGCTAGGATCTAGAGTGTGTATGTGTGGTTATTTTACTATTAACTAGAATGTGGTAAATTGTTGGAAGTAATTACTATGAATAAACCAGTGCAAGTAAAATAGATCTAGTTAAGTGGAGTGATGGCAAGTTTTCTTAAGGGAGTAAATGTTTAGGTAAATTGTTATTTCATTCATTTGGTTGTCACGATTAGTGAAACACATATTATATCTAGATGCATCAGTACTAAACACAATAAAGCATAAAGAAATCGATGATTAAAATCCCAAGGCACTATAATCTAGAGCATCAATATGATTAATTAAGGACATGTGTCTAGCAGGTGACACTCCTAACCATCAGATCCAACTTATATGGATAAAGTCTATTGTTTCTTCTAGATGGAGCCCTAAATCACAAAGTAGTCAAGTAAATGAACTACCCCACACCCTAGTGATTGGTCCCTGAGCCAAGTTAATGTGCTAACAAGGGATTCATTAAGACAAATATGTCCAACCACCGCTTTAAGTTCTAAGGTCCCCAATATATTCCCCGTTACTTAACCATGAATTAATATAGCATGCATATAAGACTTGGAACACTGTTTCTGTTCAACTCCCTCCGTTCCTCCTCCTAACAACATGTAACGGTGATAATATTATGCATCTCCCAACATATGTGTGCACTCATATATCAGTAAATAAGACCATCACTACTAGAAAACAGCCTATCTATGGCGCATGAAAAGGGGACTTCTGTGGCGCATATCTTTGTCGCCACTATTACCTCGCCACTGATAACTACTTCCTGTGGCGCATATGGATATGCGCCACAGAAGTTCTAGACTTCTGGTGGCGCATTCCTTCATATGAGCCACAAGAAGAACTTCTATGGCGCATTTACGTGTATGCGCCACAGATATGGCATGCACCACTAACTATATAATTATATGCGCCACTGATTGTATAACATGTATTCGAAGTAAAATACTTTCCTGGTGTATAATCAGGTATTTATACATGATTTATACAGGATTTCTCCAGATGAGTATAAAATACATTGCACAAGTAGTAGATGCATGAAAACTGACATATATATAATACAAACACTTAGAGCCCGATCGAGATACATATATAGTGTCAAGTGCCAAATTTTTACACAAGCGCGGAATACAAAGTTCATATCATCTCACATTACAAATATGAAGTGGCCACCGCCGCCTACACTAGGATCAAATAGAATACAACTGTGATAATGGTGAGCAAGAGCATTAGCCCGACCAATATATTCATCCGGTTCTTCTTCCACAAGTGGTTCCTCCACTTGGGTATCGCCTCCTCTCTAGTCGCGTATCCTTTGTAGATATTGCCGCTGAACTTGTTCACTTGTTTGTGGCAATCCTCCCACTCCTCGTAGACTCCTGGAACCCTACCCATGTACACCACATACCACCTCGTCGCCATCTCTATAGACAACAAGGCATATTAGTAAAAATACAACGAAAAGAATGAATAAAGGGTTCACATCCATATATATATATATATGTTCATAGAATATAAAACAAAGGATCCATAAACCTAAAAGTTAGATCATCATAGAAGCAATAAGTTCAACGACAGCACGACCACAAGGTAGTTTAAGTCTAACAACAATGACCATTTCGACCACGAGGTAGTAAAGTTTATGACACACACACTAATACAGCAGGCATCCATCAAGAATATACACACACTGGATCATGCTAGAGGCACACATCGATCATGATGAAGACTTCCTTTTCTGGCACGGCTTCGGGAACGGTAGATAGCCCTCTTTCGTCATCCACGTCCTTGTGTCACCCTGCTTACAGAGGCGTTCTTCGATCTCCCTCTTACTCAACCCTCTAGCTTGTTGTAGGGCACCGCCCCTTGTGTTGACATCTTCAATGATGATTTGCGACAAATTCATCTGAATGCGATGGAAGTCTTCTCTAAGATCAGCATCTCCAAAGTTTCGGCCCATCCTCGGAGACTAGATGGCAGCATTAGGTTATGGCAATCCCGAACATAGCCTTTAAGGTGATGGAGGACGTAGAAGGCCTCCTTGGCACCAGCAGTTGACTGCTTGACGCAGGGGAAGTCAAGCACGTGCTTGAACACGTGTTTTCCATCCTTGATACATTCCCCCTATCTACGAAGGTGCATCCCTTCTTGGTGTAGCCCTCGAGAGCCTCATTGAGAACACCCCTTATTCTAGTGTAGTCTTTCTTCTTCGTCAAACTCCCCGAGTCGAAATACGTGGCTAGCGAATACCTCGGGGCAAGGACGATGAGCGTGCAATATTTGTCTCTGCGCAACACAATTGGAACGGAATGTTGGAAAAAGAGCAAAGGAAAGAAATCTATAAGAAATGCATAAGTTACGGTGACGATGAGCGAGTGTGTGTACTTACTCGGGAAAGAAAGGCAAAAGAAGTGTGCCCTTCCTCTTGTTGTCCACCATGAACTTCTCGAGGTACGCCGTCGCCTTGGTCCGTGTCTCTGATCCTTCGACCAACTGGTTGTCCCGCATGTAGTAGAGATCCACTATCGCGATTTCCGGGGTACTTTCTCTCTTGATCGTGAGTGCCAGATTGAGCGCGTATAGGCGGACCAAGTTTCCAGCCGTTTTGTGAGAAACAGCTTGAATATGTCCTCGAACGCTATGAAGAATATATCCGCGGGGGGTTCATCGACGAAGCCCACGTCCAATGGCACCTTGGCCGTGAAAACCGGGTAATTTGGATCGTCCTCTTTAAGAAGGAGGGCCTCTAGTGTCTTGACACCCTCGTGCAAAGTTAACATGGCTCCAACCGCAATGTGGATCATATCCGGAGTCAATATCGGATCACCAGCTACATGCACTCGGGGCAAGACAAATTGTGTGGATGGTACGACGACGGCGTCCTGACCCTGGATCCTCTTCGGAAGAGGCTGGCTCGCACCCTTATTATTATTACCTCTCTTCCTATAGTGCTTATTCTTCACAACAGTGTCAGCCACTGCCATCTGCTCATCAGTCGCCTTTTGGAGTGTGTTGGGGCTGAAAACCAATCCCGGTTTCTCTTGTGGTGGATCAGCGGCCGGAGGCGTCTCTTGAGGAAGACCATGGAAGACCAGGCGTTGCGTGCATGTATTGGGCCGATCAGCTTGATGGTCGTCGCGAGCTGCAAAGGGTTCTTCATCCACAGAAGGCATATACAATCCTTTGGCGGCACCGGTGTTGATGAAGTCGTCAACGTTGACCAATTCATCATCATCTTCATGGGTGCCATCATGTGGTGGTGGTAGCGGGGGCGACGGCGGTTGCGGCACAACGTCTTTGCCATGTGGCGGTGCACACGCTGCCAAGAGTTGATGGTGACGGCTGGTGGTGGCGACAATGGCGGCTACTGGCTTCCGAGGTGGTGGCCGGGCGATGATCGGTCGAGAGGTGGCGCCGGTGCTCCCCCCGCAAGACGAATCTAGGTCTTCGGCCATGTCAAGGGCCAGTTGTAGCATTCCCCAAGGGTCTTGTGTTCGTCGGCTCCCTGAGGTTGAAAGGGGGGTCCATGTCGTCGCACCCTGGCAACACCCGAGCCAACCTGACCCTCATCACGTCATCATCCATTGGATTGTTGTGCATCGTGCGGCTCGCTGGTTGTATAAGAGTGCCCTTGGCAACATCCTTCAACTCACCGCCGACATCTTTAAGCAGGAGTACGCAAGAAGTGTCCTGAGGCAAAAACATGTTGTTGGGCGTCATGAGATGGCAACAGTCATATGCATCAAAGGCATAAAGGAGATGACGTGCACTAACTAATTAGTTACCTTGGTGATGGCGTGGATCTCGGCTAATGTAGAGACACGACGGATGCCGGCGGCAGACCTATCATCATCTGCAATCTCCCGCTCGGGTGCCTCACGAAGCACCACCGCCGTCGGCTGCACCTTATTGGTATCTTTGGCGGGAGGGGGCGTCCGTGTGACCAAAACGAGGGGCTGCGTCCCGACGTTGACGGCCGGCGGGGTCACCAGGTCCGGCGACACGGTAACATTGATGCACGAGTTGCTGCCGCTTAAGCTAGGCAGATGTATCGGCCCCTATCGACCTCCCGCATTCCAAGCAGTAAGCCCCTCGAAAAACCCAGGGGGGATCATCGAGCGGAGCTTCTCTTCCACTAACTTGTCCACCGTTTTCTGGTCCACCACCTTCTCCTCCAGTGTCTGCACCTTCATCTTCAGCTCTGCAACAGCGGCTTTATCCTGGTTCTTCCTCTCCCTTCTTTTCTTGGCGTCCTCTTTGTAGAATTCCTTGAACTTCATGCTCGTACCGAAGCCGGACACACGGCCAGCTGAGGACGGCGGCAACCCCTTGTCCCTCTTCTTGTAAGCATTGGTCGCCCTATTGAAAA
This sequence comes from Avena eriantha, assembly GCA_910589775.1. Lineage (NCBI taxonomy): Eukaryota > Viridiplantae > Streptophyta > Magnoliopsida > Poales > Poaceae > Avena > Avena eriantha. Next base: position 535,935,666 of record OU342743.1, on the reverse strand, counting down.
CCGTGTCCCACGGCTCCGTCGAATCCTGGGACGACTCTGTGGCAGTAGCGTTCAGTTCCTCCTCCTGTAGAGACAAGGAAAGGTGAACCCATTTAGATTCTTGGCTTCATTATCTTAATTAGAACGCAATAGATTTGAGATCGGCGATAAATTCCTTACCAGATTCTTCTCGAATTCCTTCACCTCCGGATCGTCGGTGATGAACTCCCCTGTTTCCTTGTCTAGGTAGTAGCGGGCCCGAACAAATTGCCTAAGCTGCAAGTCCGTGATTTTAAGCCAAGGGTTGTCTTTACCAAGGCGTTCAAGCTCGGCGTCCTCCTTGTCCCAAATGGCCTGTTTCCCCTGTAACCGCCGCTTCCAAGGTGGTGGTTACCTATGTTCTGTTCCCGCATACTCCTTCCCCATTGAGTCCATTTTATAGCGTCAGCGGTAGCTATATCCGCCTTGAATATCCTAAACTCCTCTTCGTCGAGCATCGGATTTTTCTTACTAATAACCTCCCAGCTTTCACCTTTGTCAATGCTATTCTTCACCCGGGTTTTCCAGCTGCTCAAGGCGTTGCTCATCTTCGTGAGGGCTAGTCTGTTCACCGGGTTCTTATTTCTCTCGAGGTTTCTAAACTGCTCTGGGAATCTGTATCGCTTGTGAAGCTTCTTAAGGAGGTTATCGACCAAAGCTGCATGGTCAGCATGTCTGATGTACTTCGTGTTGATCGACATGCTTTCCCGTACTTCGTGTCTGATGTACTCTATTTAAAAGAGGCAAAATGTTAGCACAAATCTCGGCCGAAAAATTCGGCATGACCTTTGCTAATTTTTTGACCTAGGAGTGCCCATTTCTCAACCGAAACGGAAGTGAATCGACACTTCGGGAGAAATGGGCAACTCAAATGAAATCCCTGCAAGACAAAACACCCCATCCCCATATTGACAGCCCCATCCCCATATAACAGCAACACCATATAGCATATAACAGCACCATGTAACAGGAGCACCATATGACAACACCATATAGCATACAACAGCAACACCATGCATGTAACAGCAGCACCATGCATGTAATTGTGCACTACCCTTCTCTAGATCAAGCCAGGCACTACTCTGTCAAAGCCAGGAACAACAATACTAGTAGCACACAAGGTGTCCTATTTTTATTCTTATTCTTATACAATCACTCCAAAATAGGGATTCTTTTAAACCATCATTTTTATAATCACTCGTAGCAAGTAGGTTGTAGCACCAGAAGTGCCATAGTTGTTTCCGAAATGACAATGCGCTGCAAGTAAGAAGCTTAGTTAGCTATGGTACTATACACATTTCTTTCCCGGGTCACCAGAAAGGTTATTTGTCGCTGTTCAGTATCAATATGTAAGTTTAGTCGATGAATCTAAAGAGTTTATATCAATAACTGAGCTTCCCGTATTCTAGAAATAAGAGCAAACTTCATGCGCTCTACAAAAAATAACCGAGCTTCCCAGAAATTATGAAAAGAGTTATTACATATCCTACTTTTGTGAAACAATAAGTACCCAGATGATCTAGATTCACAACAAACTCAAAACACTTCGATCTTGAATCACAAACATCATGCACTAAATAAGGGGAAAAGGTCGGCCACAACTAACAATAAATGGTCTTGAAAATAACTTCATGGCCTTATGCTGGCAGCAAATAATATTTGGCACGGTGAATGATTCCAGCTTAAGTTCCCACGCAAGCAGTGTGATTTTCCAGTCTTGCAACTAGAGTGCTATACCTTGTTCTGTCAAGAACAGCTGGAAGTGGTACGGCTTAAATATCTGAAATTGACCTGATTGCAAAAACTAGCACTATCTTGTCTTGCTACTGTACAAATGCTACACATCCAAAGCGTGTCCACTGATCTGTGGGACAACTTGAATTCTAAAGCTTTATTCTTTCTCTATTGTTTTCTAGTCATCAGAATATCAGACAATCCATGTGAACCAAGTTCTTGGTCATGAGTGATGACTGGTTCCTAAATTCTTATACAAAATTTCAGCAACACTAATACTTCCATAATTTTGCAACCTGAATGCCCTAGGGTATGGACATCAAAGATTTTTCTAAACACATAGACCAATTGAAGTACCAAGACAAGCAATGGAAATCTATCTCAATATATACCTATATCTACTGTATCAACCAGAGCAAATAACTAGAAAACCAAAGCATGCCATACTTGAGTATGTAAAACATCTGTCCATCTGATGAACTCCTAGAGTACCCAAGTGCAGAGGAAGGGTGGGGGAGTGAGGGGGCGAACCGTACGTGTGCACTGCGGTGGTCGTCGACGACGAGGGTGGAGGCGGTGGGCCTCCTCCTCCACGGGCTCTAGCGCGGTGATGGCGGCCGGGCCTCCTCCTCCACGGGCTTCAGCACGACGGCAGCGGGCCTCCTCCTCCACGGGCTTCAGCACGACGGCAGCGGGCCTCCTCCTCCACGGGCTTCAGCGCGGCGGTGGCGGCTCCTGCAGCGAGGGCTAGCGCGGCTCCTCCTCCGACGCGGCGGTGGCTAGGGCTCCGGCGAGACGAGGGTTTGCGTGTGGGCGATCGATTGGCTAAGTGTGGAAGAGAGAGAAAGGGGGATTAGGGGGAGAGGCCGAACCGTTCTGTTGTTAAGTGTCAAAGTTCTGTGGCGCATTCCCACAGAATGCGCCACAAAAGTTGGAACATCTATGGCGCATTCTGAAGGAATGCGCCACAGAAGTTGGAACATCTATGGCGCATTCTGAAGGAATGCGCCACAGAACTTCTTGACATAGTAAAACCCGTGCGTCTCGTAGTATGACAAGATCTGATACTTGTCCTAGTGGTCTTGCTCGCTTGCTCTCACCTGGGGCAGCCAGGTTTGAATCCTGGCTGTCTCACACATTTTTTTCTTTTTTTAAATATTTTTAATTACATACATATGCATATTTATTCAAAAAAAAGTAAGAACATATACATATATGCATATTTATTCACATATGCATATTTATTCAAAAAAGCAAGAACATATACATATATGCATATTTATTCAAAAAAAGCAAGAACACATATGCATATTTATTCATACATATATATTTGTGTGTTTGCTTTGTCACACACAAATGTGAATTTGTATACCCACACGATTATGACATTATATGTTTTAGTCTCTAACTAATACCCACACGAATTAATACACCAAAAAGTCACACAATTGCTAGTGTCTCTTCACAATCTTCTTGCCCTTTTTCGTCGCGGTTGAATACTTTAGCCCGTGCACTTTGAGATTTCTTCTTGTGAATGGACAACCTTTAGTAGGCAGTGTGGTCTTCCTTCTTACTTTAGTAGTAGTAGGCATGTCGAAGTACTTGTCGAATTCCTCTTCGATCTTCAGGTCGCCATTTTTGTCGAAGTTTTGCTCGTTGGCGGCTCCTTCCATTTCGATGGTGCTCCTCTTGCCCCTCCTAACTACAACACGGTTGGGATTTGACGGGTCGCTAATAAAAAAGCATTGATCAACTTGGCTAGCGAGTACCCAAGGCTCATTTTTTGCGAAGGCGTTCTTTGTTGATTTGGCATCTGGTATAACCATTGTGGTGAAATAGCGGCCTTCTTTTTCCACGTTCTTGGCCCATCTAACACGGAACATCGGTACGATCTCTCCACAGTAGTCGAGCTCCCATATCTCCTCGATCCTTCCGTAGAATCTTTCCATCACAGTAGTCTCATCATCAGCAAAGGATAACATAGTTACTCCTGAGTTTTGATATTCACTATTCTTGTCCTTTTCCTCGGTGTAGAATCTGTAACCGTTTATGTCGTATGACTGATAGGTCCTTAGGTTGTGCCCTGGGCCCTGCGACAAGGAGAATATGAGTTTTTGATCTTCCGTAGAAGGCGTCTGTGGGGGATTGTCCAGTTGCCTTTTCTTGAACCAACCCGTGAAGCTGGAGTTGTGCTCTCTGGTTACGTCTCCCTTCTTCCTCGGCCGGCCCTGGTCGACGTACTCCTGCTCGATTAAGCTTCTGTGCTCTTCGACCCAAGGGCCGACCACTTCAATGTGTTGTAGCGCGACTCGGTGTGCCCTTTTAAAATCAGTGCGTCGACCATCAATGCCGACATGTAGTGAGCGGCAGCCCTCGCGGTGACCATATCCACTGAGCCTGCCGAGGTGCTTCTTTGTGGGTATTCCAACATCCTCGTTCTCGGTGGTTAGATAATTCTGGCAGAAGGATATGCACTCGTAGATCAGAAATCCCTTGGCTATGCTTCCATCTGGACGAGACCTGTTGCGAACAAATCCTTTGATGACACCGTTTAGCCTTTCAAACGGCATCATGTTGTGAAGGAATGTCGACCCGAGCTGGATGGTGTCGTCCACGACATGTACAAGCAGATGCACCATGATGTCGAAGAATGCAGGCGGGAAGTAAATCTCAAGCTCACATAGTATCATCACGATCTCTTCCTGTAGCCTGTCGAGATGCTTCACACCGGTCGACTTCCTAGATATGACGTCGAAAAAGTTACAGAGGCCAAACAACGTCTCACGGACATGCTCGTCCATTATCCCACGGATCGCAACGGGGAGTATCTGCGTCATCAGCACGTGACAGTCGTGAGACTTCATACCGCTGAACCTCTTCTTCGCCACGTCCAGATATCTGTTTATCTTCCCCGAGTAACCGTGAGGAACTTTCACTCCTAAGAGGCACCTGAAAAACTGCTCGAGCTCCTCCAGACTCAGAGTGAAGCAGGCAGCGCGAAGCACCACCTCATTCTTCTTAACTCTTTTGCGGTGACCTTGAGTCTCTTCCTGATGATGATGATGATGATGATCATCATCATCATCACTATCAGGGTACTGAAGATCTTTCTTTATGCCAAGCAATTTAAGGTCCTTTCTTGCTTTCGGCCCATCCTTGGTCCTCTCCGGCATGTTCAATAGAGTGCCAAGTAGACTCTTGGTAACATTCTTTGTGATGTGCATTACATCGAGGCTATGGGGAGTGTGAAGGACCTTCCAATACGGCAGGTCCCAGAAAATAGACCTTGCTTTCCATACACCCATCAGCGGCTTTGTCCTCGGTCGTTTTTTTTCCAGGCGCAGGGCAATCTACCCAATTATTCAAAAGCTCCTCTATTTCTTCGCCGCTCCTCGGACGCGGGGCTCTTTCGAGCTCGTCCTTACCATTGAATAGGTCACCACGTTTTCTCCACGGGTGATCCATGCGGAGCCACTTTCGAGTACCTTGGAACACGGTTTTCGAAGACCCGGGATCCCTTGGTAGCTGGAGATGCGGTGTCTCATCCATGCACTTGACGCATGCATTGTGTCCGTGGTTCACCTGGGCCGATACATATGCGTAACCAGGATAGTCCTGCACGGTCATGAGCAACACGGCTCTCAGATGGAAATATTCCGTGGTGGGGCGCTCCTCCACGTTTTGTGGCGCATGAGGAAATATGCGCCACAGAAGAGGAAACTTCTGTGGCGCATATTACAGAATGCGCCACAGAACTTGGATCATCCCCCCCGTCGGCCGGTCCCACCAATCTTCTATGGCGCATGCTCTGGAAAATGCGCCACAAAACTTCCAAACTTCTGTGGCGCATGCTTCCCAGTGCGCCACTGATGTCTTCCTGTGGCGCACAGATTGGCCTATGCGCCACTGAACATCTTGTCTATCTATAGGTTGTTTCCTAGTAGTGCATCATAGAAGATAACAAACTTGTATGCAACCAAAATGAACTAGGTCACAATTGCCATGAACAATCACTACTCAAACATTAACATAGAGATACAATAGATCCTGGGAAAGTATAAATATTGCCAAATACATCATGTTTGCCAAGAGATTACAGTAGATATATGGAGATGATCTTGCTGTAGATGGTGATGGGGATGTGCCTCTCCAAGGGGGAGAGGCGGCCACACGAGGAGAGGAGGCGGCGCCGGTGGCAGGGAGGTGTCGGCGTCCTCCTATGGCGATGGCTGCGCTTGGGGAGCACCACCCCTTTGCCTCCTTATTTCTTGGAGCTTCTTGGTGATGTAGATGAGCCCTCCACCTTGCAGATGGAGGGCAAGGGGGAGGAAAATTCGTGGCTGGTGGTGGCTGCCTCTAAAAATAGTGTTTCCCCTCAATATATAGTGGTGGAGGCTTCACCGGGACCATCGGATCAAAACCCTGCGATCCAAGGGCTGTTGGGAACCTCTAGAACCTTCATGGTGACTCATAAAAAGGCCCACAAGTCTCAAAATTCATGGCTTGGTCGAATTGATCTCATATGGCAAGAGTTTGAGTCAACCACGTCACCAACTTCGGAATCCCAAAACTGCTTGTCTACCCTTCAGTAATCGGGGATTTTATGGAGCGCCAGAACTCCGTTTTGGACGATTTTGACTCTAAATCATACGTCTTGAAATTCCCCATAACTTTTATGTTGATAATTTTTTCATTTGATGTCATTCTAAAGCTAGTACGAGTCCATCTTTGAAAAGTGTTCAGCAGGACAGATTTCAGGAAACTCCAAATACTGCCATATTGAGCGATTTTCTTTCACATTCATGTTTTTCCTACACAATAAAGTGTAAAACAAGAATTTGTGCACTTTTACAACTATTAGTAGGTTAGTCCCAATAAATATAATAAAGTTGCAAAATAATAAGCATTTTAGCACAATAAAGTACAAAGTTCATATATGCATTTTACATGCATCAACATCCCCAAGCTTAACCCATGCTCGTCCTCGAGTATGAAGGTCATAAAAATAAACATGGACTTTGGATTTTATTGTTTTGCTTCTTTTTCATTGCCAAACAAAATTCACTAGGTTCAATCTTTAAGGAATCAATCGGTTAAGTTACGACTCGGAACCGATTTAAGAATAAAAACGAAAAGGTAAATGAAAATGTCGTATAGTTTAACGACCAACTATACGGTTGGAATATTGTCTCTGGTCATATAGTTGTGATCGTATAGATACATACATCAAAAATCAAAAGTGTCTGAGAGTTCAACGACCAACTATACGGCCGGAGTATTGTCTCCGATCATATAGTTGCGACCATATAGATACAGACATCAAAAATCGAAAGTGTCTGAGAGTTCAACGACCAACTATACGACCGGAATATTGTCTCCGGTCATATAGTTGCGACCATATAGATACAAATATCAAAAATCGAAAGTGTCTGAGAGTTCAACGACCAACTGTATGGCCGGAATTTTATCTTCGGTCGTATAGTTGCGCCCGTATAGGTCTAGATATCAAAAAAAATCCACGAAGAAGATACAGAGGGTTTACAACCAACTATACGGCGGGACATTTTGCTCCGGTCATATAGTTGTGCCCGTATAGTTAGTAAAAACCTTCAGAACTTCAGAAAAACAGGAGGAATTTAAAGGCAAAAATTTCAGAAGTAAATCCTATGAAAACAAATCACTTATTTGAGTAAGAACGCTTACCTTGAACTTACCATTTACTTATTCAGGGATGACAAGCTCCTCCAACAACAAAGACTTCTTCTCTTTTGGAGGAATTGACCTTAGTTCACTGAATAATTCTCGTAAGCAAGAATCACCAGGACTAAAGTTCCTCTCAATAAGATTGGTGTCTTGCTGGGAAAATATGGACACTACATCCAACATCTTTATTTCTTGCCTCTGCAACTCAAATTCTTGAAGTAGAAGAATCCAACGGATCAGTCTTGGCTTATGGTCTTTCCTCTCAAGGAGTTCTTTTAAACAATCACGATCCATATGAACTCTTACTTTTGCATCAACAATATAAGAACCAAATTTATCACAAGCGAAAAATACAGCAAAAGTCCCCTTTCTTCCTTAGGATAATTCTTTTGAGCACCATTATGAGTTCTACTAGCATGATGTATAATATTAAATCTACGATCAATGTGTTGTCCCAGAGTTACTCCTATAGCATCATCACTAGCTTCACATATTAAGTCAAAAGTCATATCCCAGATAGGTGGTTTAATGATAGGATCACATGATAAAGCATTTTTGAGTTTAACAAAGGCTACAAGACATTTATCATCAAAATTAAATCTTATTCCCTTTGCAGGAGGTTAGTCAAAGGTTTAGATATTCTAGATAAATTTCTAGTGAACCTTCTATAAAAACCCACATGACCAAGGAAACTTCGTATACCTTTAATATCCCTAGGTTGTGGCATTCTCTCTATGGCCTCAACCTTAGCTCTATCCACTTCAATTCCCTTACCTGATACCTTATGTCCAAGGACTATACCTTCTTTGACCATAAAATGGCACTTCTCGCAGTTTAGAACAAGATTGGTTTCTTCGCAACGCTGCAAAACTCTTTTGAGATTATCCAAGCAACTAGTAAACAAAGTTCCATAGATAGAAAAGTCATCCATAAATACTTCCATTATCAGTTCTATAAAATCTGCAAAAATAGCAGTCATGCATCTTTGAAAAGTAGATGGAGCATTACATCAACCAAAAGGCATACGTCGGTAAGCATGTAAACCATAAGGACTAACGAAAGTGTTTTAAGTTGGTCATCAGGATGAACAACTATTTGAGAAAAACAAGAGTATCCATCCAAGTAGCAAAAATGAGTGTGGTTTGCTAACCTTTCTAAAGTTTGATCTATGAACGGTAAAGGATAGTGATCTTTCCTAGTTTCTTTATTCAATTTCCTGAAGTCTATGCACATCCTATGCCTAACAATAGTTCTAGTAGGTATCAATTCAGTGTTTTCATTAGGAACAATAGTGAAACTGCGCTTTTTAGGGACACAATGAACAAGACTTACCCATTCACTTTCTTTAACATGATAGATTGTACCTGCGTCCAGTAGGCATACAATTTCTTTTCTTACCACTTCCTTCATTTGAGGCTTCAATCTTCTATTAAATTCCGCAACTGGTTTAGCACCTTCTTCCATGAATATTCGATGGACGGTTATCATGGGACTAATGCCCTTCAAATCATCCATTGAGTACCCAAAGGCCTTGCGATGTTCCTTAAGTGGTTTTGTGAGTTCTTCTTCCTCTCCTAAAAGTTTAGCACTAATAATAACAGGAAATTTATTTGTATTATCTAAAAATCTGTATTTAAGATTATCTGGTAGAGTCTTCAACTCTAGGGTGGTAATTCTTCATCCCCTCTCTTTTCTGGCTCTTCAAAAGCCTCATTAGTTGGAGGCCCTATAATGGGAAGTGAATCGAGTTCATCTTCTAGTTATTCTAGGGACTTGTCCTCCATGACTATTTCTTCATAATTTGAGTCTTCACTTATTTATTCTTCTTGATTACTAAAGAAGAAAGCTGCCATTTCCTCAATAGTTTTCTCTTTCTCTTCTTCTTGCATTTGTGGAGGCCTGTCTGTAAATTTAGAAAAGTGGAATTCTTTTTCCACTCCCCCAAGCTTAAGAGACACAATCTCCTTCTTAAAATCAACATAGGCACCTACATCAGTCAAAAATTTTCTTCCAAATATAGCAAAGAGTGTCAGCTGGCATATCAACAACTACAAAACCGATAGGAAAGTTTTTGTTGCCAATTGTGATAGTTGCATCTTCAACTATTCCCATTGGAATTCTAAGATTTTTATTAGCTAACATGGTTGTCATATCAGTATTTTCAATTGTAGCCGGTTCTATTTCTTCTTTTATTTCTAAATAGAAATCATAAGATATAACATTAACTTCGGTGCCAAGATCGCATAAACCATAATGCGAGGTTTCCTTAAATATGCAGGGAAGAATAGGCTTACCCACATATTTTACCTTTGTTTTACCTTCAACCAATACGAAAGTCTCTTCATCAAGTTCAACTATGTTACAGTGTGCATACATAGCCATAATTGCTTCCTTGGTTACCTCTTTCTTCTTTGGTTTCTTCGAGAAGTTCCACGACTTCTGGCATATTTTCCTCTTCCTTCTTCTCCTGTACTGTTTTGACCTGTTCATATTCAAAAATATGCTTCTGTGCAATGTTAGGGAAATGTATCTGATATATTGGTTCTAGGGAGGCCAGTGTTGCTTTAACTTCTCTTTTCTTCTCAGGTTTGGGTGGTGGATCATACTTGACCAAACCCTCTTTTGGTGCTTTGATATGTTCTGTAAAAGCTTTAACAACTTGCAACACAAGATCTGAATCCAAATAAAGTTCTTTAGATAATTCTTTAACATGGACCTTTTTATTATAGTCATGAATACAATCATGATCTATTTCTATGCCTCCTTCGCTTCCTAGACCAAAATTCCATGAAACTCTATGATCGAGAATTCTATTAAGTAAAGCCCAAGCTTTAGTTATAGTAAGATTCATAAAGGCTCCTTCCGCGAAAGAGGCTAGTTCAATTTTATTAGGTTCAATTAAACTGCCATAAAAGATATGCAATAAATACCATTCAGGCAAATCATGATGACGACATAGGCGAAGCAAATCTTTAAATCTGATATAAGCTCTTACTAGTCCTTCATTAGAACGGTTCCTCCAAGTCATTATAAGACGTCTGATTCCAAAAGATTTTGATAATGGATAATACTTTGCTAGAAATTCACAGGCTAAATTATCCCAAGTAGTAGTGGCTTCTGGGGGTAGAGATCTATACCATGAGAGAGCTGTACTAGTCAAAGTCCGAGTAAAAAGTTTAACCCTTACCTCATTAGCAGTATATCCCATCAACTGAAAAGTGCCACATATTTCTTTGAAACATGTAATATGCTCATATGGATCAGGATCTTCTTCATCTCTAGTAAATTGCTTCTTGTGTAGAACACCAAGTAATAGAGGATTTATTTCAAACCCCCTTGTCCTCTCATTGGAGTTATCTCTTTTATAAATATCACAGGGCTTCCCAAAGTGGCTGAGTGGGTTAGCACTAGTCAAATGCTCAAACTCCATCATGTTGGTGGAAACCTGTAACTCAAAACAAAACTTAGCAAGACAAAAATAAATAGGCAAAAACTAAAAGACCTACATCGCTTAGCTCCCCGGCAACGGCACTAGAAAATAGCTTGATGACTACAAGTGCACAGATTGTTTGTAGCTAGTTTCGAAATAAAGATATCGATCCCACAGGGAGTAGGAGTCTGAAGTCTAATAACTCTTGAAATTAATATTACAATATAAATGCTAAATAAAGTTGTAAGTGACAAGATATAATACGAGTATTGCATAAAAAGGTGTTTTTGGGGCGTTTTGGTATAAGAGCAACAATAAGTAAAGTAAAACAACTGAACACAAGAAGTAAGTATCGCATGTGTAAGAGAGATTGGAACTGCAATAGGGAATAAGTGTTCTTCGGGAGTAGCGGATACACCACTAGCATTATAAGGAGTCAAGGAAAAGATTATTATCATGAACATTCTCAACTATGTATGTGTGGGAGGAACTCCGTATTTGGACAAATAGGCACCAACCACTACTCACATCATCCTCATAACCATAACAGTCAGCAATCGACATCAATCAAATTACTGCGCTATTAAGAAACTTAATCCCATAGGACGTATCCCATGGCATGGATAGCATTCCGTGAGTTTACTCGGTTCCCAAGTTGATACGTAAGGGGGTGCCAATAGCTTTATAGTCACTGTGAGTGCTAACACACCTCCATCTACCAACAAGTAGTTCCCTCCATCAAGTCTCCATGAGAGGCAAATATTGATATGTCAACTTCTCTCAGCATCAAGATAAATAACAATCTAACACATGCTCATAGCGATGAATATCATAATAAAATTTATCTTATTTCAATCTCATACTAGGGTTTCTCCATGTCCCCAAGAACTAATGATCTACTCAGACATGGAGGCAATCAACACCATGGCAATAACAATGGAATCTATCATAGATGAATAGTACTTGTATAAATACACGAGTACGGAAATTACAACAAGATCTAGATAATATGTAGATGGGATGGATGGAGATGGTGATGATGCAACGGTTGATGATGAAGATCGATGCCTTAGCCTCCCGGATCTGTGCAGGGCGAAGATGGATCCTTGGTGGACGAGTTCCCCCTCCAGGTGCCTTCCGGAGGTGAGGTTTCAGTGATTTCTGGGTGGTCTGTATGTCGTCTCTCTGATCCAGTTGCACGGGGTAAAACTATTTGAGGAGGTGGTGGCGGCGCCAACTATACCACGGGAACTATACAGCCGAAAAATTTATTCCCGCCATATAGTTGGTCGTTAAACCTTCTGTATGCCTTCTTCGCTTCGGGTTTTCTTCTGGTATTATTGATATCTCCCAAATAAGCGATTTACGTTGTTTTTGGCTCCTTTTCTCCCCAGTATAACTGCTGCAAGAATTGTGTCCATTGTATCCATCATCTGTCCTGATCCTGGTGAAAATAGGCATAAAATGTGCGCGCGAGCACCGTAAGATACCAAGATCCTACATCGACAATGCAAAATAATAATATAAAACATGATGCAAATATGCACTCATTAGGGCTGCAGACTCATCAAGTGGTTCGAGGGCTGCCGTCCTGGGTACCCCACCCAGACGACCCCCTGACATCCCTCAGCTGGAGCATGGGAGCGTCCTCGCCATTCGAGAGATACCATCCTGGGCACAACCATTCATGAACTACATCGCCAATGGGGAGCTTCCGGATGACGAGGTGGAGGCCAGGAAAATCCGGCGACGTGCGCACACGTACACCATCATCAACAAAGAACTGTACAAGCGCAGCGTATCCGACATATTCCAGCGGTGTGTTGATGTGGACACAGGTTACCGGCTACTAAAGGACATCTACCAGGGTGAGTGTAGACACCACGCTTCATCTCGAGCAATAGTCACCAAGGCGTTACACCACGGCTTCTATTGGCCCACCACCCTCGAGGATGCCGAGTAGCTGGTCCGCGCATGCAATGGATGCTAGTGCTTCGGACAACTGAGGCACATGCCAGCTGTGGTGCTCAAGACAATCCCGATCACGTGGCCCTTCGCCGTCTGGGGCCCGGACATGGTCGGCCCCTTTAAGCGGGCGCGTGCGGGCATGACCCATGTGCTGGTGGCGGTGGACAAATTCACCAAGTGGATAGAGGCCAAGCCCATCCGGAAGCTAGACGGGGCAAAAATCGTCACCTTCTTCACGGACATCATCAACCGTTTCAGCTACCCCAATAACATCATCACGGATAATGACACAAACTTCGCCAAGGGGGCCTTCGCCTGGTTCTGCAGCAACAAGGGGATCCGGCTGGACCTGGCATCCGTCACACACCCGCAATCCAATGGGCAAGTCGAAAGGTTAAACGGCCTAGTGCTAGCCGGCATCAAGCCATGACTCATCGAGCCTTTGGAGTGGTCTCCCGAATGCTGGATCGAGGAACTACCGGCAGTGCTGTGGAGCCTTTGCACCACCCCGAACCGATCAACCGGCTTGACCCTGTTCGTCCTCGTCTACAGCTTGGAAGCCGTCCTCTCTATGAACATCGAGTTCGACTCACCCCGCAAGCTCCTCTACAACGAGAAGGCCAACCAAGAGGCAATGGAGGTTGGGGTGGACCTCCTCAAGGAGGCCTGCGAGTTGGTGTTGTCTAGATCAGTGATGTACTAGCAATGCCCGCGCCACTACCATTCGAGCCGGATCTGACCCGTCGCATTCCGCGAGGGTGATCTAGTCCTCTGGCTGATGCAAGACACGAAGGGCATGCTATCGCTGCCTTGGGAGGGCCACTTCATCCTTAGCCGGGCACTGCACAACAACTCCTACTACCTCACCGACGCGCAGCAGCCACGCAAGAATAAGATGGACAAGTCGGATAAGGAGATAGAACACCTAGTCGTCTGACAATGTATGTACCTCGAGAACCCTATGAATGAAAAAATGTGGAACCCCGAAAGACACTCGAGGGCCCTGTGCCAGAAATTTGCATGTTGCTCTTTATTCGATTCAGTTTTTTCGGGCTTCGGCAACCCCTACCCGGGGGCTCGCCGGTTGGCTCGGCCTGCTATTTCTATAAACCAGCTGAGTAGTGTGCGACGGTGTCAGAGGACACTCTTCATCTCAGCTACAGACCGCAACTCGGCTATCCGGCTAGCAAGAGCAAAAGCCCGAGGCATCCCACACGAAAAATGGTGAAAAGATGCGGTAGATCGAACGGTCTGGCCTTGTGCCTAGTTTTGGATTGTCCGGCTACTGAGCCTCCAATACCGTGCACAATGTATTGTCAGTCCCTTCGATTCCGGCTGTAGGCTGCAACCCGACTGCCCGGCAAGGACACAACATAAACAACAGAGTGCATGGGAAAGCGACTAAGTATCCAGAGAAGCGCAAGCTAGTTTTTGAAACAAACCGAAGTCCGTAAGCCAGCTAAAAGGCACGTACTGACCGACTAATGCATTAAGCAAATCTATCTATATGTTTATTTTGCACGACTACACCGAGTCGGCTGTCAAGAGCAAAGAAGAGAAGATTCGATGTCCTTGCCTCCATCAAGCGCTCTGAATCTCGGGGCTACACCCACTGGGTGCGCTTGCGCGCCCCAGTGGAATCATGTAGTTCCGACCGGCTAAAGGAGTTTAGCCGGATATTCGGGCCCAGGTGAGGGAAGGGCAATAAAAGAAGATAAGATTTGAAGCACTTGGCCTTGCCAACTACTCCAAATCTTGGGGCTACGCCCAGTGTGTGCGCTGACGCGCCCCCACTGTTGGTTGAGGTTGTCCGGTTGGTCAAGGCGGGGCCAGGTTATCCGGCCAAGGGAGTTTAGCCAGAAGAAACTACGAAGTCAAAGGAAAGAAAGGAGAGAATATTCGAAGCACTTGGCTTCGCCAACTACTCCAAATCCTGGGGGCTACAACTAGTGGGTGCGCTTGCGCACCCCCTTTAGAGTTGGCAGTTATCCGGCTAAAGGAGTTTAGCCAGATGAAGATAGTTGGGCGAGCCTAATCGGTAAAGAGGAAAGAAACACAAAGTACAGAAAATCAGAAGAGCAAAAGGCAAACACGTTCAAATACATAAAGATAAGGGGAGTCGAAGCTCCCACAAGTTCACCAACACACAGACACAATTTCAACAAAAGCGAAAACTACTACAATTCCACCCGGCATCCTGGGGATCAGGTCTAGGCGGCGGGGCCCTTGCGATGCGGCTGGTCCTGGCTGGTTGTGGCTTCTGGTGGAGGAGGAGGCACACTAGACATTCTGGCTTAGACATCTCCACCCTCCGGCTGTGGCGTCGGCATGGCCTCCATCTCTGGTGTCCTGGCGGAGTCCGAGTCGGTGAGGACTTTGTCGACATCAGCTTAGCCGGTAATCTTGATGGTAGAGGTGCAGAGTTCGGGGTGAGTCTAGCAGATAGCGGCAAGGTCTGCGCCGGCGTGGAAGCCTCCGTCAATCTTCTCGACGCGCGTGTCCTTGTACCAAGAGTGCATCAGCGCCAGCGCCATCTCCGCTCCGACTCGTGCTGCCAGATGCCGTAGCCGGTCGATGGCAGCCGGCACCTCCACAACCTTCGCCGCCAGGTGGGCGATGGTCTCCAGTGCGGCCGCATCTAGCCAGAGGAAGTCGAAGACGGCTTGGGCAACCTTCCATAGCTCCGTGGCCTCCTCGTCAAGGAGGGCAACGAGCTCCTGGGAGGTGGGCTGCTCGCCCGGCCAGTTCTCCTGGAGCCGGTTGTAGGCCAACAAGTCTACTCCCAGATAAAAGGCTATTAGGAAATAAGGTCATGTTCGGCTACCGAATCTGGAAAAGAAAGGCGAGTCGGCCAGGGAGTTTACATTTGGCGGTGCGGCCGACCTACATCAGCTCCTCCAGCAGGGCCTTCTCCTGCTCTCCCAACCATTTGATCTCCTTCTCATGATCTTTGCACTGGGCATCGAGGAGATCGAAGGCCTAGGCCCAGCTGGCAATGGCGGAGTCTAGCTTGTCCGTCTTGGAGTGCCACTCCTTTTTCTGGAGACGAAGGGAGGAGTTGGACCGGGTGAGGTGGTCGTTCACCTTGGTTAGCCGGTCGATCTCCCGCTAGGCGCAGACCATGATGGCTGCAGACATAGCCGGATATGAAAAAAGGAAAACCGAGTAGCAAGACTTACTCTAGGAGGTGCCATTCACCGCGACAAGTTTCTGCTCCAGCGTCCGGTTTCTCCTAGATGAGGCCTCGAGCAGACGGATCTCCTTCACCGCCACCTCCAAGGTAGTGGCTAGATCCACTAGAGATGCAGCGGAGGAGGAGGAATCGTCGGCGGTGTTGAGGGAAGGGACTCCTTCGCCTTGCGGAGCGCCACCTGCCACTCCTCCCCCGGCTCGCCATCGGAGTTCTCATCGGCGACCACTACTAGCTCCTTGCCGGCTGTAGCCCCTTGCTCCCACGGAGGAGCCGTCCCCGCCCCTCGGGCTCGATGCGGCGGTGCCCGGCTAAGCCACCGTAGTCGGCGAGGCACCATCGGCCCCGGCTCCTTTAGCCGGATCCACGCAAGGCGGCGGTGGCAGAGCCCTGGACGTCGCAGTTGGGGTGGCAGCGGCAGCAGGATCCGGATTGGTAGGCAGCGCACGAGGCGGCGAGCCAGTCGGCGCTCGCGCCGGGATGGCCGCACCGAAGGAGACGAGCGTACTAAAAAGGATAAGGGAAAAACCAGTAAGAAAAAGGAGGGAGGAGCAAGACAAAAGAGATGACGGGAAAAAGCCTTACCCCTACACCATCGGAGGCGGCGCCTTCTTGCGGCCAAGCCGGCTCAGGGGTAGGGCGCCGGTCCGACTCCTCTAGGGCACCGGCTCCTCCACCGGGGGCCGACTTGATCCACTCCCTCTCGCGTCAGAGCGGCTGGAGTCGCCGTCGGTCTCTCGGTGTCGGGTTGGTTTAGAAGCCGGGGCAGCCTCTTCCTCTGTGACAACCAGCGCATGGGGGTCGTGTGCTGACTTGTCGTTCCGGTTGGGAAGACGTCGGCGTCGCTCTCCGACTCTTCGCTAGTCCAGCACGAGCATGGATCCGGAAGGTTGGCCACGAAGTCCTTGAGGGGAGTCGGACCCTCTTCCCGGAGGATCCAGGGGAAGTTCTGCCATAACAAAGTACAAATCATCAACTGGATGAAGCAAGCAAGACGGAAAACATAAAACAAGGGCTAGAGCAGAAGACTTACCCGGGGTGCGTGGTTCTCACGCATGTACGGGGCCTTCCTGAACTTCCAGTTCTCTAGAAGCTTCTCCTTTGTGATCGTCCACATCCACTCTGTGAGGTTTAGGTAGCAGGGATTGTCGTGGGAATGACCACGGTAGTCGCTACCAGGGATAGCAATTGATAGGATTGAGGGCAAGAGCTGGCGGCCATCTTCAGAGCGATATGGGGGCGGAGACACATGAGTTTACCTTGGTTCAGCCCCCTGGAGGGTAAAAACCTACTCTTGCTGGATGGTATTAGTGGCGAGCGAGTTACAGGGGTGGTGAGCTGGGCGGCTAGGCAGTGAGTCGCTTGAATGGGTGTATGATGGAACATGTGTACAAGGGAACCATAGGGAGATTTATATAAGGGGTACCTCGCTAGGGTTTACAAATATACAACCGAACCAGTCAAGGATTTGGAGGGTTTGACCTAATCTGACTAGGCTTCGGCTATGCTTCTGGGCCTCCAGCTTCCAGTCGCCAGGCTTGCTTTCAGTCACGTTCCAGTCACCGTCCTGAAGGGAATATGCCCGAGAGGCAATAATAAAGTGGTTATTATATTATTCCATGTTTATGATAAATGTTTATTTTGCATGCTATAATTGTATTGATCGGAAACATCAATACATGTGTGTTTAATAAACAAAAAGGGTTCCTAGTTATGCCTCTCTTATAGACTAGTTTAGATCGTTGCTGCGCTAGTGTATTGATATGGTATTGTTGTAAGTAGATGTATGATAGATACTCTTACAACACACTTAACGTGTAAGTTCCATAGACCTTGGCCTTACACACAAAGGAATGATAGAGATCATACCACGATGCAAATGATAGAGATCAAATGCATGGACCATATCATCTCACTTTACACATTAGATGTTAGCAGCTTATACTGCTAGTTTGGCGCTTTTGGTAGCATTAGAAGATGATCCCTCATTTAAATATCAAGATAAAATGTGTTCTTCCTTAAGTATGCACCGTTTTATGGATCGTGTTTCGAGACATCACGTGATGATTGGGTGTACTCGACTCTACGCTTTCATACAAACGGGTGTAAGACAGTTCTAGACATGCGAGTACTAAGGTTCTTACTTGGCGAGCCTAGCATGTACAGACATGGCCTCGGAACACGGACCGAAAGGTTAAGCATGAGTCATATAGTGGATATGATGCCCATATAGATGCTCGCCTTTGAAACTACATCAACTCACGTGATGATCGGACTTAGTGTAGTGGATTTGGTTCATGTAATCACAAAAAAGGCACGAGGGATGTCGTTTTTGAGTGGGAGTTCATTTCTAATTTGGATTAGTCGAACCAAATTTGTCATAAATTAAATCAAAGTGAATTTTCATAGTTTGTTGTAGTCATTGGCATTCGTTTTCTACCTTATGCTTAGTTTTTATTTAAGATAATAGAACTATAGAATTCTGGATATTTACTTTACGAACTGATATCGTATTGTTTTGAATGTTTTTGGTTGCATTATGATAGAGTATAATTTAGCAAAATACATGTTCTCATATTGTATGAGAATTTGTGAAGGTTGGAGACGCTAAGCATCCTAATCTACCAAAAAGGTTTTGGGAACTGATATTATACTCGCGATTCTTCCTTATAGGCTATAGTAGCTTGATCATGAAAGTTGTCATGATAAGGATGAATAGAAGATGTAAGTAAAATGTTTACTACACTAATAGATCACTAAAGAATGGATTTTTGAAAGAATGCCAAACATTTGATGATGGTGATCCACTTCAAAGTGCAAGTCCAAAGGTATTAGTATTTGACTATATACAAGCTTTGTACTATGTGTCATGTTGATGACACCACTATTGATGTTGATAGATTCTTTTAAAAGAAAAGGAATTGCTGAAAGAGAATCTATATAATATTTGGCAGAAAATAAAAGGTTGGAGATGTCCAACTTAGGTATATAGAAGATATACATGTTATGGCTGTATTCCTTGCTTGTTAAACAATGTGTCTCTTAGGTATTGGATACCGGTATTGGATACCGAATTGGTTGGTATGAAGTGTCATACAGGGCAACGCAATCCATGAACTACAATGGCCTAAGTAACTAGCAAGAGAATGAGTGATGATGTTCATCGAAAACAAATAAAGTGTTATTGTGTTTTTCGTTGTCGTCAACCCTAGCCTTCAAGATTTGTTTTAATAATTGTTATTTTGTTCCGGTATTACGAGAACAATGGTTGTTCAAATAATTACCGTATTCCATAAAGGATGGATGAACTTTTACAAGTCTAGTGGGAGAAATCACATCCATAAACACTATTGCTAAAATGTCGCAAGAGGAATGATTGAAAGATCACTTATGAAGTGACATCGCTATTTAAATTATATTTGAAAGAAAACATGAAGAAACTCCATGTTGATGGAATTTTAGAGTCTTTGATTTTGATCAATTGACGCATGTGAGACTTTCCTTGAGATAATTGAAACTCCGTTCATAGGCCAAAGAGGAACAGATGACTAGCTTATTGGAAATTGTGCATGCTGATGTGCATAGTCTATTATGTGTAGCCATATGCGATGGATCTTTTTGCTTCATATGCTTTCTCCGAAAATTTGAGTGAATATATATGTATATTTACTTAATAAGGAAGAAGTATGAAACATTTGAAAATTGTTCAAAGACTTTCAAGATGAAGTGGAAAAGCATTGTAACAAGAAAATAAAGAGTTTATGATTCGATCATAAAGGAAGATATTTGAGTTACATGTTTAGCAAAAACACCTAAGACTTGAGGAATTGTTCCATGATTTGTGTTTTCCCAATAAACCATAGGAGTATGGCATATTCGAGAGATGAAATCAAACCATGTTTGACATGGTAAGATCAAAGGTGTCATTTATAAAACTGCCATTATGTTTTAAAGATTGAAGCTTTAGAGACTACCGCTTTTACACTGAAAAGAGCACCATCGTGATCCGTTGAAATGACACCATATAAGTTATGGTTTGGGATAAA
Source organism: Avena eriantha (assembly GCA_910589775.1). Classification (NCBI taxonomy): domain Eukaryota; kingdom Viridiplantae; phylum Streptophyta; class Magnoliopsida; order Poales; family Poaceae; genus Avena; species Avena eriantha. Next base: position 535,915,577 of record OU342743.1, on the reverse strand, counting down.
ACCCGAATTGTCTTTTCTTAAATTTTGGTATGCTATGCATAAGTGAAATGTTTACAACCAAAGTCAGATAAGCACGTCTTTGTAGGTTATCCCAAAGAATTTGTTGGGAATTTCTCCATAACACTGAGGACAAAAGAGTTTGTTACTTGGAACGTCAAGTTTCTTAAGAAGGAATTTTGTGCGAAAAGTTAAGTGGGAGGACAATAGAACTTTGATAAGGTTGTTGAACCTTAGCTATATGTGCTAAGTAGCGCAGCGTCGGAAAGTGTCCCGGTGGCGGCCACAATGCTCATGGCTCCCGTGATTACAAAAGGTGTGATCTCGGAGATTAGAGTTCCTATAGAACCGTGTGGGTTGGTAAGAATCAAATAGTAAGATTTGATAAGCAAATCGTTATTGTTTTGACAATGATGAACCGACTACATGCAAAGAAGCGATGATGGGCCCTGACTCCATAAAATGACTAGAAGTCATAGAATCCGTGATAGCATCCATACACAAGAAATCAAGTTTCTGAACTTGGAAGACCCTCCGGAAAGGCGTGAAGCCTATCAGCCGTGTTTGGATCTATAAAGAAATAAGACATGGATGTTTAACATCTATGAAATAATCGACATGTCGGAAAGAAGTTTACGACATTGTTCAAGGAGTTGACTATGACAAGATTTGATCTTTCATAGCGATATATAGTCTTGACGGATTAATGTAGCAACCACTACATATAATTTGGTATATGGTAGTTGAATAAACAAAACAATGTTCTTCTAATAGAACGGTTACCTAGGACGTGTACATGACATGGTCCGAAGGGTTTTGTTAATTCAAAGGGTGCTAAAAGGACATGCAAACTTCAATAGTTGAAGTAAGCATAGCGGAGTTGGAATCTTCACCATGATGAAACTGTTAAAAGAGTTTAAATTCATCAGAGATGATGAAGATGCTTGCATTTGCAAGAAATTAAGTGGGAGCACTGAGACATATTTCTAATACATTATGTAGATGACATATTGTTGATTGGAAATGATGTATCTTGTATTGACACAAGTTAAGAATTTCATTAAAATAAGATTTCGATGAAAGACTTGGGAAAACCCGGAATATTTGGCATCAATATCTATATGGATAGATTAAGGCGCAAATATGGTTGTGCCAGAAATACATATATGAGATATTGAAAGGGTTCAATATGGAAACAACAAGAAATGTTCTTGCTGCATGAATTGTATCAAGATTCAAGTGTTTCAACACTTGGTGAGCAAAATCACATGAAGATTTTGATCGATTATACCATGATATGTATATATCCAGAATGTCCTATGCTCTAATTGTTATGAGCATATACCAGAGTGATTCATAAGATGATCATTGGACAATAGTAAAGATATTCTTATGAGCTTTGGAAGAACTAAGAATATATCATGTATAAGTGACAAATAGTTAAAGGTAGTTCATTGTAAAGTGTTACATTGATACTAATTTTGTCACAAGATACAAATTAAATTTATCTCAATTTAGACTATGGGTGGCACAATGTAATGGAAAGGATGTTCCATGATGGATTTGGATGAGTTCCAAAGTTCAGACATTGTGACGGATACTACAACAAAAGTCTAAGTATATAAGTGCTATAGTAGCAGCAAAGGAGGGCATTTGTGTTAAGTAGTTTGTTATCAAACTAGGTGTGGTTCAAAGTGGGCTAATACTATGAAGATATATTGTGTGACAATAATATCAACATATTTTGAGCCGAACGAACTAAAGGTCTCACCAAAGGACCAAATTTATACAATGCCATCTCATTTGAGAATGAGTGATGCGTAGAGACGCAAAGACATGCAAATACACACGGACCTGAAACTATCAGATCCGGAGATTATGTTAACCACTAGCAATCGCATATATGCAACACCAGAAAGCCATAGGTGTTCAATACGCAAAGTTTTTCAAACTAGATTATTGACTCTAGTGCAAGTGGGAGACTGAAGGGAATATGCCCGAGAGGCAATAATAAAGTGGTTATTATCTTATTCCATGTTTATGATAAATGTTTATTTTGCATGCTATAATTGTATTGATCGGAAACGTCAATACATGTGTGTTTAATAAACAAAAAGGGTTCCTAGTTATGCCTCTCTTATAGACTAGCTCGTTGATTAACAAGATGATCAAGGTTTCCTGATCATGGACATTGGATGTTGTTAATAACGAGGTCACAACATTGGTGGAATGGTGTGATGAACATTCATCCGAAGTATAGCATTACGATCAAGTCATTATGTTTATATTGCTGTAACATCATACGAAGTAATCTTAGTCCTTAGACCATGAGATCATGTTAATTGCTAACACCGGAAGAGTATCTTGATAACATCAAACGTCACACCATAACAGGGTGACTATAAAGATGGGTTCAGTGCTACGAAGGTGTTATGTTGAGGCTCATGGATCAAGAGTGGAATTTGTCAATACGGATAGATATACTCTGGGCCCTCTCGGTGATATCACATTAAGATAGCTTGCAAGCAAGTGATGTGATCACTAGAATGTTATATCACGGGATAGAGAAAAGAGTGCATGTCGGTAACGAGATCAAACTAGGTATGGAGATACCGATGATCGAATCTCGGACATGTAATATATCACGAGACAAAGGGATTTAGTTACAAGCGTTAAAGGTTCTTATCATCACAGAAGTCATCATTGAATGTGTAGGAGTCAGTACGGATCTCCAGGTCCCGCTGCTGATTATTGATTGGAGAGGGGTCTCGATCATGTCTGCATTATTCGCGAACCGTAGGGTGACACACTTAAGGGATACCGACACCATTTGGAGCAAATATGTTTCAGATAAAGATTTAAGACAGCGCTGGAATTATTTCAATAGACACCGAAACTGTTTTGGGTGAAATTGTTGAAATTGTATTGAAATGTTGCAGGGGGTTTTATGTGAATGTTTGTTAATTAAAGGAATTAAAAAAATTCTGAATAAAAATAATAAAAGAGTTCTATTAAATGAGAGAGTATTAAATTTGGAGAAATTTAATGCATTTAAAGTGGAGAATTTAAAAGGGAATGTGAAGAGGCATTTTAATGTGGAGGGGTTACCACCACATGAATGGAGGAGGTGAAGAGACACCTCCTCCATGCGCCAGCCATGAAGGAGGGGCACCCCCCTCCTCCTATAAAAGGCCACCCTCTCCTTCTCAAACACACCTCCTTGTGAAGGATCTCTCTCCCCCTCTAGTATTATTCCCCCATGGTCTCGGATTAGCGAGATATATGTTCCCAGTGGCTTTATCTAGAAAGGAGTTGCTGCTTCCGTTGCTTTGCTGGAGCGAGGGACGGAGGTTGTCGGGGTACCGGACGTGTGTGCAATCACGGATGCACCGCTGCTTTGCGGTGTTGGACTTGGTGGTGCTGGAGCTGGATCTGATGGACGTGCTAGAGCCGGACCTGCTGGACTTCCTCACGATCTTGAGATCGGCAAGTGTACGACTACATCAACCACGAGTTCCTACTCGTTAACAAAACTCGTTGTCTTCAAGGGTAAGTTCTCGTTGGATGTATGTCCACCCGTTGCTTTGTACCTAGTTGATAGATCTTGGCGTGTAGTTCACATCGTAGGAAATTTTTTGTTTTCTATGCTGCGGACCCAACACGTCCTGCAGGCCCACTCGCAAGGCCCCTGGTCTAGTCGAAACGTCCTGCTAGGAATACCCCATTCGGCATATCCCGATCAGTAGTCCCCGAGGCCAGTGTCAATTCGGCGCATGTGTTCATTTGGAAGTTGGAGTAGGTGAGTCCAATTTGGATGCCCAGTCGAGTCGATGATGGACTCCCTTGATGAAGGAGGAGATTTATCCACCAGGTTTCCAGTCACAGCATTGGCGAGTGGATTCATGCTCAAGTTGCTGCCCCTGTCGAATGGACAAGGCGTACCAGCAGGCGAGTTGAGTGGAAGAAGTTGGACCACCAACTTGGTCAAACTAGCCATTGGGTAAACCAACGGTAATTTCAGCATAATTACCGCGGGTAACAGCTATCCCGAGATTGGCGGGCAACGTATCTTTATAAGGAGAGTGGCGAGGAATCCTGCAGATCTTCTTCTACACTTCTCACTCCCGCGCACTTGTAGTCTCTCCGTCTTTCCGCAATCTAGAATTTCTAGACCAGGCGACCTTGTCTTCTCCTTGATGGCACCTCCAAAGGATTTATGGGGGAAGTCCAAGTGTACTTCTTCCCAACTCAAGTCGTTCGAGGACGCGGGGGTTCTCTGCAAGGGGAACTGGTGGATTCCCGCACCCATCGAGACCGAGCCAGAGCCTCGTGCCTGTGAATTCATCTGTTTCCCAAGCCATCTAGAGAGGGGCTTGGGATTCCCCACTTTGATCTATTTCCGGCGGTTGTGCGCGTATTACGCGATCAAGATGTCGGATCTAGGTCCGCACAACATCGAACAATTGGCAATCTTTGTGGCCTTCTGTGAATGCTATCTAGGATGCCGACCTTACTTCCCGCTGTGGCTGGAGCTATTCCACGGCTGCCTCAGCCGTGACGGATCGGGTGCCCCCGTCCTGGCGGCAGGCAACATTACCTTCCAATTGAAGCTGAAGGTGAACTTCTTCAAGCTCCTTCAATCGAAGAAAGCAGCGGGCGAGTGGAAGAAAAGCTGGTTCTACATGAAGGAGTCCACTCCCTCCGGCAAAGTGGTACTCTCGATGTACGTCGGAGAGAGGAGCGAGACCCGTCGGCTGATAGCGACAAAGCTCCCTTATGACCAGAAGATGGCCGTCACAAAATAATGGAGCAGATCTAGGTGCTAAAGAACGAGGGGCTCGAGATGATCAACCTTTACAACTACTGGCTCGGGCGGCACCTAGTCCCACTTGCGACCTGGCCCCCACTGGATGTACGAGTACACTAGGAAGAACGACCCTTCCAGGACGAGAAAGGAGTCCTGGGACGCCGCGAATTACAAGGCCGCCTTGAAGAAGATCACGGATGCAAAAGTCACCAACACGACGGACGAGCTCGCTCTGTACGTAGCCATGAAGAATGAAGCCCCCACAGTAAGTTTTCCCCTATTACTTTGTCTTTAGCCGCAACTCATGCGAGCACAATTTGCGCCCGCGACTCGTAATGTTCAATCATGATTTTTAACCGAACCAATTCTCCTTGTCCATTCTCAGCTATTCCAGATCCTTGAAGGTTGGCTTCGTCCACTCGACGAGGAGATTCCCAAAGAGCTCGAAGAGGGGACCGAAGGGGAGTTCTTCGAAAGCGAAGAAGAAGCGAGGGACATTCCCCTGCCAGTGCCTGTGGCTTGCAAGACTCGCATGTAGAAGTAGCACGAGATCGAGGCGAGTCACAACCTTGAGGAGCACGACGACAACGAGATCCTGTAGGAGCACAGCTCGTGGCGAGTGGCCACGCCGGCGAAGCCCACGCGAAAGCTGAAGTCACCTACGAAGAAGCTGGCACCAAAGCTAGCGTCGCTGCCCAGATCGGTGGTGGCATTTGAATCGGACGAGGAGTCTAGTGATGATGCGGCTGATGTTTCAAGCAAGATCCCGAAGGTCCCAAATCCGAAGAAGGGATCGAAGACTGCGTATGTGATGGTGGCGTCACTGGTTCCACTTGCCGCGATTGCACTAACGACCTCAGCTGCCTTTGGAGCCAGGGGCTGCTGATGCCACGGGGTCGAAGTCGCTGCCCCCGGATGGAGTGGCGGTGTTACCCGGACCGGAGGTTCCCGCAACCGCGACTTCGACGTCGAAGAAGCCCACAGTGTCATGGGCTTCGAATGTGTTCGAGAAGGGGCTCTCGCACCATTTGGGAATTTGGGCCTAGAGCTGGAGAAGCCCGTGCATATCAGCACTGGTTTGCACACTCTCCCTATTGCCAAGTGAGTTAGATTCCTTTTCCTGCTTCAATATTCTTTGTACCATCAGCTTATCTGACCGTGGCAATTTTTGCAGGTCTGGCGCCAAGAAGATTGTCTGTCCTTCGGTGGCTAGGGTTCTGCTGGTCGATGCTAGAGGGGAAGTCGATCCCTCCAAGAAGGGGAAGGTCGTTGCGGAGGATGCGCTAGGATAAGGTGCAAAGAAGAAGAAAGGGGACGTCCTTGACATCGCAGCAGGGGGAGAGGCAGAGGAGGGTGACTCTGTTTCCCGAGCTGAGGATGTGGTGGCCGCTCACTCGGAGCCAATGAAGGAGGCCTCGCTAGCGGAACTGCTAGCCTCGACGACCAGCGCCCCAGTGAGGGTGGCTGCATCGTTTCCGCGCTTTATGGCAAAGGCGTTCTCGACAGTGGCTGAAACTAAGTCGCCGCAAATTCCAGAGATCATGGATGATGACGTTGGGCAGCAGCACGGGCACACGTCCTTTGTGGTCCTTTCGACAGACGCCAACAAGCTTCACAACACGCTTGGTGCTGCCATTCAGGGATATCCAGTCCCCGAGTGTCTAGTCGCTAAATTTTAGCGGCTAGGCACATAGAGGTTTTAGTCGTCCAGTCCTGAAGGGTCTAGTCGCTGAATTTCAGCAGCTAGGCACTTAGGATTTTAGTCTTCTAGTCTCTTATTGTTGTTCTGTCATTAGCGCTTGCAAAGAGAATCATCCGATCAGCAAGCCGCGAAGGAACGCCTAGAGCGCGACCTACGCACAATGCAGGAGACCAACCGGTGACTCCAAGAAACTGCTGGTGAGTTGGTGTTTCCTTTGGCAAGCTCAAGCCATTGTTGTTTGTGCAAAATTGAACTCGTGATGCTTTTGCCTCTTAGATCAACTCCCTGCTGCAATTGCCAAGTCATGTGAGGGGTATGTTCCGGTTGCCGAACTGGACACTGCGAAGGAGCGAATCGGCTCGCTGGTGAAGGAACTGGAGGCAGCAAATGTGTCGATGATCTCTTTTGAGGAAAGGGCCAAAACTTTAGTCGCCACAGCGGAGGAGGAGCGGAAGGCCTCCAACTCAGTCATCCTCAGGTTGCAGATTGATCTTGGGGCGTTTGAGAAACATGTGACGGAGAACTACCACAAGCTTCTTAGTGAGTGTCTGCTCTTTCTTTTTGGTATGCGGTTAGTCCCCGAGCGGGTAAGTCCTTAGTGATATTGAATTTCTGACATTACATCCCTGATAGGTCAAAGCGACCTGGTTGTGCAAACCTTTGACGCCTTGTAGTGCATGATGGCAGTGGTGAACGTGGCCACCACCTCGGCACTCTGTGTCCAGGCCGTGCTTCAAGATATCTTCCCCACCGAGGTTATTCCTGGGGGGTTGACTGAGTTTTGGCGCTATCTGGAGGAGGCACCCGCCGTCTTCGAGTGGATGGCGCGATCAGGCTTCAGGCACGGGGACCCACACTGCGCTGAGCCTTGGGCTCGCGCACTTCCCCGATGACTTCGACCTCGACGATGTCACCTGCGGTTATCCTTTGGTGACTGGCTCGATGGAGATCTTGGAGGTTTTGAGGTTGACCGCTAAGGCTGCTCCGTTCGCGGAGCGGGTATTGGTGATGGGGGACTTGCTGCCGTACCAGGAAACGGTGGTGGCGTCGGGCGACTACGAGCTGGAGCACCATGACCTGAAGTTGGAGAAGCCCTTCCGGTCATCGTTGTCGAAGTCGTTGATGACGTACCTGGTGAACCCTTGGGAGCCATACATCCGGGTCAATGGTGATGGTGGTGCCTCTTCGTCGGAGCCTGCAAAATGAGTTACTACCCTGAGGGGCTTTTGTATGTTATGGCGGCTGGCCGCTTTTGTAATGTAAACAATATTTTTTTGCTGAAGTAAAAGGAGTCAATCGACTCGTAGTTTATGGTGATGTTTGTTCTATGTTGATTTTTTGGTTGTGCGAGTCCCCGAGCTCGTCCGCCCTTTATTGGGGTTTACCTCGTATGTGTGTAAGTTTTGTTATATTGAGTTTTTAATTTAGTTGGAATCGATTTGTCGTGGCTCGTGGAGCCAGTCGCTTGGTGACCCCAAGGGAGCGCTATACTTAGCTATTTTCCCGGATGCGAGCAGGGTTGGTTTAGGCGAGTCCCCGAGCGTGGTACTTAGTCGTTTTAGTCGCATGCCCGAGTTAGGTGAAGACCCGGTGCGTTGTCCATAACGCGTCTCTCCCCTGGCTCGGAGAGACAGTCGCATGGCGAGTCCGAGGCAAGCTCTCTTACTTGGTATGTTCCCGAGCCGCGTGGGGTCTTGTTATGGACAAGTCCCCGTGCGTGGTACTTAACTGTTCGAGTCGCTTTGTGCGAAGATGGGGAGGATGGGTCACTGTGATTAGCATTATCGGTTGTCTTGGCCTGGCGGGCCAGTCGAGTGAGACGACTCCGATAGTGGCTCCGGGGTGGTGTGTTCGTGGACAATCCAAGGCCTGAATGTATTCGGTACCATTGGGCTCCACTACTTAGCCGTACCGGTCGCTCAACCAAGGGTTGACTTCCATGGGTAGCGTATTGCTAAGTGTACGAGTGCGATTGGCACAAGAATATGGTGAGTGGACACAATTTGTGCGATCCGAATTTTTATTATATAGCAGCTGAGTACAAGTTTTAGTTCTATGTATAGAACTTTCGGAGGAGGTTTACATTCCATGGCCTCCCAACTTCTAGCTGGCCATTGCCCCTTACATCGATCAGGTAGTATGCGTCATTGCTGAGGACTCGCCCAATGGCGAATGGCCCCTCGCAAGGGGGAGAAAGCTTGTGCATGCTCTTCTTGTCCTAGACCAGTCGTAGGACCAGGTTGCCTTCCTGGAAGGTGCGGGTCCGGACTCGGCGGCTATGGTAGCGGCAGAGTCCCTGCTAGTAGATGGCGGTGCGGGAGCGAGCTAGGTCACATGCCTCGTCGAGCTGGTCGACCCCGTCTTGGCGGGCGACCTTGTTTGCCGCCTCCACGTAATTGATGACCCGAGGCAAGTCGTGTCCCAGGTCGGTTGGCATGACGGGTTCAGTGCCATACACCATGAAGAAGGGTGTGAACCCCATGGAACGGGTGACAGAGGTGCGGATGCCCCATATCACGGAGGGGAGCTCTTCGACCCAGCATCCGAGGGTTCGCTCGAGGGGCACCTAAAGTCGCGGCTTGTGTTCATGGAGGATGCTTTGGTTGGCACGCTCTGCTTGGCCGTTCGACTCTGGGTGGGCGACTGAGGCAAGGTCGAGCCGTATGCCGTGCTCTTCGCAGAAGTCCGCCGTGGCACCTTTCACAAAGTTGGTGCCGTTATCCGTTATGATGCTGTGCGGGTAGCCTTAACAATATATGAGCTCACGGAGGAACTTGGTGGCGGTCTTGCCGTCACACTTCTTGATCGGCTTGGCTTCGACCCACTTGGTGAACTTGTCGACTGTGACTAGGAGGTGGGTGAAGCTAGATCGGGCCTTTTTGAATGGGCCGACCATGTCCATGCCCCATACGGCGAATGGCTAGGTGATGGTGATGGTCTTGAGTGCCGAACCAGGGATGTGCGTCTGGTTGGCGTACTTCTGGCATCCGATGCACCATTGGATGATGTCGATGGCATTGGCGTGCGTGGTGAGCCAATAGAAGCCATGTCGCATGGCCTTGGCGACTAGCGATCTGGCACCGGCGTGATGGCCGCAGTGACCGGCGTTAATGTCTTGGAGGATCTTGCATCCTTCTTCTGGCTGTACGCAATGCTGGAATATGCCAGTCATGCTGCGTTTGTGGAGCTCGCCGTTGATGATGATGAAGGATTTGTAGTGGCGCACGATCATTCACGCTTCTATCTCATTGTTGGGCAAGACCTTGTGCTCAAGGAAGGCGACGTATGGTGCGGTCCAGTCGCTGGGCTCTATGACCATGGCGACTAGGGCAGGCTCGGGCTGCAGAAGTATCTCGATGTCGATCTCCTTGGGCGGGGAGACCAAAGTCCTATGGATGATGTCGAGGAATACACCCGCGGGTGGAATTTGGCGGGCCAACCCGATGCGGGAGAGAGTGTCAGCCTCCTCATTCTTGCGCCTATCGATCCACTCGACGGAGTAGTCGGTGAAGTGACCTCCCAGCTGGTCCACCGCTTGGCGGTATGCTATCATGGTGGGGGAGACAGTGTCACAGGTCCTAGCGACTTGGCCAGCGACAAGGTCGGAGTCACCTTAGCACCGTAGGCGATTGACGTTCATCTCCTTGGCGGCCCGCATGCCGTGAAGGAGGGCCTCATACTGGGCCATGTTGTTGGTGCAGGGCTTGAAGTCAAGGTGGAGCATGTAGCGGAGCTCATCGCCTTTGGGGGAGGTTAGTATGACCCTAGCTCCAGCGCCATACGCATTCTTGGATCCATCGAAGTGGAGCGACCAGTAATGGAGATATGGTAACTTCTCTGGTTATTGTGCTTCTTCCCAGTCGGTGAGGAAATCAGCCAAGGACTGCGATTTGATTGCTTTCGTGGCTCGTACTTGATGTTATGGACGCCGATTTCGATGGCCCACTTAGCGACTCACCCAGTCGCCTCGCGATTGCGGATGATGTCCTGCAATAGCGTGGAGGAGACGACCGTGATGGGGTGCTCCTAGAAGTAATGGGGGAGTCGCCGCTGGGCTCTGAAGATCACATACACCAGTTTTTAGTACTGCGGGTAGTGCTGCCTTGAGTCCGTTAGGACCTCGCTGATGTAGTAGACGGGACGCTGTACGGGGCGCTCCTTGCCCTCTTTTGGCCGCTCAACGACCATCACGGCGCTGATGACTCGAGTGGAGGCTGCGACATAGACGAGTATTGGCTCTTTGTCGATTGGGGGCATGGAGCAGCGGTGCCGCGAGCAGCACTACCTTGAGCGCCTTGAGCGTGTTGTCTGTTTCTTCATCTCATTGGAACATGGGGTTCTTGCACATTAGGCGGTAAAGAGGTGCCTTTTCATTGAGCCAGGGAATGAAGCGACTGAGAGCGGCGACTCGCCCGACCAGCTTCTAGATGTCATGCATGCACTCAGGTTTCCCGAGCCACGCAATGGTTTTGATCTTGGTAGGGTTTGCCTTGATGCCTCGCTTGGAGACCACATACCCCAGGAGCTATCCGATGGGCACGCCGAAGGTGCACTTTCCTGGATTGAGCTTGATCTTCTACCTCCACAGATTCACAAAGGTCTCGGCCAGATCGGCGAGCAGGTCGCTCTAGCGGGTGGATTTTAGCACCACATCATCGATGTAGACATGGATGTTGCGGCCAATTTGGCTCGCAAGGCACTCCTGCATGCACCTTTGGTAGGTCGCGCCGACGTTCTTGAGGCCAAATGTCATGGAAGTGTAGCAGAAGGCGCCGAATGGCGTGATGAACGTTGTTTTCTCCTCGTCCTCAACCGCCATTTTGATCTGGTTGTAACCATAGTACGCGTCGAGGAAGAATAGCGACTCCGATCTCACGGTCGAGTCAATGATCTGGTCGATGCGCGGTAGGACGAACTCCTCCTTCGGGCAGACGCTTGTCAAGGTTGGTGTAGTCGACACATTCTCCAGGTGTTGTTCTTTTTCAGAACCAGGACTACGTTTGCTAGCCACTTGGAGTACTTGATGGGCTGAATGAAGCCTGTGGCGAGTAGATTCTATACTTCTTCGGTGATTGCTCGGTGGCGCTCTTCATTGAAGGGCCACAACGACTGCTTCACCAGCGCACTTTGGGGTCGGCATTAAGTTTGTGCTCAGCAAGTTCCCTTGGGACACCAGGCATGTCAGATGGTTTCCATGCAAAGATGTCACGATTCTCACGCAGGAACCCGATGAGCGCACTTTCCTATGTGGGACTCATGTTCGTCCCGATGGTGACCATTTGGCTAGAGTCGCCTGGGACGAGCTCGACGATGTGGGTGTGCATGGTCGCCTCGAAAGTGGAGCCCCCAGTGGTTGGCTTCGTTAGGATGGTGGGGTCGTCCTTGTCGATGTTGCTCGTCTATTTCGTGAGCTCGTTCACGTGATTTGTCTCCATGGCGATGATAGTGTTGGCGAGCTTGGCGCCTTTGTCTTCGCACTCCACAGCCATGTTGGGGTCGCCGTGGACGGTGATGATGCCGCTTGGCCCCGGGAGCTTCATCATGTTGTAGGCGTAGTGCGGGGTCACCATGAATTTGGTGAACGCCTGGCGCCCCAGGACGCAGTGGTAGAAGCTGCGGAAGTTCACCAGCTCGAAGACGATCCGCTCGGTGCGGAAGTTTGCTAGTGTGCCGAAGGTGACAAGAAGTGTCACCTTGCCGATCGGGTATGCCTTCCAACCGGGGATGATGCCGTGGAAGGTGGTGAGTTTCGACTCGATCGCCAAATCCTAGAGGTGGAGCCTCTTGAATGTGTCCAACTACATGATGTTGATGGAGCTTCCGCCGTCCATCAACATCTTGGCAGCCAGTAGTTGGCCACTTTGGGCCTGACCACCAGGGCAACTCGCCCTGGGTACTCGTTCCTAGGCGCGTGATCTTGGCGACTCCAGGTGATGCTTTGCTCGGACCAGTTGAGGAAGCGGGGGATGTCGACCTGGGTCACCGCATTGACGACGACTACACGGGCGAGCGCCTTCTTCTCGTGTTTGGTGCCGAGCCCAGTGAAGGTGTGTAGCGAGCCGTCGGTGTTACCAAATCCGCCGGTGTTACCATTGTCCCTTGGTAGGTTTTTGTTGGGGTCGTCCCTTGCCCGCCTCGCCTTCTCGATCTCCTTCAGAGAATGGCAGTCTACGGTGGTGTGGATGGTGGGCTTCCCCTCCCTACTGTGGTAGACACAGGGCTGGTTGAGCAGGGTGGCGGGGTCGAATTTCGGCCTCGCCGCGTTGTTGGCGTGATAATTTCTGCTATCGCGGTAGTTTCCTCCATCACGGTAGTTTCCTCCATCGTGGCGGAATTTCTTCGGGTTGTGTTGCCTGTAGCCAGTGTTGGCGACGAATTCGACTCACTACGACGCTTGCCGGTGAGGCGAGTGTTGGTGTAGCGCATGTCGCGCTATCGCCCGTTGTTGTTGCCACTTGTGCGGCGTCTTCCCCCTGACTTGTCGTCGGAGTCTTGGTTGAGGTCCTCCTCCACGTAACACTTGGCGATCTCGAGGAGGTTGAGGATGTTGTTGAGCGTCTAGTAGACCCTTATGATCTTAGCGACCAGAGGCACATACCGGCACGCGTTCTTGAAGCAGTGGATCACCGTGTCCGGGTGGATGCCGGAGGCGTTTATCCACAGTTCCTGCCACCTCTGGATCTACTGGTGGGTCGACTCGCGTTGCCCCTGGATGCATCACTCTAGGTCCTCGATGGTGGTGGCGCGGGTGTAAGAGCCCTTGAAGTGCCTGACAAAGGCGTCGCACATCTCCACCCACGAGTCGATGCTATCCTTGGGGAGGGTGTTGATCCATTGCCTGCTCACTCCCTCCATCATCACGGGGAGGTAGCAAGCGGCGAGCAGGTCAGTGTGGCTGGCGATTCCCATCGCCATCAGGTACGTGTCCAGCCACACTGCTGGGTCATATGTTGGATCGTATTTTTTGATCTCCATGGGCACCTTGAAGTTGGCAAGGTACTTCTCGCCTCAGATCATTGGTCCGAAGCACTAAGGGCCGACTCAGCTGAGCGAGTCCCTTGGCTCGGGCTCGCCGCGGTTGGTGAGAGTGTGCCTCAAGTCGTTGGGCTGGCACGCCCACCAGGCCTGATTGTTGACGATGTGCGTCCTTGCATCGATGGGTTGGCTGTTGGTGGCGACCGTGTTGTTCGCAGGCCGCGGCTCGTTGGTGGAGAGAATGGGGTTGGCGGCTCGTGGTTGGTGCGACCGGGCTCAGGCAATGGGAAGTTGAGGGTGTTGGCAACAGTTGGAGGGCCGCTTGAGGCTGCCCTGCTTGCCGATGAGCGGGAATACATCCGCCCCCGCAGGTCGACTCTAGCGGCTTGCTGCTCGAAGGCCTTGGAGAGTAAGGCCTTGGCATACTGGATCTGCAGTGCACCATCTCCTTGGATGCTGAGGTGGGAGACTGCAGCGTCTGCCATGACAACGTTGTCCATCGGGGTGGAGTACAACAGGAGCCCGTTGACGTCACGGGCTTGCGGCGAGATGATGATCCGCGGCTGGTCCGATGGAGGCGCGTGGCCTATGGGTGGCGGCGGGGCTCCGGTCGCAGGTGCTCTGGGTGGAGGGCAGTTGCTGCCGCCGGGCGGCGCACAGTATTCGCGCTCGGCCGTGTGCGCGGGATCGCTTTCGTCATTGAAGTTCAGGACAAGGCCCTGGACGTTGGAGTGCAGGCGGGTCCTGATGCGGCACTGATGGTAGAGCGACAGCTCCTGTGCCATTTGCCGCTCGAGGCGGAAATTTTCGCGCTCGGCCTGCTCCTTGCACATCGCCTCTTCTAGGCGCAAGCGTGCTTCCTCCACCACCATCACCATTGCGATCGGCGGGATCAGCGTGGAGAATGGATCTGGCAGGGCGGTCATGCTGCCAGCCATGTAGATTTCGTTGAAGCGATTGGATCTAGCGCGGAAGTCCTTAGGAGAGTTTGAGCCGGAATTGGAGTCGAAGATCCCGAGGATGGAGGGGTCCTCGAAATCCTCAGGGTTGGACACCCGAGTGATGGAGTCCTCCCGTGATGTGGCGGTGATGGATCCGGCGAACGAGGCAGGGGTCGCCGAGTCGACGTCGTCATGGAGAGCCGCGTCGTCCGCAGCGGCATCAGTCTCGGCCGCATTACTGGCGGCCGAGTCGTACTCGGTGGCGAGGTGGCTGATGGAGCGGATCTGGTCGTCCGAGAGCAAATCTTGGTGTGGTGGCGATCCGCTAACGATCATCATTCCTGCCGGGTCGACTGCGTGGCTGAAGCCAACGAACTAGTTGATGGTGCCGATTGGCATTACCACGCTACGCGTGATCGGGCGCGACACCGGGATGTAGTTGCTGGGCAGGATATGAAGGATCTCGCCGCTGGCGATCATACGGCCAATGGCGATCGACCAATTGATTGGCAAATAGGGTCTCGCTAGCGATTGATAGGATTGAGGGCAAGAGCTGGCGGCCATCTGTGAAGCAAGATGGGGGCAGAGACACATGAGTTTACCCAGGTTCGGCCCCCTAGAGGGTAAAGACCTACTCCTGCTAGATTGTATTAGTGGCAAGCGAGTTACAGGGGTGACGAGCTTGGCGGCTAGGCAGCGAGTCGCTTGAAGGGGTGTATGATGGAACATGTCTACAAAGGGAACCCTAGGGGGGTTTATATAAGGAGTACCTCGCTAGGGTTTACATATATACAACCGAACCGGTCAAGGATTCAGAGGGTTTGACCTAATCCGACTTGGCTTCGGCTACGCTTCTAGGCCTCCAGCTTCTAGTCACCAGGCTTGCTTTCAGTCGCGTTCCTGTCGCCGTCTTGCAGGCCCACTCGCAAGGCCCCTGGTCCAGTCGAAACGTCCTGCTGGGCATACCCCATTTGGCATATCCCCATCAGGGATCGCGGCGGGATAGCGAGGTAGGGTCCAATCGACTGGAGTAGAAGCACATCTTTTGGGCCCGTTGCTACAGCGGCATCATCAACCGGGATATCTAGCTGAGCATGATGTCTAGGCCAGTTAAGCCGGTGGTGACGAGGGACCGCATCTGCTACAACATCGCGTCCAACTCCGCCTTCTCGCCGTGGATCTTTAGATCCCAGTTCTGCCGGGTGGACTCCACATCTTGGAAAGCCGATAGGAAGATCTGATCGACCTCGGTGATGTTGTGGACATAGAAGTATGACTGCTGCCAACATCGGACTGTGTCATGGAGTTTGAACTTCGAGTAGTCGGTCTTCATGCGGGAGTAGATGGAAGCACCACTGTAGGGGACCAGCGGGCTCTAGGAGAACTGGACTTGCAGCCGGCATGGAACAACCGGCAGAAGAACCCGAGATCCGGCTGGATCCTGAGGTAGCTCTCGTAGAAGGCATCGAAGTGCGCGAGGATGCTGATGGCGTTGGCGCCGAGGTGGTGGAGGCATGGGTCAAAGAAGGCAAGGAACGTTAGAAGAAAGGGGTTTGCTGGGAGGGCAAACCCGTGGGCGAGATGGGAAAGGAAGATCACCCGCTCCCCCTCCTGGGGGTGCGATGACTCCTCTTCCAGCGGCGCGAGCCACACCACCACCTCCGTCTCCGGAGGTAGCACCCACGTCGCACGATACTTGGCGATGTGGTCCTCCGTCATGGACAAACCGCACCAGGCACCGCGCTCGGTCGCCATCACCTCCTCATCAGCCATGGTGGCGGGTGCTGAGAGGCGGGGGCCCGTGTTTCTAGCAATGCTAGACGGACGGTGCAGCGATCCGGTGACAAATAGGCAGGAGCAACAAGGGAGCAGGCAGAGCACGCAGGGGAAATGGCGAAGGCAAGGTGCGGAAGGGGGAGAACTGCTCCCCTGGGCGGTATTTAAGCCCAGGGGAGGGCAACCATCTGAGTCGTCGCGTGGCGCCCGCTAGGCCAAACAACAACTCCACCAACGGCTCCAGATCCCCTGTGCCGGCACCACACGCGCAAAGGCTCCCGGGGTGGAAACCGAAGCGGCAAGTGGCGGTTGCCCAGGCAACATGTGTGACATGTGATGGGACGCAGCGCTGCACGTGGTAGCGCAATGATAGCGCATGCGCATGTGGCCAGCGTCAGCACTAACGTCACGGTAGCGCAACCGTCATCCTACAACCGGATACAAAATTGAAACGCAAGAGGGAGCACGCATACATTTCACCTAAGGGCGAAATCCACATGTGCTCGAGGGATAGTGTTGGGGGGATGACCCCAGGGTACCCTGGCTGGATAAGAACAAGGGCAGACGGCTCACGTCCGACTAGAAGATTATAGCCGGATGCATGCGCCTTATCCTGGCTACCCGCCGGTAGCCGGAACAAGGAAGGGCGGCAAGATACAAATCCGGCTACACGGGTGTAACCAAACGCAATCAAGAGGACAAGATGACATGCTGCATAGTGCACGGTACGCCCTAGTATAGCGACAAGACTCACCACTACGAGGCCATGCCAAAGACTTTGCGGGTGACGCAGGCATAGTGGCCGGTTGCTGACGACAGGCTTCGACGACATTCACTTTACCCACGATGACCCACACGGCGTGTACCTTCGACATGATAGATACTACCAGATACTCTAGATGACCAGCTAGCTGGGGCCTGCCTGTGGGACCCGCCATCCGGCCTGGCGAGTGAGACTGTTGCCCCTTTGCCTATATAAGGAGTGGCAAGGTTCTCGTAGCAAGGGTTGAGCATTTAAGAGGTAGCTAGTTCATACAGGTCGAGTAGCAGGTGTACTCTGTATTCTACCCCTAGTTAGACCGACAGGAGTAGGATTTTTACCTCACCGCGAGGGCTCCGAACCTAGGTACTTCCTATGTCTCACTACACTCTCTCGTACCCAATCCGTTGCGGACACTGTCGAGAGCTTTCCTGCTAGTCCCAACACCTCTATCTAGCCTTCTTAGGCACTACCGTTCCCAATCAACTACAGTAAATATTTCCTAAGCATGCAAAACATCTATCATTGTGGTTTCATTTATTCTCAAGGCAACATGCAAAACTAGACATAAAACTAGACAAAGATGCTCCAAGTTTCTATGATCATTCTATGTTGCTCAAAAAACAAAGTTTAGAGGTTTGCAAACCAAGAGTTTGATAGGTCCAGTGGGGTGCCTTGGGCATCTCCAAGCTTATGGTATTCACCATTCTTGGATAACTCTTAGTGTGGTGTTCCTCCATTCCCTATCAAAAAACTTTAACACAAAACTTTCTTCCATTTCTTTTCTATGGGGTGACATTAGTGGTACAAACATATAGTTCTAGCTGTGATAAAAGCCCCAATTAAATTTTTGTTTTAAATGTCCATAGAGTTACTTAAGTTGCCAATATCCATAAAATATCAAAATACTCAAAAAATAATCAAATCAAAATTCAAAAATGCCACTCTTGCAACAAAAGATATTCTGTCTAGAAAAACAGAAGCTGCAAAATGTATTTATTTCGCCCACTTAAACATGTGAGGAATTTTAGCCAATGTTTGTGCATATAGAAGATGAAAAGTTGTAACTTCAGCAGAAAATTTATCTCAATCTGAGTTACATAAAAAATCATAAAAATTATTCAGTAAATAGAAGCGTGCATAAATTTTCAACTCCAAATATATGTTCCAAGTTTTAACATCCAAAATGGTTAAAACTTAGTACTTTATTTTTTTAAATAAAAAAAAATACAAAAACCTTTATTTTAACAGAGAACAAATGTCCAAAAACCTAAAACACAAAAGAAGGAAAAAAACCAAGAAATAATCAAGAGAAGCTAACAAAGAAGAAACAAAACTCTGTTTGTTAATTTTGTTTTATGGAAAAAAATGAAATGCAAGAAGAACACAAAAATGAAAAAGCATAAAATATTTTTATTGTTTAGATTTTATTAAAACAAGAACCAAATGGAAAAAAACATAAAATATTTTTTGTTGTTTTTGTTTTAAGGAAAAACAAGAAGCAAACAAGAACCAAATGAAGAACCATAAAATGTTTTAAAGTTTTCAAAACAATAGGAAAGAAGAAGCAAAAAGAACCAAATAAACATAAAATCTTTTTGGTATTTTGTTTTTATAAATAATATGCAAAATAAGATCAAAACAAAACAAAAAGGTAATTCCAACATGTTTCCACAAACATACAAACAAAAACATGAAGGTAAAAACATGAGTTTGGAATGATATTACTTGAAATACTTGAAAGAAGAGGGGGATGAATGGGCATCCCCAAGTTTGTAGTATTGCTAATTCTTGTCCTCTACTTCTTTCTCATCATGTCATGTCACTCATCTCAAACAAATAAATATTTTCATCTTCATGTTACTTCAATGCCTAGAAAATGGTTAGTTCTCCAAACAAATGATATAATAGTTTCTACCATGATGCAACCTTTAGTAGTTATTTGGAAACCATTTTATTCAAAAAGCTAATATATTACAAAAGAGACACTCTTTTTATTTTGTTTTTATGTGGGGAAGTTTTAATGATGTAGACTTTGCAATGGTTTCATTGGCATGAACAACACATGCTCAAGGTCGACCCCAACTTCTCCATTGCCCATGCTTCTCATTTGCTCTCCCAAATTTTATATTTAGTTAAAATCTTACACTAATTGTTAAATAATAGTAGCTAAAGTTATTTTTACATGTTACATGGATATCAAGGAGTGCTCACATAGAATAGTATTTCAAAGCATATGGAGCACACCATAAAGCACATAGACATTAACATTTAAGTCTAACTTTCTTCCTATGCATTGGCATTTTATATATGAATAAATAGCCGCAAGGTTGTGGTATCCAAGGCACATAATGATCAGTAGGTTGCATAAATAGAATGGAAACATAAAGATGGTTTTTACTATTGGGTTTGCAACATAGAAAACAAAAAATTTCCTACAATGGGAACTACTAAGAACCAAGATCTATCTACCTAGATACATGCAACAAGTGGATATAAATCCATAGATATCATACCCTTGAAGACCGACAAAGTGTAAAGAGATTGGACTCGCGGATGATGTAGTCGATCGCTTGCCGATCTCAAGATCGAGAGGAAGTCCTAGCGCCGCAAATCAGCAGCGCATCCGTGCTCACACACACGTCCGGTCCACCGAGCAACCTCCACCTCCTTGCTCTGGTGATGCAGCGGAAGGAGCAACTCCTTTCAGACGAAAATCCACCGGGAATATGTATCTCGCTAATCCGAGACCATGGGGAATAATTCTAGAGGAGGAGAGAGATCCTTCACGAGGAGGTGTGCTTTGTGAGGAGGAGAGGGGGGCCTTTTATAGGGGAGAGGGGGAAGCCCCTCCCATGGTCGGCGGCCAAGGTGGTGCCCCACCTCTTCCATCATTCATGTGGTGGATGCTCCACTCACATAAACATGCCTCCACTCACACTTCCACTCACATGCATTAAATTTCCACCAAATTTAATGCAACTCTCATTTAATGAAACTCTTTTATTTATTTTATTCAGAATTTTGTTAATTACTTTAATTAACAAACATTCACATAAAACCCCCTGCAATATTTCAATATCACATACATAACCAATTTCAACAATTTCACCCGAAATAATTCCGGTGTCCATTGAAATAATCCCAACCCTTTGCAATCCTTTTCTCTGGAACACATTTGCTCCAAATGGTGTTGGTATCCCTTATGTGTGTCATCCTACAGTTCACGAATAATGTAGACATGATCGAGACCCTTCTCCGATAAATAATCAGTAGCGGGACTTGGAGATCCATACTAACTCCCACACATTCAACGATGACTTTTGTGATCGTGAGAAACTTTAACGTTAGTAACTAAATCCCTTTGTCTCACGATATATTACATGTCCGAGATTGGATCATCGGTATCTCAATACCTAGTTTGATCTCGTTACCGATATGCACTCTTTTCTTGTTCCCGTGATATAACATTCTAGTGATCACATCACTTTCTTGAAAGCTATCTTAATGTGATATCACCGAGAGGGCCTAGAGTATATCTGTCCATAATCGGGATGGACAAATCCCACTCTTGATCCATGAGCCTCTACATAACACCTTCGGAGTATCTGAACCCACCTTTATAGTCACCCTGTTACTTTGTGTGACGTTTGATGTTATCAAGTTACTCTTCTAGTGTTAGTGATTGACATGATCTCATGGTCTAAGGACTAGAATTACTTTGTATGATGTTATAGAAATTTAAACACAATGACTTTGATCATATTGCTATACTTCGGATGAATGTTCATCACATCATTCCACCAATGCTGTGACCTTGTTATTAACAACATCCAATGTCCATGATCAGGAAATCTTGATCATCTTGTTAATCAACGAGCTAGTTTATAAGAGAGGCATAACTAGGAACCCTTTATTTGTTTATTAAACACACATGTATTAACGTTTCCAATCAATAAAATTATAGCATGCAACATAAACATCTATCATATACTTGGAATATGATAATAACAACTTTATTATTGCCTCTTAGGGCATATTCCCTTCATTTATCTCTACCTCTTCCATAATTATTGCAAGCATAAAAAGAAAACTTAATCTCTTAGTTTTGAATAGATTCACCATATAAAGAGAAGTCATCTAATGAGCATAATGGATCATCCAACTTAATTATATCACTTTCATCCTACCATATATTACACATTGTTCCACACAGAGGACTACTAGGAAATGAAAGATCATCATCATTTTAAGAAGAGTTATTTATGGGAATTTGTGTGTTACCCTTGTTGGGAGTAGGATATGGGTAGCTACTCCTTTCTTCCTCCACTTTTTCTTCTTTCTCTTCTATCTCCTTTTCTTTGGGATGCGTGGGCATCCCCAAGCTTAGACTTTTATCATCTTCTTCCCTAACACTTTCATCATGATTTCTTGCATTCAAAAAATTAGTGCCCAAGGGAATATTCAAGCTTTCAACATATTTGACTAGCATATCATACACATCATTGTGAGAGTTTTCCATTATATTTTTTTTGGGTTTTAATTTTATATGCAAGGTAATAAAAATAAACTAGCAATGCAAAGAAGAATAGAAGCGTAGCGCTATGTTCCCCGGCAACATCGCCAGAAAAGTATCTTGATAACCCCCAAGTGTAGGGGATCACCGTAGTACAATTCGATAAGTATTTGAGTGTCGAACCCACAAGGAGATGAAGGTAAACTATCTATTCTCTAAAGCCCTATAACCCACTTATATGGACTTTTATGCAAAGCTAGGATCTAGAGTGTGTATGTGTGGTTGTTTTTACTATTAACTAGAATGCGGTAAATTCTTGGAAGTAATTACTATGAATAAACTAGTGCAAGTAAAATAGATCTAGTGAAGTGGAGTGATGACAAGTTTTATCAAGGGAGTAAATGTTTAGGAAAATTGTTGTTTCATTCATTTGGTTGTCACAATTAGTGAAACACATATTATAGCTAGATGCATCAGTACTAAACACAATAAAGCATAAAGAAATCGATGATTAAAATCCCAAGGCACTATAATCTAGAGCAACAATATGATTAATTAAGGACATGTGTCTAGCAGCTGACACTCCTAACCATCCGATCTAACTTATATGGATAAAGTCTATTGTTTCTTCTGGATGGAGCCCTAAATCACCGAGTAGTCAAGTAAATGAACTACCACACACCCTAGTGATTGGTACCTAAGCCAAGTTAATGTGCTAACAAGGGATTCATTAATACAAATATGTCCAAGGACCGCTTTAAGTTTTAAGGTCCCCAATATATTCCCTGTTAATTAACCATGAATTAATATAGCATGCATATAAGACTTCGAACACGGTTTCTGTTCAACTCCCTCCGTTCCTCCTCCTAACAACATGTAACGGTGATAACCTTATGCATCCCTCAACATATGTGTGCACTTATATATCAGTACATAAGACCACCATAGAAGATAACAAACTTGTATGCAATCAAAACGAACTAGATCACAATTGCCATGAACAATCACTACTCAAACATCAACATAGAGATACAATAGATCGTGGTAAAGTAAAATATTGCCAAATACATCATGTTTGCCAAGAGATTACAGTAGGTATATGGAGGGGATCTCACTGTAGATGGTGATGGATATGTGCCTCTACAAGGGGGAGATGCGGCCACGCGAGGAGAGGAGGTGGCGCTGGCGGCAGGGAGGCATTTGCGCCCTCCTATGGCGACGGCTGCGCTTGAGGAGCACCACCCCTTTGCCTCTTTCTTCCTTGTAGCTTCTTGGTGATGTAGATGATCCCTCCCCCTTGTAGATGGAGGTCAAGGGGGAGGCAAATTCGTGGCTTGTGGTGGCTTCCCCTAAAAATAGGGTTTCCCCTCAATATATAGTGGTGGAGGCTTCACCGGGGATATCGGATCAAAACCTTGGATCCAAGGGCTCTTGGGAACCTCTAGAACCTTCATGGTGACTCCTAAAAAGGACCACAAGTCTCCAAATTCGTGGCTTAGCCAAATTGATCTCATATGGAAAGATCTGGAGTCAACCACGTCACCAACTTCGGAATCGCGAAACTACTTCTATACCCTTCAGTAATCGGGGATTTTCTGGAGCGTCAGAACTCCGATTTGAACGATTGTTGACTCTACATCGTACGAATTTAAATTATCCACAACTTTCATGTTGATCACCTTTTCATTTGACGTCATCTTAAAGCTATTACGAGTCCATATTTAAAAAGTGTTCAGCAGGACAGATTCGAGGAAACTCCAAATACCGCCATATTGAACGATTTTTTTCCATATTCATTTTTTAAAACAAGAACTTGTGCACTTTTGCAACTATTAGTAGGTTAGTCCAATAAATATAATAAAGTTGCAAAATAATAAGCATTTTAGCACAATAAACTACAAAGTTCATGTATGCATTTTGCATGCATCAATTACTCATGATGCCCATATCTAGAAACAAATGCTATTTTGGGACCATATTTTGGCTTGATCTTGATTTAATGGTAACCTGATCATAGATCAATCTTGGAAAATACTCCTACTCCCTTGACTTGATCAAACAAATATTAGATTCTAGGTAGTGGATACTTGTTCTTGATG
Organism: Avena eriantha; assembly: GCA_910589775.1. Lineage (NCBI taxonomy): Eukaryota > Viridiplantae > Streptophyta > Magnoliopsida > Poales > Poaceae > Avena > Avena eriantha. The sequence continues at coordinate 535,892,004 of OU342743.1, read as the reverse complement.
GTGACATTATTCAGATTCCTATAATCTCCATACATACTCCATCCTCCATCACATTTGTTCACAAAGATTACTGGTGTTTCCCACGAAGATACACTTTCTTGAATAAATCCTCTACTAGCCAAATCATCAATTTGTTCCTTATTTTCCACTAATTCCTTAGGACCTGCCTTGTATGGTGCGTGTGCAATCAGTGTTGTACCATGTATTAAATCAATGGTGAATTCTATCTCCCTATCTGGTGGCATTCCTGGTAGTTCAGCTGGAAAAACATCCATAAACTACTATGTCCTTCATGGTAGTCACAATGAGATCTGTGTAGTACATGTAACCACATATCATAATGACATGTTCTTATTTTATATGAGTTACTAACACTGTACCCCTGCCATTAAAATGGCCATTGGTTTTTCTAACGATGCACACCTTATCCCAAATTGATCAATGAATTCCTTGCAATGAATGAATTAGTAGCTCCGATGTCAAATAATACTTTGTCGGGATGAGTAAGAATACTGAGCGTACCTATCATGGCAGTATCAGAATTGGTGACCTCCTCTAGAGTAGTACAATTCATCTTTTGATATATCTTTCCTATCTTCCCATTATTATTCATTCCATAGTTTCTGACTCTAGACTGTTGTCCTCCACCTCCGTCGGGTTTAACGCCTCCCTTAGTTGAACAACCACCTGATGGTGTCCACTTACGCCTTGCGGCATCTCTTGTTGTTCTTGGTTTCCGGCTTGGTGGTGAAGATGTGGTAGTTTCCCACATGGTAAGGGTAATCATAATTGGCCTCCTCCCGTCAGTGCTAATGTTCTCGGTTATCCAGCGGGCCTTCGGCTAGGGGAGGCATAGTTGGTGGTGGGAGTCCACCGGCTTCAGCCATTCTTTGGGTCCATCTACACTAGCAGGTCCTGTGCATAACCGGCTTGTTGCCACCGCTGTGGAAATTGCATGGCCCGTCAAGGATTGACTCGATGGTATAACTGGGTCTTGGTGGCCGGTCATTTGGCTTCTGCCTCCGGCTGCCTCCAGCAGTCGGATCCTCCTGAAGTGCCGCCGCTTTCTTAGAGCCAACTAGTTATCCAGCTGCTCATCTTTCCTTTTGACTTAGCGGTTGCCATGGCCGTGCCGCCTGGAGTTGTGGTGGTGCTCACCCGGCTGGCACCAGGCAACCGAGTTATCAACAATAATTTTCCCTTAGTCATCCACCACTATGGCTTTCTTCATTGCCGAGTCGGCCGTGGCATATTTGTGGGCAATGGCCATGGTCTGGGGATCCACCTGGCTAAGCTTGTGCTTGAGCATGGTGCCGTCTTGGCAACCGTTGGTGAAGAAGTCAATCGCCTGGTGTTCGCGCACCCTGATGAGTGCATATTTGCATCATGTTTTATATTATTATTTTGCCTTGTAGATGTAGGATCTTGGTATTTTACAGTGTCCGTGCACATGTTTTATGTCTATTTTCACCAGGATCAGGACATATGATGGATACAATGGACAAAATTCTTGGAGCAGTTATACTGGGGAGAAAAGGAGCCAAAAATAATGTAAATCGCTTATTTGGGAGATATCAATAATACCAGAAGAAAACCCGAAGCGAACAAGGTGTACAGACGGTTTAATGACCAACTATATGGCGGGAATAAATTTTCCGGCCGTATAGTTCCCACCGTATAGTTGGCACCGCCACCGCCTCCTCAAATAGTTTCACCCCGTGCAACTGGATCGAAAATACACCATACAGAACACCCATAAATCACCGAAACCTCACCTCTGAAAGGCATCTAGATGGGGAACTCGTCCACTGGGGATCCATCTTCGCCCTGCATAGATCCGGGAGGCTAAGGCATCGATCTTCATTATCAACCGCTGCATCACCACCATCTCCATCCATCCCATCTACATCTTGTCTATATCTTGTTGTAATTTTCGTACTGCTGTGGATTTATACAAGTACTTTTCATCTATGATAGATTCTATTGTTATTGCCATAATGTTTATTGCCTCCATGTCTGAGTAGATTATTAGTTCTTGGGGAGATGGAGAAACCCTAGTATGACATTGAAATAAGATAAAGTTTTTTATGATATCCATTGCTATGACCATGTGTTAGATTGTCTTCATATTGTTGTTGAGATAAGTCGACCTCTCAATATTTGCCTCTCATGGGGACTTAATGCACTACTAGGGAAAAGCCTAATGGAGGCGCATATGAAAAGCCATTAGTCGCATTATGGATGCGACTCGAGCGCCACGAATCAAGTATTTGTTACCCGAGTCGCATATGAGATGCGCCTCCTATAACCTATATATGCGAGGCGCATATCAATATGCGCCTCCTATACATCTCATATGCGACTCTAGTAAGTATTAGATATGCGCCTCCCATAAGTTTACATATGCGCCTCTAATATGGTCACAAATGCGACTCAAATATCAATTTCAAATTTTAAATTTTACAAAACCACAATACAGTGTAGAATACACAGTATATAGGTATTATACAATCAATAACAGTATAAACAACACATAATTTTCAGAAAATTGCATCACACATCAACACTAATACAAGTACATCACTAATACAATTATATCACACATCAACTTGAATTAATCCGCGACATACGAGAGTTCACACATCAACTAACTAGAGCATACATCACACACACAACACCAAGTTCACATCTCTCGGGGGACCGATCGAGTACAAGTTCACAATCGCATTATAACTACATGCACGGCAGAGATCTCTAGCTAGGTGAAGTAGAGCACACAACCTACTACAATGAAGAGCAAGGTGGTGATAACGACGAAGTTCCTCCACTTCTTCCTCCCGTGCTTCCTCCACTTCTCTTCCGCCACCTCTCTACTCTTGTAGCCTTTGTAGCTGTTGCCCAAGAATTCGTTCACTTGCTTCTGGCAGTCTTCCCACTCCTCGTACACACCTAGAACCTTGCTGACGTACACGACATAACACTTCTTCACCATCTCCTATACACAAGATAGATGATATTATCTATGTCAGTGGAAAGCAATAGTAGTTCACAAGATAAGATCATGCATATATATGGGTGCAACAATATGTAAGAAATCACGTTCTAATCATCGGCATTTCGAAGAAAGACAAAAAAAGAAAACCAAGAATGACTTGCATTAGTGCCTCATACTTAGGTTGGGCATGGAAATAACAATGCTCGCTGTTTGATCTTGTGTGGCAAGTAGAGTACATGCCCAAATTACTAGTCTCCTTGGCACACGAGATCAAATAGCGGCATAGTCATACACATGACGCCACAACACGTTCTAATCATCAGCATTTCGAAGAAAGACAAAAAAGGGCAAACTAAGAATGACTTGCATTAGTGCCTCATACTTAGGCTGGGCATGGAAATAACAATGCTCGATGTTTGATCTTGTGCGGCAAAAGTAGAGTATATGCCCAAATTACTAGTCTACCTGGCACACGAGATCAAACAACGGCAGTCATATACATGATGCCAAAACATGTTCTAATCATTGGCATTTCGAAAAAAGACCAAAAAAAGCAAACCAAGAATGACTTGGATTCGTGCCTCATAATATTCGTATCGCTAAAGACAAAAGAAGAGAAATACTTACACGATTCATATAGCATGGGCATGATATGTCAAGTGGCAAAGCAAGGAAAGGATTCGGTCTCCACGGCAACGACTCATTTCTAGTTTGGTGTGTCTAAAGGAGTCGTTGTCGTGGACCCAGAACCCTTTCCTTGGCTTGCCACTTAACATATTATGTCTTATGTATATGAATCTCAAAAATCAGTGGTAGTGGCGTCCTCGCCATCGGCATCATCCCCCATATCCTCATCGGATGATGTATCCTCGTCCTCCATCTCCTCTACCTCCTGCGGCATGAATTCGGAGTTCGCTTGTAATTCCATCTCATCCAAATGCTCCCAATAGGCCTTCTTTCTAGAAGTGTCCACCTCGGCATCGTGTTGTCCACTACCCAACATATCTAAACACGAAAATAAATGGAACTAATAAACACCAGAATTCAAAAAAAAATTGGGCATGACCTTTGCTAATTTTATAGACCTAGGAGTGCTAGAAATTCTCCGGAATAGAAATGAATCAACATTCCGACAAAACATTGGCATCTCAAAAAGAAAAAACCCATACAACATCTATTACCATTACTTTTCCCTTTAGATTATATGAAATCGAGTCACGTTCTCCTCCTCCTCCAATCTATTTTAGAAAGTATGCATATGACATATTCCACAAGCCAACTTTAAGCCAAACAGAACCAAGTAATTCTAAGAATGCCACAGCATCAAAGATGCATCCTTTGCAATACCATATACTCCACCCAGCATGTTACCAACAAGTACTTATCGACCCAATTCTAAGTATGCATTAACAACATCAATACCATATACTCCACCCAGCATGATCATCCTTTGCAATGCTAACCTGTACAGAACATGCTGCCCCCTTTAATACAGTTCAGGACTTGGTCCAGGCATTCAATATACTCCCACAACATGTTACCGACAAGCACCTATCGACCCTGGAGATAAACCGGATAGAATTCATGGAACTAAGGTCCATCTATGATGAACTATATCACAAAACCTAACATAAGCAATTAGACAGAGTTCATATATGTGATGAACACAACCACATACTTAATCTAGACATAGGTATTTCCTCACTAGGATCACAAAACACATGCCCTCGAAATCTATCTAGCAATTCAACCAACACAGCAAAATCATCTCCAAATCCTAAACCTATACTAGCTAGAACCTTAGCAAGAAGGCTGGTCACAGAAAAATGATACCTTGTCGTAGATGTGGTAGACAACCTTGTTGTAGATGAAGCAGGGGAGGGAGAAGGGTGGCTCCTCCTTCTCGCATCGGCAGGTCGCAGCGCAGCTCTTCTTCTCCTTCTCGCGGCGGCAGGCGGCGGAGCTGCTCTTCTCCTCCTCCTTCTCGTGGCAGTGGGCGGCGGAGCATCTCTTCTCCTCCTCCTTCTCGTGGTGGCTCTTGTGGAGGCTGAACTGACATCAACTTACAAACTTACGCGAGTCAAATCTAAGCAGGATGCGCCTCTAGTACAAACTTACGCGAGTCAAATCTAAGCAGGATGCGCCTCTAGTACAAACTTACGTGAGTCGTATTTGGGAAGAACGTGAAGGAAATATGCCCTAGAGGCAATCATAGAGATGATTGTATTTCATGTGTATCCATGAGTTATTATAATGTTCCTTGAATATCCATATACCAGGCAACTTGTATTGATTGGCAATTATGTGAATTGTTTGTGAAACTCTTTACTTGTATGGTTATCTAATAATTGTCCCTAGTCGGAGTTCATGCGAGGACACACGTGAATATTAGACTAGCACATCGATTGGTTAATGACTATGTTTCGCAAGTCATTGACATGGAGATGTCAAACCAATGATGTGGACACATGTTATGAACATGGGGTTGGACTGACCCAACATGAGACTAGCAATAATACTTGCAGCTCTCTCTACACATCGTGTACATTTTGTCCTTAGACCTGAGATTGTCGCATGTACTTGAGATGTGGATCGACCTACTTTGGGGCTATCAAACACTACTCCGTAACTGGGTAGTTATAAAGGTAGCTTTCGGGTTTGTCCTGATACATGCTGCAAGGCATCGGTCAATCAAGATGGGATTTGCCCCTCTCTACTTGAGAGAGATATCTCTGGGCCCCTCGAGTGATCGGATCCAGAAATGCATGGCCGTGCTACATATGGTTAAGAGTTAACCTAGTAAAGGGATTCTGAATCACAGTATCGAGAAAGAGAGGTCAGCTTAGAGCTAGACCAAATATCGTGAGGCAAAGGGAAAGACATGTACTCAACCTTGTGATGGTTCGTCCGAATGATCTTTATATGCGTTTAGGAGTTGGCACGTCTTGCTAGAGGCCGCTACCAACTATTGACGGAGTAAGTGTACTCGCGTCATGTCTATACGTGTATGAACCTATAGGGTCACACACTTTAGGGGCTGGAAGCCTAATGAGGATTGGATCCGAATTAGACCAGGCTTAGGCTGCTAATGGGCTGCTAATGTAGAAGCCCACCAGGGATGCCTATATAAGAGGGAGTAAGGCGAGCTGAAAAAGGTGAGAGCATTCCACCTAGCCGCCACTCCTCTTCCGCCTGTGTTGCACGCGCAGACCTAGCAGTCTGGCGTGTGACGACTTCTACTCCGGACGTGTGGATACCTCGGAGGTGCTGCATCTGTAGCACTTGGACGAGCCGCGCAAAGGGGAGCTGCTCGTGGGACGAGGACGAGGAGGAGACGTAGAACATCTACACTGCCGCAACGTGCTTCATCGAGTTCCGCACCTGCGCGTCTAGCGGTAATCCCGTGATCTATGACAATAGTATTCCTGGTTGACGCGGTAGAAATTTTTGATTTTACGCTAGTGTAGCCTACCCGTTACCCTTCAGAATGCGACTCCAGTATGATGTTACGCGAGTCACATCTGGGAAGAAAGCAACTCCAGTATGATGTTACGCGAGTCACATCTAGGACGGATGCGCCTCCAGTATAACATTCGAGGCCCTAGTCAAATAGAATACATAGGCAATTTATATCACAAAACCATTGCTAGCTCAGTGGCTAGACACCTTGTCTCCCTTGGCCACCTAGGTTCGAATCCTGGTGGCCACTTTTTTGAACTTAAAAAAATATGAACTATAAAAATAGTGTAAATATTTTAAATATCCAAAAAATAGACTATTTTTGGAACTTAAAAAAAACAAATATGAACTATAATTTTTTTCGATACATAATATTGTGAAACCAATAGAAGTGATAATTAAGAATGTTTCGATACATAATATTCCATCCAATTAGCATACAAAAGAGATAATTAAGAATGTGTCGATACATAATCGTCGGTGCTAGTTATTAGCGTTTCTTGTTGACAATTATCTTCTTGCCCTTCTTTGTCGCGGTTGAATAGGTTAGGTCCGGAACATCTTCACTTTTTCTTTTGAACGGGAGTCCTTTCTTAGGTAGGCTTGTGGTGTATGGTGCTTGGTCGCCATATCCGTCTTCCATCTTCGGGTCGCCGTACTGGTCAAAGTCTTGCTCGTTGGCGACTCCATTTATTCCGATGATGTTCCTTTTGCCTCTCCTAACGATAACCCGACTAGGCTTTGACGGGTCGGTAATGTAGAAGCATTGGTTGACTTTACTATCCAAAACCCATGGCTCATTTCTCGCGGGTACGCTCGCACCGGTGGTCTTTGACTTTGGAGGTATAACCATGGTGGTGAAATACCGGTCTTCTTTTTCGACGCTCTTGGCCCACCTGACACGGAACATCGGCACCTTCTCCGTAACGTAGTCCAACTCCCATATCTCCTCGATCCTTCCGTAGTATCTTTCTGGGACATCATCGGTGTAGAATATCCCCATTACCCCTGAGTTCTGGTAATCGTAGTTATTGTCCTTCTATTGCCCTCCGAAGACTCGCCCTGCGGTGGACTATCGAGAACCTTCTTCCTAAACCACTGCGTGAAAGCAGAGTTGTGCTCTTTGATTACATCTTCGTCCGTCCTCACCAGGCCATAGTTAGCACACTTCTTCTTGATAAATTCTTTGTGCTCATGTATATATGGATCGACCACTTGCAGGTGTTGTAACACGACCAGGTTTGCTCTTTCAAAGTCCTTGGTTCGCTCCTCGAAGTCGACATGCTTTTCGTGCTGACCTTCGTGGTGACCCCATCCAACGAGCCTCCCAAGATGCTTGTTGAATGGCAAACCAATAGGGGTCTCGATTTGTAGAAAGTTCGAGCACAAAGAGATGCGCTCTTCGGCCAGGAAGCCGTTTGCTATGCTTTCATCTAGACGGGACCTGTTACGAACGTATCCCTTGATGTTTCCATTCATCCTTTCGAACGGCATCATGCTTCGCAGAAACAGAGGCCCGAGTTGGATGATATCCTCCACGACATGGAGCAGCAGATGAAGCATGACGTTGAAGAATGCGGGAGGGAAGTAGATCTCAAGCTCGCATATTATCACCATGATCTCCTCATGTAGCCTCGTGAGCTTCTTATTTCCTATCGACTTCCGAGAGATAACGTCGAAAAAGTTGCAGAGGCCAAACCGCGTTTCACAGACGTGCTTGTCCATTATCCCTTGGATCGCAACCAGAAGTACCTGCATCATCAGCACAGCGACATCGTGAGACTTCATCCCGCTGAAGCGCTGCTTCGCCTCATCTAGCCATCTGCTTATCTTCCCCGTGTAGCCGTTCAGAAATTTGACTCCGAGGAGGCACTTCATAAACTGTGTAGCCTCCGCCTTGCTTAGAGTGAAGCACGCGTCCTTGAGATTAACTTCGGCCTTCTTGACCTTTTTTCCCTTGCAACAACGACTATTCTGCATTTCCGTCTCCTCCTCCTCCGACTGATCATCGGCTTCATCGTCACTAGGTCATGGTTGAAGGTATTTCCTGATGCCCATATGCTTCGGCCCATCTTTGGTCTTGTTGGTGTTAAGGATGGTGGCAAGCAGACTCTCCCCCACGTTCTTCGTGATATGCATGAGATCAAGGCTATCAGGCACGCAGAGGAGCTTCTAGTATGGCAAGTACCAAAAAACAGACCTCGCCTTCCAAACCCTCAACAGCGGCTCTGGCTTCTTTTGGTTCTTTCCTGACGCAAGGTACTCATTCCAGTTTTTCAAGAGCTCATCGATTTCTGCGCCGCTCCTCTGGCATGGCATTCCTCGGAGCTCGACTGTCCCATCGAACAGATGGGACAACTTTCTCCAAGCGTGATTCTTCGGAAGCCACCTTCGAGATCCCTGGTACACGGTTTTCCCGAAACCGGGATCTTTTTATAGCTGGTGATACGTTGTATTATCCTTGCATCTAACGCACACAAAGAATCCTTGGATCACCTGCCCCGTGAAGTATTCGTAACCAAGATAGTCTTGCACCGTCGTGATCACCACCGCTCTCATCTCAAAATATTCTTGTGCGGCGGCGTCCCACGTACGGGCTCCGTCTTCCCATAGCGTGGCTGTAATATCCCAAAACTTTAATCAAGGTAATCAAGATCAAATCTACCCAATTTAGGGTTAACAAAACTTTTTCCAGTTAAAATATTTAAGCATTCATATGTGTGTATATTTAAAATAGGAGTTGTTTTGAATTGCCATCATTGAGTGATCTATTGGTTGTAAAATGATTCTATGATGAATGCCACATCATCTAGATCATCCACAAGCAAATCCCAAAGAAAAAGAAATCAAAAAGAATTAAATAAGGAAATGGTCACTTTTGCCATTTTAATCACCTAGCCCACTTTGGGTGTTCCTAGCACTCAATTTCCAACAGAGATAATTGTGGTTCTTTGAACCCCTTGCTAGTACAAGTAGTGATGTGCCAAGGCCCACTTTGTGATCTTCAAAAAACTTTCAAACTCTAATTTTAAATGACATTTGAAAATGGAATCTAGTTCATATGTCTAGATCCCACTATTTCAAAAACCATCCAAATGAACTCCATTTCAAAATCCCAAGCAACCACAGATGCTCAAGCATGAGACCAACAACTCCACTAAATTAAATTTCAAAATTCCAAATTTGAATTCATGCGGACATTCTGTCGAGCACCTTGTGAGCCGAATCAAACTGGCCTAACTAACACTATTTTGGATCAAAAATTGTCGAGCCATTTGAGCCACATTAATCATGTTGGTCTCTCCCAGACCCAACCAGACCAAAACCAGCCCATCCCCTAGCCCCTGGTGCCAGTGCAACGCCGCACCGAGTCCATGATCGTCGGTCGATCGTGCCCAAGCCGCAGTAGACCGCCAGCACCTCTCCGCCGCTCCAGGAAGCAAGTCGCCACCTCACTGCCACCCACGGTCCACCTCACGACCTCAGCTAGCCACTAGACCACCCCAGAGCAGTGCCGCACTATCCTCTCTGCGTGCGCCAGAGCACCCCATAGCGCCTTCACCGCCAGCACGCCATAGACCGCGCCTCGACTTCAGACCGTGCACACCGCTCTGCCTTGACCACCTCACCCCGCCAGACACGGCTGTGCACCGCCATGCGACCCACAGTCGCCAAGAACCCCATCAAGCACCGCCTCTGTCTCCCAGAGCACGCGACGGTCCCGACCGATTGCCACCACACAGCCACACCATAAAGCCGTAGAGGACCGCCAGGGAACTGACCACCGTCCGCCTACGCCGCCCATGCCGATAGCGCCCTGTATCGTCGGCACCGACGAGCTCGCCGTTGCCCCTTCGGTCCCCTCCGCAAGCCTATAGAAGGAGGCTTTCCCTAGCCTCAATCGCCACACCATTCCACTCCCCTCTCACCCCCAGTACTTCCCACCTCTCGCCGGAGTATATAGAGCAGCAGGCCACTGGAATTTCATCGGAGGCAGCCGCAGCAGAAGAGGAGATGTTGCCGTTGATTTCGTCCACCCCAGCCTCTGCCGTGACTTCGCCTGAGCTCGCCGTCGTCGTCTTGTTCGTTTGCCCGCCTCGCCGCACTAGCTGGAGCCCCGGTACGTCCCCACTGCACCCCCACCGAGCCGCTAGGGTTCAGTCTCGCCGGCGACGAGTCCGTCATCGACGACGACCGTGAGCCGTTGATCTAGTTCTAATCGTGGGGTCCATATCGCCCTGTACCGCTTCACGTGAGATGTACCGCTGACATGTGGACCCCACTGTTAGCCGTCCTCTGCTCCGCGGAGTGTACACGAGCCGGCCCAATTAGTTTTCCGCGCGACCCATTTGATTCAAATAAATCCTTTTCTATTTTAGCTGAAACTTAATTCTGTCCCTTAGTTTGAAATGAAATTAAGAGAGTTTTACAAATCCAAATTGAGTGATTCCAATTTTGTGTGAAAGGTAATGAAAATATCTATCCAAAACCGTTGGACTTATATCATTTAGAGTTAGAGATCTCTCCTAGTAAAAACAACAAGACATAAGCTTTTGCACATTCAAACATTTTTCTAAAATCAACCACAATAGCTTTTGAGTTGATTCCAACTCTCAAAAATCACAATTAACCATACCTATCTGAATATGTAATAATATTAAAGTTTGCCTGCAGTGACTTTGGACTAGTACCAAAATAATGCTATATATGTATTTCTAGTCACTTTAAATCATTAATTATTAAACTTAAACTTATTAAAATATGATCCAACCCTTAAATCACATTCCCATATATTAGAATATATGGTGATGACATGTGTGCACATGATCCCATATTTTAATTGGAGAATATTAAATCTTAGTTAATTTCAATGAGTTGAAATTACTTTTCTCAAATAAAATAAATGAAGCTAGTTCATTAACCCTTGTGATGTTTGTGGTGATACTAGATCATCAAATGTGTGCCTTAGTGTGCTAAGTACACGAGTTAAGTATTGTCTGGTGATTGTGTATTCCGTATGTATTTATAGACGATAGTACCGACCAAGTCTTCGAGGAGGAGGAGTTCTACCCAGAGGAGGAGGAAGAGAATTTCAACCACTGAACTACATAAGGCAAGCCTAGCACTTCAAGTAAACTGAGCAAGCTATTGTTAGCAATCTAGAATTAAGCAAGATAACCTAAGCAAGATGCATTAGGCATGCTTTGGTTATACTTTTGACTTATACCTACTCCAAGTTTTATTTACAAGCTTTACTTCCTTTACTTTACCAAGGTTCTTTACTTTGCTTATAGGTAGCATAAAGAGTATAAAACTTGACCTATCTAGTTAGACTTAGATGTCATTCTATGGCATGAGATTGATCTTAGCATCCCATATTAGTGAACACTCTTAACTTAGTAGTTTAGTGCTAAACCAAAAACTAGATCACTTTAGATGGGAATACTTGGTGAAAATGACTTGTGAAAACCTTGGAATGATGAGTCATTCTATTGAGAAACACAAATGGTTTATGATGATGATGAAAATGTTGAGGCATGAGCCTTAGGCCTTTTATAAAAACTATTGGTTGGGTTTGGATGCGATTCCATTCCAATTTTACCGTACAATCACAATACCTGAATTGGGTAAGGCTTAGCCGGAAGTTTATATGCATTAGTATTAGTTCCCTTGCGAGAGAGGTTTGAGCTGAGGCTACCTCTCAATGTTGTCCACCTATGCAGTGCCCAGGATGACAGATGGTCATGGCTGGGAGGCCATACTCATAGAAGAGTTGCTTATACTAGAGTGTGTAAAGGAAAGGTTATGTTTGATGATCTGCATACTAAGTATGATGATTCAGGGTTATCCCTGACAGATCTATCGAATCTTGTGGTGAAAGTGTACCACCTCTGCAGAGTGTCAAACTATTCGAATAGCCGCGTCTACGGTTATGGACAGTTGGAGAGGCCATACTGTTCCGTTCTCAGATGTTTTCAAAATGACTTATGAAATGAATTGTTATATGACTTGACCACAACAGAGTTGTGACTATGACAATTAAGTTCCCACTTAGGTGTTTTCAAACTTTATTTTATCTTCTTTGTTTCTGAACTCAGCTTAGGTTTCAAACTTAGCTTTAGAAATAAACTTAGAATTTAGCATTCCTACTAGAGTTATCTTACTTGTTAGTGATAGTTTGCGAGTACTTAAAGAGTACTCGTGGCTTTTGTCTGGCTATTCCCATGGCCAGACTATGAGGAGGACTACCCTGAAGGAGGACAGCAGGACATCCACGAGAACTAGGATCATCTCCCATCGTTAGCATTGCCTGTGACTCTGAAGATGAACCATACCGCTACGCTATTTATTTCTGATGCTTGATTGTACTAAGACTGTATCATGAGATCCTTTATTTGTGTAAGACCTTATTATGGTTTGTAATGGATGATGTACTGTGATATCCAATCTGTTATGTGTGGCATCCCGCTAAAACCACTACCAGAAAATCGCTATGTTTTTGTGCATTGCATCATCATGACCGCATGCTCATGTCATCATGCCACATTGCATTTGAGCATCGTCATCATCATGCATGGTTTTGTCTAAAACTATTTTCGAAAGACCTGGTTTTGTTTTCTAAACACCCGTCTTTATTTCAAATTAAAACCCGGGTCTCCGGAATATTTTGGTTTGTCTAAATACGGTTTGCAAAAGCCCCGTTTTAAATAAATAAAATTTTCAAATTGTTTTTAGGAGGAAGCCCGATAGGCCTGAAAGCCCAGCCGACCACCTCCAAGCCCTAAACAAAAATCCTATCCTCTCTAAACCCTAACCACCCATCTACCCCAGCTTCCACCTACCCTAGTAGCCGCCACTCCCTAGTCACGCACACACACAGTGCCACGCCACCACCCTACTACCGACCACGTCGCCCTGTCATGCTACCAGCTTCCTCAGCCCGCGTCGCACCTGCACGTCTCCCTCACCACCTGGCTCGTGCACGCTCCCCTGGAGCTGTCGCTCTCGATCTGCATCGCGCACAACCCCACCCCCACCTGCCCTTTTTCCCGCCCGCCAGCCACTCCACCAACCGGCCACCTCACTCCTTCCACTCACGGTGCGCCACCTCATCCCCCTGGCCCAATCCCCACACTCCACCCTACCTCACCAACTCCCTCCCACGCGCGCACACACACATGCACTCAACGCACACCGCCACCACCCCGACAGCCTCGGGATCCCAGCCCCGGGCCCGACCTCCCATCTCCCGTCGCCACCTCCACCTCGCCTCGTAGCGCGGCGCCCCGCCTATCCAGCGGCCCCTCTCCACCGAGTCCGGCCACGTCTCCGATGACCACACGGTCGCCATCCGCCTCCCTCTACCCCACCGCGGCCTCCCACTTCCTCTCCCGCACCGTCCTCTCCCGCCGATCCCGCGGCCCTGTCTCCTCCGGCCGCCGCCGCCCTTCGGCCTCCCTCCCGCGTCGGCCTCGTCATCCCCGCTGCCGGGCCGCCTCTGCGACCAAGCTCTGCCTCGCCCTGCCGCGGGGGATGCCCCCTTGGCTCCACCCACCGCGACCCCAGCCACCTCTGCGCGTCTCCGCGAGCCACCCCGTAGCCCTCTGGCCACCCGCCGCTCCTCAACTGCCGGCGAACTCCGCTTCCACGAGCGAGCGCCGCCACCGACCCTCGTAGTCACCGGCCGGCCCCGCGCCTCCGTCGCCGCCTCCCAGCCAAGCGTAGCTCCTGGCGCCCTGCTCCTCCCCGCCAGCGATGTGGCCTAGGCCCCCGTATCCAAGCGCCGGCCTCCGGCCTGTGCCTCGACCTCGGCCTCGCTCACAGCCGGTGCGTCCGCGAACCGTCGCCGCGCCATCCTAGAGCTCCGCCCACGCGCGTTCTCAAGTTAGAGCCACCCTGCTCGCCTAACCGCGACGCTGCTCGGCTCAATAGTACCCCGGGGTCCCTGCTCAACCCGGCCTCATGCCCGCGTGTATCCTTGCTACCTTGTTCAAGCTCTGTTGGTCCTCTTCTTTTTCGTGTAGTTATGATGTATGGGGAAGGATGGTGTTGCTGGTGTACTTAGATACAGTGATAGTGTGGTGAGCTTGGCTACATCGGCTATCTGACCTCGTCCGGGAATCTGAAGAATCGGTGTGATGCTGTCTAGATACCACGCGGCCAAGTGTAGCTCTTGGTCATCATCGGAGAGGCAAGACCGACCTCATAACAATGGCATCGACTCCCTGTTTGTCGCCAAGATCTACTTCTCAGACCCTAAAACCCCCGACATGGAACCCCGAAGACCCTCGACAAGGTCTTCTTGGATCCGATGACTGGACCTGAAGACCGATCCCGCCGGCCCCAAGACCGATCACCCGGATCTGAAGACCGACCCCGCCGACCCCAGGGCCCGAAGCCTTCCAAATCCCAAGATCTTCGGACCTTGATGTATAACCCCTTTCTCGAAACCCTATTTTATAAATGATATATACTTGTTGCATATGAAATGGTTCATATTCGCATCGCATCTTGTGGTCTGGGGGCATTATGCCCTTTCACCTCATAATTAAATATGGAGTGTTTATGCGGGATATCTTTGTTTTATTCCGGACTCCATTTAAATTGGTGTAGCGAACCGATGCCATGCTTCGCCCTATTAATACAACATTTAAATTGCGGGGGTTCTAAATAACTGGAACCTATTAATTAATTGTCGGGACCCCGGTTCCGCTTAATATTGCCTAATTGCACCGCATCTGTGTCATGCCATGCACCATATCATAAGCATGCCGGATTGTGGCATCCCGATAAAACCACTACTAGAAAATCGCGGTGTTTTTGTGCATCGCATCACCATGACCGCATGCTAATGTCGTCATGCCACATTTCATTTGAGCATCGACATCATCATGCATGGTTTTTTGTCTAAACTATTTTCGAAACGCCTAGTTTTGTTTTCTAAATATTCGCGTCTTTATTCAAATTAAAACCTGGATCTCCGGAATATTTTGTTTCGTCTACAAACAGATTTCTAGCACCCCGTTTTAAACAAATAAAATATTTAATTTATTTTTGGGAGGCAGCCCGCTAGGCCCGAAGGCCCGGCCGGCCACATCCAAACCCTAGTCTAAAAATCCTAATCCCTAACCTACCCCACCCCACCCTATCCTACCCAGCCCCCTCCACATCACCCCGGCCAACCACAGCCTGCCACCTCACCGCTTCCTCCACCTCATCAATCCACACAACCACCCACACCCAGACCCACACCCGCACGTCTCTCCCCCACGCGTGACGTGTCCGCCTAGCCCCACCCCTCTGCCTCGAGTCCCCAGCCCGCAGGACGCCCTGGCCCACCACTACGCCTGCCCCTGACGCCTCCCCCGTCCGCATCCCCAACCCCATCTCCCTCTCGACTGGTCAAGCACCACCCCCACCTACCGACGCTCCCCGATCCCGCGCTCCGTCGCTGTCTCCCGGGCGTTGTCGCCTCCACCAGAGACCGCGCACCGCCACCTCGCGGTCGTGCCCTGCGAGCCCTACCCGTGCCTCGCCCCGCCTCTCCTCCGCCATCCAAGCCAACCGCAGTGAGCCTCCGCGTGTGCGCCGCCAGCTGCCGACCTGCTTGTGCCATGGCGCCTCCGCGGCCGCACTCTCGCCCTCTCTCCTTCTCCTTGCTCGTCTGCGTCTCCGCCAAACCCCGCCTCCCCTTCCAGCAGAGCACTTGCCGCCGTTGGTCGCCGTCCGCCTCACTCGCGCTCCCCTCTAGCATCGCCCGTGCTCAGCCGGCCGCCTCCCGGTGGCTCCGCTCCGCCCTCTGCATCGTGACCCCGCCAAGCTCAAGTGCCGCCCCGCCTCTTCTCTGTCCAGGACGTCGCCGCCATCAGCCATGACCGCCCGCCTCCACCTCGTCGCCCTCCCCGGCCCTCCACCGACACGGGTGACCCCCTTACCCCTGCTCGCTTCTCCTCGCCGTCGCCGCCCCGGGCCCCGCTCTTCCTCGCCGTCGTCTTCCCAGAGACCCGCCCCGCGAGCTCGCCCCGGCGCCTCCCTTCTCACCTCGACGTGGTGTTCCATCACCGCCTCTCTGGCTTGCGAGGCCAGCGGCCACACTCGGGTCCGATGCGACCAAGTCGTTTCTCTGTCGCTCGATTAATCCTCCGTTTAACCACTTCGGTGTGTTGATCTGCTAGTTTTCTGGTTGAAACAGTGCTTGTATGCTAGGAACGATGGACAACGTGGAGAGATGGTGTTAGGGAGTTGATGCCCCAGTGAAGAGAGATTAGTGCCCCAATATTTGCCGATGCCCTTGGCCAAGATAGATAAGTTGAAGACGCGGCTTGGCTACCCCGACTATGTTCGCGTGGCCATCGAAGTTTGAAACCGAAGAACCAAAAGTTGTCGACGACATGGACCCAAAGATCTCTGTCACAAATTCCAAGCACTTCGGCTTGGACACGCAAGGTCTCCTACATGGATCCAAGACCGAACCCTGGCGCCACGCCAAGCTCTCTGACCTGGAGTCCGAAGACGCCGAGACCCTGGACGCCAAGATCTCCTCACGGATCCTGGAGCCCCTTTCCCGGAGTCTGAAGACCGATCCTCCAAGCCCGAACCCCATCAAACCTTCGGAACCCCAAGATCTTCGATTTGACATGTGTAATCTCTTTATCCGAGACCCCTATTTTTATAATATATAATCATCTGTTGCATTTAAATTGTCATGCTTGCATACATGTTTGTGGTTGTTTGGGGGCTTTCAGCCGATTAAATTAAATTAAATATGGAGGCTATATGCGGACTTTTCTAGTCTTATATTCGCCCCATTTAAATTTGAGTAGCGAACCGATGCCATGTTTCGCCCTGTTAATACAACATTTAAATTGCCTTTCTTTCCTGGGCACAGGCTTACCTGGTTGACCGCCCACATTCATTCATTGTTCGTTCTGAGGTGGATTCGAACCACAGCAAGCGCAGCAAGGATTTGGAGTCCAACGCGCTAAACTAAAGAGGATTTTCAGTCCTCTGCTCTACCAGCCAGAACCTAGAATGAATTTTTCTTGGTGTTTCTTCGTAAACAATCTTCTTGCTTACCATTATCATCTTCTGGAACTTTTCTGGAACGAATCATCTTTTCTAGGAAGATGGAACATATTGGGATAATGTACCCTGGTTTTTTTCGGAAAACTATATGGTTCTTTATGGATCCTCTTATGCATTATGTTTTTTTACATAAGAAAGAAAAAAGAACTTACTATCTTTGGGATCTGATACTACACCGCTGCTTAATCCCTTAGTGGATCGGCTCTATTACATAAGCGGATTCCTAAATTTGACCCCATATCGTGGGATAAGATAAGTAAGCAGTTTTTTTAATTGTATCGACCCAGTCGCTCACTAATTGATCTGAGGCCTGTTTAGCTTGGATACCACTTTAAATTGAATTTTTTTTTTCAAAATAGAATTTACCGGGGGTTCTAAATAACTTGAACCGTGTAATTAATTATCGGGACCCCGGTTCCACTTAAATTGCCTAATCGCATCGCATATGTGCCATGCCATGCATCATATCATAATCATGCCGGATCTTCTGCCGTAGTATTAAATATTGCATCCGGTGTTTCTTCTAGTGTTTGCTTCTTCCCGGATAGGACGATGAGATGTTGTGAGATTCGACAAGTTCTCCGGATATGAACCTTCGGCAGTGTTTCCCAGGCGAGCATCTCTTCCCCTTCTACCTATTTTGCATTTATAGTCTTTATTTCCTCCTGTTGATCTATTGCTATCCCTGTCGTGATGCTTTAGTGTTCCGTACCCGATATATTCCTTGCAGCCGTTATATTGCCTTGGACACCTCCTATTACCTGTTGTTTGATCGATAGTTGCCCCTGTGAGTCGTAGTTGCTTATTCAGGCGTTGCTGCACGTCGTCGATGGTCCATAGTTGTTGGGAGGTTGGCACATGTTTTATGATGGCTCTAATCATGATTCTAATTACAACTTATTTTAATTACAGTTGATGGTAGATATAATGCAGAGGCACCGGTGGGTAATAGTTAATATTTGGTTCTAACCGCTCACTAGTGTCCCTTAGGACCCGAGTTCTTGACACCTGTTCCGAGATCGAGCACGCTAACCATAGGTGGGGTGTGTGGGCACCCCCATCGGCTTACTACCTGATTTCAAAGTACTGTACCGGGGGCCACAAGTAGTTTGGGGTTTTATTACTATTCTGTACTTATGCCATGTTACTGCCTTATTTAATTTGTGCGTGGAGCACCTGTACTGTTTTGGATCGCGCCACGTTTTCGCGGTATCGACAAGCCCAGTCCCTCCCTTTTCGGGTTCCCAGTCGTTTACCACCGTCGTCGCAAACCCTGGGTCCTCCTCGGAGCCGGCCGACTTCGTGGCGGGTAGCTTAGTGGGGTGGCCCCCCATGTACTTGCTTTGGGTCTAGGAAACGTCATGACTTAGGCCCCGCGACATACCGATGGGTGTATGTTAATTGATCTGGCAAAAAGGGTTGAAGTGCATGTGGATACTTTGGTGCACCCCTGCAGGGTTAAATCTTTTCGAAAAGCCGTGTCCGCGGTTATGGACAACTTGGAGCACAGTTTCTCGACCATAGACAACTATAACTAAAGTATACTGTTATAATTTGACCTGTATCTGAGATGAATAGTAAGTTGGATAACTCCCATGAAAAGATTAAATAAAACTACCAACCGTGTGAGTTTTCCTCGGCTTGACTTCCTCGTTTGGTCTCGAGGGGGAATACCAGGATGGGAATGTTTGGTGTTAGTATCAGGTTGGATCCGAATAGGTCTTTCTTATCCCTCTCTAATAGCCGCCAGTATTACAGAGTCTCTATAGGTTGTTTCGTGTCGCTGCGCTGCCGCTTCAGCCCACCATACCTGTGTAGGCGAGAGCCACCGAATTCTAGCCTCGCCGTGTACTGGCCTCAGTACTGACGCTCCTCTTTTTTCTTTGCCCTTTGTCGGCACCCCTTTTGTTTTAGCAGGTTTTGAGATCGACGTCGTTAGCAGGGTTACCCTTCCGGCTTGGCCTGGGCAGGGTTATGGACGCCATTGGTTATTCTTCAGGGCTCTTAGCCCCATTTGCATCTTGTCCGTACTCGGACGTTGTGTCGTTTTCAAGGTGATTTGGATCTTTGTATTGTATATCTGTATTCTTGACTCGCCGAGTCGCTGATGTATAAATATCTGTTCTGTGGGTCCCATCGAGGACTGTTGTGTAATGGTATTACTTTGTTTTTCCACCCGCACGAAAGTGCCTGGTGAGCATCCTTGAATCGTTTCTATGCGTGTTTGGCGGAAAGCGCTAAAACTTGCATAGGGCGGATTCGAGGGTGTTACAGAGTGGTATCAGAGCCCAGCAGTTGCGATACCCCACAAGTCCAGCCTGTAGGATAACCTAGCTAACGGCCGAAGTAGATTGTCCAAACTATTTTGCAAAATCGGTTGGATAGATCTGAATGAGTCTGATTTTACTCCTTAACCCTCTGCTGTTCTCCTCTTACCTCTGCGTGTTTTAAATCTGCTCTCTTACCTTCTTCTAGTCCAGGATTTCTCGTGGGTGGGTTTTCCGTCGTACCTTCAGGGTTTCGCTTCCTCTTTTGGCAATGGTGTTTCTACCTCCGGTCTTCATGCTATCTGAGGAATCCTTCATCTGTTGGACTTATCTCTATTCCTTGTCGTGCCTTCCGGTGTTTTCCGACGTGACGACATCATCTACGCCAGATCCGATGCAGAGCCTGCATCACTCTTTTGTTCCGAACCTCGATTGTCAAGATCTTCAGTCTGATTCCGAGAATGGTTGCACGCTTTTCTACCGAATGTGCGGAGTAATAGTTTGGGTGCGTGATGGATTGGCCCCCATGCCGACTACTCCTCCTATTTGCTTTCGAACATTGAAGTGGATGAGAATGCATCTTTTCTCTTTTTATCAGAGTTAGAGGTGGCTTTATTTGTTGATACCTCTACCTTCGTCCTTTGACCCAGAGTGTTCTCTCGACGATCACGGACAACGACCTCTTTCTAGTGGTGTCGCGAGGATCTACACGAAGCTAGAAGATTCAGATCACCGCACTTCTCCCGGTACCATGAGGCGGATCTCGAGGGCGAGATCCTTTGTTAGTGGTGTCGAATTATGGCATCCTGCTAAAACCACTACTAGAAAATCGTGGTGTTTTTGTGCATCGCATCAGCATGACCGCATGCTCATGTCGTCATGCCACATTGCATTTGAGCATCGACATCATCATGCATGGTTTTTTGTCTCAACTATTTTCGAAACGCCTAGTTTTGTTTTCTAAATATTTTTGTCTTTATTCAAATTAAAACCCGGGTCTCCGGAATATTTTGTTTCGTCTACAAACAGATTTCAAACGCCCCGTTTTAAACAAATAAAATATTTAATTTATTTTTGGGTGGCAGCCTGCTAGGCCCTAAGGCTCGGCCGGCCACCTCCAAACCCTAGTCTAAAAATCCTAATCCCTAACCTACCCCGCCCTATCCTACCCAGCCCCCTCCACATCACCCCGGCCAACCACAGCCTGCCACCTCACCGCTTCCTCCACCTCATCACTCCACATAGCCACCCACACCCAGACCCACACCCGCACGTCTCTCCCCCATGCGCGACGTGTCCGCCTGGACCCACCCCTCTGCCTCGAGTCCCCACCCTGCAGGACGCCCTGGCCCACCACTACGCCTGCCCCTCATGTCTCCCCCGTCCGCATCCCCAACCTCATCTCCCTCTCGACCGGTCAACCGCCACCCCCACCTACCGACGCTCCCCGATCCCGTGCTCCGTCGCCGTCTCCCGGGCGTCGTCGCCTCCACCAGAGACCGCGCGCCGCCACCTCGCGATCGTGCCCTGCGAGCCCTACCCGTGCCTTGCCCCGCCTCTCCTCCGCCATCCGAGCCAACGGCAGCGAGCCTCCGCGTGTGCGCCGCCAGCTGCCGACCTGCTCGGGCCATGGCGCCTCCGTGGCCGCACTCTCGCCCTCTCTCTCCTTCTCCTCGCTCGTCTGCGTCTCCGCCAAACCCCGCCTCCCCTTCCAGTAGAGTACTCGCCGCTGTCGGTCGCCGTCCGCCTCACTCGCGCTCTCCTCCGGCGGTCGCCCGTGCTCAGCCAGCCGCCTCCCGGTGGCTCCGCTTCGCCCTCTGCATCGCGACCCCGCCAAGCTCAAGCGCCGCCCCGCCTCTTCTCTGTCCAGGACGTCGCCGCCATCAGCCACGACCGCCCGCCTCCACCTCGTCGCCTTCCCCGGCCGTCCACCGACACGGGCGACCCCCTTACCCCTGCTCGCTTCTTCCTCGTCGTCGCCGCCTTGGGCCCCGCTCTTCCTCGCCGTCGTCTTCCAAGAGATCAGCCCCGCGAGCTCGCCCCGGTGCCTCCCTTCTCACGTCGACGTGGTGTTCCATCGCCACCTCTCTGGCTTGCGAGTCCAGCGGCCACACTCGGGTCCGATGCGACCAGGTCGTTTCTCTGCTGCTCGGTTAATCCTCCGTTTAACCACTTCGGTGTGTTGATCTGCTAGTTTCCTGGTTGAAACAGTGCTTGTATGCTAGGAACGATGGACAACGTGGAGAGATGGTGTTAGGGAGTTGATGCCCCGGTGAAGAGAGATCAGTGCCCCAATATTTGCCGATGCCCTTGGACAAGATAGATAAGTTGAAGACGTGGCTTGGCTACCCCGACTATGTTCGCGTGGCCGTCGAAGTTTGAAACCGAAGAACCAAAAGTTGTCGACGACATGGACCCAAAGATCTCTGTCACAAATTCCAAGCACTTCGGCTTGGACACGCAAGGTCTCCTACATGGATCCAAGACTGAACCCCGGCGCCACGCCAAGCTCTCCGACCCGGAGTCCGAAGACGCCGAGACCCTAGACGCCAAGATCTCCTCACGGATCTTGGAGCCCCATTCCTAGAGTCCGAAGACCGATCCTCCAAGCCCGAACCTCATCAAACCTTCGGAACCCCAAGATCTTCGATTTCACATGTGTAATCTCTTTATCCGAGACCCCTATTTTTATAATATATAATCATCTGTTGCATTTAAATTTTCATGCTTGCATACATGTTTGTGGTTGTTTGGGGGCTTTCAGCCGATTCAATTAAATTAAATATGGAGGCTATATGCGGACTTTTCTAGTCTTATATTGGCCCCATTTAAATTTGAGTAGGGAACCGGTGCCATGTTTCGCCCTGTTAATACAACATTTAAATTACGGGGGTTCTAAATAACTTGATCCGTGTAATTAATTATCAGGACCCCGGTTCTGCTTAAATTGCCTAATCGCATCACTTCTGTGCCATGCCATGCATCATATCATAATCATGCCGGATCTTCTGCCGTAGTATTAAATATTGCATCTGGTGTTTCTTCTAGTGTTTGCTTCTTCCTGGATAGGACGATGAGATGTTGTGAGATTCGACAAGTTCTCCGGATATGAACCTTCGGCAGTGTTTCCCAGGCGAGCATCTCTTCCCCTTCTACCTATTTTGCATTTATAGTCTTTATTTCCTCCTGTTGATCTATTGCTATCCGTGTCGCGATCCTTTAGTGTTCCGTACCCGATATATTCCTTGCAGCCGTTATATTGCCTTGGACACCTCCTATTACCTGTTGTTTGATCGACAGTTGGCCTTGCGAGTCGTAGTTTCTTATTCAGGCGTTGCTGCGCGTCATCGATGTTCCATAGTTGTTGGGAGGTTGGCACATGTTTTATGGTGGCTCTAATCATGATTCTAATTAAAACTTATTTTAATTACTGTTGATGGTAGATATAATGCAGAGGCACCAGTGGGTAATAGTCAATATTTGGTTCTTAACCGCTCACTAGTGTCTCTTAGGACCCGAGTTCTTGACACCTGTTCCGAGATCGAGCGCGCTAACCATAGGTGCGGTGTGTGGGCACCCCCATCGGCTTACTACCTGGTTTCAAGGTACTGTACCGGGGGCCACAAGTAGTTTGGGGCTTTATTACTATTCTATACTTATGCCATGCTACTCCTTTATTTAATTTGTGCGTGGAGCACCTGTACTGTTTTGGATCGCGCCACATTTTCGCAGTATCGACAAGCCCAGTCCCTCCCTTTTCGGGTTCCCAGTCGTTTACCGCCGTCGTTGCAAACCCTGGGTCCGCCTCGGAGCCGGCCGACTTCGTGGCGGGTAGCTTAGTGGGGTGGCCCCCCATGTACTTGCTTTGGGTCTGGGAAAAGTCATGACTTAGGCCCCGCAGACATACCGATGGGTGTATGTTAATTGATCTGGCAAAAAGGGTCGAAGTGCGTGTGGATACTTTGGTGCACCCATGCAGGGTTAAATCTTTTCGAAAAGCCGTGTCCGCGGTTATGGACGACTTGGAGCATAGTTTATCGACCATAGACAACTATAACTAAAGTTTACTATTATAATTTGACCTGTATCTGAGATGAATAGTAAGTTGGATAACTGCCATGAAAAGATTAAATAAAACTGCCAACCGTGTGAGTTTTCCTCGGCTTGACTTCCTCGTTTGGTCTCGAGGGGGAATACCAGGATGGGAATGTTTGGTGTTAGTATCAGGTTGGATCTGAATAGGTCTTTCTTATCCCTCTCTAATAGCCGCCAGTATTACAGAGTCTCTATAGGTTGTTTCGTGTCGCTGCGTTGCCGCTTCAGCCCACCATACCTGTGTAGGCGAGAGCCGCTGAATTCTAGCCTCGCCGTGTACTGGCCTCAGTACTGACGCTCTTCTTTTTCCTTTGCCCTTTGTCGGCACCCCTTTTGTTTTAGCAGGTTTTGAGATCGACGTCGTTAGCAGGGTTACCCTTCCGGCTTGGCCTGGGCAGGGTTATGGACGCCATTGGTTATTCTTCAGGGCTCTTAGCCCCATTTGCATCTTGTCCGTACTCGGACACTTTGTCGTTTTCAAGGTGATTTGGATCTTTGTATTGTATATCTGTATTCTTGACTCGCCGAGTCGCTGATGTATAAATATCTGTTTTGTGGGTCCCATCAAGGACTGTTGTGTAATGGTATTACTTCGTTTTTCCACCCGCACGAAAGTGCCTAGAGGGCGTCCTTGAATCGTTTCTGTGCGTGTTTGGCGGAAAGCGCTAAAACTTGCATAGGGCCGATTCGAGGGTGTTACAGGGATCTTCTGCCATAGTATTAAATATTGCATCCGGTGTTTCTTTTAGTGTTTTTCTTCTTCGCGGATTAGACCTATGAGTTGACGCGAGTATCGACAAGTTCTCCAGATATGATCTGTCGGCAGTGTTTTCCCAGGCGAGCATCTCTTCCCCTTCTACCTATTTTGCATTTATAGTCTTTATTTCCTCCTGTTGTTCTATTGCTATCCGTGTCGTGATGCTTTAGTTTCCGTACACCAGTTATATCCCGTGCAACCTCTATATTGCCTTGGACACCTCCTATTACCTTTGTTTGGTAGATAGCTGGCCTTGCGAGTCGTAGTTGCTTGCTCAGGTGCGATCTCGTGTTGTCGAGTACCACAGTTGTTGGTATGCTGGCGGATGTTTATGGTGGAGATGTTTATTGGTGGAGATGATCATGACTTTAAATAAAACTATTAAACTGCTAGATATAATTAATGCAGAGGCATCGGTGGGCAATAGATGTTATTTGGTTCTTCCACGCTCACTTGTGTCCCGTAGGACCCCGAGTACTTGATACCTATCCTTGACTATTCGCACTATCCACATCCGGGAGGCCCTATGGGACCCCCCTGAGCCAGAGCTTGATTCATTTCTATTTCTTGGGGCCACAATATAGTTTGGGGTTTTATTTACTATCCTGTACTTACGCCATGTTTACTGCTTTATTTAAGATTGTGCGTGGAGCACCTGTACTGTTTAGGATGGTGACATGTTTTCGCTGTATCGACAAGCCCAGTCACACTTTCGGGTTCCCAGTCGTTTACAGCCGTCCACACAAACCTTGGGTCCGTCTCGGAGCCGGCCAACTTCGTTGCGGGTAGCTTAATGGGGTGGCCCCCTGAAATATTTATGAATCCTGTGATTGCTTTGTCGTGAAAGCCTCGTTGGGTTTTGAGTTGGTTTTTCTGAGGTTGATCGAGTGTGTGTTTCTATTTGTGCACCCCTGCAGGGTAAATCTTTCTGAAAGCCGTGTCCGCGGTTATGGACGACTTGGAGCACATTATCTCGATCATAGACAAGCATAACTAAAGTAGTGCTATAAATTTGACTTAATATGTGACTAGTAATTCAGCTTCACTACAATGGAATGAATAATAAAAATGCCAGCAACTAGTGGATCTGTGGTGATATGTGTCATACTATACCTGCCTAGTAAGTATTGCAACTCCAATGGAATGTGATAAAAGTGCCAACAACTGCTGGATTTTGGGATTCCTCAGGACAATTATATCTGACTAGTAAATGTTCCCAACTACAACGGAATGTTAACTAAAACTGCCCACTACTTATGCTATCAGGATGACTCATGCTATATATCTGACTAGTAAATGCTGCAACTATAATGGAATGAGTAAAACTGCCAACTGTGTGAGTTCCTTGGTCCGACTTCCTCGTTTGGTCTCGAGGGGGGAAATACTAGGATGGGTATGTTTGGTGTTAGTCTTAGGTAGGATCCGAATAGGTCTTTCTTACCCCTCTCTAATAGCCGCTAGTGATATCGAGTCTCTATAGGTTGTTTAGTGCCACTGCGCTGCCGCTTCAGTCCGTCATACCTGTGTAGGCGAGAGCCACCGAATTCTAGCCTCGCCATGTCCTGGCCTCAGTACTGACGCTCCTCTTTTTCCTTTGCCCTTTGTCGGCACCCCTTTTGTTTTAGTAGGTTTGAGATCGACGTTGTTAGCAGGGTTACCCTTCCGGCTTGGCCTGGGCAGGGTTATGGACGCCATTGGTTATTCTTCAAGGCTCTTAGCCCCATTTGCATCTTGTCCGTACTCGGACGCCGTAATGTTTTCAAGGTGATTTGGATCTTTGTATTGTATATCTGTATTCTTGACTCGTTGAGTCGCTGTTGTATATATATATCTATTCTGTGGGTCCCATCGAGGAGTGTTGTGTAATGGTATTACTTCGTTTTCCACCCGCACGAAAGTGCATGGTGGGCATCCTTGAATCGTTTCTATGCGGGTTTGGCGGAAAGGGCTAAAACTTGCATAGGGTCGATTCGAGGGTGTTACATTATGTCTCGCAAAAATGGTAATCCTAGGATTGCGATGTATGGCATAACAGTCATCTGGGAGTAAAAATCCGGGTGTTGACAAGTTGGTATCAGAGCCATCCTGACCATAGGAGATGGACGTCCAGACAAAAACTTAGTTTCAAAAACCAAAGTGAGTATTTATGAAAACTATTTCCTCTCTTACCCTTGGGAATTCTTTCTCTCAAAAAAATTCATGTTCCTCCAAATTCTTACATTACTACATAAAACTTTGAGACACTTGATCACTTCACTAAATTTCTCATCCTAAATTCTTATAGATGGAAGCCCAATACAACAAGTTCTACCAGTTGGGCAATGGAGGCTAACTGATCTTCGAGAGGGATCTGGATTCACTGTCTAAGTTCTTGGAGCATCCGCATCTGGAATTCCTTGGAGCTCAACTCCCGGGTCCACCAAGAGGAGATTTACAATGGCTAGTAATTGCTGATCTTCGAGGCAAGATAGAAGCACCAGTATCTGGGAGGATTTAGTTCTCAGTGAGAGAGAACAACTGGCTAGATGGATTAGCCAGGGCAATGCATGAAGCTCTCACACGTCTATGTGCCCAGAGTGTCAACCTAATCCAAGGAACCCGCTTTGTTCACTATGCAAGGCGTGATTCCATGGGAATGCCGCTAGAGATGCCAAGTCACCCAATATTGAAGCGTCAAGTGGAGAACCTCGACAATGCTAGAGATGTTGTCAACAACAACCTCGCCCTTGCCGCCTAGAAGGCCTAGACTTTCTCACTGCTCATCAAGGATCGTCAGTCTCTTCGCCGTCAACACGCAAAGAAGGATCGCACCATCGAACGTCTTCGCAAGAAGGTGAAAGACATCGAGAAGACCTTCAAGGAGCAAGAAGCTCAGCTTGCAGCAAAGGAAGAAGAATAGGAAGGTGAAGATATCCAAGGGGATATTGACTCCTACCTCAGCAATGATGATGACTATCTGGAGGAGGATGCTGTGGAATTCTACACCGACGATGATGACTCCGACTTCATCGATGATGAGTTGATGCACTAGAGCACTATCGTAGAGTGAGGAGTATCGGTCCCATTGTATCGTAGCTTGCAGAATGGTTCTTAAAACCATCTGCTTTCCTTTGATGTTGTGGTGTGTGTGTGTTTGTATCGTGTGCTTTGCTTGAATGAATGGAAAGAAGTTAGTTGCAAAACCTGAGTCAAACTCAAAGTTTTAGCTTTGAAATCAAAACCATGAACCTTATAACTTTCCCTCTTACCCCTTTACCTATCTCAATCTTCAGATGACTCGTGGAAACCAAGGAGGGAGCAGCGCATCGCAAGACCCAATGCTGCACATTCTGCAGACTCTCATTGCAGACCATGAAGCTAGTAGCACAGAGCGCCAAGCTAATCTAGCAACACTGTAGTAGATCGCCCAGATGGCTGACAACAACCAGAACCATGGAAATCAGGATCATCATGGATCCAAACTCAAAAACTTACAAAATACCAATCCCCCAATCTTTAGCACTTCAGAGAACCCACTGGATGCTGATGACTGGTTGTATACAATGGAGAACAACTTAGAAGTAGCTGGAGTGGATGCAAACGACAAAGTTCTTTTTGCCACCCACTATTTGGCAGGATATGCAAGAGCATGGTGGAACAACACCCACACAATGAACCATGGTCAAGTGATGACATGTGAAGCCTTCAAAATCAAGTTCAGCCGCACCCACGTGCCACAGGGTCTAGTTACCAGAATGAGAGATGAATTCAGAGAGTTGAAGCAAGGCAGAATGACTGTAGTGGAGTACCGTGACAGATTCTTATCCCTTGCAAGGTATGCACCTGATGAGATCAACATGGAGGCCAAAAAGAAGGAGAGATTCCTGAACGGACTACATGATGAGATGCAGACTGTCCTCGTCAACATCCGTTTCGAACATCTCGAAGAGCTAGTCGACTCTGTCATTCAGATGGAAGGGAAGATCAATAAAGCAAACGATAACCACAAACGTCGGATGATGCACCAAGCTGGATCCAACAGTCACCAGAAGTACCGTCCCAACCCTTCTGCAGGTTATGCTCCGCGGAACAATCGACCCCCAATGTCTCGCCCAAGCTACCCCAACCGTAGCGGAGGAAATGTGAAGTCCGGCGGAAACAACAGTCACCCCGGCAACTCCAACTATTTCAACCGTGCACCTCCCAAGCACAACAACAACAACACTGCACCCAGAACTGGAAGCAATGTTGTGGCCGTGGCAGCAAAAGACAAGTCTCAGATTACTTGTTTCGAGTGTGGAGTGAAGGGTCACTATTCCAATGAGTGCCCCAAGAAGATTTCCGCCGCTGCCAATGTGAATGCCCCAGCTCAACAGCAGCGTCGTGTTCAACCAGGAAGAAGATTCGCCCCAGGGAACCCTCACAACCGCAATGGCCGTCCCTTCCACATGATCGCCGAGGAAGCCCAAGAAGCACGAGATGTAGTGCTCGGTATGTTTTCTGTCAACTCAGTTTTTGCAAGAGTGTTGTTTGATTCTGGAGCATCGCACTCATTTGTCACCGAAGAATTTGCATGCACTAGTAAGATTCACCCAACCAACTTGAAGCATGTCATGATAGCTCAAATCCCCGGTTCAACTACAAAAGCTAGAAAAATTTGCAAAGCTATGCCTATTAGAATACATGGGATAGATTTTTACGCCAATCTAATAGTACTTGGAACCAAAGGTTTGGAAGTAGTACTAGGAATGGATTGGATGTCAAAGCATAAAGGATTGATTGACTGTGGCAAGAAAGCCATCACCATGACCAGTAGCTCTGGAGTCTCAGTAGAGAATATCTCTGAAACCTTACCCCATCAATTCAAGTGCAACAAGAGTCTAGCCCTACCCACCATAGACCAAGTCAGAGTAGTCTATGAATACCCCGACGTATTCCTAGATGAATTGCCAGGTATGCCCTCGGATAGGTATATTGAGTTCATTATTGAACTAATCCCCGGAACCGGACCCATAGCCCAGAGACCCTATGGCATGAACCCCTCAGAGTTAGTGGAATTGAAGAAGCAGTTGGATGCTATGTTGGCAACCGGCTTGATTCAACCAAGCGCATCACCATGGAGATCGCCCGTATTTTTCGTCGACAAGAAGGATGGAGGCAACCGTTTGTGCATAGATTACATGAAGCTGAATAACGTCACCATCAAGAACAAGTACCCTTTGCCAAAGATACAGGATCTATTTGATCAGTTGACTGGAGCAAATGTGTTCTCTAAGATTGATCTTAGGACTGGTTATCACAAACTTAAGATTCGTGCAACAGATATTCCGAAGACCGCCTTTACTACTCGTTATGGTTTATACGAGTATACGGTCATGTATTTTGGATTAACCAATGCCCCTGCTTATTTCATGAATCTCATGAATAAGATCTTTATGAATTTTCTAGACAAGTTTGTCGTTGTGTTTATCGACGATATCCTTATCTACTCCAAGTCAGAAGAAGAGCATGAGAAACATCTGAGAATCATCCTTGAAACCCTTAGAGAGCATCAGTTGTATGCCAAGTTCAGCAAATGTGAGTTTTGGCTGAAAAAATAGGATTCCTAAGACATATTGTTTCTGCCGGAGGAATCACTGTTGATCCCACCAAGATCAAAGATGTCGAAGCATGGGAAGCCCCAACCACTCAAACCCAAGTCCGTGCATTTCTCGGATTAGCAGGATACTACCGCAAGTTCGTCGAAGGATTTTCGAGCATCGCCAGACCCATGACCCAATTGTTGAAGAAGGACAAGAAGTTTGAATGGACCAACAAATGCAAAGCAAGTTTCCAAGAGCTCAAGAAAATATTGATTTCAGCCCCAATATTGATCATGCCAGATATCAAGAAGACGTTTGATGTGTATTATGATGCATCCAAGATTGGTCTCGGATGTGTATTGATGCAAGAAGGCAAAGTTATCACATATCTGTATCGACAACTCAAGCGGCATGAGCAGAATTACACCACCCGTGATCTTGAGTTAGCAGTCGTAGTTTTGGCATTGAAGACATGGCATCATTATCTTATGGGTAATCGCTGTGAGATTTACTCAGACCACAAAAGCTTGAAGTATATTTTCACTTAGAAGGAGCTTAATATGAGGCAAAGGAGATGGATAGAGTTAATCAAGGATTATGACCTTGAATTTCACTATCACCCCGGCAAAGCCAATGTGGTAGCGGATGCTCTTAGTAGATTGCCGTGTAGGCTAGACACCATGATCAAGGTGAAGCAACCAAGTTTGTATGAGGAGTTGGAGCAGTTTAGAACTGAGCTAGTTAGCAAACGATTTTTAGCTAGCATTGAACTTCAACCCACTTTGATTAGCCAAATCAAGGAAGCCCAGAAGGGAAATGAAAGTTTCGACGGAATCAAGCGTCGTATTGGTACAGGAAAGGTACCTGGATTCACCGAATACGAAAAAGGAGTTCTGTGGTACAAAGGACGTATCTGTGTGCCAGCAGATTCGGAGTTGAAGCAAGTCATCATGCAAGAAGGTCATGATACTCTTTATTCTATCCACCCCAGAGGAACGAAGATGTATCAAGATTTGAATGAGCAATTTTGGTGGCACAATATGAAGAGAGAAATCGGAAGCTACATCACCAAGTGTGATATCTGTCAGAGAGTCAAAGCGGAACATCAGAGACCCACAGGACTGTTGCAACCATTGTAGATTCCGAAATGGAAATGTGATTCTGTCGAAATAGACTTTATCACCGGTTTGCCTACTTCTAGTAGGGGAAATGACTCAATCGAGGTCATCGTTGATAGACTGTCCAAGGTAGCTCATTTTATACCTGTCAAGAAAACCTACCAGAGTTTGAAGGTAGCAGAATTGTACATTGCTAGAATTGTTAGCCTGCATGGAACCCCCAAGACCATAGTATCATATCAAGGAACCCAATTTACCTCGAGATTTTGGCAGAAAGTCCAAGAAGGATTAGGAACCAAGTTGAATTTCAGCACGACTTATCACCCGCAAACCGATGGACAGACTAAAAGAGTCAACCAGATCTTAGAAGATATGTTGAGAGCTTGTGTGTTAGAATATGGATCAAAATGGGAAGATTGTCTGCCTTTTGCAGAATTCTCATACAACAATAGTTATCAAGCCAGTTTGCAAATGGCACCATTTGAGTTCCTATATGGAAGAAAGTGTCGTACCCCTTTGGATTGGTCGCAAGTAGGAGAGAGTCAGATTTTTGGACCCGACATTCTCCGAGAAGTTGAAGAGAAGGTTCACAAAGTCTGTGAGCACCTCAAGACTGCCCAATCCAGACAGAAGAGTTATGCTAACAAGAGAAGGAGAGACCTGACTTTCAATGTCAGAGATTTTGTGTATCTCAAGGTTTCGCCATTGAAGGGAAGGAAATGTTTTAGTCTGAAAGGAAACTTAGCTCCCAGATATATCGGGCCCTTCAAGATTCTAAACTGCCGAGGAGAAGTATCGTATCAACTGGAACTGCCAGAAGAGATGTCAGCCATCCACAATGTGTTCCATATCTCGTTACTTTGCAAATGCCTAGAAGTGCCGGAGAAGACCGAAGTTTTCAAGAACATCGATCACCGAGCGGTTGATATCAACAAGGATCTAACGTATCGTGAAGTGCGCATCCGTATCTTGGGGGAAGCCTATAGAACCACCAGGACCCGGAGTATCAAATTTCTCAAGATTCAATGGAGCAACCATACCGAAGAAGAAGCCACTTGGGAGCGAGAAGATTACATTAGCACTGAGTTCCCAGATCTCTTTAGTTCCTAGTTTTCTTTCTTAAATCTTGGGACGAGATTTTGTTTAAGGGGGGAAGGTTTGTAACATCCCAAAACTTTAATCAAGGTAATCAAGATCAAATCTACCCAATTTAGGGTTAACAAAACCTTTTTCCAGTTAAAATCTTTAAGCATTCATATGTGTGTATATTTAAAATAGGAGTCATTTTGAATTGCAATAATTGAGTGATCTATTGGTTGTAAAATGATTCTATGATGAATGCCACATTATCTAGATCAACCCCAAGCAAATCCCAAAGAAAAAGAAATAAAAAAGAATTAAATAAGGAAATGGTCACTTTTGCCATTTTTATCACCTAGCCCAGTTTGGGTGTTCCTAGCACTCAATTTCCAACAGAGACAATTGTGGTTCTTTCCACCCCTTGCTAGTACAAGTAGTGATGTGCCAAGGCCCACTCTGTGATCTTCCAAAAACTTTCAAACTCTAATTTTAAATGACATTTGAAAATGGAATCTAGTTCATATGTCTAGATCCCACTATTTCAAAAACCATCCAAATGAACTCCATTTCAAAATCCCCACCAACCACAGATGCTCAAGCATGAGACCAACAACTCCACCAAATTTCATTTCAAAATTCCAAATTTGAATTCATGCGGCCATTGTGTTGAGGACCTTGTGAGCAGAATCAAACCGGTCTAACTAATACTATTTTGGATCAAAAATTGTCGAGCCATTTGAGCCACATTAACCATCTTGGTCTGCCCCAGACCCGACCAGACCAAAACCAGCCCATCCCCTAGCCCCTGGCACCAGTGCAACGCCGCACCGAGGCCATGATCGCCGGCCGATCGTGCCCAAGCCGCAGCAGACCGCCAGCCCCTCTCCGCTGCTCCAGGAAGCAAGGTGCCACCTCACCGCCGCCCACGGTCCACCCCACGACCTTAGCTAGCCACTGGACCACCCCAGAGCAGCGCCGCACTATCCTCTCTACGCGCGCTAGAGCACGCCAGAGCGCCTTCACCGCCAGCACGCCACAGACCGCACCTCGACCACAGACAGCGCACGCCGCTCCGCCTTGACCACCTCACCCCGCCAGACATGGCCGTGCACCATCGTGCGACCCACAGTCGCCAGGAACCCCGTTGAGCACCACCTCTGTCTCCCAGAGATCACGACGCTCCTGACCGATTGCACCACCCCTAGCCACGCCATAAAGCCGTAGAGGATCACCAGGGAACTGCCCACCGTCCACCTATGCCGCCCATGCCGATAGCGCCGTATATCGTCGTCACCGACGAGCTCGCCATCGCTCCTTCGGTCCCCTCCTCGAGCCTATATAAGGAGGCTTTCCCCAGCCTCAATCGCCACACCATTCCACTCCCCTCTCACCCCCAGTCCTTCCCCACCTCTCGTCGGAGCAGCTCGAGTAGCAGGCTGCCGGAATTTCACCGGAGGCAGCCGCAATAGAGGAGGAGACGTTGTTGTTGATTTCGTCCACCCCAGCCTCTGCCACGACTTCATCAGAGCTCTCCGTCGTCGTCTTGTTTGTTTACCTGCCTCGCCACACTAGATGGAGCCCCGGTACGTCCCCACTGCACCCCCACCGAGCCGCTAGGGTTCAGTCTCGCCGGTGATGAGTCCGTCGTCGACGACGACCGTGAGCCGTTGATCTAGTTCTAATCGTGGGGTCCATATCGCCCTGTACCGCTTCACGTGAGATGTACCGCTGACATGTGGACCCCATTGTTAGCCGTCCTCTGCTCGGTGGAGTGTACACAAGCCGGCCCAATTAGTTTCCCGCGCGACCCATTTGATTCAAATAAATCCTTTTCTGTTTTAGCTGAAACTTAATTCTGTCCCTTAGTTTGAAATTCAATTTAGAGAGTTTTACAAATCCAAACTGAGTGATTCCAATTTTGTTGGAAAGGTAATGAAAATCTCTATCCAAGCCTGTTGGATTTATATCATTTAGAGTTAGAATCTCTCCTAGTAAAAACAACGAGACATAAGCTTTTGCACATTCAAACATTTTTCTAAAATCAACCACAATAGCTTTTGAGTTGATTCCAACTCTCAAAAATCACACTTAACCATACCTATCTGAATATGTAATAATATTAAAGTTTGCCTGCAGTGACTTTGGACTAGTACCAAAATAATGCTATATAGGCATTTCTAGTCACTTTAAATCATTAATTATTAAACTTAAAGTTATTAAAATATGATCCAACCCTTAAATCACATTCCCATATATTAGAATATGTGGGGATGACATGTGTCCACATGATCCCATATTTTAATTGGAGAATATTAAATCTTAGTTAATTTCAATGAGTAGAAATTACTTTTCTCAAATAAATAAATGAAGCTAGTTCATTAACCCTTGTGATGTTTGTGATGATACTAGATCATCAAATGTGTGCCTTAGTGTGCTAAGTAGACTAGTTAAGTATTGTTTGGTGATTGTGTATTCTGTATGTATTTATAGGTGATAGTACCGACCAAGTCTTCGAGGAGGAGGAGTTCTACCCAGAGGAGGAGGAAGAGAATTTCAACTACTGCACTACACAAGGCAAGCCTAGCACTTCAAGTAAACTAAGAAAGCTATTGTTAGAAAGCTAGAATTAAGCAAGATAACCTAAGCAAGATGCATTAGGCATGCTTTGGTTATACTTTTGACTTATACCTACTCCAAGTTTTATTTACAAGCTTTACTTCCTTTACTTTACCAAGGTTCTTTACTTTGTTTATAGGTAGCATAAAGAGTATAAAACTTGACCTATCTAGTTAGACTTAGATGTCATTCTATGGCATGAGATTGATCTTAGCATCCCATATTAGTGAACACTCTTAACTTAGTAGTTTAGAGCTAAACCAAAAACTAGATCACTTTAGATGGGAATACTTGGTGAAAATGACTTGTGAAAACCTTGGAATGACGAGTCATTCTATTGAGATGTTTTGACATGTGTTGAGAAACATAAATGGTTTATGATGGTGATGAAAATGTTGAGGCATGGGCCTTAGCACTTTTATAAAAACTGATGGTTGGGTTCGGATGCGATACCATTCCAATTTTACTGTACAATCACAATACCTGAATTGGGTAAGGCTTAGCCGGAAGTTTATATGCATTAGTATTAGTTCCCTTGCAGGAGAGGTTTGAGCTGAGGCTACCTCTCAATGTTGTCCACCTATGTAGTGCCTAGGATGACAGATGGTCATGGCTGGGAGGCCATACTCATAGGAGAGGTGCTTATACTAGAGTGTGTAAAGGAAAGGTTATGTTTGATTATCTGCATACTAAGTATGATGATTCAGGGTTATCCCTGATAGATGTATCGAATCTTGTGGTGAAAGTGTATCACCTCTGTAGAGTGTTAAACTATTTGAATAGCCACGTCCGCGGTTATGGATAGTTGGAGTGGCCATACTGTTCCGTTGTCAGAATTTTCAAAATGACTTATGAAATGAATTGTGATATGAGTTGACCACAACAGAGTTGTGACTATGATAATTAAGTTTCCACTTAGGTGTTTTCAAACTTTATTTTATCATTCTTTGTTTCTGAACTAAGCTTAGGTTTCAAACTTAGCTTTACAAATAAACTGAGAATTTAGCATTCCTACTAGATCTATCTTACTTGTTAGTGATAGTTTGCGAGTACTTAAAGAGTACTCATGGCTTTTGTCCCTGGCTATTCCTGTGGCCAGACTATGAGGAGGACTACCCTGAAGGAGGACTACATGATGGCTACAACAACTAGGATCATCTCCCATCGTCAGCATTGCCTGTGACTCTGAAGATGGACCCCACCGCTACGCTATTTATTTCCGCTGCTTGATTGTACTAAGACTAGATCATTATATCCTTTATTTGTGTAAGACCTTATTATGGTTTGTAATGGATGATGTACTGTGATATCCAATCTGTTATGTCTCGCAAAAATGGTAATCCTG
The DNA here is from genome assembly GCA_910589775.1 of Avena eriantha. Classification (NCBI taxonomy): domain Eukaryota; kingdom Viridiplantae; phylum Streptophyta; class Magnoliopsida; order Poales; family Poaceae; genus Avena; species Avena eriantha. Next base: position 535,855,626 of record OU342743.1, on the reverse strand, counting down.
GGATTGCGATGTATGGCATAACAGGCATTTGGGATTAAAAATCTGGGTGTTGATAGTGGCCATCTCCTCTTTCAACAGCGTGAGATACATACTGATGTCTGTACCAGGCTGTTTTGGCCCATGAACTAGCATACTCATGGTTACATACTTCTTCTTCATGCACAACCAGGGGGGAGGTTGTAGATCCATACAAACATGGGCTAGGTGCTATGTGTGCTGCTCTGGCTTCCGAACAGCTTGAGTCTGTCGGTGCTCACGCCCAACCTGAGGTTCCTTGACTCTTTCCCGAACCGTTGGTAATATTCAAGGTCCAACGCCTTCCACTGGCTAGCATCCGAAGGGGCCTCAGCATTTCCTCCCTTTCTAAATCTTCGTCTTCTGGCCTCTTTCTTTCTGCATGCCAGCGCATCAGCTGTGCTTCCTTAGGGTCCATGAAATACCGCTACAGACGAGGAGTTAGAGGAACGTACCACACCACTTTTATAGGAGCTTTCTTGGTCCCTCTCTTGTATCAAGAGGTCTTGCACACCGGACACGTGGTCTTCTCCGCGTCCTTGCCCCGGTAGATGATGCAATCATTAATGTAGATATGGTATTTCATGTGCCGTAGATCGAGAGGGCACACAACTTTCTTGGCCTCAGCGATATTAGTCGGACATGTGTTCCCCTTGGTAAGACGATCGTGCCAGAATTCCATGTTGTTATTGAAGCATTTGTCGGTCATTTTGTGTTTCGCCTTCATCTCTAGAGCCCTGAGCATTACATTCAGACGGGTATCCCCGTTGTTGCATCCGTCAAATAGTGGAGTAACCGCGTCTTTCTCCATTTGCTCTAGCTTAGTTTTCTCTCTAGCGGCGGCTCTGGCGTTACTCGTCTCCCTGAGAAGCAACTCTTAGTAATGAGGGTCTCACAACCAGCTTGAATCATGCCCGACACCTTGATCTTCATGTTCCTGCCCGACGCCACCTTGATTATCTTCATGTTCATGCCCAGCGCCATCTGCTTGATCTTCATCATTTTCATACCCGGCGCCACCTTGTTCTTCATGATCACCTGCCCCACCGGCATCTTGATCTTCGTCTTCACCATTATTGACATCCTCATCATCATCTTCGTCATCACGTATTCACCGAGTGTAGCCATCCATGAAACCTCGCCGGAGCAGGTGCGACTCCAGCATTTCGCAATCATGCTTTATCAAATACATCAATTTGCAGTCACGACACGAACATCTTATCTCCGTCATGTTTGTCCGTGCCATGTCGGCCCTCGCTCATCTCATCCACCTATCCACGAGGAGTGTGCTCAGTGGTCAGACCATGGTTGCCTGCGCGGTATACAAAGAGCAAAATAATAATTAGAGCATGGACATCGAGATCACCGAAAAAAATCGGCATGACCTCCCCTAAAAAGAGGACATCCGCCGAGTGCCATAAATTTGCCAGAACGGAAACGAATCGACATTCCGGTGAAACGTTGGCAACGCAAAATGAAATCCCTGCACAAAACAAAGGAAGCACACAACACAATCTAGTCGGTGTCGCTGACAACACACACACATGCAACAAACGCCATCACACTTCCTCCAACAACGACTAGGAGTACAAGAGCCGGAGGAGAAGTAAAGTGAGATCTTGTAGATCTAGAAGTGCAAGATCTTTCACTTACATATATGTGTCAACCAGTAGAGGTTTGGTAAAGCCTCTATGGTGAAACAATGGAGAAAATAAGGTGGGGGGAGGAGGGGGGCGACCAGATCTATCTTTGTGTGGAGGAGAAAACAACAAGTGAGATAGAGAAGTGAGTGGGGGTGCATGTGCATGCATGGCAAAAAAGGTGGAGAGATTACTCGAGTTGCATCCTACAAAGTATGTGCCTTGTATACATAGAATACCTGAGGTATATGCACCTCGAGTGTCTGGCGCCTGCCACGCTCCAGGCCCACATCACTTACTTTAGGCGCATCTCATAGTAATGCGCCTCCACTACAGAGAACTACTAAAGGCGCATATTGTCTGGTGCGCCTCCTATATTGTCGTACCTACCACCACTGGGCCTTCCCACTTTACTCGAGGTGCATCTGCCCCGTATGCGCCTCAAGTAGTTAAACTACTCGAGGTGCATATCAAGTATATGCGCCTCGAGTAAGGGGGCTGGCTACATCTGGTCCGTACATACAATATAGGAGACGCATCATTTAGTAATGCGCCTCTAGTATTAGAATACTGGAGTCACACCAATTAGGCATGCGCCTTGTATATATAGTGGAGGCGCATATTTTAGGGACGCGCCTCCTATAAGCATGGCTCCTATAGGCTTTTCCCTAGTAGTGATGGAGGGAACTACTTGTTGGTACACAGAGGTGTGTTAGCACTAACATTGACTATAAAGCTGTTGGCTCCTCTTAAGTATCAACTTGGGAACCTAGGAAACTCATGGAACACTATCCATGCCATGGGATATGTCCTACAGGATTAAGTCCCTTAATAGTGCAGTAATTCGATTGATGTCAATTGCTGACTGTTGTGGTTATGAGGATGATGTGAGTAGTGATTGCTGCCTATTTGTCCAAATACGGAGTTCCTCTCACACATACATAGTTGAGAATGTTCATGATAATAATCTTTACCTTAGCTCCTTATAATGCTAGTGGTGTATCCACTACTCCTTGAGAATTCTTTTTTCCCTATTGTAGTTCCAATATCTCTTACATACGCGATACTTACTTTCTGTGTTGAGTTGTTTTACTTTACTTATTGTTGCTCTTATACCAAAAACCCAAAAACACCTTTTTATGCAATACTCACATTTTATCTTGTCACTTAGAACTTTATTTAGCATTTCTATTGTAATATTTATTTCAAGAGTCATTATACTTCAGACTCCTACTCCCTATGGGATCAATATCTTTATTTTGAAACTAGCTACAAACGATATGTGCACTTGCAGTCATCAAGCTATTCTCTGGCGCCGTTGCTGGGGAGCTAAGCACTGTAGGTCTTTTAGTTTTTGCTTATTTATTTTTGTCTTGCTAAGTTTTGTTTTGAGTTACAGGTTTCCACCAACATGATGTAGTTTGAGCATTTGACTAGTGCTAACCCACTCAGCCACTTTGGGAGGCCCTATGATATTTATAAAAGAGACAACTCCAATGAGAAGACAAGGGGGTTTGAAATAAATCCTCTATTACTTGGTATTCCACACAAGAAGCAATTTACTGGAGATGAAGAAGATCCCGATCCATATGAGCATATTGCATGTTTCAAAGATATATGTGGCACTTCTCAGTTAACAGGATATAGTTCTAATGACGTAAGGGTTAAATTTTTTAGTTAGACTTTGACTAGTACAACTCTCTCATGGTATAGATCTCTACCCCAGAAGCCACCACTACTTGGGATAATTTAGGCTATGAATTTCTAGAAAAGTATTATCCATTATCAAAATCTTTTGCAATAAGGCATCTTATAATGACTTGGAGGAACCGTTTTAATGAAGGACTAGTAAGAGCTTATATCAGATTTAAAGGTTTACTTTGCCTATGTTGTAACATCCCAATTTCAGCAACCCTGATTAGTTGTCTAGAATGCAAGAATCAGGGGGAACAAAAACTTTTTCTTGTTCTTGGTGCAGTGTTTGCTTGTTGTTTGTACTTGTGCATGTGAGTGTATACCCTATGATACTCCTTACCTCAACACCAGTTGACAAAAGCTACTTCCCAAAACTGTCTTGGCTTAATTTACATATTCTCAAATGTTCTAGAATTTCAAAACCTGAGCCAAGATGCTTATGAACCCAAAACTAATTTAGTAGCTTCTATTGACAAAACTATGGAGAAATATATAACAAAATCTCCGTATGTTTTCAAGACAGAACCTTCTACTATTCTTATCTCTAGGTTTAACCAAACCTTTTTATGAAGCATTTGAACTCTACTCTTGGTAGAGATACCAAGGACCTTACCTTTTTCAAAATCCAACCTATCTCAAAATACCCATATTTACCTCAAGCTAAGCTTGGTGGTAACCACAATAGTAGTTGATTTGTTTGTAAGATGAGTTGCCCTGATCTGTTGTTTGAATTGTCTGCTTAGGAGATAGTATGAGCTGCTATAGGATCTCATCAGTAGGATCAAGAGGTCTCCAACTCACCACACCCTAAGCAAGAGTACCATATGGATCTAATCTCTATCCACCAGGTGATCATCTAAAACCCCTTAGCCAGATCAATTCTGTAGTGATCTATTCTAGAAGCTTCCAAGTCAATGAAGACCAATATCAAGCAAGGATACTTTCTACTAAATCTACAATTCAAAATCAACCACTTGATGATGCTTGGGTACTTTGCAACCCATCAAAATTATCTCCACCAACATTCTAGTCAAAAACCCTAAATCTGCCAAATTTGGCTGTCTGGAAATCTGTTTCCAACATCACCTTTTTGAATGCCTCCTTTTCCCAACCCTTGTGCATTATTGGAAATACACTTGAACCATCTTGTTAACCATCCTAAGGACTACCAAGTACCACTATAGCCCTTGGTTAGAGCATCCTCCAACCCACTTGTTCTTGATGGTTTTGCAGGCAAGAAAATAATTTTTCCTGCAAATCTAGTCGACATGCCTACTTTGATAGAAGCTCACACCCCCATCCAATCTTCTATGGACCAACTCTTTGCATGGTTGTGTTCTACTAATAAAGTTTTATCAACATCTACTTCACTTGTTCCAAGTGTATCTTTGTGCTACTCAAACCCACAAGGTTTGGAAGGGTAGTTGATAATCTTCTTTGGCATGCTTATTTTATTCAAAGTTTGAAAGCCTGTCTTGGTGAGCTCAAGCAGGATCAAGCTCAAACCTCTGTACCATGTTGATTTATATCACTTGGTCTATCCATCCATCTATCCCATGCCCCAACGGGAGCCCTGAGCTCCAAGATCCAACAAGGTTTTGGTGGCATGAAAACCATCTTACCCAAGATCCTTAAATCTCTAGTTTTCACCAAAATCAACTTGGATTGTCCAATCCCAAGGTTGAAAATGCTTGCTACACCTTGTCTACATCATCTACCTTGATCATCAATATTTATCAATAATTCTCCATAATTATTATGGCTCCAAATCTAATAAATCACTTTATTAGTAAAAATCCCCAAACATCCTTCCATAAAGGAAAGTTTGGTTTTTGCCAAAACACTTCCCCAAATTTTGGCTAAATTGAGTCATATATATCATACCCTATCTTCCCACTTCAAAAATAAATATCTTTGAAGAACTTTATTATTTCCTTTTGCCCTTTTTCTTAAATGGCAGAAACAAGAAATAATGGTCTAAAAATACTTTTCCTTCCCAATAAATTCCAAGAAAATTCCCCAAGCTGTGCTATGGTATCTAGGACCATCTCACATCAAAATCCAACAAAGTCCAAGGTAAAAATATCAAATGTGCTCCAATACTTTATTTCTGCAATTTTGAGTAAATAGAATTAAGTGGACGTAAACTCCTCTGAAAAATCTCAAAGAAATCCTGGAAGGGTATCTTGACCTCATCTACCTACTAGTATCCTCTCCCCACCTTGTCCAATACAAAATTTGGAACTTACTTTAGAAACCTCCAAGTGATCAAATTGCCAAATCAATCAAGCCTTGATCCAAAACCACACCCAAACCCCACCAATATTGCAAAACAACGCACCATAGCACCCAGCACTTGCCCTGTTCGTGTGCACTGTAGCTAAGCTACTGTAGCAACCCTTCTCCCTTGTCTCATGTGCTAGAGAGAGAGAGACAAGTGGGACCAAATTTGTGCAGTAGCCTCCACCACCCCCTCCCTATCTCCCTGCCGACCAGATGACCCTCCTACCCCTCCTCACCGCCCCCTAAGCCACTCCAGGCCAGCCCCACTCCTTCCCCATGTCCAAAGAGGACATTTACACCATCCTCCTCTCCACCTCGGTATAAATGGGCTAGAGGACTCCCAGCATGCTCTGCCCCTCCATTTGCTTCCCCTCCCCTCCACTCACCTCCCCAGAGCCCTCCCTTTCCCCCCTTGCTCTGTCCTGCTCAAGACAAGGAGAGAGATGAGCCTCGGCCTCCCCCATGGTGTTGAGCTAAGCTCCCCCTCCTCACCTCCCCTTCCCTGCATGTCGCTATACTAGGGCCCCTCGACCTCCTCTGTCTAACCCTACCCTCAGTTTTGCCCAGAACCACCCCTACCGTGGCCTCGGCCAAGCTCCGGCGAGCTCCCTCTCGGGCACCACGACACGAGAAGGATTTCGACGTCGAGGACCACCTTGCCGTCCATCGCTGGGACCGCCATCGAGCACCACTCCACCTCCGCCCCTCCACGGCTCCTCTCCGCCCCGCTGGTAAGCCCCCGCCGCCGCCCTGCTCCATCTAGGGTTTCAGCGCCGCCGCGCGTTCGCTGTCGAGGACGACGACGGTCAGCCGTCCGCTCCATCTTAATCGGACAGCCCCTATAGCGCCATACCGCTTCGCCCCGCCGGCTTGCTGACTGATGGGCCCCACCCGCAGGCGGTTTTAAATCCTCCCGCGCGAGGCACCGCTCTGGGTGGGCCGTTTTTCCCGCTGAAGCCCATCTGCGTCTGGAATCTAGCCTAGTGGTTGTTTCCCTTTTTCTTTTAATAATTCCATTAACTCTAGATCTGCTTCTGGCCATTCACTTTAATTGCTAAATAAAATAAAAATCACTCCCTTCTAGACAGATCAAAACTTATACATGTTCTCACATGTTTTGCCCAACATGCAGAACCAAAATCCTAGCCTAATATTATTCCCACTCTATGTAGAAATTAAAATGCTAGCATCTATCCTTTTCACTAATTAAAATCCTCACTGAGCTACCTAACTTCAATTGGAGTAAAACCAACTGCCTCTCGTAGGTATCCTAGGTACCTATCTCATGCCCTTTGTCCCATGCCAAGGTGAACAATAATTTGGCCCTGGTAAAAAATAACAAAAACCATTAGTTTCTGACTTTAGGAATTTCTCTAGGTCAAAGGTTTTGACCTCATTCTAACTCCCTGGGATGTGGTACCCCAAGTTCTATCAAAACCCAGGAGATCAAATTTTATTGATGCTCTGTCCCACATTGGTGATTTAATCATCTCTGGCTAGGGTATTTTCAGTAGAAAAATCACTACCGGAGTTCCACAACTCGAAATAGGTTGATTCCAATTTCTACAGAAAGGTATTTCAACTACCTACTATGTTACCTTGTATTCAAATCAAAAGCTTCTATAGATCTAATCTGGTGAAAAAGATAAGTTGTGTATAGAACTGCCTTTGGGAATTTCCCGAGGGCATTCTGGTAATTATCTTGACTTGATTCAAACTCTCAGTGAACAAGTACAGCAAACTCTACTGAACCATCCAAGGAAATAATTTGTGGAGCTCCAGAACATTTTTGGTGAATTATTTCCTCAAACTAGGGCCTTTATCCCTAGAAAAGTCATAGGAAATCAAAGTAAAGTGATAAAATAGTGAAACCACTTTTGTGGGTTTCATTTTATCAATACCTATCTGTTGGTATCATGTTTTTACAATGGTACCATACAGAATATGCTCTTGTTCCAAAACCCCTCCTAGGTAATTCCTAGACTATAAATCCTAAGGGATTTTCTTCCATATTAACAAGACAATGCCAATCTTATCAAATCCTTCCATCCTAGGACCTAATGAATGGTGAAATTGCATGGCTCATTTTTTTGCTATATTGTATTGGTGCTTGCAAGCCTTGTGTTGATTGTACCCTTGTTTGTCTACATGTGATGTCTGGACGACGATAGTTGCGATGAGATCGGAGAGCAGGAGAAGTGGTAATTATTATTGGTATTATTGGGTATTCTAAGAAGAAGTCCAGGGACACATTGCCATATTGCTGATCATCAGGCAAGCCACCTTCTTTCTCATAAGCCTCGTTCTACGGTTTTACTTATGCATGTTTTATCTACTGTTTACTAAAACTACATTGTTTTACTATATGTTGATGTATACTTGGTAGTGGTTTGGCTCCTCCGAATCATTACACCTTGTACTACTAAGTACAACCCCCTTGGTGTTACCTACTTGACCCTAGTATAATAGATGGTGCATATCCACCATACCCCTTTGGAGACCATGATTTAGCCGAAGCAAAAGCTAGAGGATGGGAAGACCCTGGAAAAAGTTTTACCAAATGTTTTAGGATAAAACCTTGGTGAGGTGGGACCTCCCAAGAGATGTTGAGAAAGAAAAAGGTTTTGTTTTACAAAATGCTGGAGGAAAACCGGAGGAAGAAGGTTTACAAAAACGCACCTGGTTCTTTGTAGTCTAGCTATAACAACTTAACCCTGTGCAACCACATTACTCTGGAATGGGACAAGGCTAGATTTGATGTTTGTCTACTCTGGTATGAGCTACCTCGCAACAACTACAGGGGATCGGGGATCCCTGGAGGGTGGGCCTTCTCCGATAAAGGTGGGACCTAGAGAAGTAACAAAGGGTCGGTAGGCCTCCACGCGTTACTATGGGCCCCTCATTGAAAGCGCACACTCTCGAGGAGTGGAAAAGGCGCTCTGGGTGGTCCTCGCCCGACGTCCCGGTGTTGAGGGGATTAACACTCATAGGGTAGGCACTTATATTGGAGTGGGCATCCGGAGAGTCTTGATCGGTTACTCGACCCACGATCGGTGAAGATTAGGGTAGTGTACCCGGATGGTGTGGGTAAAGTGTACAACCTCTGCAGAGTGTAAATCTATTCGAATAGCCGTGTCCGCGGTTAAGGACGGGTTGGACAAACTTCTGTAGAGCGGTGCTGGTTTTTTTTTCAAAAAGGACTTCGGAAAAGCAAAGGCTTTGAAAATATTTTGACCATGGGATGGTCGAAAAGGAGAAAGGTTTTGACCATGGAATGGTCGGAAAGGATCCCTGTTATGACCATGGGATGGTCATAGAGGGATGTAAGGAGTTTGGTCATGGGACGGCCGGAGAAGGAAACCAATGGGTGACCCAGTCCTAATGTTTTCAAAACTTTTCAAAATGGTTTCCAAAACATTTTACAAAAGTTTTCAACAAAGATATGTAGATGCTATATCTACAAGAGAAACTATTTGAGAAAATAACCCCTCGTAGAGCCCTCCTACTACCACAGCCATAGTACATATCCTCTTGTTATTACTGTTATCTTAAGGTGTTTTGCGAGTACATTCAATGTACTCATTAGCATTGTCCCTGGCTATTAACTTGGTCAGATTCCAAGAAGAAGGTGGTGATGGCGACTATGCGAGCTAGGACATTCTCCCAGTCAGTTGCCTGTAGGTTAAGGCATGGCTCGGGGTCTATGATTAATGAAGTTCCGCTGTTATTGATCAACATAGCCTTAATGGCAAATAAGATATGTCATGTATTCGTTATGTATGGGATGCCTGGTTTGATACTTGCCGGTTATGTGCCACGACTAACTGATCATGGGATCGTGGTTGTATGCATAACATGGATTCTCGGAGGATTAATTCGGGGGCCCCACATATGTCCTCATCATGATTGCCTAAATGGTATTTATTGCACATCTTTTATGGCGGTTTAATTGAACCTAATAATTGAACTAGACTCTTTAGCAGAAGGAGCCTTTATGAATCTTCCTATAACTAAATCTTGGGCTTTACTTAATAGAATTCGCGATCATAGAGTTTCATGGAATTTTGGTCTAGGAAGTGAAGGAGGCGTAGAAATAGATCATGATTGTATTCATTACTATAATAAAAAGAGCCATGTTAAAGAATTATCTAAATAACTTTATTTGGATTCAGATCTTGTGTTGCAAGTTGTTAAAGCTTTGGCAGAACATATCAAAGATCCAAAAGAGGGTTTGGTCAAAGAACCTGAGAATAAAAGACAAGTTAAAGCAACACTGGCCTCCCTAGAACCAACATACAAGATACCTTTCCCTAACACTGCACAAAAGCATATTTTTGAATATGAACAAGTCAAAGCAGTAAAAGAGAAGAAGGAAGAGCAAAGTATGCCAGAAGTCGTGGAACATTTGGAAGAAACCAAAGATGAAGAGGTAACCAAGGAAGCAATTATGGCTATGTACGCACATTGTAACATAGTTGAACTTGATGAAGAGACTTCCGTATTGGTTGAAGGTAAAGCAAAGGTAAAAGATGTGGGTAAGCCTATTCTTCCCCGCATATTTAAGGAAACCTTGCATTATGGTTTATGTGATCTTGCACCGAAGTTAATGTTATATCTTATGATTTCTATTTAGAAATAAAAGGAGAAATAGAACCGACTACAATTGAATATACAGATATGACAATCATGTTAGCCAATAAAACTCTTAGAATTCCAATGGGAGTAGTTGAAGATGCAACTGTCACAATTGGCAACAAAAACTTTCCTATCGATTTTGTAGTTGTTGATATGCCAGCTGACACTCTTTGCCCAATTATATTTGGAAGAAACTCTTTGAGTGATGTCGGTGCCTATGTTGATTTCAAAAATGAGATTGTGTCTCTTAACCTTGGGGGAGCGGAAAAAGAATTCAACTTTTCCAAATTTAAAGACAGGCCTCAACAAATACAAGAAGAAGAGAAATAGAAAACTATTGAGGAAATGGTAGCTCTCTTCTTTAGTAATCAAGAAGAAGAAATAAATGAAGACTCAATTTATGAAGAAATAGTCATGGAGGACAAGTCCCTAGAAGAATTGGAAGATGCATTCGGTTCACTTACCATTATAGGGCCTCCAACTAATGAAGCTTTTGAAGAGCCAGAAAAGACAGGGGATGAAGAATTACCTCCCCAGAGTGGAAGACTCTACCAGATAATCTTAAATATAGATTTTTAGATGAGACAAATGAATTTCCTGTTATTATTAGTGCTAAACTTTTAGGAGAAGAAGAAGAACTCATGAAAATACTTGAGGTGCATCACAAGGCCTTTGGGTACTCAATGGATGATTTGAAGGGCATTAATCCCATGATAACTGTGCATCGAATATTCATGGAAGAAGGTGCTAAACTAGTTGCGGAATTTAATAGAAGATTGAAGCCTGAAATGAAGGAAGTGGTAAGGAAAGAAATTGTACGCCTACTGGATGCATGTATAATCTATCATGTTAAAGAAATTGAATGGGTAAACCCTATTCATTGTGGCCCTAAGAAGGGTGGTTTTACTATTGTTCCTAATGAAAACAATGAATTGATACCTACTAGAACTATTATTGGACATAGGATGTGCACAGACTTCAGGAAATTGAATAAAGAAACTAGGAAAGATCACTATCCTTTACCGTTCATAGATCAAACTTTAGAAAGGTTAGCAAACCACACTTATTTTTCTACTTGGACAAATACTCTGGTTTTTCTCAAATAGCTATTCATCCTGATGACCAACTTAAAACAACTTTCATTAGTCCTATGGTTTACATGCTTACCGACATATGCCTTTTGGTTTATGTAATGCTCCAGCTACTTTTCGAAGATGCATGACTGCTATTTTTGTGGATTTTATAGAACTGATAATGGAAGTATTTTTTGGATGACTTTTCTATCTATGGAACTTCGTTTACTAGTTGCTTGGATAATCTCAAAAGAGTTTTGCAGTGTTGTGAAGAAACCAATCTTGTTCTAAACTAGGAGAAGTGCCATTTTATGGTCAAAGAAGGTATAGTCCTTGGACATAAGGTATCAGGTAAGGGAATTGAAGTGGATAGAGCTAAGGCTGAGGCCATAAAGAGAATGCCACAACCTAGGGATATAAAAGGTATAAGAAGTTTCCTTGGTCATGTGGGTTTTTATAGAAGGTTCATTAGAAATTTTTCTGGAATATCTAAACCTTTGACTAACCTCATGCAAAAGGGAGTAGGATTTAATTTTGATGATAAATGTCTTGTAGCCTTTGATAAACTTAAATATGCTTTATCCCATGCTCCTATCATTAAACCACCTATCTGGGATATGACTTTTGACTTAATATGTGAAGCTAGTGATGATGCTGTAGGAGTAACTCTGGGACAACATATTGGTCGCAGATTTAATATTATACATCATGCTAGTTGAAATCTTAATGGTGCTCAAAAGAATTATCCTAGGGAAGAAAGGGAACTTTTTGCTGTATTTTTCTCTTGCAATAAATTTCGTTCTTATATAGTTGATGCAAAAGTAAGAGCTCATACAGATCGTGATGGTTTAAAAGAACTCCATGAGAGGAAAGACCATAAGCCAAGACTGATCCGTTAGATTCTTTTACTTGAAGAATTTGAGTTGCATATTATGCAGAGGCAAGAAATAAAGATGTTGGATGTAGTGTCCATGTTTGCCCAGCAAGACACCAATATTATTAGGAGGAACTTTAGTCCTGGTGATTTTCACTTACGAGAATTATTCAATGAACTAAGGTCAATTCCTCCAAAAGAGAAGAAGTCTTTGTTGTTGGAGGAGCTTGTCATCCCCGAATAAGTAAACGCTAAGTTCAAGGTAATCGTTTTTAATCAAATAAGTGATTTGTTTTCACAGATTTTACTTCTAGAATTTTTTCCTTTATATTCCTCGCGTTTTTCTAAAGTTCTGGAGGTTTTTACCAACTATACGGGCGCAACTATATGACCGGAGGAAAATCTCCCGCCGTATAGTTGGTCGTTAAACCCTTTGTATCTTCTTTGTGAAATTGTTTTCGATGTCTGGATCTATGCGGGCGCAACTATACGACTGGAGATAAAATTACGGCCGTATAGTTGGTCGTTGAACTCTCAGACACTTTCAATTTTTGATGTCTATATCTATACAGTCGCAACTATACGACCGGAGACAATATTCCGGCCGTATAGTTGGTCGTTAAACTATCAGACATTTTCGTTTACCTTTTCGTTTTTCATCTATAAAAAATGTTATTGTCGATTCCGAGTCATAACTCAATTGACATGGACTCGAGATATTTGGAAATATCTACCCGGAACCAACTATACGGCCGGAGCTATACGGGCCACGCCCGTATAGTTGGTCGTTACGCGGCCGGACTCCTCCAAATCCGCGATTGCTTTCCCAGTTTCTTTAAGATTCTTTTCTTGGGAGAGAATTTGGTGCTTCTCGCGAGTTTTACCAACCCTTGACCCCCCCTTATATACTGCCATTGTCTCTCTCTCTAATCATAATATCCAGAAACCAATCCACCTCTTATTTACATGTGAGGACAAGCAACCAAGGGGCAGAAGCCAAGAAGAAAGGTTCCTATGGAGATCGGGAGCAATAGCGAGCAAGGAAAGGATATCAAGATCGTCCCTATGGAATTCCTCGACACCGATAATGCACGCCGGAAGAGGGAGTTGAAGGCCCTCAAGCTAAAGATTGAAGAAATGGACAGGGAGACACCAGGGACACCCAAACATCTTCGGTTGCTGCGACTTTATCTAGACAAACTTGATGAAGATATTAAGCACACAACCGAAGCAGGTTTTTCTATGAGTCTTAAGGCGCTACTAACCCTTCAGGATAACAATGATTTCATTAAAGAACAAGTGAAAGTGCTGGAGAGGAATAATCTTTTCTACAAGCCGCATGTTAAAGAATTAGATGTTGTCAATCAATCCCTCCGTCATAGGCTGGCCCGTGAAGAGAAGATACCACGTGCCATGGTGCCACAGTGATCTACAATAATCACGGTATCAAATAATCACGAGGGATTATTTGATCCCGCCTGGCTTGATTCCAAGCTTGGGGAGATCTTTAAGACCTTGTAATCTACCTTATAAGTTTTACATTACTATTTTAGTCTTGCATTAGTTCAAACTAGAAATAAAGTTGGCATCATTAGAATTCCCTTCAGGAACAGTCGATCCCTTTTATGAAATTCTGAGTTTATTATTATATATGGAGCAATATTGAGTTTGTGCTTGTCTTATTGGATATATGAAGGACTTGAATATAATTTTACTTGCACTTGATGGTAGCAATAGGAGTCTTCCACACCATTGGTATTAATTGAACATATAAAGATAATATGTTCAATATGTTGTAAGTCTATGGTTTGATTTACAAAGAAAAATTATCTATGCAGTTAAGTTGAAAAAGAAACCTTGAACAAAGAAAAATAAAAAGTGCTATCAAAATAGAGTGACAACAAGTCGAGGTAGAATCTTCAAGTCATAAAAATGATTCATATAAAATTGGAATTTGATAATTGAGATCGTTAAACTTTGAATTCCTACATGAAGTGGAATGTATGGCTAGCTCCTTTGCACATCACTTAAAAAAGTGTGAGCATATACACAAAAGAGAAGAAAAGAAAGAAGAAAAGAGCGAATGTGCAAAGAGAAAATATGCATACACCACTATATTGTAGTATGACAAAGAGGCACTTTTGAGATTTTGAATCCCAAGTGAATATGTTAATCCTACAACACTTGGGACTACCTCGCTAAATCACTCGGTTGAACCAGATACTTTTACATTATGTTGAGATTCATCTTTTGTGAACTGTTGATCACTAAGGTGTGGAAGCCTGCTAATACTATTAAAATGGTTCGAGTGAGGTACTATTCATGAACTTATTCCTATGTATCATATATGATAAACACATGCTGCAACTGCCTCATTTATTTTATCGACTTAGCTTCATGAATATAAGGATCACATCCATTAAGCTAAACTTGCTCGGGATGAGCAAGAATCTAAGCTTGGGGAAGTTGATGAGTGCATATTTGCATCATGTATTATATTATTATTTTGCATTGTAGATGTAGGATCTTCGTATTTTACAGCGTTCACGCGCATGTTTTATGTCTATTTTCACCAGGATCAGGACATATGATGGATATAATGGACACAATTCTTGGAGCAGTTATACTAGGGAGAAAAGGAGCTAGAAACAACATAAATCGCTTATTTGGGAGATATCAATAATATCAGAAGAAAACCTGAAGTGAACAAGGTGTACAGACGGTTTAACGACCAATTATACAATGGGAATAAATTTTCCGGCCGTATAGTTCCCACCGTATAGTTGGCGCCACCACCGCCTCCTCAAATAGTTTCACCCCATGCAACTGGATCAGAGAGATGACATACAAAACACCCGGACATCACCGAAACCTCACCTCCAGAAGGCATCTGGAGGGGGAACTCAGCCACCAGGGATCCATCTTCGCCCTGCGCAAATCCGGGAGGCTAAGGCATTGATCTTCATCATCAACCGCTGCATCACCACCATCTCCATCCATCTCATCTACATGTTGTCTAGATCTTCTTGTAATTTCCGTACTCATTGTGGATTTATACAAGTACTATTCATCTATGATAGATTCCGTTGTTATTTCCATGACGTTGATTGCCTCCATGTCTGAGTAGATCATTAGTTCTTGGGGAGATGGAGAAACCCTAGTATGAGATTGAAATAAGTAAAGTTTATTATGATATTCATCGCTATGACCATGTGTTAGATTGTCTTCATATTGATGTTGAGAGAAGTCGACCTCTAAATATTTGCCTCTCATGGGGACTTGATGGAGGGAACTACTTGTTGCTAGACGGAGGTGTGTTAGCACTTACAGTGACTATAAAACTGTTGGCACCCCTTACGTATCAACTTGGGAACCGAGGAAACTCATGGAACACTATCCATGCCATGGGATACGTCCTATGGGATTAAGTCCCTTAATAGCACAGTAATTCGATTGCTGACTGCTGTGGTTATGAGGATGATGTGAGAAGTCATTGCTTCCTATTTGTCCAAATACGGAGTTCCTCCCACACATACATAGTTGAGAATGTTCATGATAATAATCTTTACCTTAGCTCCTTATAATGCTAGTGGTGTATCCGCTACTCCCTGAGAACGCCTTTTTCCCTATTGCAGGTCCAATCTCTCTTACATATGCGATACTTACTTTCTGTGTTCAGTTGTTTTACTTTACTTATTGTTGCTCTTATACCAAAAACCCAAAAACACCTTTTTACACAATACTCGCATTTTATCTTGCCACTTAGAACTTTATTTAGCATTTCTATTGTAATATTTATTTCAAGTGTTATTAGACTTCAAACTCCTGCTCCCTGTGGGATCGATATCTTTATTTCGAAACTAGCTACAAATGATTTGTGCACTTGCAGTCATCACACCCCTTTGCAGGAGTTATGCATGCTCATCCACCGAGCAAGGTAGGCACGATCGGACTTGTCCTTTCCCTAGACGCAGAGGGCAAGCTCACAGGGCCTACCCGGTCGCTTGTAGGTGCCAGGGAAGTTGCAGACGAATGCTTCCTCGATGTCTAGCTAGGCGTTGATGTTGTTGTCGGGGAGGCTGTTCAGCCATGTTCTGGCTGATTCGAGGAGCATGAGGGGAACATAGCATACAACCACTCGCCTACTACCGTTTGCGATGCCCACCGCGGTGATGTAATCCACCAACCAATCTTCCGGTTGGACCGTGCTGTTGTACTTTGGTGTGTCTCTAGGAAGCGAAGATCCCTTTCGAAATGACTCATTCCGGATGCGCGGCCCGAAACATCTCGGCCTGGCCAAACTTTCTTCTTCCATGATACACGACTGGAACAACAAGTCAGTGCACTCATGGGCGTCAGCAGCCTTCGGCTCGCGGGGATCAAGCTGTCCGGTCAGACGAGACACCGGGGGAGCGTGGCTTCGACTGGCTCCATCGGAAGGTGCCTGGTGGTGTTGTTCTTGACTGGCTTTGCCAGCTGGGGCACGGTTCTTGCTAGTGACTATGGCAACATCATGCTGGTGGTGGCCACGGCTCCTGATCCGCCGTGTGGATGACTGTTCTACTTCGTCCTGTTTGGTGAGGACGCTTGGTGCACCTTCTTGCTACCGTCGGGAGCCGCCGGATCCGCCATCCGGCGGGGACCTTGGTTCTTGTTGTTTCCCACTTGGCTGGGACCTACCTCCGCCTATTGTAGGTTGATTGTGACGATTAGGAGCTGGATGCGCTCCTGCTGGCGACACAAATCCTCACCCTCGAGGTGGTTCAGCTCTGCGACGGCTGCTTCTGCCACCCTCATGTTCTTGGAAGGGGTGCTGTAAACCGGCTGAGTCATGGGAGTGCACGATTTCAGCACCACGGTCTAGCTCTGCGCCGAGGTCGCGACCTTGATGATGGGAGTGTCGGATGGTGCTGGGCAATAGGGTGAAGTCGTGGGTGGCATTCAGCCAACGCCTGGTGGCGGCAACTTTGGTGGCCTCGTCTAGGAGGTCTTGGCTTCCAAGGCGACCGCCATCGTAGCTGGATCCACCTCGGGGATGATGGGGTTGTGGAGTTGCTGAATGGAGGATGTTAGTAGGTCTTGCTCTACCTCGCACAAGTTGGAGTTATTACCTCTTGCACGGCGCTCGGGGGGTGGGGGACGGTTTTTGCCTGAGCCGGCCATCATAACCTTGATGTTGTAGTTGGCTGTAGCGATATGCGGAGCAATGAAACTGGGCGATGCACCGGAGAAGGTGACGACCCCGCGAGGAAAATCCTCGGTGACGGTGGCGACATAGACTCGGAGGTCGCCAAAGTGGAGAATGGAGACGTCGATGGGGAATGTTTCCCTGGCGAAGCATGACGCGGTCAAAAGAGCAGAGAATGAGCACGAGGCCGAAGGCAACACACTCACAGCCAATGACTGGGATTCCCATGCGGAAGATGACCTCATCCACAATGTTGTTCCCCATGGTGGGCGCCAATTGTCGTGGTGTAGCACACAACAGTGCCATCTGGGATGGATTTAGAGGGGACAATCAGATGCTAGCAGTGGCTACCATAGACGGGATTGGGAACGAGCACTGCAAACACAACAAGGTACCCAGGTTCGGGGCCCTCTTGGCGAGGTAACACCCCTACTCCTACAAGGATCTACTATATCGAGGGTGTAAGCCCAATGCAAGTTCTCCTGGAGCTATATCTCTGATGGACTAGAGAGAACTAGAGATGGGAGGTGATCTAGCCAAAAGGGAACTCCATGCCAACGGTAGCCCTGCCCCCTTATATACTGGCTGGGGGTGCAGGTTACAAGGTTGTTCGGCTGGTGGGACCTAGCCGGTGGGCCATAGTGCAATAGTCAGCGCTACAGTGGTTAGCCACCAGCTTTACCCTGCACAGAGTAGATGTCGTATCCTATGGTATGGATGGTGCCGCAGTCCAGGCTAAGGCAAAGCCGAGAACCCAGAGGCATGCCCCTGCTTCGACTGTCACACCCTTCGGATCCTCGGTACTGATTCCAAAGTTACTGGATGGAGCTAGCCATCTAGCGGTCATCTCTCGTTGACCGGCGAAATGGGCCAGCTGGGGTGATCTTGGTTGAGGTCCGGTTGGAGCATTCCAAGTGGTTGTGGCTTCATGTCTTGTGGCCATCTAGCCTGACCTTTCTGGAGCTAGCCTATCTGGCCTGGCTTATCCTACACAGGGGTGATCCCCCGACAATCAGGCTTAATGTTCCCAGTCTGCCCACATCCAAAGCATATGATCATAGGCTTCCTTCACTCTTCACATGTACAGGTAAACCACAATTGTGACATATAATCTTCCTCCTATGCGATGGTGCTCCCTGGTTTGGTGTGTTATTAGAGGGTGTAGACCTAGGTTTGAAACTCAGGTTTGGCATTGACTTGGTAGGATGAAACTTCTTAGTCTCCAGCTTAGATCTCTTCTTTCGGTCTTCCTAGACATTCTTGTAATCATCTTCAAAAGTAATGGCTGCAACCATTATCTCTGAAAATGTTTCTGTCCTTGCCAATCTTAGTTGCATTCAAACATATGGATTTAATCCCCGCGTGAACTTTCTTCCTGTTTTCTTCAGTGCTCACCCTGTCAATAGAATAACGAGATAATTGACTAAATTCCCTGATGTACTTCATCACACTTGTATTACCTTGTTGTAATTCTTCAAACTCCCTCCTTTTCAATTCCATGACACTTTCTAGAATGTGATACTCCTGGAATTTCCCCTTTAATTCTTCCCATGTGAATACTCTTTCAGGTAGTTTCATGGCCAATTGATTTTCCCACCAAGATGCTACCGGTCCGAACAAAAGGTATGTCGCATAACACAACCTCTCTTTATCATTACAACCCACTATCTTAAACTTTCTCTTGGTGTAAAACAACCAATCCTCTGCATCCTTTGGCTCAAGTGTTGAAGTGACAGGAAGTGGTCTAGCATTCTGAATTTTGGAGAGACTTGCTCCTCGTCCTTTTGGCTGTCTTACATTCCCAACACGTCCAAGAAGGTCTTGTAAAAATTTGTCCTAGGACTCTTGCATCATCTACATGTACTTCATAAAATTCTGCTCCATTAATGGCTACATTAGTGATGGTGGTAGTGTTGCATGTGCTACTGCATCTTGATCTTCCTTTTCCTTAGCTTCGTGCTCCATGTTGTTGTTCCAACTCATTTTCTACTCCTGTTTTCGTCACCATCTAGTCCTGTTACATAAAGCAAAAACTCATAATTACACCATGCTCATTCTTTTTGAGCTCACTTCATGCACAACGCTAGTCACACAAGGAAATCAAAAACCAAATCCAAATAAGAACCAAACAAACATCGTCTATTTTACATAATGATACATACAACATAGTTTAGTACATCATACACTTACATCCTTTGAGTTGCAACTCAAACTTAGTATCCTACAAAGTGCTAGTACTCCTTGTGAACGCTCCCTCACTTATTGAAAATACAAATCTCGAGCTCTACAGTACGCCTTATTAAACTACTACTATAAACAAGTCCTCAGCTTCCAGTGGTCCAACTCTCAGTACCCATCATACTCGTAATACATGCCTGAAGTCCATCCATGCTAGCGTGTAGTCTGATGTACAATATCTAGAACATATGGCCTCCTAGATGGTACATAGTTTGAGTCTGAAGTATCAGTAACCGAGGTATCACTCAGTGAAAGTCTATCCATCCCTATATAACTCTCAATTACATAATATGGATCCATTGGACTATGTGGCTCAGGAGTACCAACCTCAGCAAAGCACGTAGAAGTAGTGCACTCAGAATGATCAAATGGTATGTCCTGCAACCGTCAAACTGCGGTGTCTATCTAACTCATTATCCTCTATATTGATGGTTGTAACATTTCTACCATCAACAACATAGGACTCTACCCTCTTAAGGCTCGTTTGTCCTACATCCTCATTGAAATAATCACAAGGAACTGGATCTGAGTAAGTACCTACATACAACTCCTCTGTCCATCCATCAGAATTCTCAATGGGAAGTTCAGAATCCATGACCCGCCACAAACACTACGATGACAGATAATCTGTCCCAATGTATGTAGTAGGATAGGATATAGGTGGTGTAAGTGTAGGTGAATATGGCTTTGGATAAACCTCTTCGGGGTCTATTTCCTCTAGCTCTATCTCCTCTCGATCAACTATCATTGGTGTACGTGAACCGCTTGTTGGAGATATGCCATAGAGGCCAATAATAAAGATTTTTTTATTGTTACATGTTCATAATAGTTTTGTACCATGCTATAACTATGTTAATAAGAAATATTAATGAACGCGTGGTATGTAATCAAACTAAGTCCCTAGTAAACCTCTAGTTAACTAGCTTGTTGGTCAACCGATGATGGAGGTTTCCCTATCATGGACATTTATGTTAACTGACAGCACGGTCATGTCATTGGATGAATGATGTGATGGAAACACACCCAGACATAGCATTGCAATGAGATCTAGTCTCATAGTTCAACATTGAGATATCTAGTAAAACATAGTAACTCACTCCTATAATTGTGAGATCATATTTAATCACTACCACCCGGGGCTGCTTTGACTGCATCAATTATCACACGAACATGGTTTTGGAGGCAATTTAATAACCTGTTTGACACCCTTATTTTCAACCAAGTTTGGTATCAATTCTAGGAACACTCAATCATGATCAAGACCAACTTGATGTACCATGCTGATCTACATCACTTGGTCCATCTACCCATGTGCCCCTTGAGCCAAATGGATTCTTGAATCATCTTCTACAACATGCTAAAGTAAGTATGAAATATTAAAACCTTATCACTAAAATCACCCAAAGTCCATCTTTCTCAAACTAAAATCTTTTCCAAATCAACTAGTGATCTTCACTAACCTCCCCACCCACCCCTGATCATACTCAACTTCATCAAACGTCCTCACTTGACAATGTGAGGATTTGTGATAAAATGAACTAATTATCATCTATCCTAACCATACTTTGCAAAATCACTATAAACTCGTTAATCCTAATGGTGTCATGGACTTGGCATCAAACTAGTTGCCTGATGGAGATCGTGCTGGAGCACCTGATGGAGATCATGGAATGTGAAGACAACCATGTCTGGTTGGACCAAGAGACTATTGTCACTTATGGTTTCAAGGGCTCTAGTAGCTAAGGATGTGCTGCCCACAATTCCTATCACTATTAGATCATTTTACACATGATTGTGCTTAATCTTATTTTTATCCCATTCGTATGCATAGTTGCAGGTATAGCTGGGCATTTTTCGGGCCGGGCCAAAAAATCCGGCCCAGGCCCGGCCCGAGCTGCATCAAAATCACCCGGGCGTTGGGCTATCGGGTTGGGCCTTCATACAATTTGCGTTTTCCATGGCCCGAGCCCAACCCGAGCTTCCACCGGGCCTTAGTTATCCAGCCCAGGCCCGGCCCACGGGCCAAAAAATCCCGGCCCGTGGGGCTATTTTCGGGTCAGGCTGGGTCGGGCCGGGTTGTTTATGCCCAGGTATAGTTGCAGGTGAATCTTCAACCATGGCCTATCTCCATCATTGAAAACAACCAAAATATACAAAGTAAATTGGAAAGGTCTGGTAAATGGATAAAAAAATTAATCAGCAAGTCTTGTAGAAGTTCCTCAAATTTCCTTTTAGCATCTTCTTCCCAAGGATCGATAAACCTAGGTCTTTTCTAGGACAAAAGCTACTATATTGCATATGTAATCCGCATCGAAGGTATCAACCGCCCAGCAGGCCAAAGGCCATGCTACCATCTATGGGCTACCTGGGTTAGCCGGAATAAGGCTATGTTATGGTGATACCATAAAGCATATCCCCAATAGTAGCCTTTTGAGAACTTTGAGATATGCGTCGTCTTGTCACTAGATTTGAATGCTCTGTCTAGGTAATGTCGGCAATCATGCAACAACATCTTGAAATATTTCCTGAAGTAATGCAAACTTTTTCTCCATCTTGATACGCAAGTCAGAGACATATTGGGTCTTCTCAGTTATCATTTCCTTTGTTGGATAATTCTCCAACTACCTTCAAGGAATCTTGATACATGACCGCTCATTTGCACTTATCAAGAGGGTGACATAGGCCTCAGCGTAGTGATGGCCCAAATATATCGAGCTCGTTGGGGAACCCCAAGAGGAAGGTATGATGAGCACAGCAGGAAGTTTTCCCTAAGTATGAAACCAAGGTTATCAATCTAGTAGGAGCAAGGAAACACCCAAAGGTGTAGTTAGCTGAGCGTTGGCACGGCGCACTACCGGTGCCAACAGCAACGTGGAGACCTACACAACACAACCACCGAACTTTGCCCCCAACTTGCGATGAGGTTGTCAATCTCACCGATTTTGCTGAAAAAAAGGATTAAATGTATCGAATGGAAGGAAGTAATAGTTTGCAGAAAGTAAACACAAAGCAGTAAACAGTTTGTAGATTGTATGTAAAAGAAAGGACCGGGGTCCATAGTTCACTAGAGGTGGCTCTCCTTAAGATAGATAACATGCTGGGTGAACAAATTACAGCGGGGAAATTGACAAACATCGAGAAAGCAATACATGCATATACTAATCATCTTGACTCCTTTGAGACTTGATTGGGCATTACACCATTATACATAGACCGCCATCCAACTGCATCAATGACTAATAATCCACCTTCAGGTTATCATCCGAACCCCCTCCAGTATTAAGTTGCAAGCAACAGATTATTTCTTTACGAATTGCGTGTAAAGTAAACAATACGATTGTTCTATGAACAAAGGATTGTTGTTTTCTCCCTAGTAGCAACAGCACATCTAGTACCTTAGAGATTTCTGTCACTTCCCCAGATTACCAGAGGCATGAACCCACTATCGAGCATAAATACTAACTCTTGGAGTTGCTAGCATCTACTTGGCCAAGATAGCTACTAACAACGGAAAGCATGCACGATCACAAATAACAAAGACATGATAGAATCAATAATCAATCTGAAATAGCATCTCAATATCCATCGGATTCCCGCAAACACAACATGCAGAATTACAAATAGATGATGTTGATCATGAACGGAGCTCACAAGATCTAGACATGAAAGTACAAAGGAGGAGAACCAGCTATCTAGCTTCTACATGGACCCATAGTCCAGAGATGAACTACTCACGCATCACACCGGAGGCTTGCATGATTATAAAGATGGCCTCCATGGTGAATTCCCCTCACCGGCAGGGTGTCGGGAAGAGCTTCAGATCCCTCCCAATCTAGGGATGGAGATGACGGTGGCTACAGACTCTTTCGTGGATTTTTGATCGGATACCTAGGGTTTTCGTCTTGAGGGCAATATATAGGCGGAAGGAGAGGCCGAGGGTGTGCTGGGGTCGGCCAGACCACCCCCTGGCGCGGACCAGGCCTGGCCGCACGGCCAGGTGGTGTGGCCGGCCCCCAACCCTTCTTCGTCTCGTATTCTGGCATCTGATGTCTTCCGGAAAAATAGGCACTTTGGCTTTCATCATAACATGAAAGACAAAGTTCTAGCAATAAGACAAAGCAACTATGTTTCAACATGAAAAGGCACAAACAAAAGATTAATGAATAACAATGCTTTGCAAGACGTTTGTTTGTTTCACATAAAGAAAACATAGCATAATAGTATTCAGCTTGTCCCTCATAGAGTAGCAAACATAAATGCATAGGACACCTTCAAAGTTCATCAGAGCGACTAGATACAAATAGTTTAAAACAAGCAATATCAAGGTATGCATCAATCAACTAGTCTTGGGACAATGCACATAGAACTAAGAATGGCCACTATGCTCTCAAAGTAAGTGCATAAAGATAGAAGGTGGAGACTCAACATATAAGTGGAAGAAAGGCCTTCATAGAAGGAAGTAGGGATTCAAGTCTCATAAAGAGCTTCCAAAAACTATGGTACTTATTAGCTTTGAGCTCTCATTGCCCCTATCATAAGCATCTTGAAGGTGATTAAGGTTAAAGTGAACAAACTATGGTGTACATGCTTGACGAAGTATAAGTTAGAAATCTCATGTCCCTTGAATACGAGGGCCGCTCCCCATGCTACTCAAGTTTAGTCACCGGTAAGTTCTTGTCATTGTAAGTACATGTGTATCATAGAGAACCGCCAACGGGGTACCCCTTGCCCGATGATACGGAAGAATCCCCATATCAAAATGACAAGGCAAGCAGACAACGAGCATCTCAACAATCTTCTTATTTACCATGGGAATATGGTGCTTTTTTATCTCTTTCCTCTTTTCATAATCTCATTTTTTTCTCTTTTTCTCAATATAGGACTCTTTTTTTATAAGAAGAATTCTTCATAGACAGCTCATTATGGTTACGCTGCAGGTTTCCACCATGTTAGCATGGATTAGACCAGCGGCCCAGGCGTTTCTCTAACACATATACATAACTCCATGGATTTACAAGCTCCCCTTTCATTTCACACCGACGATATCCATAGACAAAAGAGCATGATATCAACTAGGTACAAAGTACCCGTGCAATGTTGAAACGTTCCCCATGACAGCATGGTTCTGCTAATCCCCAACAAATAAGTGCAAGCATATACAACATAGACGACACAATGGTTCAAGTTTATTAAGGGCAAGAAAAGTAAAGTGTGCCATCAAGTTCGTGAGAGCTTTAATCACTAGTTTTCTCATAACAAGTTTAATTTGGAAGGTAAAAAAAAGCATGAATATACTCGGAACAACATATGCTAGTAGGTAGGTATGGTGGACTCTTTGGAATAACTTGGTTTAGGGAGTTGGATGCATCAGTGGAACTCATGCTTGGTTGTGGAGGCTAGCAAAAGACTTGGAGCAACAAACTAAGAGAGCAATAATGGCCATAATCATGTAGAGCGACAAAACATCATTGATAAAAGCATAAAGTGATACTACAAGTTGAAAACTAAAGGATCATAAAGGCTATGGTGACTTGGGATAGTCATAACATGGTGTGAGCATCTGCCAAGTCAACCCAAATAAAGCATCAAAGGAGAATACCACTATACTATGCTTTTAATATGCTAAAACAACACATGATTCATCCAAGACACATTAAGAAATCTCAATTGTTTATAACAAGTCATGCTACAGCAAAGAATACTAAGCATAGAGCCAAAACAATATCAACCATGGCATGACAAAGCATAGGCCACAGTCAAAAACAAGCTCTCTTTACCACTTAAGCATGAGCTTTCCTACTCTTTTCCAATCCAAACCAAACTATTTGAAAACCAATGTATGAAAGAGGGGGTCCTACAAATTTATTCAAAAAACTAAGCAAACCAAGAAAACGAAAAACCAGAACGAAAAACAAAGAAGAAGACGCTCCAAGAACAACACAACTGTGCATGAAACAATAAAAATGAAGTGTTTGGAAGAAACCTGGGATTTTTATTGATGAAGAAGGGGAGGCCTTGGGCATCCCCAAGATTTGATGCTTGTACTTCTTGGATATTTCATGGGGTGACACGCGTGGCATCCCCAAGCTTGAGCTTTAGTCCATCCTTCATCTCATTACTCATTCCTTCCATACACCTGAAATTTTTCCTTCATACAAAACTTCACATAATCTTTATTATCAACATTAGTGCATTCAAGATAATAAGTCCTTAGGTTCAGTTCTAACACCAATAAAACTTCCATTAAAACACTAGCTACTGTAGCACTTCCCTCAAAAAGCTCAATTCCCCAAAAGAACTCAAAAAGGAACCAACAAGAAGCAAATGCAAATACTGGCAGAAATCTGTCAAAACAGACCAGCAGGTAAAGACGAATTGTTTCGAAGACCTTCTATTGCTCAAATCAAAAGTGTTGAACTAACGAAAGTTAGATAACAACCTGGGGCAGAAGCACAAAAATTCACGCCTGAAAACGACATACAGAGATTTTACACCAATTTTTATGGTGAAGCACATAAATCTATTTCGGGACAGGAACTTTCCCATGTATTACTTCTCTCTCTTTAGAGGTTACTCTTGGCGCAAAAAGCAAATAAAAATGATAAGGAGAGGTTATTACTGAAGAAATAACTTCCAAGACTCAACTAAACTTTTGGGTTATCTCCCAATAAGTACTTTTCTTTAACGCCTTTAAGATAGGCATGATAATTTGAGAAGATGCTCACATAAAAAATGAATTGAAGTAAAAGAGAGCATCAAGAAGCAAATTCAAAACACATTTAAGTCTAAACCACTTCCTATGCATAGGAATCTTGTAAAGAAACAAGTCATGAAAGCACAAAGCAACAAGCATAGGAAAGCAAAACAAGTGCAACTTCAAGACTTTGAACATAAAGAGCGGAAACTTAATATTATTGAGATGCATACAAACATGTTTCCCTCTCTCATAATAACTTTCAGTAGCATCATGAATAAAATTAACAATATAACAATCACATGAAACATTCTTATCATGAGCCACATGCATAAAAGAATTAATACTCCCCACATAAACATAGTCATTCTTATTAATTGTAGTGGGAGCAAATTCAACAAAATAGCTATCATTATTATTCTCATCACTATAATCATCAAATATAGGAGGCATATTGTAATCATAATTAATTTCTTCCTCGATAGTAGGTGGACTGAAAATATCATATTCATCATTGCAATCATCATATATTGGAGGTATAGTATCATTATAAGAAATATAATAGTTATCTTCCAAAGTGTGTTCTTTTGTAAACATATCATCAGTGGAAGGAACATGGATAGTAATAATAGTGCAGCAATTATTAACATCATTGTTTTTAGAATTGGTACCGAAGAGATTTTCAATATCAAAAGTAGTGTACTTTTCCCAATCATGATCACTACTATAGGTAATAGTCATAGGAATATCATCGAGTTCAGACTCATCAAAAACTATAATAGGAGAAACATGCTTAGGGGAAAATACTGTTTCCTCTCTCCTTTTACTCCTCCTCTTCTTCTTTTTCTTCTTCTCTTTAGGCGGGAGAGGCTTGAAAGGAAGCTTATCCATATACCCTGGTTTGTTGTTAGAGACAATAGAAGAAACTTTGGAGGATTCCTTCTTTTCACTAATAAGATCAAAACACATATTAGTCCTGACATATTTTGGTAAAATCTCATCTTCTACAATATTTTATATGTAAGTATTTATGTGGCAATTATCAACACAATAAAGATGACAACCATGCAAGATACTATTCATATCAAAAGCACCCATATCTACCAAAGAGGTTTTTCTTGATAACTCTTCACACCCCAAAAATAATGTAAGTTCATCATGCTGATTAGGAGTGATCATGTCATCACAATACAAACTTGCAATACTCATTGGGTTAGAAGGGCTATTATTATGGCCCGAGCATTGAAAATTGAAATGACCCACTTCAAAGCAAAGTTCACAAATAAAAGGATAAAGGGCACAAACTTTTTTACCAAGATCATTTAGAGCCTTATACCACATTCTAGTTTTTTCATTCCTGTGGGTGATACAATATTCTTCTTCAACTTGATTCTTCTCACAAGGTCTATGTATTACACAAAAATTAACATGCTTATAAGAAATAGTACTTTTAGAGGTTTGAACATGTTTATTGCTATCATTAATAACAATTTTTTTTCCATATGTTCATCTACGGTACCAAAGTTGGCAGGCCAGCGCATGGCGGTACCTAAGTTGCCTGAAATTACCGTGTTTTGAAAAGTTGGGCCGCCAACTACTGAGAGGGGCCATTTCGAGGCAAACTCATCTCACCCCTGCCAAATACAAACATTCCGTTAAACCGCCCCGTGAAGTAGACGGTCGGGACCCACATGTCGGTTATCTGTCCGTGACGCGGGTGCTAACGTGGCAACCTCTTAGGAAAATCGAGCAGCTAAGTGGATTCGATGCATTGACCAATTTCACAAATCCATTCCCAGCTTTTCCCTAGCATCGGCGGCGTCGGAATCCACCCTCCAGGCAGGACGATCCCTTCGGACATTTGACTTCCGGGGCCAAGTTGCTGCGCCTAGTCGCTGATACCGCGCTCTAATGGCGCATGCCGTAGCCGCCGTTGCGAGGCTCTAGCCCGCCTCCGCCGCCGACGAGCCGAGCAGCTCGGAGGATGGCAGATCCTACTATCCAAAAAGAAGAAATTTTGTCTACAAGCGGGTGATCTACCCTTCTCTTTGC
Source organism: Avena eriantha (assembly GCA_910589775.1). Classification (NCBI taxonomy): domain Eukaryota; kingdom Viridiplantae; phylum Streptophyta; class Magnoliopsida; order Poales; family Poaceae; genus Avena; species Avena eriantha. Next base: position 535,827,239 of record OU342743.1, on the reverse strand, counting down.
TATTCGCACTAGTTACAACTGCTAGCTAGCTACTGAACCTCAAATTGTTTGTTAGCCCATCGCTGATAAATATATTTTTCCACAGTTTTTTGTCAAGTGGGATCTGCGCAGACCCCCTTACCTGGTTACGGTAGTCCTCTATAGGTACGACTCTAAGGGCAACATGTATGGACACCATTGTTTCACGATGGAAGAAGCGTCTGCGCAGATCTGCACTATATCTGGTATGGTTGCTGCTCTACGTAATCATGTTGAATTATGGCTGAAGCAGACTGCAAAGTTCAGCTCCATGGATGAACGTGGCATCATGGTTCCTATAATGTGTGACAGTCAGCTAATTGGGTTGATGAAAAGGTATGCTTCGGCTGCCATGTTTGAGCTGAAATGTGATGTACTGGATGTGGAAGCTGCTGCAACTGGGAGTCGCCCTTCTATTCTTGGACAGGGTGGTTGCTCGAACCCAATTAGCTCCTGGTAAGCAAAAGTCTCTTGGGGTTTGCATGTTTGTGCTGAATTATAATTTTTGTTTTATTTACTCTATAGATATTGGGCAGTTATGAAACAGTCTTGTTTCTTTGACAGGAAGCGCTGCAAGGTTAGAAACATGACTACCGGGTCAGTCATTTTGTTGCCCGAAGAAATTCAAAACGAGTGGAAAGATGTCATTTTGCTGCCCGAAGAAATTAAAAACGAGTGGAAAGATGATGCTGGACACGATTCTGGTGCCCATTGTCCCAACGATGCAGAGTATGTGAAGCTAAGAAAATTGGCACCAAGGAAGAGGAAGAAGGCAGGAAATGAAGAAGCCATTGGACGTGAAGGCTTGGCACCCAGGCTGCGGAAGAAGGCTGCTGGCAATGAAGATGCATAGTAGTGTGTTGAACTTGAACCTATATATGTAATTCTGTTAAATTCTGATCGCTCTGTGTGTGGCACGTTGCTGGGTGAAACAATCTACCCACGTTCTCTGAGTAAAATGTACCGTGACTTAGGGTTTGGAAACGCCCGAGTCAGTAGTTGAATCTGAAATTGTGATTGTGCCACTACTATCTGAAAACAATGATCCACCGGTTCCACGATTGCTGAGGGCCAGGAGGTCTCCAAATACGACGGAATGTAAGTGGCACATAAATAAATTATTTAAGCTGCCACACTCCACGAAGCAGCAACTTATTTCAGATGCTGCACAACGACGTGGCAACATAAACAGCAATGTTCTCACCGATAATGCCCAGATGAGGAGGAAATGGGTACCACTTTCTAGCCTAATCTTGAGCTCATCTATCTCACCGCCTCTCTGCTCCTGCATCCCCTGCATCTGGCGAAGCTCCCGGATCTCCAGTAACCGGGTGTACGTGCTTCCACTTTATAAATTGTGGTTGTCCCATTTGCATGCGGCACAATCCACGTAGATTACGTTTAAACAAACCACTAGTGTCAGAATACACTAGTAGAAAAGGTGTCTTTAGTCCACGGTTACGTTCCCAATCCGGGACAGAGATCTAAATCGAGGCAGAAATTGATCTAAATCACAAATTCTTCCACAAATTAATGCGGAGTCAGAGCAATTTTTTTTCTCCCTGGAATCCGGGACCAATAGTTCAGACCGCTAGTTCAACAAGTACAAATATTACAACTTAAAAAGACACGGAGCTTAAGCTAAATAGAACTAGTTATCACACATCTCCTTGATCTTCCTAATCTTGGCCCGATGCGCATCTTCCTGCGAGAGCAAGGATCGAATTGTCTGCTCCTTCCTTTTAGCATCTTCCTTGCACAGCTTCAATTGTTTCTCTGCATTTTTCCTCATGCACTTATCAATACTCGTAGTTGTGTACTGCAGGACTTTGGCCTGGTGGAGATCGTTCCTTGCTTGAGTCAGTTCTTGCTCTACTTTAGCCTTCAGGGCCAACGCCGCGTCCCTCTCCTTCTCGACTTTGATAACCTTGTCTTGCACCCACCTGAGATCTCGCTTATGCTTGGTTGTGTCAACTGGTTCCCATAGCTTCATCTCAACACTGTCAAGAAGTGAGCTGAATACGGATTCTTTCAACTCGACAGTCATTTCCCATAGTTTGTCCAGCATTTTCTGCATCGATTTGGGCCACTCTGGATCTACCCATTTGACAACACCGCAACTTCCGCCTTGCATCATTGCACGATGTCCTTGACACCGTAGAAACCTCATGCCTGCATTTCGTCCTTCGAAGGCTACAAATTTAGTGGGCACATATCCATGTTTACATACCAGAGGACTGTATTCATCCTCTAAACCGTGATAGTCGGAGTCATACATCGTCTGGTTGGCCTCACACATCATACGCGCATGAGTAAACAGATTAGATCTAGCTCAAATAATAGATAGAGATGAGACGACTCACATCGAAATCACCGTCCCTGTCGTCACGACGTGTTTCCTCGCCATCTCCCCTTGAACCCATGGCGAGAGGGGTGGGGGGTGGCTGTCGGAGAGGGGATTGGGATGGAGGCACCGTCGGCTAGCGGCTACTGCAGGATGGGAGTGAAGTGGGAAAAGTGGCTTCGAGGGTAAGGAAGAGAAGTACGGGGAGGAAGAGAAGTAATGGGGACGTGACACTGGGATGTGTGATACATTGCAAATGTATCTATAATTTTTGATGTTCCATGCTTAGTTTTATCCACTTTCTTGTGTTTCGTTCCAACTTTGGAGTACTTTTCATATGATTTCTTGGACTAACCTATTAACAAGATCCACAGTGCCATCTTCCTGTTTTCTACTATTTTTGGTTCCAGGAAAGTCAGAAAATGAATATTCTCGGAATTGGAGGAGACAAAAGCCAAAGTGCCTATTTTTCCGGATGTCATCAAGTGCCAGAATACGAGACGGAGAGGGGCTAGGGGGCCACCACACCACCTGGCCGCGCGGCTAGGCCTGGCCCACGCCAGGAGGTGGTGTGGCCAGCCCAGGCACCCCTCGGCCTCTCATTTCGCCTATATATTGCCCTCGTGACGAAAACCCTAAGTGCCCGATCAAAAATCCACGAAAGAGTCCGTAGCCGCCGTCATCTCCATCCCTGGATCGGGAGGGATCTGAAGCTCTTCCCGGCACCCTGCCAGAGAGGGGAATTCACCCTGGAGGCCTTCTTCATCACCATGCAAGCCTCCGGTGTGATGCGTGAGTAGTTCATCCTTGGACTACGGATCCATGTAGTAGGTAGATGTCTGGTTCTCCTCCTTTGTGCTTTCATGTTTAGATCTTGTGAGCTCCGTTCATGATCAAGATCATCTATTTGTAATTCTGCATGTTGTGTTTGCGGGGATCCGATGGACATTGAGATGCTATTTCGGATTGATTATTGATTCTATCATGTCTTTGTTATTTGTGATCTTGCATGCTTTCTGTTGTTACTAGCTATCTTGGCCAAGTAGATGCTAGTAACTCCAAGAGTTAGTATTTATGCTCGATAGTGGGTTCATGCCTCTGGTAATCTAGGGAAGTGACAGAAATCTCTAAGGTACTAGATGTGTTGTTGCTACTAGGGAGAAAACAACAATCCTTTGTTCATAGAACAATCATATTGTTTACTTTACATGTAGTTCGTAAAGCAATAATCTGTTGCTTGCAACTTAATACTGGAGGCGGTTCGGATGATAACCTAAAGGTGGATTATTAGTCATAGATGCAGTTGGACGGCGGTCTATGTATAATGTTGTAATGCCCAATCAAGTCTCAAAGGAGTCAAGATGCTTAGTATATGCATGTATTGCTTTCTCGGTGTTTGTCAATTGCCCCGCTGTAATTTGTTCACCCAGCATGTTATCTATCTAAGGAGAGCCACCTCTAGTGAACTATGGATCCCGGTCTTTTTCTTTACATACAATCTATAAACTGTTTACTGCTTTGTGTTTACTTTCTGCAAACTTTTACTTCTTTACATTCGATACGTTTAATCCTTTGTTTTCCGCAAAACACGATGAGATTGACAACCTCATCGCAAGTTGCGGACAAAGTTCTGTGGTTGTGTTGTGCAGGTCTCTACGTTGCTACTAGCACCGGTAGTGCGCCCTGCCAAAGCTTAGCTAGTAACACCTTTGGGGTGTTTCCTTGCTCCTACTGGTTCGATTAAACCATGGTTTCATAACTGAGGGAAACTTGCTGCTATGCTCATCATACCTTCCTCTTGGGGTTCCCAGTGAGCTCTACATCAACACCGCCATCAAGCATTTTTCTGGGCGCCGTGCATTGAGCCATCAATGTGGCCCACTGAACTCGTGAGACGTGACATTCGAAACAGGGGAGCGCCCGGTGTTGCCAGTTTGTCCAAAGCAAGCAAGGCCAATCATGCCGTAGAACAGCCTACTCGCGGATGTCTCTCACGAAGACCATCCCAATCGTCCAAGCGCCCCAATCGAACGGTATGTAACAATCGTCAAGCAGAACAACTGTGTTAGGGCGTGCCTTCTAGAAGACTCGGTCTAACAGCTACCCATGCAATGACACTGGGTGTGGTTCATGAAAATAACAGACATGCAATGACATCGGTAGATCCATGCATGGTTTATGGAAGTAACAGACATGCAATGACTCTAGCTATGGTTAATGAAAAGAACACGCATGCAATGACACTGGATGTGGTTCATGAAAAGAACATACATCCAATGACACTGGTGGATCCTTATGTGGTTCATGAAAATAACAGACATGCAATGACACGGTGGATCCTTATGTGGTTTGCTTAGAGCAACATACATGCAATGACTCTAGCCGTGGTTCATGAAAAGAACAGACATGCAATGACACCGGGTGTGGTTCATGAAAAGAACAGACATGCAATGACTTATGTGGTTCATGAAAAGAACATACATGCAATGACACTGGTGGATCCTTATGTGGTTTGTTTAGAGGAACAGACATGCAATGACTCTAGCCGTGGTTCATGAAAAGAACTGGGTGTGGTTCATGAAAAGAACAGATAGGCAATGACACTGGTGGATCCTTATGTGGTTTGTTTAGAAGAACACGCATGCAATGACACTAGGTGTGGTTCATGAAAAGAACACACACGCAATGACACTGGTGGATCCTTATGTGGTTTATTTAGAGGAACATACATGCAATCACACTAGGTGGATCCATATGTGGTTTGTTTAGAAGAACACACATGCAATGACACTGGGTGTGGTTCATGAAAAGAACACACACGCAATTACACTGGTGGATCCTTATGTGGTTTCTTTAGAGGAACATACATGCAATGACACCGGTGGATCCACGTGTGGTTCATGAGAAGAACACACATCCAATGACTCTGGTAGATTCTTATCTGGTTCATGAAAAGAACTGACATGCAGTGACACTAGGTGTGGTTCATGAAAAGAACTGACATGCAATGACACTGGTGGGCCCATCCTTATGTGGTTCATGAAAAGAACAGACAAGGAATGACACTGGTGGATCCTTATGTGGTTTATGGAAGGAACAAACATGCAATCACACTAGGTGGATCCATATGTGGTTTATGGAAGTAACACACATGCAATGACACTGGGTGTGGTTCATGAAAAGAACAGACATGCAATGACACTGGTGGATCCTTATGTGGTTTGTTTAGAGGAACGGACATGCAATGACTCTAGCCGTGGTTCATGAAAAGAACAGACATGCAATGACACCGGGTGTGGTTCATGAAAAGAACAGACATGCAATGACTTATGTGGTTTGTTTAGAAGAACACACATGCAGTGACACTGGGTGTGGTGCATGAAAAGAACAGATAGGCAATGACACTGGTGGATCCTTATGTGGTTTGTTTAGAAGAACACAGATGCAATGACACTAGGTGTGGTTCATGAAAAGAACATACACGCAATGACACTGGTGGATCCTTATGTGGTTTGTTTAGAGGAACATACATGCAATCACACTAGGTGGATCCATATGTGGTTTATGGAAGTAAAAGACATGCAATGACTCTAGCTGTGATTCATGAAAAGAATAGACATGCAATGACACTGGTGGATCCTTATGTGGTTTATGAAAAGAACAGACATGCAATGACACTGGTGGATCCTTATGTGGTTTGTTGACAAGAACATACATGCAATGACACTGGGTGTGGTTCATGAGAAGAACACACACGCAATGACACTGGTGGATCCTTATGTGGTTTGTTTAGAGGAACAGACATGCAATGACACCAGTTGATCCACATGTGGTTTATGGAAGTAAAAGACATGCAATGACACTAGTAGATCCTTATGTGGTTCATGAAAAGAACAGACATGCAGTGAAACTGGGTGTGGTTCATGAATAGAACAGACATGCACTAACACTGGGTGCGGTTCATGAAAAGAACAGAGATGCAATGACACTAGTGGGCCCATCCTTATGTGGTTCATGAAAAGAACAGACATGCAATGACACTGGTGGATCCTTATGTGGTTTATGGAAGGAACAAACATGCAATCACACTAGGTGGATCCATATGTGGTTTATGGAAGTAACACACATGCAATGACACTAGGTGTGGTTCATGAAAAGAATAGGCATGCAATGACACTGGTAGATCCTTATGTGGTTCATGAAAAGAACAGACAGGCAATGACACTGGTGGATCCTTATGTGGTTTGTTTAGAAGAACACACATGCAATGACAGTGGGTGTGGTTCATGAGAACAACACACACGCAAAGACACTGGTGGATCCTTATGTGGTTTGTTTAGAGGAACATACATGAAATGACACCGGTGGATCCACATGTGGTTTATGGAAGTAAAAGACATGCAATGACACTAGTAGATCCTTATGTGGTTCATGAAAATAACAGACATGCAGTGAAACTGGGTGTGGTTCATGAATAGAACATACATGCACTGACACTGGGTGTGGTTCATGAAAAGAATAGACATGCAATGACACTGATGGGCCCATCCTTATGTCGTTCATGAAAAGAACAGACATGCAATGACACTGGTGGATCCTTATGTGGTTTGTTTAGAAGAACACACATGCAATGACACTGGGTGTGGTTCATGAAGAGAACACACACGCAATGACACTGGTGGATCCTTCTGTGGTTTGTTTAGAGGAACATACATGCAATGACACCGGTGGATCCACGTGTGGTTCATGAGAAGAACACACATCCAATGACTCTGGTAGATCCTTATGTGGTTCATGAAAAGAACTGACATGCAGTGACACTAGGTGTGGTTCATGAAAAGAACAGACATGCACTGACACTGGGAGTGGTTCATGAAAAGAACAGACATGCAATGACACTGGTGGATCCTTATGTGGTTTATGGAAGGAACAAACATGCAATCACACTAGGTGGATCCATATGTGGTTTATGGAAGTAACACACATGCAATGACACTGGGTGTGGTTCATGAAAAGAACAGACATGCAATGACACTGGTAGATCCTTATGTGGTTCATGAAAAGAACAGACATGGAATGACACTGGTGGATCCTTATGTGGTTTGTTTAGAGGAACGGACATGCAATGCCACTGGTGGATCCATGCATGGTTTATGAGATGAACACACATCCACTAAACTCTAGTGGATCTATCTTGGCATAATTTGATGTATTCCACGATGTATTTCATTGTACAAGACACTTTCCATTTTTATACTACTCAGTTTTGCCCTTGGTTTTATGTGGTACTACTTAGTTTTGCCCACCCCCTCTCTATCTTTCATAGAAGCCCAAAACTGTGCTCACCCTGTCTGCTACTCCCTGATTGGTTGTCACAGTTGTCACGCGGATCGTGCGCACCAACCGTTGATTCTGTGTGATCCAACGATGATCGTTGCACACCTCGTGCCCTTCACAGTATAGCGTGAGATAGCACAGAAGTCTTCCTCCGCGAGACTTCTACAGGAAGGAACACGATGCCGTCCATGGAAAAATTCGTCGAGCGGTCATGTCAAGTGTAATCAAGTCTGAAAAGCCTACTACTGCTACTACAACTCATGCACAGGGCAACAGGGTCATCGAGTGCACAGTTGTCGACGAGACGCTGCAATTTATTGCCACTTGATTTTAATCAGACATATCCCATATATACACAGCACTCTCAATCTCACTTCCAACTAGGCCCTACCGCTAGTAAATTCCATGAGTCAAGGGCCCCCCTCGAGTAGATCTAACGTTGCTAGAAATTAGTTCCGCGCCACTTGCATGTAGTGGAATCGAGGTCTGCCATGAGCGTGTTTTCAATGCAGCTCTAAAGTGGAGATTGTGGCTGTTTCAAAAAAAAGGGAACCGAAAAAAGGGTGGAGATCGTGGTAGCCCCCCCCCCCCCCCGCCCACCACACGTGTCCACTCGAGGACTACGAACGGTCCGGTGTTTATAACCCCCCTCGACCTTCTTCTTCCATGAGCTCGTGTCATTTCCCCCAGTCTGTCTAGTCCCAAGACTCCAATCTACACCTGCCGCGCGCGCCGAATCTCCCTCGTTTGCACTACCTCCTTCCCTTGGTGCGCCATGAAGCGTACACGTGGAGAAGATCCGGAGGTGAAGCCAGTTGAAGGCGAAGCAGCAGATGGCTCGGTCGTCGCCAAGCAGATGGAGGCGTCTTCTCCGGGCACGAACGCCGCTCGTCGCCACGCCTTCGAGGGTGTAAACTCATCCGTCCAGCCAGTAGCCGTCGCCGCCGAGCAGCAGGTGGTAGCCGTCACCGCCGAGTAGCAGTTGGTAGCCATCGCCACCGAGCAGCAGGTGGTAGCCATCGCCGCCGAGCAGCCGGTAGTAGCCGTCGCTGCCGAGCAGCAGGTGGCCGACAACGTCGTGGTGCCAGCGGCAGATCTAGATGGGGGACAGGCGGCAGGCGGAGGCAATCCGGTGATCTACATCGATGACCCCATCGCTGTTCAAGCAATCTTCGACGCAATCGTGGAGAATGATGAGTTCGAGGAGGAGGTCCCTGATGAGGAGTCCGAGGTACTACATTGCTAGCTTCTCTAGTCGCAACTACAGTTTTCACTGTTCATACATAGGATTTGCTCAATCGTGTACAGATTCTTTTGCTCTTGAAGTAGGGTAGTATATATATGATTCGATCGGTTGATTGATGCATCTGCCATCTAGTCACAAAAACCCAATTTGCTCATTTACCATCTAGTTGAGTTTGCTAGTTGAGTGTTGATTTCGATACACAGCAGGCCTATAACATTACATTTATATTCCTTACTGAGCCCAATGATTCAATTTTGCTCCAAAATAGTGCAAGGACATCTGATGGTGTCGTTTTCTTAGGGATGGTTAGTGGCCCTGAGGCAGTAATGCACATAAACAATACAGGTTGTGCTGTTGGTATTTTGGTTCTCCGACTCCATCGCTGAAAAAAATGAGGCCCTAATTTTTTCTCTCATATGGAAGCTAAATATATAATATTTGTATTGTTTCTGATCTATGAATGCGTTGTATGATGCATTTGTATATCCCTGAATATTGTTTGGTACGATTACATTTCAATTTCTTATTGTGGAGAACGATTCAAATTTTCCCCAAAGAGAGGTAGACACATTGGTGTCAAATTTTTAGAGGGATGAGTGAGCGAACCTAGGGCCATGTACACGATCAATATAAGCTGTGCAATTGTTACTTGGTTCGCTTACGCCAGCTCTGTAGAAACTTATGAGGCTGCAATCTTTATTCTACATTCATAGAACTATGATATTTGAATTATCTATTCCATTTATTCATAGTGTATAAGAATTACATTTTAGTTTGTCACCGAGGACGATGATTGAAATTTGCCCCAAAAGAGTTCAAGGAGAGACACGTATGACGGTGTCGTGTTTTAGGGATGGGTTGGTGAACCTGAGGCATCAATGCACACAAACAATATAGGTTGTATTGTTGGTACTTTGGTTCCCCAACTCCATCTCTGAAACAAATTATGAGGCCCTTGATTTATTCTCATATGGAACTACATATATGATCCTTGAATTGTTTCTGATCTTTTAATGATTGGTATGATGCATATGTATATGAATGGTTTTGATCATAAGTATTTTTAACATGTACCTGAAGATTAATTGTTTGGTTTTTTATTTATAATTACAATATTTAGGCTTGTTTTTGTACCTGACTATGTATATGCCTGAATAATGTTTTGTACGATTACATTTCAATTTCTCATTGTGTCCAATGATTCAAATTTGCCCCAAAAGAGAGGCAGACACATCGGTGTCAGATTTTTTCAGGGACGAGTTAGTGAACCTGGGGCGATGTACAAGAACAATATAGGCTGTGCAATTGTTACTTAGTACACTTATGCCGTCCCTGTAGAAACTTATGAGGCCTTAATCTTTATTCTACATTCATAGAACTATGATATTCGAATTACCTATTCAATGCATTCAGTGTATAAGAATTACATTTTAGTTTGTCACTGAGGCCGATGATTGAAATTTGCCCCAAAAGAGTTCAAGGGGAGACACGTATGACGGTGTCGTGTTTTAGTGATGGGTTGGTGAACCTGAGGCAGCAATGCACACAAACAATATAGGTTGTGCTCTTGGTACTTTGGCCCAATTTTATATTCTCATATGGAACTACATATATGATCCTTGAATTGATTCTGATCTTTTAATGATTGGTATGATGCATATGTATATGAATGGTTTAAATCATCAGTATTTTTAACATGCACATGAAGATTAATTATTTGGTTTTTATTTATAATTACAAAATTTAGGCTTGTTTTTGTACCTGACTATGTATATCCCTGAATAATGTTTTGTACGATTACATTTCAATTTCTTATTGTGGTCAATGATTCAAATTTGCCCCAAAAGAGAGGCAGACACATTGGTGTCAGATTTTTTCAGGGATGAGTTAGTGAACCTGGGGCGATGTACAACAACATTACAGGTTGTGCAATTGTTACTTGGTTCACTCACTCCATCCCTGAAGAAACTTATGAGGCCCCTAGATTTATCCTACATTCACTCTGATGCAATTATTTGTCATTGTGTTGAGATGAAATGATATATGAACCGATCAAACTATTGCTGAGATGCTTTATCTTTGATATCCATGGATATATTGTCTTAGATATACATGTTGTCAATTCTTGAGTTGTAATACAATTCAATCATATGTATGAGTTCTAAGTTATGTTCTTAAAAATCAACAGGAGTATGATGATGAAGTGGACGATAGCAAGGAATAAAGGGACAACAAGAGCCGCTACGTGTTGAGGCGGTTACGGTGTGGGCTAATCCGTTTCCACCGTAGGGGGAGACTGTTTTGCCCATTCTGTGGCAGAGCAATCAACATGGACCTCAACAGCATGATCCAGCATACGGAGGGCGTTGGCAGAGGCGGAGGCAGAAGGCATAAGCCGATTACCTTGGCACGGCACGCAGCCTACGGCAAATTCCTCCGGGAGTATGTCAGGACTAGCATGTATCCCATCGACTAGGTTGTCGCTGCCTCCTGCTGATAAACCCCTGCCCTGCTAGGCGTCTTTGTGTCCCGGCCTCCTGCTGCAGCCCCTGCTTTTATTTTGTTCTAGTTAATTATTACTTGTGTGTGGCATGTAAGACAATATATCCGTGGTGTCTCTAGTGAACCTTATATATTAATCTACTCCTTTATATGGAGTGCCTTAAAGTTTCTAGTGTTCAATTATATTTACTGATCATGCTCATGCACGCTACAAAATATTTCTAGTGCTCGATTATATTATAATTGTCAAGAAATACATCAACAAGTTAAATTGGTCGAAATTTTGTATTGAAGTAACTAAATGTATCACACACATAATAAACTAGAAACTAAAATCTAGTTCAAACACATAATATATCACCACCACTTGTTGTCGTCCTTGACTTGCTTCCCCTTCAGCCACTTGATGTCGCCACCGTCCCAAGATCCCTGCTCGTCCGGAAACCACTTTCTGTCCTCCTCGCACTTCTTCTCCTGGGCTAGCTTGCAACCAGGACATAGCTCTCTCACGAAAAACCCTGCCTTAACCATCCCATCTTTCATGTTAATGAGCTTACTGTACAACTCATACGCCATGTAGGCGTCTCTGACTGCATACTCGAGGCGCACCTGGCTCATCGGCTTCCACTCCCAGTAGTCGTGATCGAGTCGCTTCAATTTCTTCAGTTTTTCATAGGATTTATTGATGATTTCCACTGCCAGATCACCCATGCCATCCTTCACTGGGTATGATTTGATGTTGTACAGATTTTGGATGTCGATGTGGTGCCCCTCTGGGATTTTTATCAACGCACGAGAAAGCATAATTGTGTCATTTGTGATATCCACGCTAGTGAAAGTTATCCCTTTCCTACACAAGAACCCGACCAGAGCCGGACAACGCATCTCAGTTGGTTTACTCCTGCACTTAGATGGTTCTAGGGATGTAAGGGAACAAGGGATGCAGAAGTGGTGATCTCAAATTTAAATTTCACATACCTGCAGAAGTGGTAAACGAGGACCTCCACATGTATGGCGATTTGCATGACAGCGATCTCTTGTGGAGGATTTTTTCGCTTATTTGCACGGGTGTACTCAAAGTCTAGCCCCACAAACTTGTGCTTCTCTTTCTCAAGCAATTGCTCAAACCTGGCGAGAGTTGTCTCCATAGTCGCTTCATCATTTGTGTACACCACTGTCAAAGTCATGGTGCCATGGGCAGGGACCAAGTGGGTCTCTGTTGTGCGTTTCCCATCATCCATGCCTGCAAGGAAATGGGTGAAAGGAACTGCCTGCAAGGAACTGCCTTTGAGAGGAAGAAGAAGATGAACCGACGGTTCCAGAACAGAGGAAGAAGAAGCGCCGAGGAAAAACTGCAGAGGAATGACTGAGGAAGAGGAATGACTGCAGAAGAAACATGGTAACTACAACTTTCGGTTCGAGAACTCACCGTGGTTACGTGGAGATCGTGGCAGTGCCGCCGGTTCAACAAGTGGGTCCAGTTCCCGCGAGAATATGAAATTAGCTGTGCATTTTTCTATGCAAAAAATTGAGAGAAGTCATTTATATTTTGTCTTTCATAATTAAACACAATGAAGTTGGTACAGCCCAAGAGATTTGAACAAACGAGATTTGCTAGTTTAACATACAACAACACTTACAGGCCCAACATGGCAGAACTTTGAGAGCCCCAGAACTTGAGCTACCACAGAGACCTCAGCAGAGGTCGCAGAATTGGTGCGGGTGCAACCACGGCGATGGCGAGCTCGGATTCTAGAGGAGGAAAACAGAACCGAGCATGGTCGACAAGGTGATAGATATCACCGGGAACCAATTATCGTCCCCGACCGTGCCATGGGTGCGTCCACGGTGAGGGCGAGCTCCGACTCAGGATGGGGAGGAGAGCGGGGCCGAGCAGCTTCGTCACTTCCTAGCTCTGCGCCATGGCCGCGGCCACAGATTGCCGCTCCGGGGAAGAAGACGAGTAATGGAGGCGCCAACGCTGCAAGCCTACAGGGAGGAGAGCTAGGCCGAGCAGGTTCATCCATGTCCCAGCTCCGCGCCATGGCTGTGACGCCCCACAGATAGCCGCTCCGGGGAAGAAGAAGACGTGTAATGGATGCAGGCGCCAACGCTGCAAGCCTAATTAACACCTAAGCGACGGGAGCAACAGGAGCGACATAACGGCGAGAACTGACACGGGGGGCCCAACCTAACGGCCGTTAGCCTGATTTTTTGTATTGAAACATAAAGTTGAATTCGTGCCAAAAAAGACCCTCTGAGTATTTGGCACGCCAACTATAGTCATCGCGGATGATATCAGGGAACTCGGGTACCGCGTTGCCTGGACACCCCAATTTGCGGGCCGCAAAATGATATTCTCCTTTAAAAGGCTCATGATGCATGTCCCATTTTTCTTTAGGAGCATTAATATGAGAAGCAAAGGCTCTAAAACAATCAATAAGAATTTAAGGATCAAGACCATATCTCGCACTAAGCTGTTGAAAATCAATAGTTTCAGCGAAAGACTTAATGCAATCATACTCATAGTTTATACCTGGTTCTTTACCTTTGTTGTTATCGCAATCTTTAGTATTTCTTTGAATTGTTTCAAGAAGACCCCACTTAGCTTTAAATTCCTTACTTGTGAAGGATCCCTCTAAACAAGTATCTAGATAGTCCTTGTAATGTCCTGAAAGCCTTGCATAGAAATTATTGATAACAATATTACTGGGGAGCTCATGAATGGGACATTTGAGCATTAGTGATTTCAATCTCCCCCATGCTTGGGCAATACTTTGTCCATCGTGAGGATGAAAATTATAAATATGATTCCTATCTTTATGAATTTCATGAGGAGGATAAAATTTAGAGTAAAAGAGAGATTCAAACTCCTTCCACTCCAAATGATGAGGATCATCTAGTAGCTCATACCACTCCCTTGCTTTCCCTTAAGTGATAAAGAGAATAGCTTCTTCTTGACTTGATCTGTTGTAATACCTGCACACTTGAACAACCCGCATAATTCGTGTATAAAGAGCAAATTATCACCATGGATGGTTCCATCTCCAAAATAGTAGTTATCCATAACACGATCAATAATTCTAGTAGGTATTTTAAAAGGGATGCTTTCAGTATGTGGATTTAAAATATCACAAGTATCATTAGAATTACCACATATGGGATATAAAGTATCATGAGAGCAAATTTTCTTCTTCCAAACTAGGGAAGTAAAAAGATTATTTTCATAAAAACTAACTTCCCCAAGCTTAGACGTTTCCATAGCATTAGTAACAAAGGTGTTCAAAAGATTCATACTAATAACATTGCGTTAGCATGCAAAGAAGGTTCCAAGGGTTTTTTAATTTTCCTTTCAAAGAATTCATGTTCTACCTTAGGGAAAATACTAAAAAGCTCTCTAATTTTGTTGTTGTTTACCATTAAGCCTAACTAGTGAAAACAAGAAACAAAAAGACAAAATTGCAGAATCTAAAGGAAATAACTACGAGCACTCACACCGGAGGATGTAAGTACCTTTTACCTTACCTCCATGGCAACAGCGCCAGAAAATAGCTTGATGTCTATGCATTTCTATTCTTGTAGAGAGTTGTTGGGCCTCCAAGTGTAGAGGTTAGTAGAACAGTAGCAAGTTTTCCCTTAAGTGGATCACCCAAGGTTTATTGAACTCAGGGAGGAAGTGGTCAAAGGTATCCCCTCTCAAGCAACCCTGCAATCAAGATAGAAGAAGTCTCTTGTGTCCCTAACACACCTAATACACTTGTCAGGTGTATAGGTGCACTAGTTCGGCGAAGAAATAATGAAATACAAGTGGTATGGATATAAGACAACGGTGCTAGAAAATAGCTTGGTGGCATGTGGTTAACGTCGGAAAAGACTAATGGCAAACTGAAATAAAGATGCAAGCAAGCAAACATGTAACAGATCTAGTTGCAAACGGTGTGTCAATGCTTAGAAACAAGGCCTAGGGATCATACTTTCACTAGTGAACACTCTCATATAAATATCTTCTCTATATGATACTACTCTTAACTACTCTCCAGTTGAACACTCTAATCGATGGTAGGGCTATAACATCACACCTCAAAGTTCATCTTTCCCATCTAGAAAACCCCACACTGTCACCTTGAGCTCTAGATGGTTCGAACAAACACCACAATTTCATAAAGACATCCAACTCCAAATATAACTCATAACATGTATTTGTAATCTCTAGCCTAAGTGCCACCATGGTGTGCACGCTGTCACTTTCACAAACATGGGGAGAGCAGAGATCTATTAAAGCACTTGAGTAGCAAGGAAGATCTATAGATTATAAGCTCATGATCTCAATAAGATCATGCATAGAGAGAGAGATGAACACATAACTACTGGTAGAACCCTTAGCCTCGAGAGAGAATTACTCCATCCTCATCATGGGAATCAGCAACGGTGATGGAGATGGCGGTGGAAATCGATGGAGATGGCTCCGGGGGCACTTCCCCGTCCCGACAGGGTATCAGAATAGAGACTTTCTGTCCCCCAAATCTCCCCTTCGGTGGTGGCGGCGCTGCGGAAAATTTCGTGGATTTTTGATTGACTCTTTAGGGTTTTTGCATCGGGGGAGATATATAGGCGAAAGAGGCAAGGTCGGTGGCCGGCCAGGGGGCCCACACCATGCCCTAGCGCGGCTAGGGGGACCCTATGGTCCCTCTCCGTCTCGTCTTCTGGCTCTGTGAGTCTTCCGGTAAAATATCAACTTTGGCTTTTGTCCCGTCCAATTCCGAGGATATTCATTTTTTGACTTCCTGGAACCAAAAACAGCAGAAAACAGGCAGCTGGCACTGTGGCTCTTTGTTAATAGGTTAGTCCAAGAAAGTGTGTAAAAAGTAATCCAAAGTGTGGACAAAACATAAGAAAGTAGATAAAACCAAGCATGGAACATCAAAAATTATGGATACGTTAGCAACGTATCAACATCCCCAAGCTTAACTCCTGCTCGTCCTCGAGTAGGTAAGTGATAAAAAAGAAAGAATAATTTTTGAGGTGACATGCACCAACATAAACTTGATCAAAGTATTTGTAAAACATTGAAAGCTAGGAACATAGTGCTTCAATCATAACATGAAAGACAAAGTTCTAGCAATAAGACAAAGCAACTATGATGCAACATGAAAAGGCACAAACAAAAGATTCATGAATAACAATGCTTTGCAAGACGTTTGTTTGTTTCACATAAAGAAAACATAGCATAATAGTATTCAGCTTGTCCCTCATAGAGTAGCAAACATAAATGCATAGGACACCTTCAAAGTTCATCAGAGCGACTAGATACAAATAGTTTAAAACAAGCAATATCAAGGTATGCATCAATCAACTAGTCTTGGGACAATGCACATAGAACTAAGAATGGCCACTATGCTCTCAAAGTAAGTGCATAAAGATAGAAGGTGGAGACTCAACATATAAGTGGAAGAAAGGCCTTCATAGAAGGAAGTAGGGATTCAAGTCTCATAAAGAGCTTCCAAAAACTATGGTACTTATTAGCTTTGAGCTCTCATTGCCCCTATCATAAGCATCTTGAAGGTGATTAAGGTTAAAGTGAACAAACTATGGTGTACATGCTTGACGAAGTATAAGTTAGAAATCTCATGTCCCTTGAATACGAGGGCCGCTCCCCATGCTACTCAAGTTTAGTCACCGGTAAGTTCTTGTCATTGTAAGTACATGTGTATCATAGAGAACCGCCAACGGGGTACCCCTTGCCCGATGATACGGAAGAATCCCCATATCAAAATGACAAGGGAAGCAGACAACGAGCATCTCAACAATCTTCTTATTTACCATGGGAATATGGTGCTTTTTTATCTCTTTCCTCTTTTCATAATCTCATTTTTTTCTCTTTTTCTCTTTTTCTCAATATAGGACTCTTTTTTTATAAGAAGAATTCTTCATAGACAGCTCATTATGGTTACGCTGCAGGTTTCCACCATGTTAGCATGGATTAGACCAGCGGCCCAGGCGTTTCTCTAACACATATACATAACTCCATGGATTTACAAGCTCCCCTTTCATTTCACACCGACGATATCCATAGACAAAAGAGCATGATATCAACTAGGTACAAAGTACCCGTGCAATGTTGAAACGTTCCCCATGACAGCATGGTTCTGCTAATCCCCAACAAATAAGTGCAAGCATATACAACATAGACGACACAATGGTTCAAGTTTATTAAGGGCAAGAAAAGTAAAGTGTGCCATCAAGTTCGTGAGAGCTTTAATCACTAGTTTTCTCATAACAAGTTTAATTTGGAAGGTAAAAAAAAGCATGAATATACTCGGAACAACATATGCTAGTAGGTAGGTATGGTGGACTCTTTGGAATAACTTGGTTTAGGGAGTTGGATGCATTAGTGGAACTCATGCTTGGTTGTGGAGGCTAGCAAAAGACTTGGAGCAACAAACTAAGAGAGCAATAATGGCCATAATCATGTAGAGCGACAAAACATCATTGATAAAAGCATAAAGTGATACTACAAGTTGAAAACTAAAGGATCATAAAGGCTATGGTGACTTGGGATAGTCATAACATGGTGTGAGCATCTGCCAAGTCAACCCAAATAAAGCATCAAAGGAGAATACCACTATACTATGCTTTTAATATGCTAAAACAACACATGATTCATCCAAGACACATTAAGAAATCTCAATTGTTTATAACAAGTCATGCTACAGCAAAGAATACTAAGCATAGAGCCAAAACAATATCAACCATGGCATGACAAAGCATAGGCCACAGTCAAAAACAAGCTCTCTTTACCACTTAAGCATGAGCTTTCCTACTCTTTTCCAATCCAAACCAAACTATTTGAAAACCAATGTATGAAAGAGGGGGTCCTACAAATTTATTCAAAAAACTAAGAAAACCAAGAAAAAGAAAAACCAGAACGAAAAACAAAGAAGAAGACGCTCCAAGAACAACACAACTGTGCATGAAACAATAAAAATGAAGTGTTTGGAAGAAACCTGGGATTTTTATTGATGAAGAAGGGGAGGCCTTGGGAATCCCCAAGATTTGATGCTTGTACTTCTTGGATATTTCATGGGGTGACACGCATGGCATCCCCAAGCTTGAGCTTTAGTCCATCCTTCATCTCATTACTCATTCCTTCCATACACCTGAAATTTTTCCTTCATACAAAACTTCACATAATCTTTATTATCAACATTAGTGCATTCAAGATAATAAGTCCTTAGGTTCAGTTCTAACACCAATAAAACTTCCATTAAAACACTAGCTACTGTAGCACTTCCCTCAAAAAGCTCAATTCCCCAAAAGAACTCAAAAAGGAACCAACAAGAAGCAAATGCAAATACTGGCAGAAATCTGTCAAAACAGACCAGCAGGTAAAGACGAATTGTTTCGAAGACCTTCTATTGCTCAAATCAAAAGTGTTGAACTAACGAAAGTTAGATAAACCTGGGGCAGAAGCACAAAAATTCACGCCTGAAAACGACATACAGAGATTTTACACCAATTTTTATGGTGAAGCACATAAATCTATTTCGGGACAGGAACTTTCCCATGTATTACTTCTCTCTCTTTAGAGGTTACTCTTGGCGCAAAAAGCAAATAAAAATGATAAGGAGAGGTTATTACTGAAGAAATAACTTCCAAGACTCAACTAAACTTTTGGGTTATCTCCCAATAAGTACTTTTCTTTAACGCCTTTAAGATAGGCATGATAATTTGAGAAGATGCTCACATAAAAAAATGAATTGAAGTAAAAGAGAGCATCAAGAAGCAAATTCAAAACACATTTAAGTCTAAACCACTTCCTATGCATAGGAATCTTGTAAAGAAACAAGTCATGAAAGCACAAAGCAACAAGCATAGGAAAGCAAAACAAGTGCAACTTCAAGACTTTGAACATAAAGAGGGGAAACTTAATATTATTGAGATGCATACAAACATGTTTCCCTCTCTCATAATAACTTTCAGTAGCATCATGAATAAAATTAACAATATAACAATCACATGAAACATTCTTATCATGAGCCACCTGCATAAAAGAATTAATACTCCCCACATAAACATAGTCATTCTTATTAATTGTAGTGGGAGCAAATTCAACAAAATAGCTATCATTATTATTCTCATCACTATAATCATCAAATATAGGAGGCATATTGTAATCATAATTAATTTGAGCTCTCATTGCCCCTATCATAAGCATCTTGAAGGTGATTAAGGTTAAAGTGAACAAACTATAGTGTACATGCTTGACGAAGTATAAGTTAGAAATCTCATGCCCCTTGAATACGAGGGTCGCTCCTCATGCTACTCAAGTTTAGTCACCGGTAAGTTCTTGTCATTGTAAGTACATGTGTATCATAGAGAACCGCCAACGAGGTACCCCTTGCCCGATGATACGGAAGAATCCCCATATCAAAATGACAAGGCAAGCAGACAACAAGCATCTCAACAATCTTCTTATTTACCATGGGAATATGGTGCTTTTTTATCTATTTCCTCTTTTCATAATCTCTTTTTTTCTTTTTTTCTCAGTATAGAAATCTTCTTATTTACCATGGGAATAGGCCCCTATCATAAGCAGGAGTCTGAAGTCTTATAACTCTTGAATTAAATATTGCAATAGAAATGCTAAATAAAGTTCTAAGTGACAAGATAAAATGTGAGTATTGCGTAAAAATGTGTTTTTGGGTTTTTGGTATAAGAGCAACAATAAGAAAAGTAAAGTAACAAAACACAGAAAGTAAGTATCGCGTACGTAAAAGAGATTTGGAACTGCAATTGGGAAAAAGGCGTTCTTAGGGAGTAGCGGATACACCACTAGCATTAGAAAGAGCTAAAATAAAGATTATTATCATGAACATTCTCAACTATGTATGTGTGGGAGGAAATCCGTATTTGGACAAATAGGTAGCAACCAATGCTCACATCATCCTTATAACCACAACAGTCAGCAATCGACATCAATCAAATTACCGCGCTATTAAGGGACTTAATCCCGTAGGACGTATCCCATGGCATGGATAGTGTTCCGTGAGTTTTCTCGGTTCCCAAGTTGATACATAAGGGGTGCCAATAGTTTTAAAGTCACTGTAAATGCTAACACACCTCCGTCTACCAACAAGTAGTTCCCTCCATCAAGTCCCCATGAGAGGCAAATATTGAGAGGTTGACTTCTCTCAACATCAAGATGAAGACAATCCATAGCGATGGATATCATAATAAACTTTATCTTATTTCAATCTCATACTAGGGTTTCTCCATCTCCCCAAGAAATAATGATCTACTCAAACATGGAGGCAGTTAAAATCATGGCAATAACAATGGAATCTATCATAGATGAATAGTACTGGTATAAATCCACAATGAGTACGGAAATTACAACAAGATCTAGACAAGATGTAGATGGGATGGATGGAGATGGTGGTGATGCAACAGTTGATGATCAAGATCGATGCCTTAGCCTCCCAGATCTGCGTAGGGTGAAGATGGATCCCCAGTGGACGAGTTCCCCCCTACAGATGCCTTGCGGAGGTGAGGTTTCGGTGATTTTTGGTTGTTCTTTATGTCGTCTTCTGATCCTGTTTCACGGGGTGAAACTATATGAGGAGGCAGTGGCGGTGCCAACTATACGGTGGGAACTATACGGCCAGAAAATTTATTCTCGCCGTATAGTTGGTCGTTAAACCATCTGTGTGCCTTGATCGCTTCGAGTTTTCTTCTGGTATTATTGATATTTCCCAAATAAGCGACTTACGTTGTTTTTTACTCCTTTTCTCCCTAGTATAACTGCTCCAAGAATTATTTCCATTGTATCCATCATATGTCCCGATCCTGGTGAAAATAGACATAAAATGTGCCCGTGAGCGTCGTAAAATACCAAGATCATACATCTACAATGCAAAATAATAATATAAAAGATGATGCAAATATGCAATCATCAACTTCCCCAAACATAGACTCTTGCTCGTCTCGAGCAAGTTTAGCTTAATGGATGTGATCCTCATATTCATGAAGCTGAGTCAATAAAATAAATGAGGCACTTGCAGCATGTGTTTATCATATATGATACCTAGGAATAAGTTCATGAATAGTACCTTACTCGAACCATCTGAATAGGCGTCCACACCTTAGCATTTAACAGTTCACAAAAGATCACTCTCAATATGATGTAAAATTATTCAGCTCAACCGAATGAGTTAGCGAGGTAGTCCCAAGTGTTTTAGGATTAACATATTCACTTGGGATTCAAAATCTCAAAGCATCTCTTTGTCATACTACAATATAGTGGTGTATGCCTATTTGCTCTTTGCACATTCGCTCTTTTTTCTTCATTCTTTTCTTCTCTTTTGTGTATATGTTCACACTTTTGTTTAAGTAATGTGCAAAAGAGCTAGCCATACATTCCACTTCATGTAGGAATTCAAAGTTTAACGATCTCAATTACCAAATTCCAATTGTATATGAAGCAATCTTTATAGCTTGAATATTCTACCTCGTCTTGTTCTCACTCTAATTTGATAGAACTTTTTCCTTTGTTCAAGGTTTCTTTTCAACTTAACTGATTAGATAATTTTATTTCTTTGTAAATCAAACCATGTACTTATAACATATTGACCAAATTATCTTTGTATGTTCCATTAATACCAATGGTGTGGAAGACTCCTATTGCTATCATCAAGTGCAGGTAAATTATACTCAAGCAATTCATATATCCAATAATACAAGCACAAACTCAATATTGCTACATATGATAATAAACTCGAAATTTCATAAAAGGGATCAACTATTCCTGAAGGGAATTATAATGATGCAAACTTTATTTCTAGTTTGAACTAATGCAAGACTAAAATAGTAATTTAAAACTTATAAGATATATTACAAGATCTTCTCCTTGCGATTATTTGATACTGTGATTATTGTAGATCACTCTGGCGGCATGGCACGTGGTATCTTCTCCTCACGGGCCAGCCTGAGACAGAGGGATTGATTGACAGCTTTTAATTCTTTAACACGCAGCTTGTAGAAAAGATTATTCCTCTCCAACACTTTCACTTGTTCTTTAATGAACTCATTTTTATCTTGAATAGTTTGTAGCGCCTTAAGACTCATAGAAAAATTTGCTTCGGTTGTCTACTTAATATCTTTATCAAGTTTGTCAAGATAAAGTCACAACAACCAAAGATGTTTGGGTGTCCCCGATATCTCCTTGTCCATCTCTTAAATCTCTAGCTCGAGGGCCTTCAACTCCCTCTTCCGCTGTGCATTGTAAGTGTCGAGAAACTCCATAGGGATGATCTTGATCTCCTTGCCTTGCTTGTTATTGCTCCCGATCTCCATAGGAACCTTTCTTCTTGGCTTCTGTCCCTTGGTTGCGTGTCCTCACGTGTGAATAAGAGGTGGATTTGTTTCTGGAGATTATGATTAGAGAGAGAGAGACAATGGAAATATATAAAGGGGGTTAGAGGTCGGTAAAACTCGTGAGAAACACCAAATTCTCGCCCAAGAAAAGAATCTTAACGAATTAGGGAAAGAAATCGCGGATTTGGAGGAGTCCTGCCGCGTAAGGACCAACTATACGGGCGCGACCCGTATAGCTCCGGCCGTATAGTTGGTTCCGAGCAGATATTTCCAAATATCTCGAGTCCAAGTTAGTTAAATTACGACTCGGAACCGACAATAACATTTTTATGAGAAAAAGGAAAAATCAAACGAAATGTCTGAGAGTTTAACGACCAACTATACAACCAGAATTTTATCTCCGGTCGTATAGTTACGACCGTATAGATAAAGACATCAAAAATCGAAAGTGCCTGAGAGCTTAACAGCCAACTATACGACTGGAATTTTATCTCTGGCGTATAGTTGCGACCATATAGATCCAGACATCAAAAAAAAATTCACGAAGAAGATACAGAGGGTTTAACGACCAACTATACGGCGGAAGATTTTTCTCTGGTCGTATAGTTAAGCCCGTATAGTTGGTAAAAACCTCTAGAAATTTCAGAAAAACACGAGGAATTCAAAGGAAAATATTTCAGAAGTAAAATCTGTGAAAATGAATCACTTATTGAGTAAGAACACTTACCTTGAACTTACCGTTTACTTATTCGGGGATGACAAAGCTCCTCCAACAACAAAGACTTTTTCTCTTTTGGAGGAATTAACCTTAGTTCATTGACTAACTCTCCTAAGAGAAAATCACCAGGACTAAAGTTACTCTCAATAAGATTGGTGTCTTGCTGGGAAAATATAGACACTGCATCTAACATTTTTATTTCTCGCCTCTAAATAATCTGCAACTCAAATTCTTAAAGTGATAGAATCCAACGGATCAGTCTTGGCTTATGTTCTTTCCTCTCAAGGAGTTCTTTTAAACCATCACGATATGTATGAACTCTTACCTTTGCATCAACTATGTAAGAACAAAATTTATCATAAGATAAAAATACAGCAAACGGTTCATTTTCTTCCTTTGGGTAATTCTTCTGAGCAACATTTAGAGTTCTACTAGCATGATGTATAATATTAAATCTGCGACCAATATGTTGTCCCAGAGTTACTCCTACAACATCATCACTAGCTTCACATATGAAGTCAAAGGTTGTATCCCAAATAGGTGGTTTAATGATTGGAGCACGAGATAAAGAATTTTTTAGTTTATCAAAGGCTTCAAGACATTTATCATCAAAATTAAATCTTACTCCCTTTTGCAGGAGGTTAGTCAAAGGTTTAGATATTCCAGAGAAATTTCTAATAAACCTTCTATAAAAACCCACATGACATGGGAAACTTCTTATACCTTTAATATCCCAGGGTTGTGGCATTCTCTCTATTGACTCAACCTTAGCTCTATCAACTTCAATTCCCTTACCTAATACCTTGTGTCCAAGGACTATACCTTCTTTGACCATAAAATGGCACTTCTCCCAGTTTAGAACAAGACTGGTTTCTTCGCAATGCTGCAAAACTCTTTTGAGATTATCCAAGCAACTAGTAATCGAAGTTCCATAGACAGAAAAGTCATTCTTAAATACTTCCATTATAAGTTCTATGAAATCAGCAAAAATAGCAGTCATGCATCTTTGAAATGTAGCTAGAGCATTACAAAAACCAAAAGGCATACGTCGGTAAGCATGTAAACCATAAGGACTAATGAAAGTTGTTTTAAGTTGGTCATCAGGATGAACAACTATTTGAGAAAAACCAGAGTATCTGTCCAAGTAAAAAAATGAGTATGGTTTGCTAACCTCTCTAAAGTTTGATCTATGAACGGTAAAGGATAGTGATCTTTCCGAGTTTCTTTATTCAATTTCCTGAAGTCTATGCACATCCTATGCCCAACAATATTTCTAGTAGGTATCAATTCGTTGTTTTAATTAGGAACAATAGTAAAACTGCCCTTCTTAGGGACACAATGAGAAAGACTTACCCATTCACTTTCTTTAAAAGGATAGATTATACCTGCGTCCAGTAGGCATACAATTTCTTTTCTTACCACTTCCTTCATTTCGGGCTTTAGTCTTCTATTAAATTACGCAACTAGTTTAGCACCTTCTTCCATGAATATTCGATGGACGGTTATCATGGGACTAATGCCCTTCAAATCATCCATTGAGTACCCAAAGTCCTTGAGATGCTCCTTAAGTATTTTCATGAGTTCTTCTTCTTCTTCTCCTGGAAGTTTAACACTAATAATAATAGGAAATTTATTTGTATCATCTAAAAATTTGTATTTAAGATTATCTGGTAGAGTCTTCAACTCTAGGGGTGGTAATTCTTCGTCCCCTCTTTTTTCTGGCTCTTCGAAAGCCTCATTAGTTGGAGGCCCTATAATGGTAAGTGAATCGAATTCATTTTCTAGTCCTTGTAGGGACTTGTCCTCCATACTATTTCTTCATAATTTAAGTCTTCATTCATTTCTTCTTCTTGGTTACTAAATAAGAGAGCTGCCATTTCCTTAATAGACTTCTCTTTCTCTTCTTCTTGTATTTGTAGAGGTTTATCTTTAAGTTTGGAAAAGTGCAATTCTTTTTCCGCTCCCAAGCTTAAGAGACACAATATCCTTTTTAAAATCAACATAGGCACCTACATCACTCAAAAAGTTTCTTCCAAATATAATTGGGCAAAGAGTGTCAGCTGGCATATCAACAACTACAAGATCGATAGGAAAGTTTTTGTTGCCAATTGTGACAGTTACATCTTCAACTACTCCCACTGTAATTCTAAGAGTTTTATTGGATAACATGATTGTCATATCAATATTTTCAATTGTAGCCGGTTCTTTTCTTCTTTTATTTCTAAATAGAAATCATAAGATATAACATTAACTTTGGTGCCAAGATCACATAAACCATAATGCGAGGTTTCCTTAAATATGAAGTGAAGAATAGGCTTACCCACATCTTTTACCTTTGTTTTACCTTTAACCAATACAGAAGTCTCTTCATCAAGTTCAACTATGTTAAAATGTGCATACATAGCCATAATTGCTTCCTTGGTTACCTCTTCATCTTTGGTTTCTTCTAGATGTTCCACGACTTCTGGCATACTTTCCTCTTCCTTCTTCTCCTGTACTGCTTTGACCTGTTCATATTCAAAAGTATGCTTCTCTGTAGTGTTAGGGAAAGGTAACTCATATGTTGGTTCTAGGGAGGCTAGTGTTGATTTAACTTCTCTTTTCTTCTAAGGTTCAGGGGGTGGATCATACTTGACAAAACCCTCTTTTGGAGCTTTGATGTGTTCTTTAAAAGCTTTAACAACTTGCAACACAAGATCTCAATCCAAATAAAATTTATTAGATAATTCGTTAACATGGCCCTTTTTATTATAGTCATGAATACAATCATAATTTATTTCTATGCCTCCTTCGCTTCCTAGAACAAAAATTCCATGAAACTCTATGATCGCGAATTCTATTAAGTAAAGCCCAAGCTTTAGTTATAGGAGGATTCATAAAGGCTGCTTCCGTGAAAGAGTCTAGTTCAATTTTATTAGGTTTAATTAAACCACCATAAAAGATATGCAATAAATAGCATTCAGGCAAATCATGATGAGGACATAGATTAAGTAAATCTTTAAATATGATATAAGCTCTTAGTAGTCCTTCATTAGGATGGTTCCTCCAAGTTATTATAAGATGCCTGATTCCAAAGGACTTTGATAATGGATAATATTTTACTAGAAACTCACAGGCTAAATTATCCCAAGTAGTAGTGGCTTCTAGGGGTAGAGATCTATACCATGAGAGAGTTGTACTAGTCAAAGTCTGATTAAAAAGTTTAACCCTTAGCTCATTAGCAGTATATCCTGTCAATTGAAAAGTGCCACATATATCTTTGAAATATGCAATATGCTCAGATGGATTAGGATCTTCTTCATCCCCAGTAAATTGCTTCTTGTGTAGAATACCAAGTAATAGAGGATTTATTTGAAATCCCCTTGTCTTCTAATTGGAGTTGTCTCTTTTATAAATATCATAAGGCTTCCCAAAGTGGATGAGTGGGTTAGCACTAGTCAAATGCTCAAACTCCATCATGTTGGTGGAAACCTGTAACTCAAAACAAAACTTAGCAAGACAAAAATAAATAGCAAAAACTAAAAGACTTATAGTGCTTAGCTCCCCGACAACGGCGCCACAAAATAGCTTGACGACTGCAAGTGCACATATCGTTTGTAGCTAGTTTCGAAATAAAGATATCGATCCCATAAGAAGCAGGAGTCTAAAGTCTAATGACTCTTGAATTAAATATTGCAATATAAATGCTAAATAAAGTTCTAAGACAAGATAAAATGCGAGTATTGCGTAAAAAGGTGTTTTGGGGGTTTTGGTATAAGAGAAACAATAAGTAAAGTAAAGTAACAAAACAAAGAAAGTAAGTATCGCGTATGTAATAGATTTGGAACTACAATAGGGAAAAAGGCGTTCTCAAGGAGTACCGGATACACCACTAGCATTATAAAGAGCTATAAAGATTATTATCATGAACATTCTCATCTATGTATGTGTGGGAGGAACTCCGTATTTGGACAAATGGGCAGGAACCACCCCTCACATCGTCCTCATAACCACAATAGTCAGCAATCGACATCAATCGAATTACTGTGTTGTTAAACCCGTAGAACGTATCGCATGGCATGGATAGTGTTCCGTGAGTTTCCTCGGTTCCCAAGTTGATACGTAAGGGGTGTCAACAACTTTATAGTCACTGTAAGTGCTAACACACCTTCGTCTACGAACAAGTAGTTCCCTCCATCAAGTCCCCATGAGAGGAAAATATTGAGAGGTCGACTTCTCTCAACATCAAGATGAAGACAATCTAACACCTGGTCATAGCGATGAATATCGTAATAAACTTTATCTTATTTCAATCTCATACTAGGGTTTCTCCATCACCCCAAGAACTAAAGATCTACTCAGACATGGAAGCAATCAACATCATGGCAATAACAATGGAATCTATCATAGATGAATAGTACTTGTACAAATCCATAATGAGTACGGAAATTACAACAAGATCTAGACAAGATGTAGGTGGGATGGATGGAGATGGTGGTGATGCAGCCGTTGATGATGAAGATCGATGCCTTTGCCTCCCGGATCTGTGCAGGGCGAAGATGGATCCTAGGTGGATGAGTTCCCTCTCCAGATGCCTTCTAGAGGTGAGGTTTCGGCGATTTCTCGTTGTTCTGTATGTCGTCTCCTGATCCAGTTGCACGGGGTGAAACTATTTGAGGAGGCGGTGGCGGCGCCAACTATATGGCGGGAACTATACGACCAGAAATTTATTCCCGCCGTATAGTTGGTCGTTAAACCGTCTGTGTGCCTTGATCGCTTCGGGTTTTCTTCTGGTATTATTAATATTTCCCAAATAAGCAATTTACCTAGTTTTGACTCCTTTTCTCCCTAGTATAACTGCTATAAGAATTATGTCCATTGTATCCATCATCTGTCCTAATCCTGGTGAAAATAGACATAAAATATGCGTGCGAGCCCCGTCAAATACCAAGATCCTACATCTACAATGCAAAATAATAATATAAAACATGATGCAAATATGCACTCATCAGCTGCACCGCCTAGTCCTAGTCCCGTGCTCTAGTTCCCTAGCCGACCGTGCCGCCGTTCTCCACCATGTCGACCCCGACACCGCTAGCTTCTGGTCATCGGAATCGAGCCATGGTACCTCTTCTCGCACCGCACCCTTAACCCAACACCGGCCCCAGTTTACCGCACCGGTTCCACTGCACCAGGTCGACCCCAGGCCGCGGGATCGAGCCTCCCATGCGTGATGTTTTTCTAACTATCGCCATCGGGATTCAGAGAAGAGGAACAATGTCCGTGTTCAGTTAATGTCGGCAATTTTCAGAGAGGCCCCTGCTCCTTTTCGAGCTAAACCCGTGGTCTAGCCGAGAGGCCCACGTGTCATACGCCGAACCTAGACCCGGCCGTGCATTTTATGAAAATGAACCTGGCTTTTCCCGTATTCACAAAAACATCCCAGAATCCGCCACGTGTTGCCGCTTCGCTGGCTCGCTTGCGTGTGGACCCGCAGTGGCCGAGGCCCCACCTGTCCGCCTCTGTGGCTGGCACGTCCCCGCGTGAGAACTGTTTCCAGCGTGTCCGTTTGACAGCGCACTGCTGAGTCAGCACTGATGCTACCCGTTAGTGGCAGTGGCTAACTCAGCCTCAATACAAAAGGTTGTGTGTATTTTCAAATAAAAATAATATAAAATCTAATATATTTGAATTAATTCATAACTTTTAAATGAGTTTGAATTTGACTTGAAACTTAATATGAAATATGTTTTGTTTTTGAATTCTAATTGAAATATGAATTCAAATGTTTTTAGAAATAATTCAAACTAGTCAAACCTTTGACTTTGACCCTAATTTGACTTAATTTTATTTAATAATTGTTTTAAATTCCTAATTCCAAATAATACACCCAATATATGTTTTTGAATTAGAAAAATATGAGGAATTCAAATATGATATTTAAAATATTATCTGAGTAATTCAAAATTTCGAAATAATTTAAATATGATTAAATGCCTATTTCTTAATTAAATCATAACTTTAATTCGGTAATTCCGAATTCGATAAGTAATAGGTCTAAATCGAGAGCCCATTATAATTATGCATTCCATGTTATCAATTTGAGCATGCATCATATAAATATAAAATATTTAGAACTATTTATGGGAGCAAAACATGCCTAAATAATTAATTAAAGTGCTTTATTATTGTTTCCACACCTCACCCATACCATGCTATGTTATACCATGTAATTGTGCATCATTCCATCATGGCATACCTTGTTTTCTTGATGTATTTATTCATATGATTGCGCACTTTATTTATTATGGCCATTTGTGTGTTTGGCTTTTATTCCGGACAGACGCTGAGCATGGGAACTATCAGGAGAATCAAGAGTACTACCCGGATCCCGGTTAGCCTACTATTGATCCGATAGGAAAGAAATTACCTATGCTTGCATACATATAACACCTATGCCTCTATCTTATTATTGCATCACTGAGTCACGATTGCATTAAATTGGAATCCCAAGTACTGCATAGCCTTTACTTTTAAACCCCACCGAAACTTATACCCCATCCTATCAGCCATTACTATAGGAGTTGTTTGATCCATGCGAGTCGTAAAATTGCATGTGTAGGGTTTGTGAGAGTCTTTGGAAAACAATGTACCTAAACAATTTAAACTGAGTAGTAATGGGATAACTAAAGAAAGAGGCACCATTGGGCAATAGCCGTTATTTGGTTCTTCCAAGCTCGTTTGTGTCCCGTAGGACCCCGTGTACTTGATACCGGTTCCTTGACTATCGCACTATCCACATGTGGGACCATGAATCCCCTTAGCCTGATCTTGATTCACACTTTATTTCCTAGGGCCAGAAACTAGTTTGGGGTGTTATTACTATCCTATACTTATGCCATGTTTTACTGCTTTATTTACAATTGCGCATAGAGCGCCTATGCTGTTTAGGAAAGCGGAGTGTTTTCGCGGTATCGAAAACCCAGTCACACTTTCAGGTTCCTAGTCGTTTATAGCCACTGACGCAAACCCTAGGTCTGTCTCGGAGCCAGCCAAATTTGTAGCGGGTAGATTATTGGGGTGTCCCCCTAAAATCATTTATGAATCTTGTGAATGCTTTGTCATGAGGCCTCATTGCATTTTATTTGGTTTTTTCTAAGGTTGATCGTGCGTGTGTTGCTATTTGTGCGCCCCTGCAGGGTAAATCTTTCTAAAAGCCGTGTTCGTGGTTACGAATGACTTGGAGCATAGTTTCTCGATCATAGATAACTATAACTAAAGTATCGTGGTTAATTCACTCATGGCATGGTTAATAAAATTGCCAACGATGGGATGTTCTTCCGTCTTCTCGTTGGTAAGCGAGAAGGAGGGCGAGCGATGTTTATTTATGTTACTTACTTAACTATTGTTACTGATTAACGAGCATCCATCCATCTCTAGTTGGGTGGATGTGGTAGCATGTCTCTATAGAACTGTTTTGATATTATATTTCACTGCAATTGTGTCACCCCCAGGTTGTTCCCTTTAGATGCATTAAGACTTTCTGAGTACTCCTAGGGTCTCACATGATAAATATTTGATTCAGATGGATGGGTTTACTCACAAGAAGGTTACTGGGTCGAGGAGATCAATGGTGGTGGCAATGACTGTCAGGTGTAGAGATTCCGAGGATGGAGATCCATGAGATCTGAGGGCCAGATGTGCTTATTTCAGAGGCATCTTATGCCAATTTGCTTCTTGTCCATACTCGGTCTTGTTTTCTGCTTCCGCTTGATACTCTGATGTGTGATGTAAGTGGATGTATCCTAAATTATTATCTCTATCTAGGATATTTGTATCTTGCCATATGGCGTTGAATATTTCTGTTTCTATTGTTTTAGCTGGTCTATCTCTGATGTACTATTGTATGTCGCTGGCATACATACTTGTGTATGTTTTGTTCGCATACATGTCGACTATGTCACTTGCTCTTGTCAAGAAGTTCTTGAAAGTGGGTAGGGTGGTTGGCCGATACCGTGCCCTACTCCACTTCTATGGGCCTACACGTGGGTGGCCTTGGGCCTCCGCGGTAGAATCCCGTATCCACTTTTGGGTTCATCCTGGCTTGTTGCTTAGAGCGTAGGGTCCAATGTATTACAATTGGTATTAGAGCCATTCCGCCCTTCAGGGTCTCAACCAAGATGGTCGTTGTCAGTCTAGAAAATATTTTGGTAGCTACTTATATTAGGGAAAAACTAAATGTGAGAGTAGGACTACTTCCATTTTTCTTGTTACCCACCCACCCTATTTGGTAAGGAAGTGTAATGTTTGTCTATCCTCTTCTATAAATTCAAACTAGGATTCACGTGTTTGGGGTATCTGTAGTACCATAGGATGTGTAAATCCTTTGTTGATCTGTTGCATCCAACATTGCTTCGCAATCTGCCTTTGGTTATCAACGGTTGGTACATTCCATACCGACAGGCATATGTGTAAACCAACGCGATCTATCTGACTCTTTGTTAACCGACGCGATCTTGTTACGGGTGTTTGTTCTTTAGTATGCTTTCACATAATGTGGAATTTCTAATCTCTATCTGTTAAGTTGTTCTTCGCATCTATTGGTATTTTAATGCTGAAAAATGCGGATTTTTTCTTTGATACATCTGTATTCCACACTCCTTTTAGTCGTGTGCGATAGACTATCTATCTTCTTTTATTGGCGTGCTCATTCTAAATCATTCTTTTCCTACCGACGCTTCAATCTAGAGTTTTTACTTGATCTTCAATTCTTTTGGGCTAAATACATAACTTGCGTTGATCCGATGCTTGTGATTATAACTTGGTATTCCGTATAGCTATATGACACTTATCATGAGTGGAATATGGCTAATGCTATCAATCTAATCCACCAAATGATGGCGGTTATCTCTTGTGATTTTGAGTTATACCGTGATCATATCTATATCATATTCAAGTATATTTGGCAATCCGGAGGTTTCTTAAGGCACTATGGTGGATTAACATCCGTTTCATGCTTCACATCTTTTTGAACTCCATATCCGCAAAGGTTTCTGTAACATCCCAATTTCAGCAACCCTGATTAGTTGTCCAGAATGCAAAAATCAGGGGGAACAAAAACTTTTTCTTGTTCATTGGTACAGTGTTTGCTTGTTGTTTGTTTGTGGTTGTGCATGTGAGTGTATACCATATGATACTCCTTACCTCAGCATCAGTTGACAAAAGCTATTTAACAAAACTGTCCTGGCTCATTTTACATACTCTCAAATGTTCTGGCATTCCAAAACACGAGCCAAGATGCTTATGTAACCAAAACTATTTTAGTAGCTTCTATTGACAAAACTATGGTGAGATATATAATATAATCTCCTTATGTTCTCAAGACAGGACCTTCAACTACTCCTACCTCTAGGATTCTCAAAACGTTGTATAAAACTTCTGAATTCTACTCTTGGTAGGGATACCAAGGACTCTTACCTTATTCAAACTCCAACCTTTCAAAATTGACCATCCTTACCTCAAGCTAAGCTTGTTGGTAACCCTAGTAGTAGTTGATTTGTTTGTAAGATGAGTTGCCTTGATCTGATGTTTGACTTGATTGCTTAGAAGTAGTATGAGCTACTCTAGGAGCTCATCCTCTAGGGTCAAGAAACTTTAAAATCCCCAAACCCTAACCAAGAATACAAGATGGATCTGATCTCTAGCCACTAGGTGATCATCAAAA
Source organism: Avena eriantha (assembly GCA_910589775.1). Lineage (NCBI taxonomy): Eukaryota > Viridiplantae > Streptophyta > Magnoliopsida > Poales > Poaceae > Avena > Avena eriantha. The sequence goes on along the minus strand of OU342743.1, from coordinate 535,793,998 downwards.
ACCCTTAACTCGATCAATTCTGAAGTGATCTAATCTAGAAGCTTCCAGGTCAATATAGACCAATATCAAGCATGGATCATTCACACTCATTACGCACTTCAACATCATCCCCTTGATGATGCTTGGGTACCTTGCAACCAATCAAAAACATCCCCTCTCATACTCTAGTCAAAATCCTCAAAACTGCCAAATTTGACTAAGTCTGGAAATTGTTTCAACATCACCTTTTTGAATGTCTCCTCTTCTCAACCCATGTGCATTTTTGAAAAATCATTTGAACCATATTGTTAACCATCCTAAGAACTACCAAGGCCCACTCTTCCCCTTGGTTATATCATCATCCAACCCACTTGTTCTTGATGGTTTTCCAGGCAAGAAAATAACTATTCCTGCAGATCTGGTCAACATGCCTACTTTGACAGAAGCTCACACCATCATTCAACCTTATATGGACCACCTCTATGCATAGTTGTGTTCTACTCATATATGTCTATCAATCACTTTTTATAAGTGGATCTTTGTGCCTCTGAAACCCACAAGGTTTTGAAGGCTAGTTGATAATCTGCTTTGGCAGGCTTATTTCATTCAAAATTTGAAATCAATTCCTAGTGAACTCAAGCAACATCAAGCTCAATCCTGTATACCATGCTGAGGTACATCACTTGGTCTATCCATCCATCCCATGCCCCAAGGGGAGCTTTGAGCTCCAAGATCCAACAAGGTTTTGGTGGCATGAAAACAATCTTACCCTATATCCTTAATCTCTAGTTGTTCACCAAAATCACCTTTGATTCTCAAATCCCAAGGTTGCAAATGCTTGCTACACCTTGTCTACATCATCTACCTTGATCATCAAGATTTATCAAATATTATCCATAATTATTATGGCTCCAAATCTAATTACTCTCTTCAATAGACAAAATCTCCAAAACTCCCTTCCCAAGGGAAAGTTTGGTTTTTGGCAAAGCACTTCCCCAACTTTTTGCTCAATTGAGATCCATATATCATATCTTATCTCTCCATCTCAATAATAAATATTTTTGAGATACTTTATTATTTCTTTTTGCCTATTTTCTTAAATGGTAGAAATGGAATAATAATTGTTTTAAATACTTTTAAGCCTCATTTGTCGTGGTGGTGTCACGGCAGATGCCATGGATAGGCTAAAGGTGGGGACTAATATGCACTAGGGGAATCCAGGGAGGGATAGTGAGGTGATTCCTCACACAAAAGTTATATTTGAATCACTTCCAAGGTTTACAAGTGCTCCTAGAGCTGTCTTGGGGAGAGGAGGAAGAAGGGACTCTCTTACTCTCGCCACTAGCTAACCCGTACAAGACCAACCCGTAGAACCTAACCTCTCTACAGAGGCCCTAGACCTCCTTATATAGAGGTGGCTAGGTCTCCACTTAGGGCATAAGTGGAGGCATATTCCAGGGAATATGCCTCCTCCCAAGATAGTAAGCCGACCGGGTTACTTTTCCCCCGCGTCATCCATGCAGAGGCTACGTGAGCCTCTGCGGCGCCTGTGTCACCCGACATTGGCTTTGTCACCTTTGTCGGCCACGCCTCGTTGGTCCTCCCTCTGTCCGCTTCACTCATGCCGTGCGTACCGGGGCTACTATTGACCAGCGAGATTCCTTCCTTCTCCTAGAAGCTTGACATGACCCGGATCGTAGTTGATCCGGCCACACCCGTTCCTGCATGAAAGTTAGATACATCCTTCCGACTTACGGCTTAAGTCGGTTGAAACCAAGTTAGGTGGACGCCCCCTGGTCTAGGTTACTCCGTGATTCGGCCTACCTTGAGGTGGCCCGTCCAGCATCCGCTTTGACCTTGCCGAACCTCGGCTAACTCGACCTTTATACCCCGGCGTGACCCTACCCAGGGGTATCCCCCCAACATTAGTCCCCGAAGCTGGTGCGGGCTTAGCTGCCTTGGCCGCTAAGGCCACAGCAGGTTCAATTTCACTGAGCTCTGGGTTTTATTTTCGAGTTACCTCCTTATCTCGGATCCTATGGATTTACTTTCCCTTGGCACATTCCTAGTTTTCACTTGCTGGCCGAGTTACCACCTTATCTCGGATTCTATGGATTTACTTTCCCTTGGCACATTCCAAGTTTTCACTTGCTAGCCGGGTTACCACATTCTCATCCGGGTTGTTCTTCCTTCTCTCGTACGCTTCCCCACGTGGAGGCTAATCATCACATCGCCTCATTTTAAGGGCCAGCCATAGTAACCGCCACAGTTACTGTCAGGAGTTACTGTGCGCACGTCACATCACACCTGCCTCCTCGTTAACTCCATCAATGCGTCACGTCATGGGATCTGCTGCGCCCTGTGACCTTCTGTGTGGCCTGATTCTGATTGGCCAATCCGGTGTGTACACGGCCACATCGTGTGGCGTAACCGCAAAACACGATCCCACTTCCCCCACGAGGGAGTGGTTAAATAGGGGAGGGGCGTGCCCCTTAGGTCTTTTCCCCCTTCCGCGCCCCTCTGCCTCCAGTTCCTCTTCTTCGTCTTCTCCCGCGACAGCGCCGCCGCCACCTCTTCTAAGTAGCAGCGCCGCTGCTGCACTGTTTCCACGCGCCTCTGCATCACCGCCGCTGTTGCGCACCTCCTCCGCCACGGGTTGCTGTCAGTTTAGGCCGCTTCCCCCCACCACCGCTAAGCCAGCGAGGGCAGCGAACTCGAGATGACAGAGGAGGAGCTCGCCGTTGTCGAGCAAGAGATGGAGGAAGACGCCGCCACGGCGGACCGTGGTGCATGGGCCGGATCCTGGGTCTGCCAGGATGACCTGGACTGGCTCTACCGCACCAGGCGCATCCCCACCAGAGTCACCGCGCGCCTCGCCTCCGCCGAACTTGCCCCCTCACCCAATCCGGGTGAGTATGTGGTGTTCTTGTCACACTTTCAGCGGGGTTTCGGTTTGCCGGTCAGCGATTTTTTCCATGATTGGTTGAATACCTACGAACTCCAGCCGCACCACCTTCCTACCAATGCAATCACCTCTCTCTGCTTTCGCCTCCACGATCGAAGGCTATGCCAGATTATGGCCCACGAAGGAGCTATGGATCCGGTTTTTTGGCCTTCGTCGCAACGTCATTCCGAACATTCAGCTTGACCCGGAGGACAAGCAGCTTAAACAGTGTGGGGCTGCGTCCATCTCTCCCCGGAGGCTATCCGTTTTCCCCCGAGTCACCGGGCTAGAGTCCTGCAAGGGATGGGCCCGGACTTTCTTTTATGTCCGGAACGTCGGCACCGAAGACTTGATCCGGCTGCGCCCCTATACTCCGGGTCCTCCTAACCCGGAGTTGTGGGACGTCATCCCCAAGAAGCCCACGGCCTTGGCCAACCAGGTAAATAAAAGGATCGCGGAACTGAAGAAGCTCGGGTTGTGCAACGAGGATGCCATGATCACGTTCGTCCGCAACCGGATCTCCCCGCTCCAGAAGCGCACTCACAAAGTGTGTCACATGAGCTGGGGCCGCGACCCCAATAGGACCTCGTCCTTCGAGTTGAGCAACACGGAGATCTATCGCCGGGTCAAGGCTCTCTTCACCACCCACAAGGACTTCTCCTCTGAGTGGACGTGGGGAATTAAGCACTTTTATCGTGATAGGCTTCCTCTCACGGTAAGTTTTGTGCCGCAAACTTTCTCCGAATTAAACCTTATGTCGGTCGCTGTTGTATTTTTAACTCTGTTGTCTGTTCTTTTCCTTAGCTATTCCTTCAGCAGACCCTCGAAGATGGCACCGATCCCACCCTTAAGTGGGCGCCTGACCGGGAGACCTCGGACGAGGAAGAGCCGGATCAGGAGATGTTCCTTCCAATGACCGACGCTACAAAGCGACCCACCGGTAAACTCTCTTCCATTAGAGATTGGCCCGATGATGAAGATGACTCGGATGTCGAGGTGATGGAAGCTCTTGACGCTGTCCCCCTTTCTTATGCTTTTCCGGCATCAGCTAACCATGGTGGGCCGATCCATGAGGACCCTCCCCTTGCCGTGGGTGACCCTGTTCCGGTTGCACCGAAGAAGAAGCGGGGAGCTGCATCAACTTCTTCCTCCGGGCCTTCTCAGCCTACCAAAAGGCGAAAGAAGTCCGGGGACAAAACTGCCTCTAAGCCTGCAACCAAGGCCCCTGCACGAAGGGCTCGGAAGCCTAAGGATCCCCTGACCTCGGATGCGTAAGCCTCTTTTCCCTCAGCCACTTACTTGCTCTTGTACTGTTTTAGTTACTCATCCGACCTTGTTTGATTCGGCAGGGCCACGGTGGAGGTCCCCCAGAGTGGGTCTGGCATTGCTTCGCCGCTCCAACCTAGCCCTTCTCCCCCTCGTGGCGACGAGCCACGCCTGCTGAGCCCTATTCCAGAGGGTTCTGCGGCTGCTCCAAGTTCTGCTCCACCTCGTCAAGAGGGGGGCAACCTTGAAGCGGGGGAGACTGGCCCAGCCGAGGCGGCGCCATCCACAACTTCGGCTCCGCCGCAACCAGCTACCACAGAGACTACCTCAGCACCAGCAGCAGCACCAACTCCCACAACAGCACCAACTCCAGCAGCAAGAGCGCCAGCAGCAGCACCAAGCCCAGCAGCAAGAGCACCAGCGCCAAGCTCCTCCGCCTCGTCCGAGACTTCTCAGTCTCGGCGAGAAAGTACCCAAACAGCTCCCAAGGGAAAATCTGCTTGAACCACTTCCTCCTCCCAGCAGCCCAAGGGCAAAAAGGCCCCTGACGCCACCAGGACAGCGTTCGTCGAGGCTAGACAGCGCACTCTTGCATCCATGCTTCCCAAGAAGCCTCCAGCACCGAAGGACGCCCCTGCCGAGCCAGCTGATGCGCAACAGATGGTTTTGCACACCAGCCCGGCCCTTGCCCTGGTTGAGAGGAGGGAGGTGCATGCGAAGGGTTTGGTGGCGCCCCATATGCCCACTGGCGAGAGATACCCTCTGAGCCTGATCGAATTCGTCATGAATTGGAATAAGGTGGAGTTCGTCCATAATGACGATCTTCCGGAGAAGTTCGGCCCCGCCGAATTTTTTGCCCAAATGAACACAGCCACTAAGGCAATTAACCTCGCGGGTCGGATGATGGAGGTATGTTACTTCTCCTTTTCCTTATCATGTTGTAGATATTGATGATATAACCATTTGTCCCCGAGCCTCCGGGGGAGTAACTTGTTACTCGGCCGGATGCTCCTTAGAAAACTAACGTAGCTCCTTGATAACTTCAAATATGCACACACCTAGAGCCGGGTTAAGTTCCACTTGGCCCGGATTTTGTACACTTCAAATATGCACACACCTAGAGCCGGGTTAAGTTCCACTTGGCCCGGATTTTGTACACTTCGAATATGCACACACCTAGAGCCGGGTTAAGTTCCACTTGGCCCGGATTTTGTACACTTCGAATATGCACACACCTAGAGCCGGGTTAAGTTCCACTTGGCCCAGATTTTGTACACTTCAAATATGCACACACCTAGAGCCGGGTTAAGTTCCACTTGGCCCGGATTTTGTACACTTCGAATATGCACACACCTAGAGCCGGGTTAAGTTCCACTTGGCCCGGATTTTGTACACTTCGAATATGCACACACCTAGAGCCGAGTTAAGTTCCACTTGGCCCGGATTTTGTACACTTCGAATATACACACACCTAGAGCCGGGTTAAGTTCCACTTGGCCCAGATTTTGTACACTTCAAATATGCACACACCTAGAGCTGGGTTAAGTTCCACTTGGCCCGGATTTTGTACACTTCAAATATACACACACCTAGAGCTGGGTTAAGTTCCACTTGGCCCGGATTTTGTACACTTCGAATATGCACACACCTAGAGCCGAGTTAAGTTCCACTTGGCCCGGATTTTGTACACTTCGAATATACACACACCTAGAGCCGGGTTAAGTTCCACTTGGCCCGGATTTTGTACACTTCGAATATGCACAAAGCTAACTTGTATTTTTGTATTCTTCCCAGGTGACCACCAACCGCCGGAGCGCTGAGTTTCAGCGTCTCCTGGACACTCATAAGATGTTGCACGCCAAGCATAACACACTCCTCGCTGAACACGAGAAACGTGGTAGGTTTCTTCCTTGACACTTCTCCATTTTCCTTCATCTTCTTCTACCGAACTAATCCCTCATTCGGTTTTCGCAGCTGGGGTGGAGGCTGAGAACAAGCTTATGAGGAAGAATCTAGATCAGATCAAGGGTAAGTTATATCTACTCAACCTTGCTATGCTTCCCATCTCCATTCCTCCTTGGCTCAGCAAACATTCATTCCTCAGTTTTGCCGGGTTGACAAACTATTTCAGTATCACTGGAAGATAGTGTGCCCGTGCCTGATATGATGCTGCATTTTCTCGAACAAGCAGGGCAGCATCAGGCCGAGCTTTAAAATAAAGACGATGAGCTTGCCCTTCTCCAGGCCCAGGATGATGAGATCGCCAAGCTTAAAGCCGAGATGAAAAAATTGAAGGCACAATATCAATCCGAGCTCCAAAAGGCTGGCCAAGACTATACCGAGGAGCGCGAACACCTCAACCTCCAAATTGCCAAGGACCGAGAACTTCTCCAGGAGTCCGACGTCAAGCTTGAGTCGGCCAATGCTAAACTTGTGCAGCTTCACAAAAGACGTGATGACTGTACCAGGGAGTTGACTCGGGTCCTCAGCCATATTTCACATGAGTTCCTTTCCCTTATCTGGCATATTTCTCCGGGTTACTTCACATGTCTTTTCTTTATCTACTTCTCTTATCTCGCTTTCAAGCAAATTTCCAGAGGGCACTGCCATCGCGAGCGCTGCTGTTGCTGATTTCCGCCGAGAGAGGGGTACTCCCATTGGTCCTGACGTTGAAGAGATTCCCTATGACATGGAGGACCTGATGGTCAGCCTGTCATCTCGTGTGGAAATCATCAAGAACTATGGCAAGGATATCCTTGACGCTGCAGTCTGAGTCTTCAACACGTTTTGGCCTGTAGAAGACACTCCGGAGGGAACCGCACTTGTTGAAAAATTGATGGAGTGCAAGACCCAGCTCGACCTTTGGAGGGAATCCGCTGGACACGCCGCAGCTGAGACCGTTCTCCACTACGTACTCACGTGGTACGAGAAGATCGACCTCAACCTCTTAACGCGCATGCGCACCGGATCCAAATGGACCAGTGACCCGGAGTGGGTAGCTCGGCACAAGGCTTGCGCCCACAGCCTCATCAAATATGCTCCCATTCACGAATGGACTGAGGGACCGAGCTTCCTGGAAGCCGCCGGCGACGAAAACGCTGAAAACGTTGAAGATGGCTCAGACGAGGACGAAGAGGGCGACGCCTCGGACATTGAAGACAGTGAAGATGACGCCGAACTTCCTCCTCCTGCATCTCCTTAAGTGAAAGAACTTTAAAGTTTATCAAATCCTCGGTATGCCGGGTGGACATGTATCCAGTATTCATGTGATATTTTGCTACTAAGTTTTTATGCCGGATTAACTTGGGCATAGTCCCCGAGTTTCATTTTCTTGTTCGTCCAATCTTTTGGCTCGGATCGTGTCTACCTTGATTCGGTTTTACGACTTATGAATCCGAGCTTCAAAAATTGTCTTAATAATACTAGGAAACTTTTAGGCTTAGCTCAAAATAAATCAGCATAATAAATAAAAAACATACAAGGTTAGTTCGAAAAACAAACGTCGGCTCGATTAAGTTCTTTTCCTTAGTCGATTTTCATCTGCTACGCAATTCCAAACTTGTTCTCTTGCTTGCCATGAAGCCAATTCTTGTTGGACAGCAGCAAGTCGAAGAGTTGGGTTTTGGGTGCTCACACACTACTAATCTGAGGTAAGTAGAACAACTTACTCCAGCTGACATACAAACAACAAAAGTCAACAAATATTATTAAGGCGGTCCCCAAGTTACTGCTCGAGGTGCCAACATCTCATTGATAAGCTCATTCCCGGCATACAGACTGACATATGAGAAGACTCGGATACATACACTTCTCTGCTAAGTGTAGAAAGGACGAAGTAGAGCTACATTCCACGGACGCTTAGATTCCTCGCCGGACCTGTCCGCCGTGTTCTTTTCCTGTGGCTTTGCATCTATAAGATAATAAGAATCATTGTGCAATGCTTTGCTCACAATGAATGGCCCTTCCCATGGAGGAGATAATTTATGCATGCTAGCAGTACGTTGTACCAACCGGAGCACCAGATCGCCTTCCCGAAAAACTCGGGGGCTTACTTTCCGGATATGATAGCATCGGAGATTTTGCTGATATATGGCGGATCTGGACAATGCCAATTCTCTCGCTTCTTCCAGCAGATCAACATTATTTTGCCGGGCTTCTTGCACTTCGGCTTCTGTGTATTGGGTGACCCTAGGCGAATCATGCTCTATGTCGGCTGGTAATACAGCTTCTGCCCCATATACCAGAAAAAATGGCGTATAACCTGTTGATCGATTCGGAGTTGTTATTAAACTCCATAGTACTGCTGGTAGTTCTTCTATCCAGCACCCCGCTGATCTTTGCAGCGGCTCAATGAGCCGGGGTTTTATCCCGGATAATACTAATCCGTTGGATCTTTCCACTTGTCCGTTCGAAGCGGGGTGGGCTACCGAGGCAATGTCCAACTGGGTCTTCTTATCCCTGCAGAAACGCGCAAATGCTCCTTCCGCAAAGTTTGTGCCATTATCAGTTATGATACTGTGAGGATAACCGTATCTCAAGATGATGTCTTTGAGAAACGTCACGGCAGTAGCTCCATCACATTTTCTTATTGGCTTCACCTTGATCCACTTTGTAAATTTGTCCACCATGACCAAAATGTGAGTCATATTTCCCCTTGCTGGTTTGAACGGGCCCACCATGTCCAAACACCACACGACAAATGGCCAGGTGATTGGTATGGTCTTGAGCTCCGACATTGGCATATGTGTCTTGGTACCATACCTCTGACAACCATTGCACTTCCTCACTAGATCTTATGATTGTTCTAAGGCATTTGGCTAGTAGAACCCATGCCGGAAAGCTTTTTCTACCAAGGCTCGAGACGAGGCATGATGCCCGCACTCCCCTTGATGTATATCTCGGAGGATGTCAAGCCCTTCTTCGGGGTCAATGCATCGCTGGAGGACATTGGTCACACTCCTTTTGTATAGCTCGGAATTGATGATTGTGTACGCCTTTGCTCTCCTCTGAGTTTGTCTGGATAGCACCTCCTCAGTGGGCAACGTTCCATCTTTCAGGAATCAAAATATAGGCAGTGCCCAAGCTGGTATGGCTCGCACAGGGAATACATCCTCATCAATTTCCATCTGATCCACCAGCATAACTTCAACCAGATCTCACTGAGCAGTCCCGGGGTCTCGCAAAGCCGTCCCCGGGCTTGCCAAGGCAGTCCCTAGGCTCGCCGAGGCAGTCCCCGGGTTTCGCGCACCACCTCCCGTGTCAATGTCCATGGGCACAGCTCCGGATTCTGTATCCTCCGGGACGTAAATTAACTCGGTTTCTGGGGACGGCCTGATATACGGTTTTTTTGAGGTGTTCCAATGCTACCCCCGGTGGAGTTGCTTGTCGGGTTGATTCGAGCTTCGACAGTACGTCAGCAGCCTCATTTTCCACCTGGGGTACATGGTGAAATTCACATCCCTCAAAATAACCAGATATCTTCTGCACATGAAATCTGTACAGCGCCATGTTTAGATCAAGGGCGTCCCACAGTCTTGACACTTGCTGTACTACCAAATCTGAGTCGCCAAAGCATAGGATCCGACGTATCCCAATTTCTTTTGCCACTTTGAGCCCATGCACAAGTGCTTCATACTCAGCGACATTGTTTGATGCCGTGAAATGGATCTGTAGCACATATTTCAGCTGGTCCTTCTTTGGCGAGGTAAGTACAATTCCGGTGCCTAGCCCGGTTTTTGTTTTAGACCCGTCAAAGTGCATCCTCTAGTAATTCGGATCTGGTAGCGGTGGTTCGTATTGTACCTCGGCCCAGTCCACAAAAAAGTCGACACAGCCTGAGACTTGATTGCTTCTCTTTTGTCATATTGTGGTGCATAGGGAGCTAGTTCAATTGCCCATTTTGCAATTCTACCACTTGCATCCTTGTTACCCATTATCTCGGATATGGGAGCCTCACATATTACCTTGATGGGATGCTCCTCAAAGTATTGCTTCAACTTCTTAGCTGCCATATACACACCATATGCCACTTTCTGATAGTGTGGGTAGTTCTGCTTTGAGGTAGACAACACCTTGCTCAGATAATATACTGGCCTTTGCACTGACTTACCCTCTTCATCGCGCTCTACCACAATTACAGCACTTACAACTTGGTTGGTTGCGGCTATATAGAGAAGCATTGGCTAATTTGATAGTGGAGAGGCTAACACTGGTGCAGTGGCTAACATCTTCTTTAAGTGAGCAAAGGCTTCATTGGCCTGCGGCGTCCAAACGAACTTATCCGACTTTTTCATGAGTTGATAGAGAGGCAATGCCTTTTCTCACAACCGACATACAAACTGACTTAACGATGCCAGGCAACCAGTGAACTTCTGGACATTGTTAAGACACTTCGGCAGTTCCATTCGCTCAATTGCCCGGATTTTAGTTGGATTAACTTCGATACCTCAGCTGGAAACAAGAAATCCGAGTAATTTTCCAGCCGGGACACCGAATGTACACTTTTCCGGGTTAAGCTTCATCCGGAACCTTCTTAAGTTCGCGAACGTCTGCCTGATATCGTTAAGGAGCGTTTTGCTTTCCTTGGTCTTGATAACCACATCATCCACATACACTTGTACATTTTGACCTATTTGGTCATGCAAACATTTCTGCATACATCTTTGGTACGTTGCTCCTGCATTACGTAAACCAAACGGCATGGTGCGATAGCAATAAGCCCCATACGGGGTGATAAATGCAGTCTTTATTTGATCATCCAGATTCAGAGGTATCTGGTGGAAACCAGAATATGCATCAATGAATGACAGCAATTCACATCCAGTAGTTGAGTCTATGACCTGATCTATCCTTGGTAGTGGAAATGGATCTTTTGGACACGCCTTGTTTAGGTTCGTGTAATCGATACACATACGCCAAACCACTGCCACATTCGGATCATCCTTCTTCTTCTCCACCAGCACCGGATTAGATAACCAATCCGGATAAAGAACTTCCATGATAAATCTTGCAGCCAACAATCGAGTTATCTCATCTCCGATGACTTTCCTCCTATCTTCGGCGAAGCGGCGGAGAGGTTGCTTCACCGGCTTTGCTCCGGGTCTCACATTCAAAGAGTGCTCGGCCAACTCCCTCGGAACACCTTGCAAGTCCTGTGTGGACCAAGCAAAAATGTCCCGATTCTCACGAAGGAAGTTGACGAGCTTGCTTTCCTATTTGTCATTTAACTCGGCTCAAATTGTTACGGTGCGCTCTGGGAACATATCATCAACAGGCACCTTCTTGGTATCTTTCGTGGCTTGGAATGAGACACTCCCATGCGGATTACTCAGCGTCGGCATATACTGCTGCACGGACTGAGCCAATGCCGCCACCTCTTGAATTTTTCTTTTCTCTTGCGTGATCATGAGTGACTCGGCTAGATTAGACCCGGCCGACGCACACTCAATGGAACGTCGGAAATCTCCAGCAATAGTAATCACTCCGTTTGGCCCGGGTAACTTCATCTTTAAGTAACTGATGTGACAACTTGCCATGAACTTGTTCAGTGCTGGTCTTCCGAGTAATGCGTGATACGCACTTTCCAAGTTCACCACTTCAAACTCCAAATTCTCAGTTCGGCAGTTATCTCTTGTGCCGAACAATACGTCAACCGGGACCTTGCATATGGGCTCACAAGAAATGTCGGGCACAATACCATGGAAAGTTGTCTTTGTAGCCTGGAGCATGTTCTCCGAGATACCCAACTTGCGCATTGTATCCGCATACATGATGTTAATGCTACTGCCATTGTCAATCAGTACCTTTGAGAACCTCACATTGATGTTTGGCCCAATGAATGTCAGGTCCAGCACTAACACATATGAACCAGGACTTGGCATAATCTTGGGATGATCTTTAATGCTCTAGGTGATTTCTTGGTCCGACCAAGGCATATACCTCGTCACTGCTGGCATTACCGCATTCACCTCCATATGTCAGCGCTGCAAGCTCTTTTTGTCTGTTTCCTCAGTGGTAAACACACAGTAACTCTGATGATGCTCTCTGTACTCATTCCTCCCCTCATTTCCGGGGTACCTCTGATCCGGCTGATGCTGGTTTTCTACCTGATGCACTGCATCCCTTCTCTCATGGTTATCATACCTCGGCGGAGGGGGAGGCAACATTAGCTGTTGCATGTTCACTCCGGAGAGCAATTGCTGCCGGGGTAACTCCTGCCGAGGTTGATCATTCCGGGGTGCCTGAGCATTCCCCGAACCACCTTGTTCTATTTTACGCATCCACTCACATTGCCTCGTCGTATGACCCGCTGGGTTTGCTCGGATTTGGCGTGTGAAATTTACACGGCTAATCCAACATCGACTCATAAGTGTACCTCGGACGGTCCTTCTTTTCTTGCCACTGTTTCTTCTACTCTGGCGTCCAAGTTCTCTTGCCATCATTTCTTGGTGTCCATTGTCCCCCTCCAGTTTTCTGACGTTGATTGCCTCCTGCTCCGGGCTGATCTTGATTCATAGCTGCAACTTGTTGCGAACTGTACCGGTGATCTGGTCTGTCATCTCTTCTTTTTCCTCTATAATCATTCCTCCGGGATGATCCGGCTCCATCTCTGTGGTAGTATTACTCATTTGACTCGTTTGACACGAGCCTAGGTTGAGTCGGATCACCCAAAGCATACGAATCAGCAATCCGGATCATCTCTGCCAATATGGTTGGCATTTTCCTTTGCAACTTCTGCCACAGCTCACTTGCATATCTGCACCCTTGCGCAAACCACGCTATGGCCTGTGACTCTATCACACCCTCACACGAGTTTCTCACGGTACACCACCGGGTTAAAAACTCCCGGTATGTCTCGTTCGGTCTCTGCTTACACATAGCTAGGGTCTATGGCCTATTTGGCCTCTAATACGTACTTGAGAAATTGCTAATACATTTCCTCAAAATCAATCCAGCAGTTAATACTTCCGGGCGGCAAATTGTTCAGCCATACCCTTGCTGGCCCCTCCAACATCTGGGGTACGTATCTCACAGCCCATCTCAAGTTGCCTGTAGCAATTTTCACAGTTGTAGCATAGTTTATCAACCAATCCTCCGGCTTAGTACTGCCGTCATACGTCTTTGTGCCTCTGGGTAACTGGAAGTTAGGTACTGGCGGCTCCTTCATGATCCAGGGCCCAAAACACGCAGGACCCGGTGGACCTTGACATTCGATCTGTTCCGACCTATACAGTCGATCCAGTTTCAGCCTGGCATCATTAGGCATCAAATCCCTGCTTCCCAATCTTGACCCTATCACATGATAGTCCGGCCTTGGGTATCCTGCGTTCACCATTTCCGAATCTCCATCATTATACCGGTCTTGCTCTCGTGGAGCAGCTCTCTGTTGCATACCTCGGCCGGCACTTTGCTCTTGCCTTGGTATATTCCGCTGCTACGGTTGTCCTGCTCCTGCCGAGTTTCGCTGTCCGGCATTGCCGTTTACAGCATTTCCTTGACCGACATTGCCTTGGTCGCGGTTACCTCGGCCAGCTTAACCTCGGCTCATACTTCGTCGATCATCATTCTTCTGTACTTCTTTTCCTTTCCCTGCCCTCTTCGGGTCATATGGGACTATCTGCTTGTTTCTTCTGGCCGAGGTTACTACCTCTTCTCTCCTAGGACTCCCATGAGCAGACGATGCGGCTCCAGCGGATTTCTCCGGGTTACCCTCTGCCGAATGAACGTTCTTGGAGGCCCCATCTCTCTTCGGGTTAGCCCTGAGCAATTCCTCATTTTGCCTGTTCGCGATCCGAACCAACTCATTGACCCTATCTTGTTGTCTCTGACGGGCCTCACCCGTTAGACCCTCTAACTCGGATGCAGCAGCATCTGCTGCCCTAAGGTTCTTAGCCGGGGTACTATACCTCGGTAGCCCCACGGACAAACAGTTCTCTGACTCCTCAATCCTAGTGTCTCCTTCTTTGTTCATTTCGCTTATGAGGTTTCTCCCCTTTACTTTTACAGCATCAACTTTGTTTGCCTTTGCGTACTCACGCAGTGTCATGTTCAACGACTGCTGAGCCGTGGCTATCTTTTCGCACCCTCTAGTATTTTTTGCCTAGTTTCCTCTAGCTCGGCCTGTGCCTGAGCCAGATCTACTGCTGCTACTACAGGGTTTGCTAAGCTATCTATCGCTTCCTGCAACACATTCTCAGGCCTCTCTAGTGGAGGACCTCTACCTTTCCTCGGTGCCTTAGGCGTTACCTCCGGATCTGGTGTCGGATCCTTGCGCAGTCATCATCACCTCAGCACGGTCCGGGGAGCGAGTGATACACGCCCCGTGAACCACGCTAAGGGGTGGCTCCCCTGCCTCGAAGACGTGTCGCGGATGAACGCACGACACATTGACAGCAACGTAGACCTTGTGCGCGCCGACTTGACGAAGAGGCCGTTGCGCGGAAGCGAGCGCGTGTCGAAGCAGCCAGCGTTGTTGCTGACAAAGTCCAGCGCTCCAAAGCGCTGAACAAGCCCGGAGACGACGCGTTCGCTGGTGCCGATGAGGTTTCCTGTCCGGATCTTGACCCCTGCTAGTGTCGCTAGCCCCACGGTGGGCGCCAACTGTCGTGGTGGTGTCACGGCAGATGCCATGGATAGGCTAAAGGTGGGGACTAATATGCACTAGGGGAATCCAGGGAGGGATAGTGAGGTGATTCCTCACACAGAAGTTATATTTGAATCACTTCCAAGGTTTACAAGTGCTCCTAGAGCTGTCTTGGGGAGAGGAGGAAGAAGGGACTCTCTTACTCTCGCCACTAGCTAACCCATACAAGACCAACCTGTAGAACCTAACCTCTCTACAGAGGCCCTAGCCCTCCTTATATAGAGGTGGCTAGGTCTCCACTTAGGGCATACGTGGAGGCATATTCCAGGGAATATGCCTCCTCCCAAGATAGTAAGCCGACCGGGTTACTTTTCCCCCGCGTCATCCATCTAGAGGCTACGTGAGCCTCTGCGGCGCCTGCGTCACCCGACATTGGCTTTGTCACCTTTGTCGGCCACGCCTCACTGGTCCTCCCTCTGTCCGCTTCGCTCATGCCGTGCGTACCGGGGCTACTTTTGACCAGCGAGATTCCTTCCTTCTCCTAGAAGCTTGACATGACCCGGATCGTAGTTGATCCGGCCACACCCGTTCCTGCATGAAAGTTAGATACATCCTTCCGACTTACGGCTTAAGTCGGTTGAAACCAAGTTAGGTGGACGCCCCCTGGTCCGGGTTACTCCGTGATTCGGCCTGCCTTGAGGTGGCCCGGCTAGCATCCGCTTTGACCTTGCCGAACCTCGGCTAACTCGGCCTTTATACCCCGGCGTGACCCTACCTGGGGGTATCCCCCCAACATCATTAATCATGGGGAAATTCCCCTAAGGGTGTATTCACATTTGGGACCATCTCACATCAAAAACTAAACTTGTCCAATTCAAAAATACCAAATAAATTCCTAACAACCATTTATGCACTATTTTAATAATTGATATAAAGTGCATCTAGAATTCTTTGAAAAATCCTAAATAAATCTCAGAGATGCATCTTGACCTAAACCATCTACTTGTATCCTTAGCCCCTCCTTCCAAGATCAAAAACCAAGAAGTCCTTCATGGTGTTCAAAATGGACAAGAATTGAAATATTTCAAAACTATGATCAAGACCAATTCAAATCTTCCCAAAACTTGTCCACTACTTCACCACAGCACCCCAACTCTCCTCTGGTCGGCCAGGCACTTTAGCATCTGCCCTCCCCTTGTCTTTTGCTCTTGGAAAGAGAGAAAGAGAGATATGGCATATCCTTCAAATCTTGGAAATAATGTGCAGAAGCAACCACCACCCCTTCCACCACTCACTTCTCGACTCCAGTACCCCACCACACCCCTCCACCGCCCACATTGTCCAATGGCAAGGCCGTGTACCATGTCGAAGCTCCCCCATGAGCCAAGCTCACTTTGGACCAGCCCATTTGGATATAAGGCTAGGAGGCCACCTATGAGCCTCTCTGGCCACTCATTCGCCTCCTCTCACCTCCCTTGTCAACTCCTCCCACTCCCCTGCTCTGTGCAACCCGAGAGAGGAAAGGAGAAAAAGCCTCGGCCGTTTTCGAGATCTGGCTAGCTTCCTCCCTCCCATGATCCTCTATCTCTACATGACACCCTACCAGGATCTCTCGTCCCCCTGCATCTCACCCTGCTTTTCTTTTGAGCCAGGACCGCCTCCTCGATGCTGCACTGACGTGCTCCGGCGAGCTAGCCTTGGTCATCCTCACGCGAGCATCACCCCTTCGTCAAACCCGCCATTGCCGCCCCTCCCTGGACTCGCCCTGGAGTCCTTCGTCGCCCTGCCAGCCCCTCCCGGCGACCCCAGGTAAGCTCCCCGCCGCCGCCCAATGAGACCTAGGGTCTCCGCACCACCGGCCCCGTCGTGAGGTAGGAGACAATGTGCCGCCGTCGATCTTCCTTAGATCGGATGGCTGACAGCCCCCGATACCCCTTCGGCAGGGTGAGCCGCTGACCGCCGGGCCCCGCCAGGCCATTTGAACGGCTGGTTCCCGCGTGCGTCTCGCCCCTATGGGCCGGATCCGGTTCTGTTCGGCCAACGGCCGCTCAGATCTAGCCCATACGCCCAGTTGCTCCTTTTTCTTTTAGTCTAGGATTTTAAATCTGATAAATATGCAGGTTTGGTTTAATTACCAAATAAAATGAAAACTGCCTTGTTTAGCCTAGATAAAAATATAGACATGTAACCACATGTTTTGTACAACATGCAGAACCAAAACTTATGCAAATCAGTAAACCCACATTTTCTGTGAATTTATCTACTAAAATGTGTCTTTTACACCAAATAATTTCCTCTGTAAGATTTACATAACCAAATGGGATGAAACAAAGTTCCCCTAAAAGTTAGTTGATATACCTGTCTAATAGCCCTTGTCTCTAGCTAAGTGGAGCTACAGGTCTGAAGATATAAAAATGACAAGTTTAATTATATTCTGTCTTTAGAAAATTCTCTAGGCCAATTTATGAAATGTATTGACCTAATTCCAACTCTCTATGATGCGGTACACTAAGGTATACAAAAATCCAGAATATCTAATTTTCTTGAGGCTCTGTTCAATTTTGGTGAATTAATTATCTCTATGTATCGTTTTGTCAACAGAAAAGTCACTAAAGGAGTTTGACAAGTCCAAAAAGAGTGAATACAATTCCTACATAAAGGTATTCAAAATACCTACCATTTGGAATTGGTTACATATCAAAATATTTTTGTATATTAAATTTGATGAAAAACACAAAAACCCTCAAGAACCGCCTTTGGGAATTTCCTGAGGGCATTCTGGTAAATATTTTGACATGATTCCAACTCTATTTGGATCAGTGCATAAAATCCTACTGAACCATCCAAGTAAATAATATTTGGAGCTCCAGAACTTTTCTGGTGAATTATCTCCTAAAACTAGAGTTTATTTCACTAGAAAATTAATAACTAAGTAAAGAAAAGTGATAAAATCATGAAGCCACTTTTGTTGGTTTCATTTTATCAATACCTACCTGATGGAATCATTTGTATACAATGATATCATCTAGAACCTAGCCTTGATCCAAAACCCCTCTCTCAAGTAGTTTCTAGACAATAAATCACCAAGGCCAATCCTATTAAATCCATTCTTCCTAAGACCTACTGATTTGTAAACTTGTATTGTTCATTGCTTGCTATATGTATTGATGTTTTATGCCTGGTGTCGATTGTGTCATTTGTTTGCTTGCATGTGATCTGTATCGACGATAGATGCGATTATATCACAGACCAGAAGAAGTTGGTCTTTATTATTGGTTATTATGGTTTTCTAAGGAGAAGTCCTGGGACATATTTTGCCAGAGTGTTGATCTCAGGCAAGCCACCTTCTTGATCATAAGCCTTGTCCTACTGTTGTACTTATGCATGTTTTACTTACTCCTTTATGAAAACTGCATTGTTTCACTATGTGATGATCTCTACTTGGTATTGGCTTGCTTCTCCAAACCATTACGCTTTTGTACTATTAAGTACAACCCTCTTGATGACACCTATTTAACCCTAGTATGATAGATGGTGTATTACACCATACCCCTTTGGAGACCCCGTTTTAGCCGAAGCAAAACTAGAGGATGGGTAAACCCCCGAAAAAGTTTTACCAAATGTTTTATGATAAAACCTTGGTGAGGTGGGACCTCCCAAGAGATGTTGAAAAAGAAAAAGGTTTTGTTTTACAAAATGTTGAAGGAAAGCTGGAGGAAAGAGGTTTACAAAAACGCACCCCCGTTCTTTGCAGTTTTGCTAGAACAATTAACCCGTGCAACCACATTACTCTGAAATGGGACAGGGCTAGATTTGATGTTTCTCTATTCTAGTATAAGCTGCCTCGCAACTACTACAGGGGATCGTGATCCTCAGAGGCTGGGACTTCTCCCGTAAAGGTCCATGTGGGACATCGACCTAGAGAAGGAACGAACTGTCTGCGGGCAGCTAGGCGTTACTATGAGCCCCTCATTGAAAGCGCCCACGATGTGAAGTGTAAAATGCGCTCCGGTTGGTCCTCGGTACCCGACGTCCCGGTGTTGAGGGGAACAACACTCATAGGGTAGGCACTTATACTGGAGTGGCATTCCGATAGTCTTGATCGGTTACTCGACCCATGATCGGTGTAGATCAGGGCAGGGTACCCGGATGGTGTGGGTAAAGTGTACAACCTCTGCAGAGTGTAAATATATTCGAATAGCCGTGTCCGCGGTCATGGACGGTTGGGAAGGTCGCTATAGAGCGGTGCTGGTTTTGATTTCAAAAAGGATTTCGGAAAAGCAATGGCTTTGGAAATGTTCTGACCATGGGATGGTCGAAAGGAATACATGTTTTGACCATGGGATGGTCGGAAAGGACGAAAGGGAGTTTGGTCATGGGATGACCGGAAGGAGGAACAAATGGGTGACCCAATCCTAGTGTTTTCCAACACTTTTCAAAAAGGTTTTCCAAAAATGTTTTACAAAAGTTTTCAACAAAGATACATAGATGCTATATCTACAAGAGAAACTATTTGAGAAAAGAACCTCTCTTGAAGCCCTCCTACTACCACAGCCATATTGCATATCTTTTTGTTATTATTATTTTCTTAAGGTGGTTTGCGAGTACATTCAAAGTACTCATTGACATTGTCCCCGGCTATTAACTTGGTCAGATATCAAGAGGAAGGTGAAGTGGATGACTATGCGAGCTAGGACGTTCTCCTAGTCAGTTGCCTGTAGGTTAAGGCATGGCTCGGGCTCTACGCTTGATGAAGTTCCGCTGATGTTGATCGATGTAGCCATAATGGCATGTAAGGTATGACGTGTATCCGCTTAAGTAATGTATTTTTACTTTGATACTTGTCGGTTATGTGCCATGACTAACTGATCATGTGATCGTGGTGTATGCATAACAGGGATTCCCGGAAGATTAATCCGGGGGCTCCACAGACTTGGTATCAGAGCCATCCTGACTGTAGGAGAACTTTAGTTAGCATGGTCGTTGGACAGGAACCTTATTTTGAAAACCCCGGCTTTTGAAAACTAGTTTCTCAATGAGTTTCAAAAGGTTCTACTTCTTCTCTTACTCTAAGTAAATGCTTTCGAAAATGGTTTCCTCTAACTCTCGTCCAAACTTTAAACCTACGGATTTTTTTAAATAACTAGGATCTAGAACCCGGTGAAGACAATGAGAACAAAATGAAGACAAGCAACTACCAGCAAACACAAGGAGACTACAAAATCGCTCTACCCGCGGAATCCTCACAATCAGAAGACATCGGGTGTTGCACTATAAAGAAGCATCCAACATACGACAAAGGCTTCATCTGCAAGATAGTGACTCCGACTTGAAGAAAGACGATATCTAAGGTCAATAGTCCTAAGAATAGGATTCCCCTACATCGCAAGTAGTTAACTCCTTGGTCCCTAACGTTGACTATGTTCGCTTGCCTAAATGCCACATGTGTTGCTTGATGTGTGATGTTTGCCGAGGACATTGCGATCCCCTCTCCTTGTTCGCCTTGTATGGTATGATTTGATCTCAGTAAAGCATTTCTCGAGGATCGATACCCCACCAAGTACCTCAGGCACCCCCTTAGTTGTCGCTAACGAGAACCCAGACTAACCTCAGGAGTATAGGAGTGGAAAAGCATCGCCAGAACTAGGAGTTCGATCCCGTCAAGTCAGAACCACTAGAAGCTTTCACCTCAGCAGGATGACATACCCGTCCTACTCCCCTCTCAAGACTCGTCAATAGCGCAACACTCCCTTGTTCATCAGTCTACTACGGCAAGAATCCCGTTGAAGCCGAAAGTCGATCACCGAAGGATCCTCAATATCCGCAAGAAACCACCCGATACATCGACAAGAAGTGAAAACCTTTAGTGTGTTAGAGATTCCGACCCCCTCAGGAGACTAACTATTCTAGTCGACCCTGCCCAAACAACGAGAAGTTCCTCACCAGAAGCTAGAATACATCTAAATCCTGAAGAGCCGAATGCATGAAGACAACTCCCCCGAAGCTGGATATCCCTACTTTGACTGAAGACTAGCAAGAAGCATCGTTAACTACTAACCTGCCTAGAGCTAACTCCATTAAGCTTCGTTAGGAAACCGTGCCAACCAGGTTTGAGCATTAGGATGCCGCTCGAAGACCTGATTTCAAGACCCACAAAAATACAGCCATCTTTACCACCACGCCAGTACTTCAAGACGGAAGATCTGCACCATTCTTGAAAGACCTCAGTGGATCTCTAAGGTGGAAAGACTGTGTCTTTCCAACTCAAATCCCGAAGGCTGTCTACTGGAAGATACTTCAGAAAAGATCCCCAGACTCGATGTCTTTTCGCCAAGTAGCAACTCGCGGTCCATCAGAGGAGAAACAAACCAAAGATTCTACGAAATCCCTTCGCTACGCCAGCTGAAAACCTATCCGAAGGACCACAGGATAGCTAACTGCGTCGTTCCAACTGCTTAGAGGACGTGAGACTCCAACGGCTCCAACAGGCTAAGTACGAATAATCGTAGTATATAAGCCCCGTAGGACCTAGCTTCGCGGAGACGCCATCTGAAGATTCCAACCCAAGGAGAAAGGATAATGGTAGTCTCCAAGGCATCAACCTCGGACTCTAAGAAGGAAGGACTATCTCAACTCTCCGATCTACCCCAGTCTAATTTTAAGGGGGAAAGACTGCGTCCTTCCCACAGATAGAATAACCCTCTGCCAAAAGCAATCCAGCAGTTATACCCAAAGACATAAACTAGGATACGATAATCCCTTAAGAGAGACGCCATAAATCCTTACCGAAGGAAGATCACCCCTCACAATCCCGATTAAAGCCTGCACAATACTCGTGCATCCAAGATGATTGAATATTAACCTCACCATCACAATGACCCTACTCAAGGAAAAATCCGACAAGTTAGTATGCGAGAAGCACATTACGCTAACTCCAACACAACATCCCCTAACCTTACTCTCCCCAATCTCGGGACGAGATTCTTTTAAGGGGGAAAGGTCTATAACATCCCAATTTCAGCAACCCTGATTAGTTGTCCAGAATGCAAAAATCAAGGGGAACAAAAACTTTTTCTTGTTCATTGGTGCAGTGTTTTCTTGTTGTTTGTTTGTTCTTGTGCATGTGAGTGTATACTATATGATACTCCTTACCTCGCCATTAGTTGACAAAAGCTATTTAACAAAACTATCCTGGCTCATTTTACATACTCTCAAATGTTCTGGCATTCCAAAACATGAGCCAAGATGCTTATGTAACCAAAACTATTTTAGTAGCTTCTATTGAAAAACTATGGAGAGATATATAATATAATCTCCTTATGTTCTCAAGACAGAACCTTCAACTACTCCTACCTCTAGGATTCTCAAAACGGTGTATAAAACTTCTAAATTATACTCTTGGTAGGGATACCAAGGACTCTTACCTTATTCAAACTCCAACCTTTCAAAATTTCCCATCCTTACCTCAAGCTAAGCTTGATGGTAACCCTAGTAGTAGTTGATTTGTTTGTAAGATGAGTTGCCTTGATCTGATGTTTGACTGGATTGCTTAGAAGTACTATGAGATACTCTGGAGCTCATCCTCTAGGATCAAGAAACTTTAAAATCCCCAAACCCTAAGCAAGAATACAAGATGGATCTGATCTCTAGCCACTAGGTGATCATCAAAAACCCTTAACCAGATCAATTCTGAAGTGATCTAATCTAGAAGCTTCCAAGTCAATATAGACCAATATCAAGCATGGATCTTTCATACTCATTCCCCACTTCAACATCATCCCCTTGATGATGCTTGGGTACCTTGCAACCCATCAAAAACATCCCCTCTCATACTCTAGTCAAAATCCTCAAAACTGCCAAATAAAGTCTGGAAACTCTTTCAACATCACCTTTTTGAATGTCTCCTCTTCGCAACCCTTGTGCATTTTTGAAAATGCATTTGAACCATCTTGTTAAACATCCTAAGGACTACCAATTCCCACTCTTGCCCTTGATTAGATCATCATCGAACCAACTTGTTCTTGATGGTTTTGCAGGCAAGAAATAACTATTCATGCAGATCTAGTCAACATGCCTACTTTGACAGAAGCTCACACCATCATCCAACCTTATATGGACCACCTCTATGCATAGTTGTGTTCTACTCATATAGTTATATCAATATCTACTTCACTTGTTATAAGTGGATCTTTGTGCCTCTGAAACCCACAAGGTTTTGAAGGCCAGTTGATAATCTGCTTTGGCAGGCTTTTTTCATTCAAAATTTGAAATCAAGTCCTAGTGAACTCAAGCAAGATCAAGCTCAAATCTCTCATGCTGAGGTACACCAATTGGTCTATCCATCCATCCATCACATGCCCAAAGGGGAGCTTTGAGCTCATGGATCCAACAAGGTTTTGGTGGCATGAAAACAATCTTACCCTAGATCCTTAATCTCTAGTTGTTCACCAAAATCACCCTTGATTCTCAAATCCCAAGGTTGCAAATGCTTGCTACACCTTGTACACATCATCTACCTTGAGAATCAAGATTTATCAAATATTATCCATAATTATTATGGCTCCAAATCTAATTACTCTCTTTAATAGACAAAATCTCCAAAACTCCCTTCCCAAGGGAAAGTTTGGTTTTTGCCAAAGCACTTCCCCAAATTTTGGCTCAATTGAGATCCATATATCATATCTTATCTCTCCATATCAATAATAAATATTTTTGAGATCCTTTATTATTTCTTTTTGCCTATTTTCTTAAATGGCAGAAATGGAATAATAATAGTTTTAAATACTTTTAAGCCTCATTAAATCATGGGAAAATTCCCCTAAGGGTGTATTCACATTTGGGACCATCTCACATCAAAAACTCAACTTGTTAAATTCAAAAATACCAAATGAATCCGTAAAAACCATTTCTGCACTATTTGAATAATTGATATAAAGTGCATCTAGAATTCTCTGAAAAATCCCAAATAAATCTCAGAGATGCATCTTGACCTAAACCATCTACTGGTATCCTTGCCCCCTCCTTCCAAGATCAAAAACCAAGAAGTCCTTCATGGTCTTCAAAATGGACAAGAATTGAAATATTTCAAAACTATGATCAAGACCAAATCAAATCTTCCCAAAACTTATCCAATACTTCACCACAGCACCCCAACTCTCCTCTGGTTGGCCAGGCACTATAGCATCTGCCCTCCCCTTGTCTTTTGCTCTTGGAAAGAGAGAAAGATAGATATGGCATATCCTTCAAATCTTGGAAATAATGTGTAGCAGCAACCACCACCCCTTCCACCACACACTGCTCGACTCTAGTACCCCACCACACCCGTCCACCGCCCACATTGTCCAATGGCAAGGCGGTGGACAATGTCCAAGCTCCCCCATGAGCCAAGCTCACTTTGGACCAGCCCTTTCGGATATAAGGCTAGGAGGCCACCCCCGAGCCTCTTTGGCCACTCATTCGCCTCCTCTCACCTCCCCTGTCAACCCCTCCCTCTCTCCTGGTCTTTGCAACCCGAGAGAGGAAAGGAGAAGAAGCCTCGGCCATTTTCAAGATCCGGCTAGCTTCCTCCCTCCCATGCTCCCTATCTCTACATGACACCCTACCAGGATCTCCCGTCCCCCTGCATCTCACCCTGCTTTTCTTTTGACCTAGGACTGCCTCCTAGAAGCTGCACCGACGTGCTCCGGCAAGCTAGCATCGGTCGTCCTCGCGCGAGCATCACCCCTTTGTCAAACCCGCCATTATCGCCCCTCCCCGGACTCGCCCTGGAGTCCTCTATCGCCCTGTACCCCCGCCATCCCCTCCCGGTGACCCCAGGTAAGCTCCCCGCCGCCGCCCGACGAGACCTAGGGTTTTTGCACCATCGGCCCCGTCGTGAGGTAGGAGACGGCATGCCGCCATCGATCTTCCTTAGATTAGACGGCTCACAGCCCTCGATACCCCTTCGACAGGGTGAGCCGCTGACCGCCGGACCCCGCCAGGCCATTCGAACGGCTGGCTCCCGCACGGGTCTCGCTCCTGTGGGTTGGATCCGATGCTGTGCGGCCCACGGCCGATCAGATCTGGCCCATACGCCCAGTTGCTCCTTTTTCTTTTAGTCTAGGATTTTAAATCTAATAAATATGCAAGTTTGGTTTAATTACCAAATAAAATGAAAACTTCCTTGTTCAGCCCAGATAAAAATATAGACATGTAACCACATGTTTTATACAACATGCAGAACCAAAACTTATGCAAATCAGTAAACCCACATTTTCTGAGAATTTATCTACTAAAATGTGTCTTTTACACCAAATAATTTCCTCTATAAGATGTACATAACCAAATGGGATGAAACAAAGTTTCCCTGAAAGGTAGTTGATATACCTGTATAATAGCCCTTGTCTCCTGCTAAGTGGAGCTACAGGTCTGAAAATATAAAAATGAGAAGTTTAATTATATTCTGTCTTTAGAAAATTCTCTAGCCAATTTATGAAATGTATTGACCTAATTCCAACTCTCTGTGATGTGGTACACTAAGGTCTACCAAAATCCCGAAGATCTAATTTTCTTGAGGCTCTGTTCAATTTTGGTGAATTAATTATCTCTATGTAGCATTTTGTTAAAAGAAAAATCACTAAAGGAGTTTGACAACTCCAAAAGGAGTGAATCCAATTCTTACGGAAAGGTATTCAGAATATCTTCCATGTGGCATTGGTTTCCTATCAAAAGCTACTGTATATTAAATCTGGTGAAAAAGACAAAAACCCTCCATAACTGCCTTTGGGAATTTCCTCAGGGCATTCTGGTAATTATTTTGACATGATTTCAACTCTATTTGGATCAGTACATAAAACCCTACCGAACCATCCAAGGAAATAATTTTTCGAGCTCCAGAACTTTTCTGGTGAATTATCTCCTAAAACTAGAGTTTATTTCACTTGGAAATTAATAACTAAGTAAAGAAAAGTGATAAAATCATGAAACCACTTTTGTTGGTTTAATTTTATCAATACCTACCTGATGGAGTCATTTTTATACAATGATATCATACATAACCTAGCCTTGATCCAAAACCCCTCTCTCAAGTAGTTTTTAAACAATAAATCACCAAGGCTAATCCTATTAAATCTAGTCTTCCTAAGACCTACTAATTTGTAAACTCGTATTGTTCATTGATAGCTGTATGTATTTATGTTTGTATGCCTGGTGTTGATTGTGTCATTTGTTTGCTTGCATGTGATCCGTATCGATGATAGATGCGATTATATCGGAGACTAGAAGAAGTTGGTCTTTATTATTGGTTATTATGGTTTTCTAAGGAGAAGTCCACGGACATATTTTGCCAGAGTGCTGATCTCAGGCAAGCCACCTTCTTGCTCATAAGCCTTGTCCTACTGTTTTACTTATGCATGTTTTACTTACTACTTTATGAAAACTGCATTGTTTCACTATATGATGATCTCTACTTGGTAGTGGCTTAGCTTCTCCAAACCATACGCTTTTGTACTATTAAGTACAGCCCTCTTGATGACACCTATTTATCCCTAATATGATAGATGGTGTATTACACCATACCCCTTTGGAGACTCCGTTTTCGCCAAAGCAAAACTAGAGGATGGGAAGACCCCTGAAAAAGTTTTACCAAATGTTTTATGATAAAACCTTGGTGAGGTGGGACCTCCCAAGAGATTTTGAAAAAGAAAAAGGTTTTGTTTTACTTACTACTTTATGAAAACTGCATTGTTTCACTATATGATGATCTCTACTTGGTAGTGGCTTGGCTTCTCCAGACCATACACTTTTGTACTATTAAGTACAGCCCTCTTGATGACACCTATTTATCCCTAATATGATAGATGGTGTATTACACCATACCCCTTTGGAGACTCCGTTTTCGCCAAAGCAAAACTAGAGGATGGGAAGACCCCTGAAAAAGTTTTACCAAATGTTTTATGATAAAACCTTGGTGAGGTGGGACCTCCCAAGAGATGTTGAAAAAGAAAAAGGTTTTGTTTTACAAAATGCTGAAGGAAAGCTGGAGGAAAAAGGTTTACGAAAACGCACCCGGTTCTTTGCAGTTTTGCTAGAACAATTAACCCGTGCAATGATACATTGCAAATGTATCTATAATTTTTGATGTTCCATGCTTGGTTTTTATACTTTCTTGTGTTTTGCCCACACTTTGGAGTATGTTTCATATGATTTCTTGGACTAACCTATTAACAAAGAGCCACAATGCCAGCTGCCTGTTTTCTGTTGTTTTTGGTTCCAGGAAGTCAGAAAATGAATATTCTCGGAATTGGACGGGATAAAAGCCAAAGTCACTATTTTACCGGAAGACATATGGAGCCAGAATACGAGACGGAGAAGGGTCGGGGCCTGGCAACACCACCTGGCCGCGTGGCAAGGCCTGGCCCACGCCAGGGGGTGGTCTGGCTGACCCCAGCACCCCCTCAGCCTCTCCTTCCGCCTATATATTGCCTCTGATACCAAAACCCTAAGTACCCGATCAAAAAATCCACGAAAGAGTCTATAGCCGCCGTCATCTCCATCCCTAGATCGCGAGGGATCTGAAACTCTTCCCGGCACCCTGCCGGAGAGGGGAATTCACCCTGGAGGCCTTCTTCATCATCATGCAATCCTTCGGTGTGATGCATGAGTAGTTCATCTCTGGACTACGGGTCCATGTAGTAGCTAGATGGCTGGTTCTCCTCCTTTGTACTTTCATATTTAGATCTTGTGAGCTCCGTTGATGATCAAGATCATCTATTTGTAATTCTGCATGTTGTGTTTGCGGGGATCCGATGGATATTGAGATGCTATTTCAGATTGATTATAGATTCTAGCATGTTTTTGTTATTTATGATCTTGCATGCTTTCCGTTGTTAGTAGCTATCTTGGCCAATTAGATGCTAGAAACTCCAAGAGTTAGTATTTATGCTCGATAGTGGGTTCATGCCTCTAGTAATCTGGGGAAGTGATAGAAATCTCTAAGGTACTAGATGTGTTGTTGCTACTAGGGAGAAAACAACAATCCTTTGTCCATAGAACAATCGTATTGTTTACTTTACACACAATTCATAAAGCAATAATCTATTGCTTGCAACTTAATACTGGAGGGGGTTCGGATGATAACTTGAAGGTGGATTATTAGTCATAGATGCAGTTGGATGGCAGTCTAAGTATATTGTTGTAATGCCCAATCAAGTATCAAAGGAGTCAAGATTATTAGTATATGCTTGTATGCTTTCTCGATGTTTGTCAATTGCCCCGCTGTAATTTGTTCACCCAACATATTATCTATCTTAAGGAGAGCCACCTCTAGTGAACTATGGACCCCGGTCCTTTCTTTTACATATAATCTACAAATTGTTTACTGCTTTGTGTTTACTTTCTACAAACTATTACTTCTTCCATTTGATACGTTTAATCTGTGGGGTCCCCCGGATTAATCCTCCGAGAATTCCTGTTATGCATACAACCATGATCCCATGATAAGTTATTCGTGGCACATAACAGACAAGTATCAAAGTAAACATCCGATACATAGCGAATACGTGTCATACCTTATTTGCCAGTATGGCTACATCGATCAACATCAGCGGAACTTCATTAAGCATAGAGCCCGAGCCATGCCTGAACCTACAGGCAACCGACTGGGAGAACGTCCTAGCTCGCTTAGCCGTCAACTTCATCCTTTTCTTAATATCTGACCAAGTTAATAGCCAGGGAAAATTGCCAGTGAGTACTTTGAATGTACTCGCAAACCACCTTAAGATAACAATAATAACAAGAGGATATGCATTATGGCTGTGGTAGTAGCAGGGCTCCAAGAGAGGTTCTTTTCTCAATTAGTTTCTCTTGTAGATATAGCATCTACATATATTTGTTGAAAACCTTTGTAAACATTTTGGAAACCTTTTGAAAAGTTTTGTAAACACTAGGATTGGGGTACCCATTTGTTCCTCCTTCCAAGCATCCCACGACCAACTCCTTTCATTCCTTTCTGACCATCCCATGATCAGAACAGGTATCCTTTCTGACCATCCCATGGTCAAAACATTTCCAAAGCCATTTTCTTTCCGATATCCTTTTTGAAAACAAAACCAGCACCACTCTACAGAAGTTTTTCCAACCTTCCATGACCAAGGACGCGACTATTCGAATAGGTTTACACTCTACAGAGGATGTACACTTTACCCACACCATTCGGGTACACTACCCTGATCTTCACCGATCGTGGGTCGAGTAACCGATCAAGACTCTCTGGATGCCCACTCCAATATAACTGCCTACCCTATGAGTGTTGTTCCCCTCAACACCGGGACGTCCTATATAGTTCACAACCAACCAAAGCGCCTTTTCCACTTCCCAAGTGTGCGCTTTCAATGAGGGGCTCATAGTAACATGTGGAGGTCCGTAGACCCTTCGTTCCTTCTCCAGGTCGATGTCCCACATGGACCCTTACGTGAGAAGGCCCACCCTCCAGGGATTTTTATCCCCTGTAGTGTTGCGAGGAAGCTTATAGAGGAAACAAACATCAAATCTAGCCCTGTCCCATTCCATAGTAATGTGGTTGCACATGGTTAAGTTGTTATAGCTAAACTCCAAAGAACCGGGTGCATTTTTGTAAACCTTTTTCCTCCATCTTTCCTTCAGCATTTTGTAAAAAAAAACCTTTTTCTTTCTCAACATCTCTTGGGAGGTCCCACCTCACCAAGGTTTTATCATAAAACATTTGGTAAAACCTTTTCCGGGGTCTTCCCATCCTCTAGCTTTGCTTTGGCTAAAACAGGGTCTCCAAAAGGGGTATGGTGGATTACACCATCTATTTCACTACGGACAAGTAGGTATCATCAAGGGGGTTGTACTTAGTAGTACCAAGGTGTAATAGTTTGGAGGAGCCAAACCACTACCATATATACATCAACATATAGTAAAATAGTGCAGTTTTAATAAACAGTAGATAAAACATGCATAAGTAAAACAGTAGAACAAGGCTTATGAGCAAGAATTTGGCTTGCCTGAGATCAGCAATATGGCATATATGTCCCTGGACTTCTTCTTAGAATACCAAAATAACCAATTATAATAACCAACTTCTTATGGTCTCCGATATAATCGCATCTATCGTCGATATGGATCACATGGAAGCAAACAAAGGTCACAATCAACACCGGGCATACAAAAATCAATACATACAGCAAGCAATGAACAATACAAGTTTACAAATCAGTATGTCTAAGGGAGAATGGATTAAATAAGAATGGCCTTGTCTTGGAAATATGGAGGAAAATCCCTTTAGGATTTATAGCCGAGGAACTACCTAAGAGGGGTTTTGGACCAAGGACATATTATGTATGATACCATTGTGTAAAAATGATACCAACAGATAGGATTTGATAAAATGAAGCCAACAAAAGTGGTTTCACTATTTTATCAATTTCTTTAATTTCTTATGAATATTCTAGTGGTAAAAGATCTAGTTTTAGTAAATAATTCACCAGAAAAGTTCTGGAGCTCCAAAAATTATTTCCTTGGATGGTTAGGTAAGGCTTGATGAACTTGGTCACTGAGAGTTGGAATCATGTCAAGATAATTACCAGAATGCCCTTAGGAAATTCCCAAATGCAGTTCTGGAGCTGTTTTGTCTTTTTCACCAGATTAAATCTACAGAGGCTATTGAGTTAACTCCAAGGGCACATGGTAGGCATTTAGAATAACTTTCTATAGAAATTGGAATCAATATTTTTGGAGTTGTGGAACTTCTGTGATGGTTTATCTAGTGAAACAAGCCTAGATACCAGGGTTTAATTCCCCATAATCCAACAAAAGTGCAATAAAAAGTGATCTCCTAGGTTTTGATAGGTAATAACATAAATCATCACTGAGAGTTAGAATTAGTTTAAAGGAGTTCATGGATTGGTATAGGGAATTTTCTAGATACTTAGAAGAATTGTTTTTGTTATTTTCTCCAAGGGAAAACCAGAGCTCCATTTGGCATGATACCAATGCTAATTAATAGGTATTTCAGATACCAAACAGATGAAGTTGGATTCACTCTATTTGGGGATGTGGAACTCCCTGGAAGATTTATTGATCAAAAAAGGTACTATTTATGATATCGATTTACAGAAAAGATAAAAATATTATTTGATCCAACTTTTGCTACTGCATGTTTATGAAAACCCTAGGGAACATGAAAAAAAGATCTGGATATTATGACTTGTTTTCCATATTCTTTTCGAATTAAATCTATATGGTAAATTCAGATTTGGAAAAATTAAACGAAAAGGAAAAAAGGGGGATTTAAAAAATGGGTTGCATTTCCCGAAAGAAATGGGCCGCGCAGAGGAGGAACCGGCCCACCCGGCTTCCCAGTGCGCGGGAGGTGGGGGTTTCAAACTGCCAGGGAGGGCCCAACGGTCAGCCGCTGGGAGCTGCGAAGAGGTATGGACGCACGAGCACCGTTGGATCAAAGGGGATTGGACGGCTCTGGTTCCGTCTTCCTCCTTTGATCTGGGGTGGCAGAGGGCAAACCCTGGCAGGCGGGGGTGGTTGTGCGGAGCTTACCAGAGGCGTGGGGAGGGGTCAAAGAGGGCACGGGGCGACGCGGCGGTCTGCTACGGTTCCGACGATGGGCGGCATGATGTGGTTCCTCGCCGGGAGATGTCTCGCCTGAAGACCTCAGAGGCGAGCTCGTCGGAGCTCGACGCTGTCCTCGGAGAAGTCGTTCTTGGGAGAGAAAAAGAGGGGATTAGAGGCTGAAGGAATAGGGGATCCCAGTACTGCGACATGCAGAGGAAGAAAGGCCGAGGAGGAAGCACCCCGAGCAGATCTTGGAAAGGGACCGAGGTGCCCTTTTCTTCTTTCTCCTGGCTAGGACAGAACAGGGGAAAGGGTGGGGAGCTCTTGGGTGGTAAGTGGGAGCAAGAGGAGTGGAATGAGGACGGTGGGGGCGTGGTACTGGCCTCTAGCCTTATAAACCGATGGACAATGGTCCATGGTGGTCTAGGTGTAGAAAGGGCTTGGAGGGAGGAAGGTGAAACCAGGGGAGGATGTTGTGGGCGTGGAGGGTGGTATCTGGTCAGGATGCAGGTCAGAGAGAGGAAGGGTTGCTGTTGTGGCAAGATTTGAAGAGATTTTGTGCTCTTGTGGTTGTCTCTCTTTTATCTACTCCTCTTCCAAATATAAGAGACAAGGGAGTAGGAAGCTACAGTGGTCGTGCTACAGTTATCGTCGACCATATGAGGGGTGGGTGCTGTACAAGCTTGCTTGGTAAGGTTGGAGAGAGGGTTTGGTTTGGTTTTTGATACAAAGAGGCTAAGTGTTCAAATCTTCCATAATGGATGATCAAGAGTTATATCTTGATTTTTTCTCTTGACAACTTGAGATAAGGATGCTGGTAGATGGGTAGGGTTAGGATACATCTCCAAGATTTATTTGGGATTTTTCAGAGAATTCTAGATGCACTTTACATCAAATATTCAAATAGTGCAGAAATGGTTTTTAGGAATTTATTTGATATTTTTGAATTGGACAGGTGGAGTTTTTGATGTGAGATGGCCCCAAATGTGAATACACACTCAGGGGAATTTTCCCAAGATTTATTGTGGCTTAAAAGTATTTAAAACTATTATTATTCCATTTCTGTCATTTAAGAAAATAGGCAAAAAGAAATAATAAAGCTCTTCAAAAATATTTATTTTTGAAGTGGAAGATAGGGTATGATATATGGGCCTCAAAAGTTCTTATAGTTGGGCATGTATTTCGGCAAAAACCAAACTTCCCTTTGGGAAAGGAGTTTTGGAGATTTTGACTATTAAAGAGATTTATTAGATTTGGAGCCATAATAATTATGGATAATATTTTATTAATCTTGATGATCAAGGTAGATGAGGTAGACAAGGTGTAGCAAGAATTTTCAACCTTGGGAATTGGAAATCCAACTTGAATTAGATGGAAAAACAAGGAGTTGAGGATCTAGGGTGATGTTATTTTCATACCACCAAAACCTTGTTGGATCTTGGAGCTATGATCTCCCCTTGGGGCATGGGATAGATGTATGGATAGGCCACGTGATGTACAGAACCATGGTATAGTGGTTTGAGCTTGATTTTTCTTGAGTTCACCAAGAATTGATTTCAAACTTAGAATAAATTAAGCCTGCCAAGGAAGATTATCAATTAGCCTTCAAAACCTTGTGGGCTTAAGAAGCACAAATATCCAATTGGAACAAGTGAAGTGGATATTGATAGACCTATATGAGTAGAACACAACCATGCAAAGAGTTGGTCCATACAAGGTTGGATGGTGGTGTGAGCTTCTATCAAAGTAGGCATGTTGACTAGATTTGCAGGAATAGTTATTTTCTTGCCTGCAAAACCATCAAGAACAGGGGGGTTGGAGGATGATCTAACCAAGGTAAATAGTGGGAATTGGTATTACTTAGGAAGGTTAACAATATGGTTTAAATTTATTTTCAAAAATGCACAAGGGTTGAGAAAGGGAGGCATTCGAAAAGGTGATGTTGGAAATAGTTTTCCAGACTTAGCCAAATTTGGCAGATTTTGGGGTTTTTGACTAGAGTGTGGGTGGTGATGATTTTGATGGGTTGCAAGGTACCGAAGCGTCATCAAGTGGATGATGTTGAAGTGTAGATTGAGTAGGGAGGATCCATGCTTGATACTTGTCTTCATTGAGATGGAAACTTCTAGAAGGGGATCACTTCAGAAGGGGTCTGGTTAGGGGTTTTTAGATGATCCCTAGTAGCTAGAGATCAGATCTAGCTTTGTATTCTTGCTTAGGGTGTGGTGATTTGGAAACATCTTGTTCCTAGTGATGAGCTCCTAGAGTAGCTCATACCATCACCTAAGCAGACAAATCAAGTAGCAAATCAAGGCAATTCATCAGACATCAGAACAAAGCAACTCATCTTATAAACTAAGCAAACCTACTACTAGGGTTACCATCAAGCCTAGCTTGAGGTAATGATGGGTATTTTGAAAATGTTGGAGTTTGAATAAGATGAGGGTCCTTGGTATACCAAGAGTATAATTCCAAAGCTTTAGAAAGAGGTTTTGGGAAGACTAGAGATAAGAATAGTTGAAGGTTCTATCTATGAAACATAAGGAAATTATAATAGGTTGATCTCCATAGTTTGATCAATAGAGGCTACTAAAATAGTTTGCTTGCCAAGGCTTCTTGGCTCGGGTTTTCAAATGCCAGAACATTTGAGAATATGGAAAATATGCCAAGATAGTTTTGGGAAGTAGCTTTTGTCAATTGGTGTTAAGGTAAGGAGTATATCATCTAATACACTTTCATATGCATAAGAATATCCAAACAACAAGCAAACACTTCAGCATCAAACAAGAAAAAGTTTTTGTTCCCCCAGATTTTTGCATTCTGGACAACCAATCAAGGTTGCTGAAATTGGGATGCTACAGACCTTTCCCCCTTAAAAGAATCTCGTCCCGAGATTCAGGAGAGTAGGGTTAGGGGATTTGGAGTCGAATTGATACCAGGTGTCTTACACGTACTATTTTATGGACTCCGTCTTTGAAAGTGGCTACTCTGTCGATGAAGTTGCTTCAGTCTTCCGGGATGCACAGAGAGTTGAGTAGAGTCCAGCCTTGATTGCGAGGAATGATCTTATATTCCTTCGGGGCTCGATACCTAGAGGGCTTAGACTGGGCGAACTATCTCGATGTTGAATTTCATGGGGTACTCGGCGGAGGGTAGAATCGACAACTTGGTGTACCTTTCTCTGAGGATTTACAGCTCTACCTTGGGGGCGTAGCATATCCTATTAACGATGTTGGGGTCCAGGATTCTGGGTTTGCTCCTAGCGAGGGTTTACTCTATTTGTGTGGGAACCCTTAGGATTAAACTAGGTTGGTTCAGAGTTAACGCAGTCCTTCCTTCTTGGAGTCGTCAGATGATGTTAGGTGGATATCACAATCTTCTGCCTGGAGTTGAAACCTTCTGATGAAGTCTGCAAACTAGGTGCTATGAGGCTTATATACTACTCTTATTCGTACTTAGCTGAACGGAGTGGTTGAATTAGCAGATCGTCCAAACTATTTAGAATTAACGGGGTTAGCGAATCTGCGGTCCCTTAGAGTGGTCTTTAGCTGAAGTAGTAGATGGCTTCATAGAACCTTTAGTTAGTTTCTCTTCGGAGGACTCGTGAGTTGCTGTTTAGTGGAAAGGCATCAGATCTGGAGATCTTTTCCGGTGGACCATCTTCGGAATTTGGGTAGGAGAGACGCAGTCTTTCCGCCTTAGCTCTTTACTAGGGTCCTTCAAGGGTGGTGCAGATCTTCTATCCTGAAGGGCTGGCACGGTGCTGCATAACTATGTATCTCCTTGGGTCTTGGGTGGAGATCTCGATAGACGTTCTATTGCGTGAACCAGGTCGGGGTGGTTTCCTAACGAAGTCTTAGTAGTTAACTTAGGGTATGTTAGTGGTTCACGACACTTATTGTTAGCCTTCAGTTAGGTTAGAGGCATCCATATTTAGAGAGGTTATCCTAACTCGAACTATTGACGTTGCTTCCGCTCGATGGCGAAGTAGACTCGGTTTCTGGATGCATCCTTGTCTTCAAGGTTCTGAAGTATTCTGGCCTTCTCGTGAGGAACTTCCCGTTGGGTCGGGTAGGGTCAACTAGAATAGTTAGTCTCCTGAGGTGGTTGGAAGGTCTAATATACCAGAGGTTAGCGTAGTCCAGTCTTCACTTGTTGTCTTGGTTGACTCATCGGGTGGTTTCTTGTGGATACTGAGGATCCTTCGGTGATTGACTCCCGGCTTCAATGGAATTCTTGATGTAGTAGACTAAGGAACAAGGGAGATGGTGCTATTGGCGAGCCTTGCGAGGTGAGTTTGACGAGGTATGCTGTCCTGCTGAGGTGAAATCTTTGAGTTGATTCTGACTTGACAATGTTGAACTCCTAGTTCATGCGATGCTTTTCCTCTCATATACTCTCGAGGTTAGTCTGGGTCTCATTACCGACATCTAACACAGGGTTTTCCTGAGTTACTCGGTGAGTTATCGCTCCTCGAGTCACATTTTTAAGGAGGTCAAAGCAAACTAGAACATACAAACAAAGCGAACGGAGCGAGTGGATCGCAATGTCCTCGGCAAACAACACACATCAAGCAACAAAATACGCACATAGGCAAGCAAACACGGTCAATGTTAGGGACCATGGAGTTAACTACTCTCGATGTAGGGGAATCCTATCTTAGGACTATTGACCCTAGATATCGTCTTTCTTCAGGTCAGAGTCACTATCTTGCCGATAAAGCCTTTGTCGTATCTTCGATGTTTCTTGGTAGTGCAACACCTGTTGTCTTCTAATTATGAGGATTCCGCTGGTAGAGCGATATTGTAGTCTCCTTGTGTTTGTTGGTAGTTTCTTGTCTTTATCTTGTTCTCATTGTCTTCACCGGGTTCTAGATCCTAGTTATTTAAAGTCTGTAAGTTTGAAGTTTGGACGAGAGTTAGAGGAAACCATTTTCGAAGGCATTTACTTAGAGTAAGAGAAGAAGTAGAACTTTTTGGAAACTCATTGGGAAACTAGTTTTCAAAAGCCGAGGTTTTCAAAATAAGGTTCCTGTCTAACGACCATGGTAAGTAAAGTTCTCCTATAGTCAGGATGGCTCTGATACCAAGTCTGTGGGCCCCCGGATTAATCCTCCGAGAATCCCTGTTATGCATACAACCACGATCCCATGACCAGTTAGTCGTGGCACATAACCGACAAGTATCAAAGTAAATATCCGATACATAGTGAATACGTGTCATACCTTATTTTCCAGTATGGCTAGATCGATCAACATCAGTGGAACTTCATTAAGCGTAGAGCCCGAGCCATGCCTTAACCTAAAGGCAACCGAGTGGGAGAACGTCCTAGCTCGCTTAGCCGTCAACTTCATCCTTTTCTTGATATCTGACCAAGTTAATAGCCAGGGAACATTGCTAGTGAGTACTTTGAATGTACTCACAAACCACCTTAAGATAACAATAATAACAAGAGGATATGCATTATGGTTGTGGTAGTAGGAGGGCTCCAAGAGAGGTTCTTTTCTCAATTAGTTTCTCTTGTAGATATAACATCTACATATCTTTATGAAAACCTTTGTAAACATTTTGGAAACCTTTTAAAAAAAATTGTAAACACTAGGATTGGGGTACCCATTTGTTCCTCCTTCCGAGCATCCCATGAACAACTCCTTTCATTCCTTTCTGTCCATCCCATGGTCAGAACAGGTATCCTTTCCAACCATCGCATCGTCAAAACATTTCCAAAGCCATTTTCTTTCTGAAATCCTTTTTGAAAACAAAACAAGCACCACTTTATAGAAGTTTGTCCAACCCGTCCATGACTACGAACGCGGCTATTCGAATAGATTTACACTCTGTATAGGTTGTACACTTTACCCACACCATCCGGGTACACTACCCTAATCTTCACCGATCGTGGGTCGAGTAACCGATCAAGACTCTCTGGATGCCCACTCCAATATAACTTCCTACCCTATGAGTGTTGTTCCCCTCAACACCGGGACGTCCAATATAGTTCACAACCAACCAGAGCGCTTTTTCCACTTCCCAAGTGTGCGCTTTCAATGAGGGGCTCATAGTAACGCGTGGGGGTCCGTAGGCCCTTCGTTCCTTCTCTAGGTCGATGTCCCACATGGACCCTTACGTGAGAAGGCCCACCCTCCAGGGATTTTTATCCCCTGTAGTTGTTGCAAGGCAGCTTATACCGGAGTAAACAAACATCAAATCCAGCCCTGTCCCATTCTAGAGTAATGTGGTTGCACAGGGTTAAGTTGTTATAGCTAAACTGCAAAGAACCGGGTGCGTTTTTGTATACCTTTTTCCTCCAGCTTTCCTTCAGCATTTTGTAAAACAAAACCCTTTTTCTTTCTCAACATCTCTTGGGAGGTCCCACCTCACCAAGGTTTTATCATAAAACATTTGGTAAAACTTTTTCTGGGTCTTCCCATCCTGTAGCTTTGCTTTGGCTAAAACAGGGTCTCCAAAAGGGGTATGGTGTATTAAACCATGTATTTCACTACGGACAAGTAGGTATCATCAAGGGGGTTGTACTTAGTAGTACCAAGGTGTAATAGTTCGCAGGAGCCAAACCACTACCATATATACATCAACATATAGTAAAACGGTGCAGTTTTAATAAACAGTAGATAAAACATGCATAAGTAAAACAGTAGGACAAGGCTTATGAGCAAGAAGGTAGCTTGCCTGAGATCAGTAATATGGCATATATGTCCCTGGACTTCTTCTTAGAATACCAAAATAACCAATTATAATAACGAACTTCTTCTGGTCTCTGATATAATCGCATCTATCGTCGATATGGATCACATGCAAGCAAACAAAGGTCACAATCAACACCGGGCATACAAAAATCAATACATACAGCAAGCAATGAACAATACAAGTTTACAAATCAGTAGGTCTAAGGGAGAATGGATTAAATAAGATTGGCCTTGTCTTGGAAATTTGGAGGAAAATCCCTTTAGGATTTATAGCCGAGGAACTACCTAAGAGGGGTTTTGGACCAAGGACATATTCTGTATGATAAAATTGTGTAAAAATGATACCAACAGATAGGATTTGATAAAATGAAACCAACAAAAGTGGTTTCACTATTTTATCAATTTTCTTTAATTTCTTATGAATATTCTAGTGGTAAAAGCTCTAGTTTTAGGAAATAATTCACCAGAAAAGTTCTGGAGCTCCAAAAATTATTTCCGTGGGTGGTTAGGTAAGGCTTGATGTACTTGATCACCGAGAGTTGGAATCATGTCAAGATAATTACCAGAATGCCCTCAGGAAATTCCCAAAGGTAGTTCTGGAGCTGTTTTATCTTTTTCACCAGATTAAATCTACAAAGGCTTTTGAGTTTATTCGAAGGGAACATGGTAGGCATTTAGAATAAATTTCTGTATAAATTGGAATCAATATTTTTGGACATGTGGAACTTCTATGATGATTTATCTAGTGAAACAAGCCTAGACAGAAGAGTTTAATTCCCCAAAATCCAACAGAAGTGCAATAAATAGTGATCTCCTAGGTTTTGATAGGTAATAACATATCTCATCACTGGGAGTTAGAATTAGGTTAAAGGAGGTCATGGATTGGCCTTGGGAATTTTCTAGATACTTAAAAGAATTGTTTTCGTTATTTTCTCCAAGGGTAAACCAGAGCTCCATTTGGCATGATATCAATGTTAATTAATAGGTATTTCAGATACCAAACAGATGAAGTTGGATTCACTCTATTTGGGGATGTGGAACTCCCTAGAAGATTTATTGATCGGAAAGGGTACTATTTATGATATTGATTTACAGAAAAGATAAAAATATTATTTGATCAAACTTTTGCTACTGCATGTTTATGAAAACCCTAGGGAACATGAAAAAAAGATCTGGATATTACGACTTGTTTACCATATTATTTTAGAATTAAATTTATATGGTAAATTTAGATTTGGAAAAATTAAACGAAAAGGAAAAAGGGGGATTTAACAAATGGGCTGCATTTCCCGATGGAAATGGGCCGCACAGAGGAGGAACCGGCCCACCCGGCTTCCCAGTGCGCGGGAGGTGGGGGCTTGAAACTGCCAGGGAGGGCCCAGCGGTCAGCCGCTGGGGGCTGCGAAGAGGTATGGACGCACGAGCACCATTCGATTAAAGGGGATCTGACGGCTCTGGTTCCGTCTTCCTCCTTTGGTCGGGGGTGGCAGAGGGCAAACCCTAGCAGGCGGCGATGGTTGCGGGAAGCTTACCAGAGGTGCGGGGAGGGGTCGGAGAGGGCACGGGGCGATGTGGCGGTCTGCTGCGGTTCCGATGATGGGTGGCACGATACGGTTCCTCGTCGGGAGATGTCTCGCCTGAAGACCTCAGAGGCGAGCTCGTCGAAGCTCGACGCCGTCCTTGGAGAAGTCGTTCCTGGGAGAGAAAAAGAGGGGATTAGAGGCAGAAGGGATAGCGGATCCCAGTACTGTGACATGTAGAGTAAGAAAGGCCGAGGAGGGAGCACCCCGAGCAGATCTTGGAAAGGAACCGAGGTGCCCTTTTCTTCTTTCTCTTGGCTAGGATAAAATAGGGAGAGGGTGGGGAGCTCTTGGGTGGTAAGTGGGAGCGAGAGGAGTGGAATGAGGACGGTGGGGGGCGTGGTACTGGCCTCTAGCCTTATAAACCGATGGACAATGGTCCATGGTGGTCTAGGTGTAGAAAGGGCTTGGAGGGAGGGAGGTGAAACCTGGGGAGGATGTTGTGGGCGTGGAGGGTGGTATCTGGTCAGGATGCAGGTCAGAGAGAGGAAGGGTTGCTCCGATGGCAAGCTTTGAAGAGATTTTGTCCTCTTGTGGTTGTCTCTCTTTTCTCTACTCCTCTTCCAAACACAAGAGACAAGGGAGGGGGAAGCTACAGTGGTCGTGCTACAGTTATGGTCGACCATAGGAGGGGTGGGTAATGGGTTCGTAGCATGGAAAACAAAAAAATTCTACCGCAAGAACGAACAAAACCCAGATCTAATCTAGATAAAAGCCAAGATCTAATCTATTAGATATGTGCAACGAGATAGATCTGTACTAACCCTTGTAGATCCGAAAGCCTTGTGCGAGATCGGATCTCGTGGTTGATGTAGACGATCACTTGCCGATCTCAAGATCGAGTGGACGATCCTTCTGGCGCCGCGTTCCGGCAGCGCTTCCGCAGCCGGTCACACGTGCGGAGTCGATGCAGACCTTCCTCTCCCCGTTCCAGCGAGCAGCGGAGGTAGTAGATCTCTCCACGGAATCCCAGCAGCACGACGGTGTGGTGGTGGTGGTGGAGTAGAGAATTCTGCAGGGCTTCGCCTAAGCCTGAGCAGAGCGAAGGAGGAGGAGAGAGGCGGCTAGGGCAAGGAGTCGAGGGGCAAGGGGGGTGGCGCCTCCACCCCTCTATTTATAGAGGGAGGGGTGGCGCCTAGGGTTCCCACCCTAGGGCCACCTCTAGGG
The DNA here is from genome assembly GCA_910589775.1 of Avena eriantha. Classification (NCBI taxonomy): domain Eukaryota; kingdom Viridiplantae; phylum Streptophyta; class Magnoliopsida; order Poales; family Poaceae; genus Avena; species Avena eriantha. The sequence continues at coordinate 535,753,208 of OU342743.1, read as the reverse complement.
CCAGCGCACAAGGGGGGATTGGGGGGAGTTTCCTTCCCCCCAAGTTTCCCCTTTTTCTTTCTTGGTTTTCAACTAAAACCCATAGAACTTTCTAGAACCTTCCGGAACATTCCGAAACCTTCTAGAATCCCATATAAACACTCCGGAACATTTCCGAACCTAGAAAATGATCTCCATTATATGAATCTTATTCTCCGGATAGTTCCGGATCTTCTCGTGATGTCCCAGATCCAATCCGAGACTCCGAACTACATTCGGTCTCCAACGCACATTCCATATCTACCTAAACAGCATCGAACCTTAAGTGTGTCACCCTACGGTTCGTGAATATGTAGACATGATGGAGACACCTCTCCGATCAATAACCATCAGCGGGATTTGGAGATCCATAATGGCTCCCACATACTCAACGATGACTTCGTGATCGATAGAACCATTAACATACGAAACCAATTCCCTTTGTCACGCGATACTCTACGTATCCGAGGTTTGATCGTCGGTATCTCCATACCTAGTTCTACCTCGTTACTGATAAGTACTCTTTACTCGTTCCATGATATGTCATCCCTTGTGACCTAGTCACATGCTTGCAAGCTAACTAGATGGCATCCCACCGAGAGGGCCCGGAGCATATCTATCTGTCATATGGATGGACAAATCCCAATCTTGGTCCATGCGCTTCAACACATACTTTCAGAATACCCAATGATACCTTTATAACCACCCAGTTACAAAGCAGTGTTTGATGTCATCAAAGTACCCATCTGGTGATGGTGATTAACATAACCTCATGGTCGAAGGATTAGGTTACTATGCATTTGAAAGCTTGTAGCAATACGAACTTAATGACTTGATCTTATGCTACACTTCCTATGGGTGTGTGTGTGTCCATCACATCATTCTCCTAATGATATAACCTTGTTATTAATGACATCCAATGTCCATGATCAGGAAACCATGATCATCTATTAATCAACAAGCCAGTTCAACAAGAGGCTTACTAGGGACTCTTTTATGTTTACAAAACACACATGTATTAGTGTTTCCTAATAATACAATTATAGCATGGGATGTAAACATTCATCATAAACACAAAGATATAATAATAACCACTTTTATTATTGCCTCTTGGGCATATCTCCAACAGTCTCCCACTTGCACTAGAGTCAATAATCTAGATTACATGGTAATATACCTAACACCCATGGCGTTCTGGTGTTGGTCATGCTTTGCTCTAGGGAGAGGTTTAGTCAATGGATCTACCACATTCAGATCATTGTGTACTTTGCAAATCTTTATGTCACCATCTTGGACATACTCGCGAATAGCATGGAAACGTAGCTTGATGTGCTTCAGCTTGCTATGTGACCTTGGCTCCTGTGCATTAGCTATGACACCTGTGTTGTCACAATAGATGGCCATCGGGTCCAACGCACTAGGAACCACGCCAAGTTCAGTAATGAACTCCTTCATCCATATGGCTTCTTATGCAGCCTCCGAAGAAGCTATGTATTCCGATTCAGTTGAAGATTTTGCCACAACACTTTGCTTGGCACTCCTCCAGCTCACTTCAGCACCATTCAAAATAAATACATATCCAGACTATGACTTCGAGTCATCTGGATCGGTGTTCCAACTAGCATTAGTGTAACTGTTTACCACAAGCTGTTCATCACCTCAATAAGAAAGAACCATATCTTTAGTCCTATTTAGGTACTTTAGGATATTCTTGACCGCTGTCTAGTGTTCCATTCCAGGATCACTTTGATATCTGCTAGTCAAACTAACAGCATGTGCTATATCCGGTCTTGTACACAGCATGGCATACATGATAGAACCTATGGCCGAGGCATAGGGAATATTACTCATTTTCTCTCTATCTTCTGCCGTAGCTTGGACTTTGAGTCTTACTCAAGGTCTTACCTGGCAACATGGGCATGAACCCTTTCTTGCTCTCTTCCATTCTAAACTTCTTTAGAACTTTGTCCAAGTATGTACTTTGTGAAAGCGCTATTAGGCGTCTTGATCTATCTCTATAAATCTTGATGCCTAGAATATATGCCGCTTCGCCAAGATCCTTCATTGAAAAACTATTATTCAAATAGGCTTTGACACTATTAAGAAGTTCTATATCATTCCCAATCAACAATATGTCATCTACATATAGTACTAGGAATGCTATAGAGCTCCCACTCACTTTCTTGTAAATACAAGCTTCTCCATAAGTTTGTATAAATCCAAAGTTTTTGATTACTTCATCAAAACGTTGATTCCAACTCCGGGATGCTTGCTTCAGTCCATAAATGGAGCGCTGAAGTTTGCATACCTTGTTAGCATCTTTAGGATCGATAAAACCGTTGGGTTGTACCATATACAACTCTTCCTCATTGTCTCCATTGAGGAACGCCATTTTGACATCCATCTGCCAAATCTCATAATCGAAATATGCAGCAATTGCTAACAAAGTCCTCACAGACTTTAGCTTCGCTACTGGTGAGAATGTCTCATCGTATTCAACTCCTTGAATTTGTCGGAACCCTTTCGCGACAAGTCGAGCTTTATAGAAGGTAACATTACCATCAGCATCTGTTTTTCTTTTGAAAATCCATTTGTTCTCGACAGCCTTACGGCCATCCGGTAAGTCCACCAAAGTCCATACTTGGTTTTTGTACATGGATCCCATTTCGGATTTCATGGCTTCTAGCCATTTGTCAGAATCTGGGCTCACCATAGCTTCTTCATACGTCGCAGGGTCATCAATGTTGTCCACCAACATGACGTTCAAGGCAGGGTCATACCAATCAGGAGTGGTACGAACCCTCGTTGACCTGCGAGGTTCAGCAGCAACTTCATTCGAAGTTTCATGATCACCATCATTAGCTTACTCTCCAATTGGTGCAGGCGGCACAAAAACATCTTTCGGTGCTGTGCTACTCTCAAATCCGAGAGAAGGTTCAATAACCTCATCGAGTTCTACTTTCGTTCCAGTCACTTCCTTCGAGAGAAACTCCTTCTCAAGAAAGGATCCATTCTTGGCAACGAAAACTTTGCCTTTAGATCTATGATAGAAGGTATACCCAATTGTTTCTTTAGGGTATCCAATGGAGACGCATTTCTCTGCTTGGTTCAAGCTTATTAGGTTGTAACTTCTTTACATACGCTTCGCAACCCCAAACTTTAAGGAACGACAACTTAGGTTTCTTTCCAAACCACAATTCGTACGGTGTCGTTTCAACGGATTTAGATGGTGCCCTATTTAAAGTGAATGCGGCTGTCTCTAATGCATAGCCCCAAAATGATAGCGGTAAATCTGTAAGAGACATCATAGACCGAACCATATCTAAGAGAGTTCGATTACGACGTTCGGACACACCATTACGTTGTGGTGTTCCCGGCGGTGTCAATTGCGAAAGTATTCCACATTTCTTTAAATGCATGCCAAACTCATAACTTAGATATTCACCTCCGCGGTCAGAATGCAGAAACTTAATCTTCTTGTTACGATGATTTTCCACTTCACTTTGAAATTCCTTAAACTTCTCGAAAGTTTCGGACTGATGTTTCATAAAGTAGACATACCCATATCTACTTAAGTCATCCGTGAAAGTGAGAACATAACGATATCCACCACGCGATGCTACACTCATTGGACCGCACACATCGATATGTATTATTTCCAATAAGTCTGTAGCTTGCTCCATTATTCTAGAGAATGGAGTCTTAGTCATTTTTCCCATTAGACATGCTTCGCATCTTTCAAGTGATTCAAGAAGTCCATCAGAATGGAGTTTCTTCATACGCTTCACTCCAATGTGACCAAGACGACAGTGCCACATGTATGTAGAATTATCATTCAATTTTGTTCGTTTAGCATCTATGTTGTGAACATGTGTATCACTATATCGAGATTCAGTAAGAATAAACCATTCATCTCAGGTGCATTACCATAAAAGATATTACTCATATAAATTGAACAACCTTTATTCTCGGACTTAAAAGAGTAACCGTCTCGCAATAAACAAGATCCAGATATAATGTTCATGCTTAACGCGGGCACCAAATAACAATTATTCAAATTTAAAACTAATCCTAATGGTAGATGTAGAGGGAGCGTGACGACGGCGATCACATCAACCTTGGAGCCGTTTCCAACGCGCATCGTCACCTCGTCTCTCGCCAGTCTTCGCTTATTCCGCAGCTCCTGTTTCGAGTTACAAATATGAGCAACCGAACCAGTATCAAATACCCAGGCACTACTACAATTACTAGTAAGATACACATCAATAACATGTATATCAAATATACCTTTCTTCTTGATGTTGCCATTCTTCAGATCTGCCAGGTACTTGGGGCAGTTACGCTTCCAGTGACTACCACCCTTGCACTAGAAGCATTTAGTTTCAGGCTTAGGACCAGCCTTGGGCTTCTTAGCAGGTGCGGCAGCTTTCTTGCCGTCCTTCTTGAAGTTGCCCTTGTTCTTAGGCTTGCCCTGTTTCTTCAAATTGGTGGTCTTATTGACCATCAACACTTGGTGCTCCTTCTTGATCTCCACTTCAGCAGTTTTCAGCATGGACGATAGTTCAGGCAACATCTTGTTCATGTAGTGCATATTGTAGTTCATCACAAAGTTCTTATAACTCGGTGGCAGTGATTGGAGGACACAGTGAATCCCTAATTCATTAGGAATCATTATCCCCAACTCCTGGAGCTTGTTTGAGTGCCTAGACATGGTGAGCACGTGCTCGCTAACGGAGCTACCCTCTTCCATCTTACAGTTAAAGAACTTTTCGGAGGCCTCATAGCTCTCCACGGCCGCATGAGTCTCAAAAATGAGCCTGAGCTCTTTGATGATATGAAACGGGTCGTGGTGCTCAAAGCGCTTTTGAAGCTCCGTTTCTAAACCGTACAAGATGGCACACTGAACTGTGGAGTAGTGATTTTTCCGAGTGGCGTAAACATTCTTTACGTCATCAGTGGCATCTTCTGCAGGTGGCTCACCTAGCGGTGCTTCGATGGGCGTTGATCTTTTAGTTGTTACCCTCCCACGTGTACTTGTGTATACCGCAGTAATGCTTGATGAAGCGGCCCCCAACCGACTTTACGCATTCATTCGCAAGACTGGTCCACGCTTGACATACGGCTTGTACCGTATAAAGTGGCTTATGGGGGGTGTTTGTCTCTCTCGCATTAGTTGGTATGCCATTTGCAACGGAGGGCCCCGAAAGGGGTGTAGTAGAGACAAATGCTTGATCAGTGTTGTGCTGAAACTTCGTAGGTAAGAACGGTTCTTGTGTGAAAGCCCATTTAGCCACATAAAACATGCAAAGATAAAGTAGAGGCGTCTAACTTTGTTTTGCAGGGGGCATTGCTTTGTGATATGGTTGTGGCAAAGGTAAAGTCATTACCTTTTGTTACGTAGTAGTAGATAGTCACGGAGGTGACAAACTACCACGCCGGAAAGACACCGGTGCCCTGGTGTCTACGGCACCGGTACCCTGGCGCCGGAACCCGGTGATGGCGGATGGAGATCACGACGTGAAGGACCATATCACATAGCATTTACATTCAATGTTATTGTTTGTATGTCTTATTGTGTGCTAGTATCAGATACTCGACGGTAGCCTAATAAGATGTTCCCTGTTAAAATTACCAACGATTGTGTTCCCCCTTAGTGTGCACCACCAAGAAAGTTCTTCGGTATGAGGCTGGCCGTGATGATCGGGTGTTAGACATATCTATGTTCACATACAGTGGGTGTAAGCCATGTTGCACAGCGAAAACACTAAGGTTGAGTTGGCGAGCCTAGCATGCACAGACATGGCCTCCAAACGCGGATGGTCGAAAGATCGAGCACGAGTCGCATGAATGATGTGACCGATGTTTAGCGTCCACCCTTGAACCCACATTGATGGCCGTGATGATCGGGGGAGATGTGGCTGATAGGGGTCGTGTTATCACTAGGTACCCTTTTGGGGATAGGTGTTTCTGAGTGGAGTTACTATTAACTCATTTAATTATAAACTTAGTCTAAATTCCTTTTGCAATTAAAAATGTAGATGGGACCTTTCATGTTGACAATTGAATGGTTAGAAGGAGAGAATCTCAGATTAGATGGATCGAACTTCTCCATTTGGGTTGCCAGTATCCATGTTCTCCTTAACGAGAACGATGTGGTCGACTACATACTCGTCGGGATGGATTTGGATCAGCCCACTGACCTTGAGACCCCAGAGGAGCGGAAAGACCGCTATCTCTGTCGTGAGATGGCCTCCTATATTTCACTTGTGATGCGTTTCGGAATGGTGGATGAGTTGTGGCCATTCGTGGGTGATGTCAACCCTTGTTCGGTAATGCTACAGCTTAGGACACATTTCGTGGAGCAGACACGCATTTGGGAGCATGAGCTGATGGGAGACTTCCTCTCCATTAAGATGGAGGAGAACTCATCACTGGACGACCACTTGGAGCGCATGCATGATGTGTACATGAGGCCTGCATACTTCCTGGACGTCTGGATTATGGGCTCTTTTGCAAACGCTGCTGTGATGCGGTTGCTGCCACCAAGCTACCAAGCACAAGTCAGGACTTGCATAATGAGGGGCGACGCGGAAACAATGGAGTTCCACTGGTTCATGACACATCTCAGGAATGTGTTGGTTGAACCAGATGTCGCTCAGGTCGTCAACGACAAAGGTATATATTTGATATACAGTTTTATAAATGTTATAATCTTGCAAACACATTTGCAATGTTAAGTATATCTGATACTTGTTCTGTTTTGCTGAAAACAGGTCCTTCTGCATGAGAGGTGCTTGCTGGAGAGGAGGTGACATTGCGTGTTGATGGCGAGCATGATGATGACGGCCGACGACACTCTCCCTCTACATTTATCATTTAGTTTGTGTTTAGGATGATTATTGTAATCAATAGATTGTGAACTTCTTTCGTGTGTCTCACACTTCGTGAGACGGTTATTCATATGAGTTTGTAACAAACAGTTGTTCTGCTTTTATGAATGATTTCTATTTGTGTTCATATCTTCTTTGATTATGTGTGAATTATCCTTATTGTTTGAAACTAATTGATAATGCATGAACATTTGTAGAACATTAAAATGCCTTGTTTAAAATACCCAACTTAATGATATGTTCATTAATGAATGAAAAACCATTGTTTAAATTCAAAGTTATGTGATAATATGTGAAAGTCATTCGATTTCTTATCACATATAAATCATGCGTAAGTTCGGCAAAATAAGTTGAACACCGTGTATTACTTGAATACAAAGTGTTTAATGAATTATTAAAAGTAAATACATATTCGATGTATTGGGGTTTTAACGAAAAATTGTAATTGTCATTAATTGATTGTTTAAATGTGTAAAGTAGTTTACCAAAGGAAACATGAATATGAAACTATTTGATTTGATCAAAGTGTTTCATCAACAAAGGGTATAAGTATAAAAGAGAATCCAATTACTATGATTTGATCAATAGTAATGAAATTCAACTTTATAAGAATGGCATAAAAGTAATGGTGAAATGCAAAGTGTTTTGAAACGTCAAAATATAAAGCATCACAATGTGATATTAGATATCAAAGGGGTTGAATAGTAGGCACAAAATTAATCGTTGTAGTGTAGATGTAGAGACCATTAGTTAGAAATAGTTAGCACTCAATTAGAATGCAGTGAACCATTTGAATTCGTGAAAGTTTTGGGGTTATTCGATATAACCAAAACAATAGCGAATAAGTCCTTGTAGTGTGTTCATTGGAAACTTTGAATATGAAATCCATAGCTGAAACCAAAAGGAAAGCAAAACTTGTATTACTTGGATTTTGGTGCATTCTTGAGAAAGCTCACTTCTAGTGATGTTTCTCAATTATGAAGCAAATGTAAATTGGTGAAAAACACGATGAGGATTCAAAACCCTCCATCAGAGTGTTGAGAAGCGCAATGGACAATTTTCCTAAACGATTCTCCTCACAGAAGGAGAGAATCAATGATATTGATCATTGTGTTTTCCCCCCACTGGTGTTTTCACTACATGAAGTAGGATTCAAAATGAAATCCATATCTAGTATGGAGACATTTGTGAATCATTTGTCATGATTCTTGGAATATGACATGCCTACGAACTACTAAGGAAATAATGGCAAACTAGAATTATGAGAAATCCTAGAAGCAAAATTCACTTGAGATTAGAAAGCAATTCGTTGCTGAATCTCACAAGTAAAAGGAGTTACTTGGAATTTTCCCAAATGACTGCAAAGCCATAGTGGAAAAAGGGGTGAATGACAAAAGCACAAATTTGTCAAGTATTGGACGGATTCAAATGAATTTGATTCATGTATGCTAAATGTCTGGTGGATTTAAAAACTAGTAAAGTACTAGTATCTCATAGTAAATCTCCAAGTTTGATATTTGATCAAAGGATTTTGAAGTTATTCAAAATAATAAGGAGATATGCAATTTGCATAAAATTGAGTGGGAGCTATGAAAGTCTTCCTGAAACAATATGTGATTGACATATTTTTAAGTGGGAGCAATATAAGACTCAAATTCAAATATGTAGGAACATATTTTGAGTGGGAGCTTATAGGAGTAATTCTTAAGTGTGTTAAGAATGAAAGGGCAAATAATTATAAATGATGATTTATAAGGTGTAGAAGTTGATAATAGGTGTATTATGATATTATGTAGTATTCCTTAAGGGATTCTGAAAAAGGGTATCGGAATAGGAGTCAATTAAGGAACTGATCCTTAATAACTCAAGTTAGGAATAGCATTAAGTTTAACATCAATGGTTGAAAGAAAGAAAAGGATGATCGTCATCCACTATGTTGAGACATAGGTTCTATCTTAGTAAACCATGATGATAACTTAGCATAATATGTGATCCAAATAAGGAACGTTTAAAAGTGATTAAGTTCGAATCACAAAATGTTGAGCCAAGTTTGTCCGCAGTGTCTAATAGAGAACTGCAGACATGTTTTCCAAATCCATAAAGGATGAGATATCTTAAAACATAAAGAGTTATGCTATAAGGGAATATGTTGGAAACTCCTGTAAATACCAATTAAAGTCAAGTAGGAAGCGAGGTGAACATAACATTTCAGTGAATACATTTATAATAATAGATAAGGGTACCATCTAAAGTGTTGTATAATGTTATGGTGGGGCTAGTTCGCTTTTAACGTAGAATGATGTGTCCCAGGGCACAGTGCCCATGAGAAAGCCCTCGAGGTTGATCTAACGTCACTGTCGGCTCCTGGAATCAGGCCTCGTTTTGCTGCCATTTGCAAAGGATTTGGGACTGTAAAGTACAGACCCATGACTCAACCTCTTCCATGAGCAAGCATGTTCAGGGTACCGGATATATGGTGCCAATGATTGAGAACAAATAGTGTATTTGTACTCTAGTGCAAGTGGGAGACTGTTGGAAATATGCCCTAGAGACAAATAGTAGTAAGGACTATTATCATATTTCATATAGTTTATGATTAAGTTTTATATCATGCTATAACTGTATTGAGTGGAAACATCGATACACGTGTGATATACAAACAACCAGGGGTTCCTAGTGAAACTCTAGTCGCTGGTTCATTGGTCAACAGATGATCATGTTTCCTGATCATGTGGCATTTATGCCAGTTGGAAATGAGGTCATCTCATTCTGAGAATAAGATGATGAACCAATACCCAACCTAAACATCATGACCCGATCATGTCACGAAGTTCAAGTTATGATGATTAGAAATGGATCCTCGTAGACTATTCCTTAGACCCTGAGGCTATATCAATCACTGTCTCCCGAGAGTGCTTAGATAGCATCAAATGCCATCTGGTAAAACGGTGGTTATAAAGGTGTGTTCAGGTACTCGGAGGAAACCATAGAGGCAATATATGTCAAGAGCGGGATTTGTCTGTCCATGTGACGGGAAGATACTCAAAGGCCCACTCGGAGAAGTTATATCCAATGGATGCGCAGTGTGTGATTAGATCACGGGGATATCACTTGTCGGAACGAGTCAAGTAGCATTGTTCAATAACGAGATTGAACACGACATGGTGATGTCATTGATCAGATCTCGGGCAATGCAAGTATCGAGTGACAAAGGGAATAAGACACGACCGTCCCGGTTCAAACAACGAAAGATCTTCGTGGAACTCACAGGGGTCACATGGTCATCCAGGTCCCTCTGTCGATCATTGGTGCAGGAGTGTCCCGACCATGTCTGGAGTGTTCCCGAGCCATGGGGTATCACGCTTAAGGGCTTGATGATGCTTAGAGAGTGTTTATAGGATCGGTAGAATCACCGAAGAAAAGAAGGGAGAAAACTAGAAGGGTTTTAGTAAGTCTGGAGGATGTCCAGAGTGGAGGTGGAAGGTGTTCCATAGCCACGGAGATTGAATAATGTGTGAATGAATGTTAAATATTGATTTAATCATTTATTCATAATTATTTAATAAAGAGAAAATCAATTAAAGGTCAAAAAGGCTTAATGGGCCAATTTCCGGAGGGAAAGGGCCCATTAGGGGAAGGAGAGAGGGAGAAGGGGCAAGGGGCTGGCCGGCTGGGCCTAGCCCCCTGCGCGGGGCCCACTAGGGGCTGGCCGGCGGCCTCCCCACCCCCTCCTCTCCTTTAGTCCCACCCCGGGACTTTGAGGGAGGGCGTACCCCTCCTTCCCCTATATATAGTGGGGTATTTGGCCAAGATATACACACCAATAATTGATACATTGCAAATGTATCTATAATTTTTGATGTTCCATGCTTAGTTTTATCCACTTTCTTGTGTTTTGTCCACACTTTGGAGTACTTTTCATATGATTTCTTGGACTAACCTATTAACAAGAGCCACAGTGTCAGCTGCCTGTTTTCTGCTGTTTTTGGTTCCAAGAAAGTCAGAAAATGAATATTCTCGGAATTGGACGGGACAAAAGCCAAAGTGCCTATTTTTTCAGAAGTCATCAGATGCCAGAATACGAGACGGCGAAGGGCTGGGGGCCGGCCACACCACCTGGCCATGCGGCCAGGCCTGGCCCGCGCCAGGGGGTGGTATGGCTGACCCCAGCACCCCCTCGGCCTCTCCTTCCGCCTATATATTGCCCTCGGGACGAAAACCCTAAGGGCCCGATCAAAAATCCACGAAAGAGTCTGTAGCCGCCATCATCTCCATCCCTAGATCGGGAGGGATCTGAAGCTCTTCCCGGCACCCTACCTGAGAGGGGAATTCACCCTGGAGACCTTCTTCATCACCATGCAAGCCTCCGGTGTGATGCGTGAGTAGTTCATTGATGTCTACACACTTCTATTCTTGTAGACAGTTGTTGGGCCTCCAAGTGCATAGGTTTGTAGAACAGCAGCAAGTTTTCCCTTAAGTGGATCACCCAAGGTTTATCGAACTCAGGGAGGAAGTGGTCAAAGGTATTACCTCTCAAGCAACTCTGCAATCAAGATACAAGAAGTCTCTTGTGTCCCCAACACACCTAATACACTTGTCAGGTGTATAGGTGCACTAGTTCAGTGAAGAGATAGTGAAATACAAGTGGTATGGATAATGATAAGTGGTAACGGTGATAGAAAATAACTTGATGGCGTGGAAGAGACTAAAGGCAAACTGAAATAAAGATGGAAGCAAGCAAACATGTAATAGATCTAATTGCAAACGGTGTATCAATGCTTAGAAACAAGGCCTAGGGATCATACTTTCACTAGTGGACACTCTCATATAAATATATTCTCTTTATGATACTACTCTTAACTACTCTCCGGTTGAACACTCTAATCGATGGTAGGGCTATAACAACACACCTCAAAGTTCATATTTCCCATCTAGAAAACCCCACACTGTCACCTTGAGCACTAGATGGTTCCAACAAACACCACAATTTCATAAAGACATCCAACTCCAAATATAACTCATAACAAGTATTTGTAACCTCTAGCCTAAGTGCCACCATGGTGTGCACACTGTCAACTTCACACACATGGGGCGAGCAGAGATCTATTAAGCACTTGAGTAGCAAGGTAGATCTATAGATTACAAGCTCATGATCTCAATATGATCATGCATAGAGAGAGAGAGAGATGAACACATAGCTACCGGTAGAACCCTTAGCCTCGAGAGAGAACTACTCCCTCCTCATCATGGGAATCAGCAACGGTGATGGAGATGGTGGTGGAGATCGATGGAGATGGCTCCGGGGGCACTTCCCCGTCCTGGCAAGGTGCCGGAACAGAGACTTTCTGTCCCCCGAATCTCCCCTTCGGTGGCGGTGGCGCTGTGGAACTTTTTGTGGCTGGAGGCTTGATGATTTAGGGTTTTCGCATCGGGAGGCTTCTTATAGGCGAAGAGGCAAGGTCGGTGGAGTGCCAGGGGGCCCACACCACCTGCTGGCGTGGATAGGGCTAGCCCGCGCCACCATATGGTGTGGCCAGGCCCTGGCCCTCCTCCGTCTCTGCTTCTAGCTCCGTGAGTCTTCCAGTAAAATAGGAACTTTGGCTTTTGTCCCATCCAATTCCGAGAATATTGATTTTCTGACTTTCTTGGAACCAAAAACAGCAGAAAATAGGCAACTGGCACTGTGGCTCTTGTTAATAGGTTATTCCAAGAAATCATATGAAAAGTACTCCAAAGTGTGGACAAAACAAAAGAAAGTGGATAAAACCAAGCATGGAACATCAAAAATTATAGATACATTTGTAATGTATCATTCATCTCTGGACGACGGATCCATGTAGTAGCTAGATGGCTGGTTCTCCTCCTTTGTGCTTTCATGTCTAGATCTTGTGAGCTCCATTCATGATCAAGATCATCTATTTGTAATTCTGCATGTTGTGTTTCCGAGGATCCGATGGATATTGAGATGCTATTTCAGATTGATTATTGATTCTATCATGTCTTTGTTATTTGTGATCTTGCATGCTTTCCGTTGTTAGGAGCTATCTTGGCCAAGTAGATGCTAACAACTCGAAGAGTTAGTATTTATGCTCGAGAGTGGGTTCATGCCTCTGGTAATCTGGGGAAGTGACAGAAATCTCTAAGGTACTAGATGTGTTGTTGCTACTAGGGAGAAAACAACAATCCTTTGTTCATAGAACAATCGTATTGTTTACTTTACACGCAGTTTGTAAAGCAATAATCTGTTTCTTGCAACTTAATACTGGAGGGGGTTCGGATGATAACCTGAAGGTTGATTATTAGTCATAGATGCAGTTGGATGGCGGTCTATGTATTATGTTGTAATGCCCAATCGAATCTCAAAGGAGTCAAGATGCTTAGTATATGCATGTATTGCTTTCTCAATGTTTGTCAATTACCTCGATGTAATTTGTTCACCCAGCATGTTATTTATCTAAGGAGAGCCACCTCTAGTGAACTATGGATCCCGGTCCTCTTTCTTTACATAGAATCTATAAACTGTTTACTTCTTTGTGTTTACTTTCTGCAAACTATTACTTCTTTCCATTCGATACGTTTAATCCTTTGTTTTTCGCAAAACACGGTGAGATTGACAACCTCATCGCAAGTTGGGGACAAAGTTCCGTGGTTGTGTTGTGCAGGTCTCCATGTTGCTACTAGCACCGGTAGTGCGCACTGCCAAAGCTCAGCTAGTAACACCTTTGGGGTGTTTCCTTGCTCCTATTGGTTCGATAAAACCTTGGTTTCATAACTAAGGGAAACTTGCTGCTGTGTTCATCATACCTTCCTCTTGGGGTTCCCAACGAGCTCTACATCAACCACGCACCAACATTTTTCTGGTGCAGTGCATTGAGCCATCAAGCATTTTTCTGGCGCCGTTGCCGGGGAGTCAAGGACATATTCACAAGGGGAATCCCTCATAACCAATCTCTTTACTTTGTTATTTTTGTTTTGCTTAGTTTCTTTTGCTTTGTTTGCTTGTTTCTTTATCAAAAACACAAAAAATTAGTTTTACTAGTTTGCTTTCTTTATTTAAAAAAACAAAAAAATTAGTTCCTACTATAGTTGTTACTTTCATTGGTCTGTTATTGTCTTACTTTATCATACTTTCTATCAATGGTTTGTTTCTTTGAAACTGAATCTTATTGGCAAGGTGGGTTCACGGAAGAACAAAAATATTATTATAAGGAACACCGCTTGTCACACAAAGGGAAACACTTATGGGAACAAATTGATAAATTGTATACCATTGCTATAAATGTGTGCTCTACTTATAATGTTACTTATTGCTTTGATAAATCTTGTTGCTGTAGGAGGTATAAACACCTGCCTTTTCAATGTGAGTATAATGATAATGTTACCATATCTTCTTATGTTAAGGGAAATTATGACTTTTATGATGTGGAACAAATTGAAGAATTTATTGCTTGGAAGGGTGCATTCGAATTAGCTTATTTGCTTGAAAATATTGATGATGCACCATATAAATATAAGGTTTATGATATACTTAAATTTTGCTTTGATAATTACAAGGAAGAAAATGGCTATATTCTTGAATATCTTAATAGATGCCCTCCACCAAAGGAAGAGACTAATGCCTTGTAGGAGCCTATGGAAGAAGAAATTGCTGAAACTAGAAGCTCATTGGATGAAAAAGAGGAGGAGAGTGATGATCAAGAGGAGTAAGAATGGATCTACCCATCCCTACCTTCTAATGAGAGTAACTCTTTACCCCTTACATTATTTGATTGTCCCCCACGCTTACCAAAGGAGGACGATTGTCATGTTCCTGAGGATTCTTTTGAAAATGTTTATAATAAAGCTCTAGTGTTTGTAGATCATGAAAAGCATGCTTTATGTGATAGTTATATTGTTGAGTTTATTCATGAGGCTACTGAAAATTATTATGAGAGAGGAAAATATGGTTGTAGAAGTTTTCATGGTATTGAAACGCCTCTCTATGTGCTGAAAGTTTTGAAGTTATTCTCGTTTTATCTACCTATGCATGTCACTTTGTTCTTTGTGAGTTTATTTGAGTATAAGATTCCTATGCATAGGAAGTGGGTTAGACTTAAATTTGTTTTGAATTTTCTTCTTGATGCTCTCTTTTACTTCAATTCATATTTTTTATGTGAGCATCTTCTCAAACTATCATGCCTAACTTAAAGGCGTTAAATAAAAGTACTTATTGGGAGATAACCCAAAAGTTTTAGATGAGTCTTGGAAGTTATTATCTCTGTAATAACCGCTCCTTATCCTTTTTATTTGCTTTCTGTGCCCAGAGTAACTTCTAATGAGAGAGAAGTTGGGAAAGTTGTTCTCCTGAAACAGATTTCTATGCTTCACCGTAAGCATTTGTGTAAAAGCTCTGTACGTCTTTTTGAGGCATGAATTTTTGTGCTTATGCCCCAGGATTTTATCTAACTTTCGTTAGTTCAACACTTTTTGATTTGAGCAACATAAGGTCTTCGAAAAAATTCGTCTTTACCTGCTGGTCTGTTTTGACAGATTTCTGCCATTTTCTGCATTTGCTTCTTGTTTGTTCCTTTTTTAGTTCTTTTGGGGAATTGAGATTTTTGAGGGAAGTTCTACAGTAGCTAGTGTTCTAATGGAAGTTTATTTGGTGTTAGAACTGAACCTTAAGACTTATTTATCTTGAGTGCACTAATGTTGCTAATAAAGATTGTGTGAAGGAAAATTTTCAGGTGTATGGAAGGAATGAGTAATGAGATGAAGGATGGACTAAAGCTCAAGCTTGGGGATGCCACGTGTGTCACCCCAAGAAATATCCAAGAAGTACAAGCGTCAAAGCTTGGGGATGCCCAAGGCATCCCCTTCTTCATCAATAAAAATCCTAGGTTTCTTCCAAACGCTTCATTTTTATTGTTTCATGCACAATTGTGTTGTTCTTGGAGCGTCTTCTTTTTCTTTTTCATTTTGGTTTTTTTTGCTTTGGTTTTCTTAGTTTGCTGAATAAATTGGTTGGACCCCCATCTTTCATCCATTGGTTTGCAAATAGTTTGGTTTGGTTTGGAAAAGAGTAGGAAAGTTCATGCTTATTTTTTACTATGGCCTATGCTTTGTCATGCCATGCTTGATATTGTTTTGGCTTTATGTTTAGTATTATTTGTTGTAGCATGACTTGTTATAAACAATTGAGATTTCTTAATGTGCCTTGGATGAATCATGCGTTCTTTTAGCATATTAAAGCATAGTATAGTGGTATTCTCCTTTGATGCTTTATTTGGGTTGACTTGGCGCATGCTCACACCATGTTATGACTATCTCAAGTCACCTAAGCCTTTATGATCCTTTAGTTTTCAACTTGTAGTATCACTTTATGCTTTGATCATTGATGTTTTGTCGCTCTGCATGATTATGGCCATTATTGCTGTAACATCCCAAAACTTCAATCCTTTCTTCTCAAGATCAAATCAATCAAAATTTGGGGTTAACAAAAACTTTTTCAAAGTTAATATGAAAGCATTCATATATGTGTGCATTTAATTTAGGAGTTGTTTGCTTTGGCATGATTGAATGATCCAATGCTTGTAAAATGTTTCTTAGGTGATTTAAACATCATCTACATCATTCCCAAACTTTTCCTAAAGAAAATCAAATCAAAAAGAATTAAAAAGGAGGAATGGTCATTTTGGCAAATTTAACTTTCATGCCTACTTTGGCTATTTCTAGTACTCAATTTTTAACAGAAACAATTCTTGATCTTTGCACCCCTTGCTAGTACAAATAATGGTGTACCAAGGCCCACCTTTTGATCTGCTAAAAACATTCTGTAAACTAATTTAAATGACAGTTTAAAATTGAATCTAATGCATATGCATAGATCACCCCTATTTCAAAACCCATCTTTTTGAGCTCCACTTTCAAAACCCTTGCAACCAGAGACTACCCATCATTAGTGGAGAACACCCAAAAATTTTGAACTCAAAATTCAAAAAGAATTTTCATGCGGCCATTTCATCAAACACATGGCAGGTAGAATAAAACACAAATAGCTAGCTCACTGTTTCTACAGGGTTTTGCCACCCAATTGACCACAAAACACTCCCTCTGTCTCCACTTTATCAAACCATGCCATTACCACCCCATCCCCTACACCCTAGTGGCAAGACCAAGCCATGCCGAGCACCAACTCGCCGGCCAACCTTGCTCTCACCCCAGCAGACCACCTCCCCCTCTCTCTCCATGTCTAGGAGGTAGCCAGGAGCTCACCGCTACCCCCTGTCCCTTGCCCGAGCCCAGGAGTGCAGTGGACCACCGAGCACAAACCGCGCCCAGTGCCACCGCACCATGCCGAGCGCACGCCAGAGCGCCGCACCCGGCACACGTGCACAAGCTGCCGCTCGACCGCAGCCCGCGCCTACCGCTCCGCCACGACACAGGGAACACGACGGACACGCCCGTTCGCCGCCCAACGCACCCCAGCCACTGCTCGCCATGGACACCGCAGCCTTTGCCGCGTAGAGCGCCACCTCGCCCCGACCGTGTGCCACCGCCCCTACGGCCACATTTAAGCTCTAGAGCACCGCCAGGGAACTGCCCATCGATCGCCACCCCCAGACATGCCTTTACCTCACCGTAGCCATGTCGCCACCGTCGATCGCCCATCCCGCTCGGTCTCACCGTCGAGCCTATAAAAGGAGCCCTCCCCAGCCTTCCTTCTCCACACCATTTCACTCCCCTCACCTCTCGGAACCTCACCCACCTCTAGCCGGAGCAAGGCGAGCTCTACCTCGCCGAAATTGGAGCCGGAGCAGCCGCGGCAAGAGGAGAAGGGCGCCGTCGATTGCGACTGCCCCAAGCTCTGTCCTGACCACGCCTCGTCTCGCCGTCGTCTTCCACGTCGTTTGCCCGCCTCGCCGACCCTGCTGGAGCCCTGGTACGCCCCTAGCCGACCCCCACCGAGCCGCTAGGGTTCGCGCTCGTCGGTGACCTGTTCGTCGTCGACGACGACCCTCAGCCGTACATCTAGCTTCTAATCGCACGGCCCACAGCGCGCGTACCCTTTCGCGTTTTAAGTGTCGCTGACACGCGGGACCCCCCTGTTAGCTGAGCCCCGTGCCGCGGAGCGCCACTGGGCCGACCCATTCCTTTTCCCGCGCTAGCCCACCGATTCAAATCTGGATTTTTCTTTTTTAGTTAAATCTAGTTTGTGTCTAGTATTTCAAAAATCAATTCTATGAGTTTTACAAATCCAAATTGCATGAAACAAATTTTGTCCGAAAGGTATTAAGATGATCTATCCAAGCCCGTTGGATCTAATTCAATTAGAGTTATAGATCTCTCCTAATAAAAATAAGAAGACAGAAGCTTTTGCAACTTGCAACATTTTTATAAAATCAACCAAGTTAGCTTTTGAGTTGTTTCCAACTCTCAAAAATCACATTTCACCATATCTATCCAAATATGTAATAATATTAAGGTTTACATGCAGTGACTTTGGACTAGTACCAAAATAATGCTATATAGGCATTTCTAGTCACTTTAAATCATTAAATAATAAACTTAAACCAAAGTAATATTGATCCAACCCTTAAATCTCATTCCCACATGTTAGAATATGTGGTGAGGACATGCGTCCACATGAGCCCATATTTTGGTGGTGAATATTAAATTTTAGTTAATTTTTCAATGAGTAGAAATTACTTTTCTAAAATAAAAAGAAGAAAACTTTGATTTAAACTTGTGATGCTTGTAATGATAATAGATCATAAAATGTGTGTCCTAGAATGCTACTTAGCCTAGTTAAGTATTGTTTGGTGATTGTGTATTCCCTATGTATTTATAGACGATAGTACCGACCAAGCTCTCGAGGAGGAGTTCTACCAAGAAGAAGAAGAAGAAGAAGAAGAAGAAGAAGAAGCAGAAGAAGAAGAAAACTTCAACAACTGCACCAACCAAGGCAAGCCACCATTAATAATGCCAGCTACTATTAGCAAGCTAGCACTATCCAAGATTAACCCTTGCAAGTTAGCACTTGCAAGTATAGTACTTAGCAAACTAGAATCAAACTAGATGGTTTAGCACAGATGCCTTAAGCATGCTTTGATCACACCCCCTCCCTTATTTAACTAATAGTACCCCAAGTCCTAGTACAAGTTCTACCTTTCTTAGGTTATACAA
The DNA here is from genome assembly GCA_910589775.1 of Avena eriantha. NCBI lineage: Eukaryota > Viridiplantae > Streptophyta > Magnoliopsida > Poales > Poaceae > Avena > Avena eriantha. Next base: position 535,734,135 of record OU342743.1, on the reverse strand, counting down.
AGTTCTTTACTTGTTTTGAAGGTAGCATAAAAATTATAAAACTTGACCTATTTAGAACCCTTTAGATGTCATTGTATGGCATGAGATTGAACCCATCTTTTTCACCTTAGTGAACACTCTTAACCTAGTAGTTAGAGTAGATCAAAAACTTGAGTCACTTTAGATGGGAACACTTGGTGAAAATGAATTATGAAAACCTTGGAATGAGGAGTCATTCTATTGAGATGTTTTGACATGTGTTGAGAAACACAAAGGATTGATGTTGCTGAAAATGTTGAGGCATGAACCTTAACCCTTTTATAAAATTGATGGTTGGATTCGGATGCGATACCATTCCAAATTTACTGTACAACCACATTACCTGAATTGGGTAAGGCTTAGCTGGAAATTTATATGCATTAGTATTAGTTCCCTCACGGGAGAGGTTTGAGCTGAGGCTACCTCTCAATGTTGTCCACCTATGCAGTGCCCAAGATGACTGATGGTCATGGTTGGGAGGCCATGCTCATAGGAGAGGTGCTTATACTAGGGTGTGTAAAGGGAAAGTTATGTTTGATTATCTGCATACTAAGTATGATGATTCAGGATTATCCCTGACAGATGTATCGAATCTTGTGGTGAAAGTGTACCACCTCTACAGAGTGTCAAACTATTCGAATAGCCGCGTCCGCGGATATGGACAGTTGGAATGGCCATACTATTTCGTTGTCAGATGTTTTCTAAAGACTTTGAAAAGAATGATGAATACTGACTTGACCACAACAGGGTTGTGTTTAGGAAAATAGTTTCCCCAACTTAAGTGATTTTAGAGTTTTATCTTATCTTTCTTTGCTTCAGAACTCAGCTTAGGTTTCAAACTTAACTTGGTAGTTAAGCATAGAGTTAGCATTTTAACTTAGATTTATCATACTTGTTAGTGGTAGTTTGCGAGTACTTAAAGAGTACTCATGGCTTTTGTCCCTAGCTATTACCATGGCCAGACTATGAAGGAGATTATCAAGATGATGGTCAGCAGGACGGCTATGATAACTAGGACTATCTGCCTTCGTCAGCATTGCCTGTGCCCCTGAAGATGGACACACCGCTACGCTATCTTTATTCCCGCTGCTTGTTGTATTAAGACTGGATCATGAGATCTTTATTTGTGTAAGAACCTTATGTATGGTTTGTAATGGATGATGTACTGTGATATCCAATCCGTTATGTCTCGCAGAAATGGAAATCCTGGGATTGCGAGGTATGGCATAACGGGCATCTGGGATTAAAAATCCGGGTGTTGACAATTGCTCTCTTAGTTTGTCGCTCCCAGTCTTTTGCTAGCCTCCACAACCAAGTATGAGTTCCACTCATGCATCCAACTCCCTAAACCAAGTTATTCCAAAGGGTCCACCATACCTACCTACTAGCTTATGCTATTCCAAGTATATTCATGCTTTTGTTTACCTTCCAAATTAAACTTGTTATGAGAAAACTAGTGATTAAAGCTCTCACGAACTTGATGGCACACTTTAATTTTTGCATCTAATAAACTTGAACCATTGGGTCCTTCTTTGTTGCGTATATGCTTGCGCTTTATAAGTTGAAATTAGCAGAACTATGTTTCATGGGGAACGCTTTCAACATTGCACTTGTACTTTGTATCCCGTTGATATCATCTTCTTTTTCTTACGGATCCCGGCGGTGTGAAATAAAAGTGGAACTTGTAAGATCATGGAGTTTGTATGTGTGTTAGAGAAACGCCTAGGACGCTAGCCTAAGCCATGCCTAATCATGGTGGAAACTTGCAGCATCACCATAATGAGCACTCTATGAAGCATCCTCAATAAAAACCTATTCAAATAGCAAATAAAAAGATCGCTGAGATGCTCATTGTCTGCTTGCCTTGTCATTTTGATTATGGTAAAGCTCCCGTATCATGTTCAAGGGGTACCCCGTTGGCGGTTCTTAATGATACAATGTACTTACAATGACAAGAGCTTACTCGTGACTGAAGTTGAGTAGCATGAGGATCGGTCTTCGTAAGTAAGGGGCATGAGATTTCGATTTATAACTTGTCAATCATATCCTCTTAGTTGTGTCACTTTAACCATAATCACCTTAAAGATGCTTATGATAGGGCAATGAGAGCTGAAAGCTATAAGTACCATAATTTTTGGAAGCTCTTTATGAGACTTCAATCCTTACTTCCTTTTACAAAGGTCTTTCTTCCACCATTATATTGAGTCTCCACCTTCTATCTTTATGCACCTTCTTTGAGAGCATAGTGGCCATTCTTAGTTCTATGTGCATTGTCCCAAAACTAGTTGATTGATGCATAACTTGATATTGCTTGTTTTAAACTATTTGTATCTAGTCACTCTTTTGAACTTTGAAGGTGTCCTATGCATTTATATTTGCTACTCTATTGAGGGACAAGCTGAATACTATTATGCTATGTTTTCTTTATGTGAAACAAACAAACGTCTTGCAAAGCATTGTTATTCATGAATCTTTTGTTTGTGCCTTTTCATGTTGCATCATAGTTTCTTTGTCTTATTGCTAGAACTTTGTCTTTCATGTTATGATTGAAGTACTATGATCCCAGCTTTGATTGTCTTCCAAATACTTTGATCAAGTCTTTGATGGTGCATGTCACCTCAAAAATTATTCTTTCTTTTTATCACTTACCTACTCGAGGACGAGTAGGAGTTAAGCTATATTCAAAAGTTGTTTTAATATCAAGGTTATCTAGGAGCTAAAAGAATTGTTTCAGAAACCATCATGTGTGAAAGATATTGTGATATCTGCAACAATGTTTAGGTTGCAATATCATAGAGTATAATTTGGTAAAACATATTGTATGAGAATTTGTGAAGGTTGGAGATGGTAGATGTCCTAATCTCCCAAAAAGGTTTTGGGAACTGACTTTATACTCGTGATTCTTCCTTATAGGCTATAGTAGCTTGATCATGAAAGTTCTCATGATAAGGATGAATAAAAGATGTAGGTAAAATGTTTACTACACTAATAGATTACTAAAGAATGGATTTTAAAAGAACACCAAACATTTGATGATGGTGATCTACTTCAAAGTGCAAGTCCAAAGGTTCAGTATTTGACTATATACGCTTTGGACTATGTGTCATATGTATGGCGCCACTCTTGATGTTGATATATTCTTTTTAAAATGAAAAGGAAATGTTGAAAGAGAATTTATAAATTATTTGGCAGAAAAGAAAAGACTAGAAATGTCTAGCTAAGGTATATAGATGATAAACATGTTATGGTTGTATTCTTTGCTTGTTAAAAAATGTGGTTCTTGGGCATTGGATATCGAATTGATTGGTGTAACATGTCATGCAGAACAATGCAATTCATGAACTACAATGGGCTAAGTAACTAGCAAAATAATATGTGATGATGTTCATCAAAAACAAATAAAGTGTTATTGTGTTTCTCATTGACATCAAAGCTTTCCTTCAAGATTTGTTTAAATAATTGTTATTTTGTTCTGGTATTATGAGAATAATGGTTGTTCAAATAATTATCGTATTTCATAGAAGATGGATGAACTTTTACAAGTCTAGTTGGAGAAATCATGTCCATAAAAACTAATGCTAAAATGTCGCAAGACAAATGATTGAAAGATCACTTACAAAGTGACATCGCCCTTTAAATTATATTGGAAAGAAAACGTGAAGAAACTCCATGTTGATGCATTTTTGGAGTCTTTGATTTTGATCAATTAACGCTTGTGAGACTTTGATTATTGGCTCAACACGTATCGAGCTCGTTGGGGAACCCCAAGAGGAAGGTATGATGAGCACAACAGCAAGTTTTCCCTCAGTTCTCAGACCAAGGTTATCGAACCAGTAGGAGCAAGGAAACACCTCCAAGGTGTTGTTTCCAACTTGGAATCCTACACAACACAACCATAGAACTTTGCCCCCAACTTACAGTGAGGTTTTCAATCTCACTGATTTTGCTGAAAACAAAGAATTAAATGTATTGTGTGGAAGATAGTAATTGGTTGTAGAAAGTAAACAGAAAACGGTAAATAGCTTGTAGATTGATGGTAAAAGAATGGACCGGGGTCCATAGTTCACTAGAGGTGATTCTCCTTAAGATAGATGACATGTTGGGTGAACAAATTACAACGGGGCAATTGACAGACACCGAGAAAGCATCAAGAATATACTAATCATCTTGACTCCTACGAGATTTGATTGGGCATTACAACATTATACATGGACCGTAATCCAACTACATCTATGACTAATAATCCACCTTCAGGTTATCATCCGAACCCCCTCTAGTATTAAGTTGCAAGCAACAGATAATTTCATTAAGCAAATTGTGTAAAGTAAACAATACGATTGTTCTATGAACAAAGGATTGTTGTTTTCTCCCTAGTAGAAATAACACATCTAGTACCTTAGAGATTTCTATCACTTCCCCAGATTCCTAGAGGCATGAACCCACTATCGAGCATAAATACTCCCTCTTGGAGTTGCTAGCATCTACTCGGCCAAGATAGCTACTAACAACGAAATGCATGCAAGATCACAAATAACATAGACATGATAGAATCAATAATCAATCTAAAATAGCATCTCAATATCCATCAGACCCCACAAACACAACATGTAAGATTACAAATAGATGACCTTGATCATGAACGGAGCTCACAAGATCTAAACATGGTAGCACAAAGGAGGAGAACCAACCATCTAGCTACTACATGGACCCGTAGTCCAGGGATGAACTACTCACGCATCACACCGGAGGTAGTCATGGTTATGAAGAGGGCCTCTAGGGTGATCTCTCCCCTCCGGCAGGGTGCCGGGAAGAGCTTCAGATCCCTCCCGATCTAGAGATGGAGATGGCGGTGTCTACGGACTCTTTCGTGGAATTTTGATCGGGTACATAGGGTTTTCGTCCCAGAGGCAATATATAGGTGAAGGGGCAAGGTCGGTGGAGCGCCAAGGGGCCACACCCCCGGGTGGCGTGGCTAGGGCTGGCCGCGCCACCACCTGTGTGGCCGCCCTGGTTCCCCTCTTCGTCTCCCCTCCGGACTCCGTGTTCTTTCTGGTGAAATATTGACTTGGGATTTTGTCCGGTCCAATTCTGAGAATATTTCCTTACTAGTTTTTATGAAACCAAAAACAGCAGAAAACAGGCAACTGGCACTATGGCATCTTGTTAATAGGTTAGTTTCAGAAAATGTGTAAAAATACTCTAAAGTGTGGACAAAACATAAGAAAGTAGATATAAAACAAACATGGAACTTCAAAAATTATAGATACATTTCCAACGTATCAGACTTTCCTCGAAATAATTGAAACTCCGTTGATATGACAAAGAGGAACGGATGACTAACATATTGCACATTATGCATGTTGATGTATATAGTCCATTATATGTAGCCATGTGCGGTGGATCTTTCGACTTCATATACTTTCTCCAGAAATTTGAGTGAATATATTTGCATATTTACTTAATAAGGAAGAAGTATGAAACTTTTGAAAAATTCAAAGACTTTCAAGATGAAGTGAAAAATCATTGTAACAAGAAAATAAATAGTTTATGATTCGATCATAAATGAAGATATTTGAGTTACAAGTTTAGCAAAACACCTAAGATTTTGGGAATCGTTCCATGGATTTGCATTTTCTAATAAACCATAGGAGTATGGAGTGTTCGAGAGATAGAATCGGACCTTGTTTGACATGGTAAGATCAAAGGTGTCATTTATAAAACTGCTATTATATTTAAGGGATTAAACCTTTAGAGACTACTGCTTTTACACTGGAAAGAGCACCATCATGATCCGTTGAAATGACACCATAAAGGTTATGATTTGGGATAAAACCCGAGTTGTATTTTCTTAAATTTTGGTATGTTATGCATAAGTAAAATGTTTACAACCAAAGTCGGATAGCACGTCTTTGTAGGTTATCCCAAAGAATTTGTTGGGTATTCCTCCATAACACCGAAGATAAAAGAGTCTGTCGCTTGGAACGTGAAGTTTCTTGAGAAAGAATTTTTCACGAAAAGTTAAGTGGGAGGACAATAGGACTTTGATAAGGTTATTGAACCTTAGGTATATGTGCTACGTAGCGCAACGCCGAAAAGTGTCTCGGTGGCGGCCACAATGCTCATGACTCCCGTGATTACAAAGGTTGTGATCTTGGAGATTAGAGTTCCTATTTGAACCGTATGTGTCGGGTAACAATCAAATAGCAAGATTTGATAAACAAGTCGTTATTGTTTTGACAATGATGAACCGACTGCATGCAAAGAAGCGATGATGGGCCCTGATTCTATAAATGACTAGAAGTCATAAAATCCGTGATAGTTTCCATACACGAGAAATCAAGTTTTTTGAACTTGGAAGACCTTCCGGAAAGGCATGAAGCCTATCGGTCGTGTTTGGATCTATAAAGAAATAGACATGGATGTTTGACATCTATGAAATAGTCGACATGTCGGAAAGGAGTTTATGACAATGTTTAAGGAGTTGACTATGACAAGATTTGATCTTTCATAGCGATATTTAGTCTTGACGGATTAATGTAGCAACCACTACATATAATTTGGTATATGGTAGTTGAACTAACAAAACAATGTTCTTATAATAGAATGGTTACCTAGGACGTGTACATGATACGGTCCGAAGGGTTTTGTTAATTCAAAGGGTGCTAAAAGGGCATGCAAACTTCAATGGTTGAATTAAGCATAGCGGAGTTGGAATCTTCACCATCATAAAACTATTAAAATGTTTAATTTCATCGGAGACTATGAAGATGCTTGCATTTGCAAGAAATTAAGTGGGAGCGCTGAGACAAAATTTCAATACATTATGTAGAGTACATGTTGTTGATTGGATATGATGTATCTTTTATTGACACGGAATAAGAATTTCATTAAAATTGGATTTCGGTGAAAGACTTGGGAAAAATAGGAATATTTGGCACCAATGTCTATATGGATAGATTGAGGCGCTAATATGATTGTGCCAGACGTACATATATGAGATATTGAAAGGATTCAGTATGGAAACGACAAGAAAGGTTCTTGCCGCATGGAAAGGGTTGAATCAAGATTCAAGTGTATCGACACTTGGTAAGTGAAACGAGATTGAAGTGTTTTGACACTTGGTGAGTGAAATCACATAAGTGTTTTGACACTTTGATCAATAATGTATACCATGACATGTACATATCCAGATATTTCCTATGCTCTAAATGTTATGTGCATATACCAAAATGATTCATAAGATGATCATTGCACAATAGTAAGGATATTCTTATGATCTTTGGAAGAACTAATAATATATTTATGTAGAGGTGACAAATAGTTACAAATAATTCATTGTAAAGTGTTACATTCATACTAGTTTGTCACAACATACAAATTAAATTTATCTCAATTTAAACTATGGGTGGCACAATGTAATGGAAAGGAGGTTCCATGATGGATTTGGATGAGTTCCAAAAGTTGATACATTGTGACGGATACTACAACAAAAGGCTAAGTATATAACTGCTATAGTAGCAGCAAATGTGGGCATTTTTGTTAAGTAGTTTGTTATCAAACTAGGTGTGGTTCACAGTGGGCTAGCACTATGAAGATATATTGTATGATAATTATATCAACATGTTTTAACCCAAAGGAACTAAAGGTCTCACCAAAGGACTAAATTTATACAATGCCATCTCATTAGAGAATGAGTGATGCGTAGAGACGCAAAGACATGCAAATACACACGGACCTAAAAGTGTCAGATTCGGAGATTACGTTAACCACTAGGGAACGTGTATATATAGCACCAGAAAGCCATGGGTGTTGAATGCACAAGTTTTACAAACTAGATTATTGACTGTAGTGCAAGTGGGAGACTAAAGGGAATATGCCCAAGAGGAAATAATAAATTGGTTATTATCTTATTTCATGTTTATGATAAATGTTTATTTCTCATGCTATAATTGTATTGACTAGAAATGTCAATACATGTGTATTTAATAAACAAATAAAGGGTTCCTAGTTATGTCTCTCTTATAAACTAGCTCGTTGATTAACAAGATGATCAAGGTTTCCTGATCACGGACATTGGATGTTGTTAATAACGAGGTCACAACATTGGTTGCATGGTGTGATGAACATTCATCCGAAGTATAGCAATATGATCAAAGTCATTGTGTTTAAATTGCTATAACATCATACGAAGTAATTCTAGTTCTTAGACCATGAGATCATGTCAATTCACTAACACTAGAAGACTAACTTGATAATATCAAACGTCACACTGTAACAGGCTGACAATAAAGGTGGGGTTCAGATACTCCGAAGGTGTTATGTAGAGGCTCATGGATCAAGAGTAGGATTTGTCCATCCCAATGATGGATAGATATACTATAGGCCCTCTCGGTGATATCACATTGAGATAGCTTACAAGCAAGTGATGTGATCACTAGAATGTTATATCACGGGAACAAGAAAAGAGTGCATGTCGGTAACGAGATCAAACTAGGTATGGGGATACCGATGATCGAATTTTGGACATGTAATATGTTGCGAGACAAATGGATTTAAGTACTAACGTTAAAGGTTCATACAATCGCTGGAGTCATCGTTGCATGTGTGGGAGTGATACATTGCAAATGTATCTATAATTTTTGATGTTCCATGCTTGGTTTTATCTACTTTCTTATGTTTTGTCCATACTTTGGAGTACTTTTCATATGATTTCTTGGACTAACCTATTAGCAAGAGCCACAGTGCCAGATGCCTGTTTTCTGCTGTTTTTGGTTCCAAGAAAGTCAGAAAATCAATATTCTCGGAATTGGACCGCACAAAAGTCAAAGTCAATATTTTACCGGAAGACTCACGAAGCCAGAAGACAAGACGGAGAGGGGCCAGGGGCTGGCCACACCACCTGGTGGTGTGAGCCAGGCCTAGCCGCGCCAGGGGGTGGTGTGGGCCCCTCTAGCACCCCCTCAGTCTCCCCTCTCGCCTATAAGAGCCTCCCGATGCATAAACCCTAAAGTGTCAACCAGAAATCCACGAAAAGTTCCGCAGCGCCGCCGCCAACGAAGGGGAGATTTGGGGGACAGAAAGTCTCTATTCCGGCACCCCGCCGGGACGGGGAAGTGCCCCCGGAGCCATCTCCATCGATCTCCACCGCCATCTCCATCACCGTTGCTGATTCCCATGATGAGGAGGGAGTAGTTCTCTCTTGAGGCTAAGGGTTCTACCGGTAGCTATGTGTTCATCTCTCTCTATGCATGATCATATTCTGATCATGAGCTTGTAATCTATAGATCTATCTTGCTAATCAAGTGCTTTAATAGATCTCTGCTCTCCCCATGTGTGTGAAAGTGACAGTGTGCACACCCTGGTGGCACTTAGGCTAGAGATTACAAATACTTGTTATGAGTTATATTTGGAGTTGGATGTCTTTATGAAATTGTGCTGTTTGTTGGAACCATCTAGAGCTCAAGGTGATAGTGTGGGGTTATCTAGATGGGAAAGACTTACTTTGAGGTGTGCTGTTATAGCCCTACCATCGATTAGAGTGTCCAACCAGAGAGTAGTTAAGAGTAGTATCATAAAGATAATATATTTATATGAGAGGGTTCACTAGTGAAAGTATGATCCCTAGGCCTTGTTTCTAAGCATTGAAACACCGTTTGCAACTAGATCTATTACATGTTTGCTTGCTTCCATCTTTATTTCAGTTTGCCTTTAGTCTTTCACGCCATCAAGCTATTTTCTAGCACCGTTGTCTTATATCCATACCACTTGTATTTTACTATCTCTTCGCCGAACTAGTGCACCTATACACCTGACAAGTGTATTGGGTGTGTTGGGGACACAAGAGACTTCTTGTATCTTGATTGCAGGGTTGCTTGAGAGGGATACCTTTGACCACTTCCTCCCTGAGTTCGATAAACCTTGGGTGATCCACTTAAGGGAAAACTTGATGTTGTTCTACAAACCTCTGCACTTGGAGGCCCAACAACTGTCTACAAGAATAGAAGTGCGTAGACATCAAGCTATTTTCTGGCGCCATTGCCGGGGAGGTAAGGTAAAAGGTAGTCTCATCCTCCGGTGTGAGTGCTCGAAGTTATTTCCTTTAGATTCTGCAATTTTGTATTTTTGTTTCTTGTTTTCACTAGTTAGGCTTAATGGAAAACAACAACAAAAATTAGAGAGCTTTTTAGTATTTTTCCTAAGTTAGAACTTGAATTATCTGAAAAGAAAATTAAAAACCCCATGGAACTTTCTTTGCATGCTAATAGCAATGTTATTAGTATGAATCTTTTGAACACCTTTGTCACTAATGCTATGGAAACGTCTAAGCTTGGGGAAGTTAGTTTTTATGAAAATGATCTTTTTAGTTCCCCAGCTTGAAAGAAGAAAATTTGCTCTGATGATACTTTATCTCCCATATGTGGTAATTCTGATGATACTTGTGATATTTTAAATCCACATACTGAAAGCATCCCTTTTAAAATACCTATAAAAATTGTTGAACGTGTTATGAATAACTGCTATTTTAGAGATGGAACTGTCCATCCTGGTGATCATTTACTCCTTATACATGAATTATGCGAGTTGTTCAAGTGTGCAGGTATTTCAGTGAACCAAGTTAAGATGAAGCTATTCCGTATTTCACTTAAGGGCAAAGCAAGCGAGTGGTATGAGCTACTAGATGATCCTGATCATTTGGAGTGGAAGGAACTTGAATCTCTCTTTTACTCTAAATTTTATCCTCCTCATGAAATTCATAAAGATAGGAATTACATTTATAATTTTCATCCTCGTGATGGAGAAAGTATTGCCCAAGCATGGGGGAGATTGAAGTCACTAATGCTCAAATTTCCCATTCATGAGATCCCCAATAATATTGTTATTAATAATTTCTATGCAAGGCTTTCAGGACATTACAAGGACTATCTAGATACTTGTTTAGAGGGATACTTCACAAGTAAGGAGGTCAAAGCTAAGTGGGATCTTCTTAAACAATTCAAAGCAATACCAAAGATTGGGATAACAACAAAGGTAAAGAACCAGGTATAAACTATGAGTATGATTGCATTAAGTCTTTTGCTGAAACTATTGATTTTCAAGAGCTTAGTGCTAAATATGGTCTTGATCCTCAAATTCTTGTTGATTGTTATAGAACCTTTGCTTCTCATATTAATGCTCCTAAAGAAAAATCGGACATGTATCATGAGCCTTATAAAGACACTTGCATGGAAAATGAAATTGTTATTAATGATAGCAATAAACATGCTCAAACCTCTGAAAGTACTACTTCTTATAAGCATGTTAATTTTCGTGGAATACATAGACCTTGTGACAATCATCAAATTGAATAAGAATATTGTATCACCCACATGAATGAAAAAACTAGAACGTGGTATAGGGCTCTAAATGATCTTGGTAAAAAAGTTTGTGCCCGCTATCCTTTTATTTGTGAAATTTGCTTTGAAGTGGGTCATTTCAATTTTCAATGCTCAGGCCAAAATAATAGCCCTTCTAATCCAATGAGTATTGCAAGTTTGTATTGTGATGACATGATCACTCCTAATCAGCATGATGAACTTACATTATTTTTGGGGTGTGAAGAGTTATCAAGAAAAACCTCTTTGGTAGATATGGGTGCTTTTGATATGAATAGTGTCATGCATGGTTGTCATCTTTATTGTGTTGATAATTGCCACACAAATACTTACATACAAAATATTATAAAAGATGAGATCTTACCAAAATATGACATGACTAATATGTGTTTTGGTCTTATTAATGAAAAGGAGGAATCCTCCAAAGTTTCTTCTATTGTCTCTAACAATGAACCAGGGTATATGGAGAAGCTTCCTTTCAAGCCTCTCCCTCCTAAAGAGAAGAAGAAAAATAAGAAAAGGAGGAGTAAAAGGAGAGAGGAAACGGTATTTTTCCCTAAGCATGTTGCTCCTATTATAGTTTTTGATGAGTCTAAACTCGATGATGTTCATATGCCTGTTACCCTATAGTAGTGATCATGATTGGGAAAAGCACACTACTTTTGATATTGAAAATCTCTTCGGTACCAATTCTAAAAATGATGATATTAATAATTGCTATACTTTTAGTGATATCCATGATCCTTCCAATGATGATATGTTTACAAATGAACACACTTGGGAAGATAACTATTCTATTGGTTATGATGATTGTAATGATGAATATGATATTTTCAGTCCACCTACTATTGAGGAGGAAATTAATTATGATTACAATATGCCTCCTATATTTTATGATTATTGTGATGAAAATAATAATGATAGCTATTTTGTTGAATTTGCTCCCACTACAATCAATAAGAATGACTGTGTTTATGTGGGGAGTATTAATTCTTTTATGCATGTGGCTCATGATAAGAATGTTTCTTTATGATAGTTATATTGTTACTTTTATTCATGATGCTAATGAAAGTTATTATGAGAGAGGGAAACATGGTTTTATGTGTCTCAACAATATTAAGTTTCCCCTCTTTATGTTAATTTTTTTGAAGTTGCACTTGTTTTGGTTTCCTATGCTTGTTGCTTTTTTATTTCATGACTTGTTTCTTTACAAGATTCCTATGCATAGGAAGTGGGTTAGACTTAAATGTGTTTTGAATTTGCTTCTTGATGCTCTCTTTTACTTCAATTCATATTTCTTATGTGAGCATCTTCTCAAACTATCATGCCTAACTTAAAGGCGTTAAAGAGAAGTACTTATTAGGAGATAACCCAAAAGTTTTAGATGAGTCTTGGAAGTTATTACCTCTGTAATAACCGCTCCTTATCCTTTTTATTTGCTTTTTGTGCCAAGAGTAACCTCTAATGAGAGAGAAGTGATGATTGGGAAAGTTGCTGTCCCGAAACAGATTTCTGTGCTCCACCGTAAAAATTCTTATAAAATATCTGTACGTCTTCTTGAGGCGTGAATTTTTGTGCTTCTTCCCCAGGTTGTTATCTAACTTCCGTTAGTTCAACACTTTTTGATTTGAGCAACAAAAGGTCTTCGAAAAAATCGTATTTACCTGCTGGTCTGTTTTGACAGATTTCTGCCATTATTTGCATTTGCTTCTTGTTGATTCCTTTTTGGGTTCTTTTTGGGGAATTGAGTTTTTTGAGGGAAGTGCTACAGTAGCTTGTGTTTTAATAGAAGTTTTATTGGTGTTGAAACTGAACCCAACCGGAGAGTAGTTAAGAGTAGTATCATAAAGATAATATATTTATATGAGAGGGTTCACTAGTGAAAGTATGATCCCTAGGCCTTGTTTCTAAGCATTGAAACACCGTTTAGATATGTTACATGTTTGCTTACTTCCATATTTATTTCAGTTTTCCTTTAGTCTCTTTCACGCCATCAAGCTATTTTCTAGCACCGTTGTCTTATATCCATACCACTTGTATTTTACTATCTCTTCGCCGAACTAGTGCCCCTATACACCTGACAAGTGTATTGGGTGTGTTGGGGACACAAGAGACTTCTTGTATCTTGATTGCAGGGTTGCTTGAGAGGGAATACCTTTTACCACTTCCTCCCTGAGTTCGATAAACCTTGGGTGATCCACTTAAGGGAAAACTTGCTGCTGTTCTACAAACCTCTGCACTTGGAGGCCCAACAACTGTCTACAAGAATAGAAGTGCATAGACATCAGGGAGTCGATACAGATCTCGAAGTCACGCAGCTGATTATTGATCAGAGAAGGGTCTCGATCATGTCTACATTATTCACGAACCATAGGGTGACACACTTAAGGGATACCGACATCATTTGGAGCAAATAAGATACCAGACAATGATTATGAAAGTGTTGGACTCATTTCGATGGACACCGGAATTGTTTTGGGTAAAATCGCTAAAACTGGTTCTGCATGTGATATTGAAATTTGTAGGGGGTTTTATGTGAATGTTTGTTAATTAAAGTAATTAACAAAATTCTGAATAAAACAAATAAAAGTGTTTTATTTAAATAGAAAAATGCATTTAATTTAGTGGACATTAAATGGAAGTGAGTAGAGTTGAAATTGTTGTGAGTGGACTTAGTGGAAGCTCCACCCACATGAATGAGGGAGAGGTGGGGGCACCCACCATGGCCGGACAACCATGGCCATGGGGCTACGCCCCATCCCCTATAAAAGGAGCCCCATGGCTCCTCTCCTCTTGCACCACCTCCTCGTGAAGGTTCTCTTCCCCCTCTAGCAATTCCCCATGGTTTCGGATTAGCGAGATACATGTTGTGCCCCCCACGGCCCCGCTGGTACTTGGTGACTAGGGCCTTCTACATGACCTCCAGCGCTCCATCTGTGGCTTCCTGGTGATGCAAATTGTGGCGTGTGTATGTGTGTTGAGGCGGCTACTCCTATGACTATGATCGGCTACCGTGGACTACGGTTAACGACGGCATAGGCTACCTCTCGGTGTGCAAAGATGAACAAGGGGACTCGGTGATGCACGGACGAACTACTTCCAGGACCAACATACGATTGGATCTTCCTCGCCGACAAGCCCGGCTCGATGCCGATGGTTCCGAGGGATGCACATGGTGCCACTCAAGACCCTTCCTAGACCCCAACCCCGAAGACCGAACCCCGAAGAGCCCGATCGCGAGGATCCAAAGGCCCGAACCGAACCCCTCCGAGACCCTAAGATCTTCAATCCGAGATGTGTGACCCCGATCCGAGCCCCCTATTTTATAAATTGCCATATATATATATATATATATATATATATATATATATATATATATATATATATCTTGTTGCATATAAATTGTTTATGCTCGCATACATATTCATTTATTTGGGGTACTTTATCGATTCACCTCATAATTAAATATGAAGACTATCTGCGGGCTATTCTAGTCTTATTTTGTCTCCATTTAAATTTGTGTAGCAAACTGGTGCCATGTTTTGCCTTGTCAATACAACATTTAAATTGCGTGGTACCAAAACAACATGAATCTCCTAATTAATTGTCGGACCCGTTCCATTTAATATTTTCTAATTGCGTCACATCTTTGCCATGTCATACATCATACATGCATCATGCCCAATCTTCTGTCATAGTATTAAATAATGCATCCATGTTTCTTTTAGTGATTTGCTTCTTCACGGATTAGGCCGATGATTTGATGCGAGTGTTGACCCTATCTTCGGATGAACCTTTGGCAATGTTTCCTAGGCGAGCATTCTCCCCCTTTCTATCTATTTTGCATTTATAGTCTTTAGGTCTTCCTGTTGATCTATTACTACCTGTGTTGTGATGCTTCAATTTCCGTACCATTTATATCTCTTGTAGCCTCTATACTGCCTTGCACACCTCCTATTGCCTGTTGTTTGGTAGACAGTTGGCCTTACAAGTCGTAGTTGCTTACTCAGGTGTTGGTTCGAGTCGTCGAGTTCCACCATTGTTGGGAGGTTGGCAGATGCTTAATGGTGGAGATGATCATGGCTTTTATTATAACTTATCAATTAAAATGCTAGAAATATATATAATGAAGAGGCACCAGTGGGTAATAAATGTTATTTGGTTTTTACCCGCCCACTTATGTCCACCTAGGACTCGAGTTCTTGACACATGTTCCCCTATCAGCTTACTACCTGATTTCAAAGTATTGTACTAGGGCTCACAAAACTAGTTCGGGCTTTATACGTTACCTACTGTACCTATGCCATGTATGCCATGCTTACTATATGTTGCTCGATGAGCGTTTATTACTGTTGTATAGGTGTGACCGTTTGTCATGAGAATATATTGGCTATGGCCTCTGCTCGCGTGACAAGTGCATGCAATCTCAGGATCCGTACGAGGATTAGCTATACCTCGTATGGGTAACTCTTTCAGATGGCCCCCATGTACTTGCTTTCGGTATGGAAAAGCGTCGTGTCTGAAGCCCCGCCGACATACCGACGGGTGTATGTGAATTAATCTGGCAAAAAGGGTGGAAGTGCATGTGGAAACTTTGGTACATCCCTGCAGGGTTAAATCTTTTCGAAAAGCTATGTCCACGATTATGGATGACTTGGAGCACAGTTTCTCGATCATAGAAAACTATAACTAAAGAGTTACTGTTATAACTTGACTTGAATCTGATATGACTAGTAAAGTTGGATAACCACCATGGAATGAATGAATAAAACTGCTAGCTGTGTGAGTTTCCTCAGAAGGACTTCCTCGTTTGGTATCGAGGGAGAAATACCATGATGGCTATGTTTGGTGTTAGTAACAGGTTGATTTACGAATAGGTCTTTCTTATCCCTCTCTGATAGCCGACAATTGTATCGAGTCTCTATAGGTTGTGTAGTGCATGCTTCGTTGCCGCTTCTGTCCACCATACCTATGTCGGCGAGAGCCGCCGAATTCTAGACTCGTCATGTACTAGCCTCGGTACTGACCGCTCTCTTTTTCATTTGCCCTTTATCGGCACCCCTTTTGTTGTAGCAGGTTTGAGATCGACGTCGTTAGCAGGGTTATCCTTCCGCCTTGGTCTAGGCAGGGTTATGGACGCCATTGGTTATTCTTCAGGTCTCTTAGCCCCATTTGCATCTTATCCGTACTTGGATGTTATATCGTTTTCAAGATGATTTGGATCTTTGTACTGTACTCTTGACTCATGGAGTTATTGTTGTATATATATGTTTCTGTGGGTTCCATCATGGACTATTGCGTAATGATATTACTTCGTTTTCCACCCGAACGCAAGTGCCTGGTGGGCATCTTTGAATTTTTTCTATACGGATTTGGTGAGCATCGCTAAAACTTGCATAGGGCCAATTCGAGGGTGTTACAACGGCCTCCATGCAACCTTCCCCGACGTGGCCAGTTGATACCAACGGGGCTAGCCGATGCCGACGTGGCCAGGGGCGTGGTCTCCGTTGGCTACCGGTGGCGCAGTGATGCCGGGAGGCTGCTGGGAGCACGGGAGGTAGGGGCTTGTGGTCGACCGGGGATTGATGGAGCTTGGCCATGTCGAGGCGACGGCCGGAGGAATGACGGCGAGCGGCGGCACGATCAGGCGAGCGATGGTGAACGTGAGGAAATTTCCGTGTGAAGCGGTTGGTGCTCCCGCGGTGATGTTTGCCGACGTGGCGTCTTACCCAAAATATGGCTAGTCTTACCCAAAAATGGGTAGGAGGGACTGAAAAATGGGTGATCACCCAATTTTTTTTGTGGGGTCGCTTTTAGGTAAGTTGGTGGTGCTGTGTTTCTACCCCTCTTACGCAAAAAAGCGGTTACTGGCCCTCTTACCTATATATGGGTAAGCTCTTGGAGATGCTCTCAGTGTCCATGATAAGCATCGTGCTAGTACAAGAAGAACCAAGCGCGATTTCCATGCACAATCTGTCTCCCTCAGTTGCTCGGTGGTTAGGTTAGGTTCTAGCTTAGGGTTCCCATGCACAATCTGTCTCCCATGGCGCGTGTTGCCGCGTTCGTCCACTTTAGCAATTAATTGATAAGATTTGGTAAGAAAACAGAGAAAGCATGGTCGTCAAGTTTCTTTTTTCATGCAAGAAATTATTTACAGTCAGGAGTGCCTATGATCTGGCGATGGAGAAAACCTGTCGGGAGTCAACACAATCATCAAGTTTAGCTCCTGATGGTATAAGGAAAATCTGGAACCTTGTTTGGGAAAGCAATGTGCCACTCAAAGTCCAATACTTTCCTTGGAGACTCATTACAGACTCCTTGCCTACGTGGCGGAACAAGTGTGTAGGAACTCTCGAGGTCATACATCAATGCCCTCTATGTGGTGTTGAAACAGAAGAAAACTTTCGTGCCTTTGTCCGATGTCCATTAGCTAAACGGTTGTGGTTATTTACGAAAGAAGTTTAGGAAATTCCATCGACTAATTTAATATAAAATTCAGGCTCGGACTGGCTGCTCAATGTACTATTGGGAATGTGTGAGAGCAGTGTTGATATGTTGCTTATGACACTGGTGTATTTGGCATGTGCGGGGTGAAGTTGTTCATGATAAACCTGCGCCACCCCTGGAAGTTTCACGTCGATTCCTAATAAGTTATTTGGAGCCCCTGGTACAAATCAAAAATCATCCAGTAAAGGATATTATTAAAGGCAAGTTTATTGCAATCATAAAGAAATAGCTGTTTCATGCTCCGAGAGAGAAATCAAGCCTTGCCTCAAAGCTGGAAGCCACGTGATATGGCTCCTTTGTTGGTGATGGAAGGTTAGGCGTAGGCATGGTCGCTCGAGATCACTGCGGGGCAATTATATTTTCTGCTTGTCGACATCTAATCTACTCTCAAGGACCATTGGAGGAAGAGTTGCAAGCAATCACGAAAGCCTTAGCTCTCGCACTACATTTATGCAATATGTCGTTAGTCATTGAGACTGATTGTTTGGAGGCTCTGAAGTTGCTGAAGACCCAAGATGTTGATCGCTCGGTCCACTATTGGGTAGTAGAGGAGATCAATTCACTGCTTAGCTTCCGTCAAACTTGTATTACTCACATTATTCGAGATTATAATAAGGATAACCACTTTATGGCGAATTATACTAGAACTGAATCTCGTATTGCAGTTTGGCTCTTCACTCAGGCCCTGAGGACCTAGTAAGCATATGTTGTAAGGATTATAACCCTGAATTATCCGAGTAATAAAAGTGTTTCATTCGCAAAAAAATAGAGAAAAAAACATAGAAGTCAAGGTGGATTTGTGTTAGAAAGATTTTATTTTAATATCTGTCAAGCATGGATGAGTGACAGGCTTAACTTAACCATTGTACTAGATGCGCACGCGCTTCATCGCGCTGCCTACCGCGTGTTGTCGCATGGCATGTATTGTCTGGTGCGGCATAATATAGACATTTTGGTTGGTTTAAGAGATTCATACTAACATACTTACATGCAACCTAAATAGCCCTTCAGTCCGGCTACATAGAGACTACTATACGGACACCAGGCCAACCATAACAACACAATCTAGTTTCTATCTTTTGCGTTGGCAAGTATATTTTTTACTATTATCATTAACAGATGGAAATACTATAAAACACACAGAATGTGTTTGGTTCGATTATATAAATGTAATCAATTCACAGTGGGACTGGTAACGTAATGGGTCTTTTCCATTTTTTGTTTGGTTGGACATGGTAATGGAATCAAGTCACAAAGGAGAACAAACAGCGCTGGATACAGAAAAGAATTACCACAGGCAGATATTGGGGAACCGCGGCCATGGTGGCTCCTCACACCGCACTACTGCTGGCCCTCTCTGGCGGGAGGAGAGGGGGTGCTTGTGAAGTCGAGGATGCTGGCCCGGGAGATATTGTGGCTTCACCGCCATGAGAGCTGCCGCTGGACTCGATGGAGGAGATGAGAGGCGGAGGGAATTGGGGGAAGGGTCGCTCTATCGCTGGAAGACGTCGCCTCCGGTAACGATTCGTTTCCGCTGGGTATGGGCGGAATCGGATTGAAGCTATGGTGTAATTTGATTACACAATACCTGTTTACAGTCCGACCGACCAAACATATTTAACGGCATCAGGCTGCGGTGTAATCAGATACCGGTCTAAAAACCACGAAACAAACACGTCCACAGTGAGATGAGTTATTGCAGTTTGCATAAGACTGGATCATTTTCAATATTGTGATTCCTTTCCCGACTGCATTTTACACAGGATAGGAGATACACCTAAATCTGATTTCTTAACTATAGAATGGCCACCGTTCACATAATGAAATGAAAGAAAAACAATATGAGAATGAACGATTGCTTAACATCAGGAACTTAGATTCGGACCGAAACCCAACTAGAGAGTCCTCCTCCCGTAAGGATAAGAGAGGCGGCGGCTAGGGTGAAAACCCTAGTAGCCGCCACAATCTACGTCGTCCTCGTCGTCTACATTTGGGAATCGATGGGTCCCCGCCTCCTCTCCTTGTCGCTCCGGCGACGAGAGGGGAAGGAAACCTCGGACCTGCTCTCGGCGTTGTAGAAGGTCCCTAAAGTTAGAGTTTGGTCAACCGGCATCGATGCTATGGTGGCTATGGCGGCGTTGAACGGGACACGAATAAGGTCCGTCTCCTCTTCCACCTCGTCTACGACGATCTTGCCGCTAGCATTGAGGAGGGCGAGAATTCGTCTGGTCACCACTTCCATGGAGTGGTGGATCTCGTTCAGTCTACGTGTGTTCTATGTTTGATGCTACAAGTTTTAGATCAATTCAAGGGTTCAATGACGTCTGCTTCAGCTTTAGGGCGCTGGTCCTTAGGGGCACGTGCACGAAGACTACCCGACTGTCATCAACAACGTCAGGCCGGCTCCGGTAAGGGAGCAGCGACAGCGGAGCGTCGGCGGCTCACTCTGACAGCAGTAGTAGTCGTTAGGTGGTCCAAGGACCTCGATGTAATTTTTATTATGTTTAGGTGCTCTGTACTTCTTGTGAACTCATGAAATAGATCTGAATCTTTTTCCGCAAGAAAAAGAATGCTTAACTTTAGAGCACCGGACATTCTCCATAAACCAAGCAGAATTGTAGAAAGTATGACTCTTTACGGTCAATTTTTACACGATAGTAATAGGTTCATCGTTAGAGCTAGCCGACGCTCCCGGGCTACTAACTCATATGTGAGAGAATAGGCTCGCTCCCGTGCCGTCCCCCATGGGTGACACAAGGGCGCTACCCTAGCACCGCGAGAGCCACCCGCGGCGGCCTTCCCCTCCGCCGCTATCGCTAGCGCTGGCCGCGGTGGCGGCGGGCCCAGCGCCGAAAGGGACGGTTAGAGCAAATCATAGTGGTAGTTCGCGGGTGGCGGTTGGGGATGGTGTTGTGGTTCGGCTGCGCACGGCGGTTAGGGCGGCGTATGCGGTCGTGTGGCGGTGGTGGCTGTCCTCTAGGCGTGAGATCCGATGGTGGAGGTCGTCTGCCTGCGGCGGTTGGGCCAGCACCGTGGTCGCGATATGCGGTGGCTTCTCCTTCGGGCATCGGCGCATGGTGTGGTGGCTACGGTCGTAGATCTAGGCTTCCACCTAGATCGCCATTAGCGCGGCCGTTTGGTTGCCCGGAGGTGCGTGGGAGGCGGCGTGTTTTTTTTTTTTTCATCAACAATAATCTTATGCACATGACGTCATTGTACGTGCCAGGTTAGGATTGTTCCATGGTTGAGTCACCTGCAAAGCCGTTGGACTCGTCGACAGGTAGGGTGGCAAGCAGCACCCGTATAACGTCTCGCCAAGTAAAATATAAGAAAAATAATCTTAAAAGTTCGTAAAATTAGAGAAAAATTAGGAAAAAAGTTGCGCGGCAACCCGCCCCGCGCTTGACACCCTATCGACAGGGCTGGCGGCCGCCGGCCGGTCCTTTCTTCCTTAGTCACCAAGGTTCCATTTCTTTCACGAAGCAAAACCCCCTATAAAACACAACTCGCCCAAACACGGATCAAACAGCCCCAGAAAAAGCACCCAGAAAAAAGGGCGAAAAGGGGAAAGGAACAAAGATGGACGGGCACGTCGGCAAGTTCTTCGAGTCGGTGAGCTCGATCTTCCGCGGCAGCGACACCCTCCCCGTCTGCGACCGCGACATCATCGCCGTAAGCGCCCCCGACCCCGATCCCCACACCCGCCCCTTCCTTGAGAAGCCCCATGGATGCCTCTAGCTTGGGCCTTCTCCTACTTCGCTGTGTTGTTGGGGAGCCGAATTTCCGCTTGGATGTGCGGGGATTCACGAATTAGGCACGCTTTGACAATCCATGCCGGCCTGTTAGTTCTCGTGCTCTGGGAGTCGTGTGAAATTTTGATTTCGATCATGGGGACTTCGGGGTTTGCTCGACTGCCGAACCCCTAGATACTGCTTCATGCTTGTTCAGGGATTATGGCGCTCAGGGATCAGATATTATGTGAATTTTTACTTTACTTGATTACTCTATTCTCGTGCGTCAACCTAGGCAAACCATTTATCTGACCGATTGTCTTCTCAGAAAAAGTAAGAAAGAATCTGACCGATTGTACACTGCCATATCAAAGTGCGTTGTGTTTGCGGGGGCGAATTTCCGGAATGTGCCCGGATTGACGAATAAGATGTGTCTTATTTACACCATGTTTCTGGCATGGCAGCACTTGATTCTCAGCGAATTGTCAGGAAATTTGGGTGTGATCATGTGTATTGGGGGCTAACGAATCCTCAGTTCATGTCTGCTTTCTTCTATTCCAGATCGATTTTGTTGTTTCGTTGGCTCTGTAGCGCTCAAGGATGAAACATTATGGCATTTGATGTTTTTTAACTGATTACTCTATTCTGAGATATGGTCTAGATCTGCTGTTGAATCATAAAATTACCTTACATTACACCCCCACCTACTCTATGTGAAGCTAGATGACCATTATCCAACCGTGTGCTTCCATATCCAATTGGATCGTGCTTGATCATACACTCTTATGTGTTCTCGTCTAATCTATCATTGTGTGTGTTTTTGTATCAGGGTTGTGAGACAGAGGTTGCTGATGCTTCAAATGAAGAACAAAAGAATGAGAGCCTCATGAGGCTGTCATGGGCGCTTGTTCACTCTGGGCAGCCTGAGGATGTCAACCGTGGCATTGGAATGCTTGAAGGTGATGCGTCCATTTGATATACAAACTTTTAATGATAATAGGAGTTGACTGATATGCGTAGTTACTACTTCCAAGATATGATTGTTCACTGGATTTTCTGAACACCTCTATGAAAACGTGTGTATTCTAAATAGGATTCACCCAGTACCTAACTTATTCGGTGTGTTTGTTTCCCACGTTCATTCTGATTTTGTTTCAACATGGTACTACCTCTGATCCAAAATAGTTGTCGCGGGTTCTTTGAACCTAGACAGATCCTAAATCTGCGACAATTAATTTGGATCGGAGGGAGTAGTATATTCTATTTTTTCAATTTTCAACTGTTTAGCTTTAATTCTGTTGAGAATCTATCAATTGAGAACATTTATTAAGTTGGAGGGCCACACTCGCATGGCATGTTTAGGTTCCTGAAGTGTCCTGAATTTGGAGCACCAATTACTGTAATTAGTTGTGCTATTTTTCCTCTTCTTAAAGCAATAATGCACACTCTTTCGTGTATTCTTCAAAAAAATTGAAGTATCCCTCCCTGTGGATTTCCATGCCAGTGCTTCTGTCTGGTTTCGAACAGCCATGTCTGAAGAAACCCAACTGTAGTGTCATTAATATGTGATTCCGTTGGTCAAAGTAAAACATGCGGAGTTCAAAGGAATTTAGAGCACATATGAGTGATCAACAACGTATGATACCCAAATCCTAAATGTAGCCCTTATCCTAAGCTTCCAATCTGGCACATTCATGTGAATCAAGCCAATCCTACTGGCTATAAGATTGTTGTTCACACTAACGTTCTCTATCTGAACTTTCGTCTTTCGCTCGGATAGAGCTCATAATTTACGCTGGTATTTTGCAGCTTCGTTGGGCAAGTCTAATAGCTCGCTACAAACAAGAGAGAAGCTCTATTTGTTGGCTGTTGGACATTACAGAAATGGGGACTACACAAGAAGTCGTGAAATTCTGGAAAGATGCATAGAGGTTTGATTTCTTGACATATCATTTCATTTGTTGTTACTGCCATCAGCTCTTGACCACTATTCCCATCATTACCATTATGTTTACTTGGTTCGGTAACTTTTGTGGGGTAGTAACCTGCCAATTGAGAGAGTTTAGCTTTTCATTCTAATATTGTGTCTTTATCAAAATACGACATGCCTTTATTTATTTAAAGAAAGTCCAAATTAGGACTCATATATGAATTCTGATCATGGTTACTGAAAAATTGCTAAAAAAATGAAGGTATTATGCTGGAAAGCGTGCCATTTACTATGCACAATTGCTCTATTTAGTACAGATTGCTATCAATTTTGTTTATTGTAATTTCATTTTGCTTCTTTATTAAATAATATTTCTTGGTGATGATAGTTCGACTCATCGCAGAAATATGTTTAGTCTATGGCTGCACTTTGTACTGTTTATTTAAATCATGAAATACTTCTGAATTCGATGCTAAATTTCTAACTAATATGCACTATCACGTTTTCTCCAGATTCAACCTGACTGGAGGCAAGCTCTAACTCTGCAAAGGCTCCTTGAAGAGAAAACCAAAAGAGGTAGGATATGTCAATTAACATGCTGTGTCCAATCTGAGACTAGATAACTGAATGTAGAGTGTTGTTTAGTTTCTTCCATTCCAGACTAGATAAATGAATGTTGTAGTTGGTTCTGCTACCGCAAATGTCAATTTAGCAGCAAATGATGCTCACATATACTGCAAGCTGAGGATCACCACATCCGCTTTGGCACCATTGAAATTGAGATCAAGAAAGCACATGTTAAGAGTTATATGCTCTCTGTTTTTTCACATGCCACGAAATTAGATGTTTGGCCATCCTCTGGTTATTTGTCATACCACTTCTGACCTGTGCCACTTGGTTCCTTTAAAGGATTGACATGAATGGCTGGTGTTTAAATGCAGATGGTTTGATTGGCATGGCCATTATCACGGGCGCCTTTGGAGTTGTGGGGCTTGTTGCTGGTGGAATCATAGCCGCTGCTTCATCATCAAGGAAGAAATGAGGCTCTAGTATGAAGTTGCTAAGATGATCGGATGAGAAAGAACTTGATGTAAACTTGGGTCGTCTTACTTTAGTACTTGTTGCAGCCATATGCAGACTCGTAGTCATCTTTACATGTTAGTCCAATTACCTCGTGTTGAAACAAGAGACGGGTTCGTATCTAGTATGAGCTCCAGGGTAGATACAAGACCACCCTGAGTTGTCAGGTTTCTAAATTTCTACAGTTCTGTACTGTTGCTGTTTCAGAATAGATGAATGCACGTTAAGCTGATGCTATTCCCCCTTACAAACAGATGTTGTGTGGGCTCACCGGCTCAGATCATTCTGCTATTCCCCCTTACGAACAGAATAGGACATGTTCACGTCTACTCCCTCAGTTTCAAAATATAAGATGTTTTTTCTTTGTGAAATGGGTGTATCTTGACCTTTTTTAGTGTGTATGTTCATGTAGGTTTGGAGTGAACCTACACACTAAAATGAGTCTAGATTCACTCTTTTCACAAAGCTAAAACATCTTATATTTTGAAAGGGAGGGAGTAACAGTGAGAACAATAGGACAAGAAGATGGAAAGATGAGAGGTCTCGATGAGAAAAGTGAGACTTATTTGGTCTTTCCACATGTAACAAAGTTGCAGGTGACCATCGAAAACAATGTCCCCAACACACGATGATAAAGTACTAGTACAGTCTGTTGACCTTTATTTGATACAAACATCCACACAAGTTTACACAACCCTTCTGCAAATAGAAATTCTTTCAATCTTCGCTCCCTACGAGGGCCAGCAAGATATCCAGGTAATACCCGGAACAATCGCCGACGACATCCTTGGTCACTGTGGTCTTAAATCTGACCTTATACTCTTGTTTGATGTTCCTCATGTCGATGTGAGCCCGGGTCACGATTGCTCTGGTGAGTACATCCTCGTCTGTTCCAAGTCCTAGGATGGAGTATCTGATAGCCTGATGAACAGAGGATATATATGTGTCTCGCCGTGAGAAGAGGAGAGATCGTAGCGTAGCTATGAATTCTGCAGGATTGGTGGTCTTTCTTTGTACTTACCTCTGCGAAGTGCTTCTCGGGGGATGTGAGGCACCAGACCGCAATCTTGAGCATCCTTGCAAACTGGCTGCTGCAGTTACTGATATCCTGCAGCGGCAAGCAGGTAGAAACAACAACAACAAACAACAATGGGTTCAGTTGACTTGCTAGCTGTTGGTTTATGATTCATCATGTGAAATGAGTTGATGATAAACAAACCTGTTCAATGTCGCTGCCATGTTCTTTCTTGTAACACTGGAACGTGGCTGTGAGCTGCGACTTGCTCCTGGTGCTGACGATCCGGAGGACCTCGCCGGCGTGCGGCTGCTTCTTCCTCCAGATGGCCTCGGCCAGCTGCGTCGCCTCCAGACTTGCGAGGTCGACGTCGACGCCTTCCTCTGCGCAGCGGTACGATCTCACCAGGCTCACCAGCAGCTGCAGGCAAGACGAAGCAGGACAATTAAGCGACAGGCAGACAGACAGGATTTAGCTGTTGTCACCTACCATCCTGAGTGGTTGTTGGAAGGCGGAGGAGGCGGCGACGTCCTCCTCCAGGGAGCATCCGAAGAGGGAGCGGTAGGCGCGGCGGACGGCGATGAGGTGGTCCGGCGTGTTGGCGCAGGAGGCCTCGATGAGCACCCACGCGTCCCTGTCGTCGCCTCGCCTCCCAAGGGCCTCCCTCACCAGCTTCGCGTCCCTCTCCGCCGGGTCCGTCGTCAGAAGGATCATCGCTTTCTTGATTAAATCATCAGGAGCAGAAATGGAAAAAAGATGAGTCCATCGATCGCGTAAGCTTTTGCATCGATTATTACTTGTGGATGCGAGACGCGAGTGTACCTGGAAGTGGCTGGAGAGCTCGGAGTCGAGGCGGGTGAGGAGGGACTCCTTGTAGATGCTGGCGTAGGCGCGGCGTATCTCCGCCCGCTGCGCGGCGGTCCGCCGGCCGAGGATCTCGATGAGCGCCTTCTCGTCCGTGCCCCAACCTTGAAGCACAAACGGAACGGAACCACTGAGAACTTGGCACCAAGTCGTCGCCAAAACGCCACCAGAAGCACGTTATTACCTTGCATGGCATTCCAGAGGCTCTCCGCGTCGGCGGCCGGGGAAGGCAGGGGTGTCGGGACGGCGATGGTCGACATCTCTCCGGCGCTAGCTGCTCCCGACTGGGGCCGGCCGGAGACACCAAGGTTCGGTAACGTGCAGAGAGTCCTCACTCAGAGACACCAAGGTTGGGTAACGTACAGACTACACAGGATGACAGGAGGAATTGCAGCCAGTTTTTCTCGGTACGAGCGTGCGGCCCCTACAAGTTGTGCATTGACTCGTTGCTCCCTCTCAAAACCGAAAGGACACAGGTGGTTGCTGAGTAGTAAGATCCGATCCTGAGAAGATCATGTGCCAGCTTTAGCTCTAGTTAATCAATCAATAAAACATTGCTATGTCAAAGCAACCAGATCGCACTCTCCTCCTCTTCACATGCAACATACGGTGAAAAGATTGTTGAGCCATCTTTAACCTGAAAAAATATTCGGGTGATTGCATCGGATTGATATGTGGAGCGCACGTCCCACTGTCTTCAAAGGGGCTGGACCTTTTTTTTAAATAAACTCGTCTTCGAATTAATCTGGACATGCATGCCACGGAAGAATAATATATGTGTGTGTGCTCCACGAGGGAAAATGGAAAAAAAATAACCCATAATAAAAACAAATTCACAAAATAAACTCTGGCCAAAAGTATTTCGCATGGACTAACCATTTTTGTAGCGCCCAACAGCAAGGCGCTATGGCCCCTGCCAGCGTGGCGGCCGCCTGGCCCGTCCTGGCCCCACCGGGCCGTGTAACGCCTGGACGTTAAGCCTGGGTCGTGCAGCGTCTAGGCGCTATGCCCCAATGTGTAGCGCCTTTCTAATAGGCACTACACATTGAGACATACAGCCACGCACGCGGCCCCCCTCCCCACCTCGACCCAGTTGCTCCCAGCCGCCAGGAAATAGAGACAAACAGCCAGCGGCGGCCCTCTCTCCCCCCCCCCCTCCCTCAAATCCCTCAGATTAGAGGCTTCATTTGGTGGATTTCGACCCCTTCCCGGCTGCTAGAGGTACCCTCCCTCTATTCCCTCCGTTTTGACTGATTAAAATCTTTCATTTTGGTGGGATTTGGGTTAAAACCATAGAAATTTGATTTGTGAGGAAATGTTTGGAAATTTGTTGGGTTCGCCAATGTTGGGTAGAATGGTGTCTAAGAAGCATTTAGTTAGGTTTAGGGTTCTTGGATTGTTAGAGTTTGGTTTATTGGAATGTTATGGCTAGGGTTAGGGTTAGGGTTTGCTCATGTAAGGGATGGTGTTATTGTTAGATAAATTGTTTGATAATGTCACTACTATATTTTTGTTCATCTTGCCATGGGTAGTTAATGATCATATTCTCTTATGTGTTAGGTATGACAAGAATTGTTCATGTTCATCATATGGACAAGGATGCATTTTTGAAAGGCAACATAGAACCGGACCCGAATGAGCTAGACATGGTGTTTGAACATAGTCCAACCTACACCGAGGTCTTGGAGTAAGTTAGGATAGAATTAAAATGGATGGACCCAAGTGATATTGTTGAGTTGGAGGGAAGACATAATTTGAGTTTGGGAATGCATATCCGTTGGAAGATCATGCGTATCTCCCGTTGGGTTGCATACAAGGAGGTGGTGGCCGAATCACTAGACAAGGCTCTTGAGCTATTTGCCACCAAGAAGGTTGATAGTTCGTTGCCTTTGGACTTGAACCGTTGTGCCTCCCCATTGGATTCTAGGAGTCCCCCACCCTTCAACCAAGAGGTATTGAGCGACCCTCCTTTAACCCAAACATTGAGCCCGATTTCGAAGTACCAAGATGAAGTATTGGAAGAGAACAATGATGATTATGGGCAAGATGAGAATGTGGTTGAGCTCCACGACAACAATGTTGGAGATTTGGACAAATATATTACGCAAGAGAACATGGACCGTGACATCCCCTATGCTTGAGGGTATGCATCGGACTCGGATGATGATGGTCCCGAAGTAGAACTTGACGAGGAGGGGTTCACGGCTACAGAGGCCGAAATCCACGATACCATATTGGGGCGGGACCATCGAGTATATTTATTTCGTAATGTTAGTCTCGCGGATGAAGCCACGGTTGATGGAGGCAAGGGTGTAGTGCTTGGACCAAGGACAAGTTCTTACCGAGATGGTAATGAAGAGAATAATGGGATTACTCGCGGAACGAGATTCAAGACCTTGCTAGAATTTAAGCAATGGATAAAGGCCTTCTCGGTTAAGCATCATCGTCCTTACACGGTGGTGCACTCGGACTTGAAGAAGCGCTACACGGTTAAATGTGAGCAGGATAGATGTCCTTGGATTGTGCGTGCAGGACCATTCAAGGAAGGTCCCGATTGGCACATATCTAGTTGTGTATCAACTCACATGTGCCAGGGCCCAAAGGTGGATGGCAAGGATGTGAAGCACGAGCACCGACAACTCACCTTCGAGTTCATTGCTTATAAGCTTTCCAATGACATCAAGTCATTTCCAATAATGAGCATCAAGATGGTCATGGAGCTTGTGAAAGTTGTCTTTCACTACGAGGTGAAGTACGGGAAGGCATGAAAGGCGAAGCAAGCCGCATTCAAGATGTTGTATGGTGATTGGGAGGAATCTTATAACCGGATCCCTAGGTTGTTTTTAGCGATGGCCAATGCTAACCCGGGCATGATTCATATCATTGAACCTTATGGGAACAAGACAAGGATAGTAAACGAAAAAACTGTTCGAGTATTTGGCCGTGTATTTTGGGGTTTCGAGCAATGTGTACGGGCTTTTGAACATTGTAGGCCTGTTGTATCCGTTGATGGCACCTTCTTGATCAGACAATACAAGGGCACTATCTTGATTGCAATAACTAACGATGCCAACAACCGGTTGGTTCCTTTGGCGTTTGCTTTGGTGGAGGTGGAAAACAATGACAATTGGGAGTGATTCTTCCACATTTTGAGAACCAAGGTGTTACCCGCTCGAAGGGAAATATGTATCATCTCAGATCGTCATCAAGGAATTCTAAATGCGGTGAATATTGACATTCCCGGACATGCCCCATTGCACCATCGATGGTGCATGAGACATTTTGTTTCAAACTTCTATAGGGCATGCAAGAGCAAGGACTTGTCCGATGATCTACAAGATTGTTCTCTCGCTTTCACGGAACGCCGTTTCTCAAACTTGTACAACAAATTGTTCCATAACAAAGAACTCAATGTGGGGGGCAAGGAGTTTCTCCTTAGGAACATTGGAGATATGGGAAAGTAGGCACGAGCTTTAGATGACGGTGGCCGAAGGTACGGTCAAATGACAAGCAACATGGCAGAATGCTTCAACAAGTTGCTCAAAGGTGTCCGTGCATTGCCCGTCACGACAATAGTCCAATATACATTTGACATGTTGAATGAGTTTTTCCTAAACTACTCGGCTGAAACAGATAGGCAGATTGCGGGAGACTACAAGAACAAGCATATATACAGGTTCCCACCTAAGGTTGACGATTGGATGGAATTTTAGTCAAGGAAAGTGGATTCCCAAGTTGTCAAGGAATTTGATAATGATGAGCATATATACCAAGTTACGGAGCCAGGAGGAACCACAACTGATGGTGTCCAACATGGAGGCTGTGCGTTCAAGGTCCCGCTTAGTACTTGTGAGTGCACATGCGGAAGGCGATTGTTGCTTCATCTTCCGTACTCGCACTTGCTAACCACGGCTCGCAGATGACATTTGGACTATAATAACCCGCTCATGGTGAGAGAGTCCGAGTTCTCTATCGAGACTACTAAGAAGACATGGGCCCCTCGATTTCACCCATACCTGGACCAATCACAATGGCTGGAGTACCATGGAATTCAACTATGGCCCGATGTGAAATGGAAGGTGATTAAACATGGAAGACGCACTACAAAACGCTTTAGGAGTGACATGGATGGATGGGGCCGGTGGTGGTCGAGAAACAGGCAACGACCAATTCCAAGAACCTCGTGAGAGAGCGCGGTGTGGAATGTGCAATGTTGAAGGACATAATGCAAGAAAGTGTCCCCAAAAGAAGAGAGCAAAAAGAAATGAAGAAAGTACAAGCCAACCAAGTTGTAGCCAACAAGTCCCAAGCGAAGGAAGAAGTAGCCAACAAGTGCCAAGCCAAGGGCAAAGTAGCCAACAAGTGCCAAGCCAAGGGAGAAGTAGACAACATGTGCAAAGCCAAGGGAGAAGTAGCCAACATGCTCCTAGGCACAAGCTCCTAGGCAACAAAGAGGTCGATCACTTGGGCTTAGTAGAGGAAGAGGTCGATCACTTGGGCTTAGTAGAGGAAGAGGGCGTGGACCAAATCCGGCTAGTATGATAGGTTATTTGGCGGGACCAAATCCGTATGCGCATAGGTATGGCGGAAAAAATGATCACACTTTTATGCTTACTTTACTACCTTTCATGCTTATTTTACTATCTTTCATACTTATTTTTTTCAAACCACTATTGTTCACACTCATGCTTACTTTACTAACTTTCACCTTTTTTTCTTATTATAGGTATGGCCAACAAGAACAATGATGGGGATGGTGTGAACTACTCGAAGTTGTGGGCGGACATTTTGGCGACGGTGAGAGAGAGGAAGGAGAAAGAGGAAGAGGAGGAGAGGAAGAGGAGGAGAGGAAGAGGAAGGAAGTTGAGGAAGAGGAAGAGAGGCAGCGGAAGGAGACATTTGCTCGTGAATTCAAGTCGGTGGTTCAACTTGCTCGCGACTTGAGGAAAAAGGAGGATGAAGCAGAAGAGAAGAAGAGGAAGAAGGAAGAGGAAGAGAGGAAGAGGAAAAAAGAGAAGGAAGAGGAAGAGATGAAGAAGAAAAAGGAGAACACAGAGATATTCATAGTGCCAACACATAGTGCATAGATTAACTACTTCCGTCCATATTGTGCAATACAACTACATCATAGTGCCAACAAATAGTGCAATACTACTACATCATCACATAGATCAACACATAATGCATAGAACAACATCAACACATAGCACACCCCACATAGTGCATAGAACTACTTCCGTCCACGCGTTCTTGGGCGTCGACCCCTCCTCGGAGCTATCTTCTGTGTCATTGCCGCTTCTTCTTCTTCTTCCTCATCATCATCATCATAGTCTAGACCCCTCATCCTCCTACTAGCTATTGACCTCCGTGGTGGCTCGTCTTCGACAACATTAGCCTTTCCTTTCTTACGGAAGTCCTCTAGTGTCCACCGAGTGAACTCTTTCCTTGGCTTCAATAGGTAAGTGGAACGGATCCGGTAGTCTTCCTCCGTCTCATTCTCCATACGAGGCATCTATATGTATGAATGTATGCCTAAGGAAATGTACGGCAAACAAACCAAAGGCACTTAATGCAGGTAAGAAATGTAAGTTCATCCCATACCTCATCCTCCGTACGAGCCGCCGAGGTGGCCTCCTCCTCTTCGTCATCCTCAAGATTAGCCGTTGGGTCAGAAATCGACTTGGACCTAGAATTTGATGGTGCTGTATACTCGGGGTCGCGACAACCTAACATGTTAGATAACCGACGCATCTTTTGGACCGTCCGCTCTAGTAAAGTACATGAGAAGTCAAAGCGTGTAGCACACCATGCCCTATAGGTACTCCTTTCATTTTCAACCATACCTTGAGGAAGTTTCGAAGTATGCCTCTGCCTTTTTTCCCTTCGGCCAATCGTGGAGAATGTCCTCAGTTTCGTCAGCATGTTTCTTTATCTCCTTTCGCTACGGAGTAAAGAACGCAAAATGTTAGGAAATAAAGTGATGGAAGGGCAAGTAAAGTAATGGAAGGGCAAGGAAAACTTTTCTGCAAAGTTAAGCGAGGAAGATATCGGGATTTCGTGCTCCTCCCTGACAAGCTTGCTGTATTCGTTGTAGGAAAGCTCATCGAAAACACAAGGTTCTTCTAATATTTCCTCCTCGTAAGACGGCGGGCAAATGGAGACACGAGTATTTTCAAGAAACCACTGAAGGTAGTTGTTGAATGCAATTGCGCAATGAGCTATTCCGCTATTCCATTCTATTTGCTGAGCCTTCTCCACACACAACAAGAACTCCACGACATACTGCCTATGATGGTGATCCCACTTCTTGATCGTTCTTTGCCTTTTCCTGTCCAACCTACAGGACAACAAATAATTTTTTACTACAACCAAATAGAAGACGACTGTGGCATCCCGCAAAAACCACTACTAGAAAATCGCTGTGTTTTTGTGCATTTCATCATCATGACCGCATGCTCATGTCATCATGCCACATTGCATTTGAGCATCGTCATCATGCATGTGTTTGTACCAAACTATTTTCGAAAAGCCTGGTTTTGTTTTCTAAACGCCCCGTCTTTATTTCAAATTAAAACCCCGGGTCTCCGGAATATTTTGTTTCGTCTAAAGACGGAATTCAAAAACCCCGTTTTAAATAAATAAAATTTCAAGTTGTTTTTAGGAGGCAGCCCGCCAGGCCCGAAAGCCCGGCCGGCCACCTCCAAACCCTAAATCTATTCTACCTGGACCTAACCCTAAGCCCACCCTATCTACCCTAGCCTCCGCCGCCACACACACGACCCGCACACACACACCCACTCACACAGCACCCCATAGAGCCACCTCACCCCGCCCACTCCCAGGCCGCCACCTCACCCCGCCTGGCCCCACCTCCTCCTCTTTTCCCGCCCAGCCACCAACTCCCACACCCCCTGGACCCAAATCCCGTCGCCGCCTGCCTCCACCTGCCGACAACATCCCTTCCCCTGGCCCAACCTCGGTCCCACCCCGCCTGCCGACTCCCTCTCTCTCTCCCCGCAATCTCTCTCCCGCACGCGCCTCTCCTTCCCCCTACCAACCCCGCTCGCCCACCTACCTCCTGTCGCTCCCCATCGCGAGCCCCACCCCGCTCCACCGTGCTCCCCGCCGCCCCGCGCCTCGCGCCCCTCTCCCTGCCGCCGTCTTCCTCCGAAGCCCCGCCACCAGGGCTTCCCCGCGTCCGTCCTTCCCGGCCCGCCCGACTTCTCCCTCTCCCCTCGCCGAGCTTCTGCCGCCAGGGAGCCCGCCCTATGCCTCCGCCTCGGCCGTGCCCCGCTTCTTCCTCCGGCCGCGCCAACCGCCGCCCGGCGCCCCGGCCTCCCCGCCTCCCCGCTGTAGAGCTCGGCACGCCACCATCGACCCCGCCGGCAACCGTCACAGCGCCGCCTCCCGAGCTCGTCGCCGCCCCTGTGCTTCTCCCCGCCGTCCTCGGTCGTCCTCGCCGCGGTCGCCCTCCCCGTAGCATCGCATGCGGCCTCGTCTGCATCCTCTGTGGCCCTTGCCGCGAGCGCCGCCGGCCTGCTCCCCTCGTTCTCTCCTCCGGCCACCCAGCGCCGCCTTGAGCCCTGCCGACGCGGTCCCTCCTCACCCTGATGCCCTTCTTCCGCCATGCCGCGAGCAAGCTCCCGTGTCCAGTCGCTACGAGCGCCGCCCTGCTTTTTCCCCAAGCCCACATTCCTCGGTTTGTGTCGTGCTTGCAGTAGAACTTCTTCGCGTGCCCACCAAACTGTGCCGCCGCAGAGCCCGGGCGTCCTCGCCTCCCACACCACCAGTCGCCCGCGGTCTCGCCTCAAGCGTCAGGCGCCGTGCCTCCCTCGGCCGGTTGTCGTCGCCCCTGAAGCCCCTGGCCAGGACCGCGTCCCCACAGAACGAGTGTTTTTACATCAGTTTCTGCCCTTGTGCGGTGTTGGCCAGGCCGTTGTGGGATTTCAAGAGCTTTGTCCAACATGTGTAACCGATGACCTCGACGGAACATGTTCTGTAGATAAGCGAGTCATCCTGAACCCTTGTTCCACCAAGTTCGTCGCCCTGAGGGCTGCTTGACGTCAAGATCTACTTCCGGTGCCACCGAGATCTACCGAAGACTCGCAACAACACAAAACCTGAAGATCATAGTAACGAACGCCAAGTTCGCCAAGACTTCCTTCCCGGTATCCGAAGATGCCGAGACCCTGGACGCCAAGATCTTCACCGCGAAACGACAAGGCCTTTGGGGTGGAACTGACAAGATCTACTGCACGGACACCATGACCTTCACGGATCCGATGCCCGAGGAACCCGGACGCCAAGGTCGCCGACAAGTTCTTCATCCCGGATGCCATGACCGTCTACATGGACCCGAAGACCACCGGTACCCGATCCCTTCAAGTTCGCCATCGACGGCAAGATCGACCGCTTGGAACCCAAGTTCTCCATCTTGTATCCGAACCTGGCCGTCCCCGTCGAACCCTGAGACCCAGACCCGAACCACCGGAACCCAATATCGTCCGAACCCAGATGTGTGCCCCTAAGCCCTATTTTTATAATATGACATTATCAACTGTCGCATATTAAATTGTTCATGCATGCATACCTGTCTGTGGGTTGCTTGGAACCCAAGTTCTCCATCTTGTATCCGAACCTCGCTGTCCCCGTCGAACCCTGAGACCCAGACCCGAACCCCCGGAACCCAAGATCGTCCGAACCCAGATGTGTGCCCCTAAGCCCTATTTTTATAATATGACATTATCAACTGTCGCATATTAAATTGTTCATGCATGCATACATGTCTGTGGGTTGGGGGCATTATGCCGATTCACCTCATAATTAAATATGGAGTGTTTATGCGGGATATCTTTGTCTTATTCCGGACTCCATTTAAATTTGTGTAGCGAACCGATGCCATGTTTTGTCCGGTTAAGCCAACATTTAATTTGCAGGGTAGATAAATAACTTGAACCATATAATTATTTGCTGGGACCCCGGTTCTGCTTAATCTTGCCTAGTTGCACCACATCTGCATCACATCATAATCATGCCGGATCTTCTGTCGTAGTATTAAATATTGCATCCGATGTTTTCTCTAGTGCTTTGCTTCTTCACGGATTAGGCCGATGAGTGGATGCGAGTATCGACAAGTTCTCCGGATATGAACCTTCGGCAGTGTTTTCCCAGGCGAGCATCTCTCCCCCTTCTACCTATTTTGCATTTATAGTCTTTATTTCCTCCTATTGATCTATTGCTATCCGTGTCGCGATGCTTTAGTTTACGTGCACTAGTTATATCCCGTGCAGCCTCTATATTGCCTTGGACACCTCCTATTACCTATGTTTGGTAGATAGCTGGCCTTGCGAGTCGTTGCTTGCTCAGGTGCGATCTCGTGTTGTCAAGTACCACAGTTGTTGGAATGCTGGCATATGTTTACGATGGAGATGGTCATGACTTCAAATACAACTATTAAATTGATGGGACAACTAATGATAGAGGCACCGGTGGGCAATCTATGCTATTTGGTTTTTATGCCCCATTGTGTCCCGTAGGCCCCGAGTACTTGATACCTGTTCCTTGACTATTCGCACTATCCACATACGGGAGACTCTATGAATCCCCCTTAGCCAGAGCTTGATTCATTCTTATTTCTTGGGGCCACAAAGTAGTTTGGGGCTTTATTACTATTCTATACTTATGCCATGCTTTACTGCTTTATTTAAGATTGTGCGTGGATCACCTGTACTATTTAGGATTGCGGAGTGTTTTCGCGGTATCGACAAGCCCAGTCACACTTTCGGGTTCCCAGTCGTTTACAGCCATTGGCGCAAACCTTGGGCCCGTCTCGGAGCCGGCCAACTTCGTTGCGGGTAGCTTAATGGGGTGGCCCCCTGAAATAATTTATGAATCCTGTGATTGCTTTGTCGTGAAAGCCTCGTTGGGTTTTGAGTTGGTTTTTCCGAGGTTGATCATGTGTGTGTTGCTATTTGTGCACCCCTGCAGGGTAAATCTTTCTGAAAGCCGTGTCCGCGGTTATGGACGACTTGGAGCACAGTATCTCAATCATAGACAAGCATAACTAAAGTAGTGCTATAAATTTGACTTAATATGTGACTAGTAATTCAGCTTCACTACAATGGAATGGATAATAAAAATGCCAACAACTGGTGGATCTGTGGTGATCTGTGTCATACTATACCTGCCTAGTAAGTATTGCAACTCCAATGGAATGTGATAAAAGTGCCAACAATTGCTGGGTGTTGGGATTCCTCATGACAATTATATCTGACTAGTAAATGTTCCAACTACAACGGAATGGTGATTAAAACTGACCACTACTCATGTTATCAAGATGACTCATGCTATTTATATCTGACTAGTAAGTGCTTCAACTATAATCGATTGAATAAAACTGCCAACTGTGTGTGTTCCTCGGTTTGACTTCCTCGTTTGGTCTCGAGGGGGAAATGCCAGGATGGGTATGATTGGTGTTAGTACCAGGTTGGTCCCGAATAGGTCTTTCGTATCCCTCTCTAATAGCCGACAGTTGCATCGAGTCTCTATAGGTTGTTTATGCATGCTGCGCTGCCGCTTCAGTCCACCATACCTATGTAGGCGAGAGCCACCGAATTCTAGCTTCGCCGTGTACTGGCCTCAGTACTGACTCTCCTCTTTTTCCTTTGCCCTTTGTCGGCACCCCTTTTGTTTTAGCAGGTTTTGAGATCGATGTCGTTAGTAGGATTACCCTTCGGGCTTGGCCTGGGCAGGGTTATGGACGCCATTGGTTATTCTTCAAGGCTCTTAGCCCCATTTGCGTCTTGTCCGTAGTCGGACGCTCTATCGTTTTCAAGGTGATTTGAATCTTTGTATAGTATATCCGTATTCTTGACTCATGGAGTTGTTGTTGTATATATATGTTCTGTGGGTTCCATCGTGGACTAATGTGTAATGGTATTACTTCGTTTTCCACCCGCACGAAAGTGCCTGGTGGGCGTCCTTGAATCGTTTCTATGCGGGTTTGGCGGGAAGCGCTGAAACTTGCATAGGGACGATTCGAGGGTGTAATAGAGTGGTATCAGAGCTCAACAGTTGCGATACCCCACAAGTCCGGCCTGTAGGATAACCTAACTAACGGCCGAAGTAGAGTGTCAAAACTATTTTGGAAAATCGATTGGATAGATCTGATTAGGTCTGCTTTTACTCCTTACCCTCTGTTATTCTCCTCTTACCTCTGCGTGTTTTGGATTTGTTCTCTTATCTTTTCTTCGAGTCCAGGAATTCTCGTGGTTGGGTTTCCGTCATACCTTTAGGGTTTCGCTTCCTTCTTTGGTAACGGTGCTTCTACACCCGGTCTTCGTGCTATCTGAGGAATCCTTCATCTGTTGGACTTCTCTCTGTTCCTTCTTGTGCCTTCCGGTGTTTTCTGACGCGGCGACACCATCTATGCCAGATCCGATGCAGAGTCTGCATCCCTCCTTGTTTCCGAACCTCGCTTGTCGAGATCTTCAGTCTGATTCCGAGAGTTGGTTGCATAATTCTCCTATTCGTGTGTAGAGTAATGGTTTGGGTGCGCGATGGACTGATCACCATCCGACTACTCTTATCATTCGTTCTTGTACATCGAATCGGTGGATCCAGCAATTTTACTCCGTCCACAGAAGCTAGAGGTGGCTTTATTTGTCGATACCTTTACCTTCTTCCTTTGTTTATCCGGAGTGTTCTCTTGACGGATGTGAGTAGCGACCCTTGTTAGTGGTGTCGCGAGGATCTATGCAAAGCGAGAAGATTCAGATCGCCGACCTTCTTTCCAGTACCATGAGGCAGATCTCGAGGGCGAGATCCCTTGTTAGTGGTGTCGAATTGTGGCATCCCGCAAAAACCACTACTAGAAAATCGCTGTGTTTTTGTGCATTGCATCATCATGACCGCATGCTCATGTCATCATGCCACATTGCATTTAAGCATCGTCATCATCATGCATGTGTTTGTACCAAACTATTTTCGAAAAGCCTGGATTTGTTTTCTAAACGCCCCGTCTTTATTTCAAATTAAAACCCCGGGTCTCTGGAATATTTTGTTTCGTCTAAAGACGGAATTCAAAAGCCCCGTTTTAAATAAATAAAATTTCAAGTTGTTTTTAGGAGGCAGCCTGCCAGGCCCGAAAGCCCGGCCGACCACCTCCAAACCCTAAATCTATTCTACCTGGACCTAACCCTAAGCCCACCCTATCTAACCCAGCCTCCGCCGCCACACACACGACCCGCACACACACACCCACTCACGCAGCACCCCACACAGCCACCTCACCCCGCCCACTCCCAGGCCGCCACCTCACCCCGCCTGGCCCCACCTCCTCCTCTTTTCCCGCCCAGCCACCAACTCCCACACCCCCTGGACCCAAATCCCATCGCCGCCTGCCTCCACATGCCGACAACCTCCCTTCCCCTGGCCCCACCTCTGTCCCAACCTGCCTGCCGACTCCCTCTCTCTCTCCCCGCAATCTCTCTCTCCTGCACGCGCCTCTCCTTCCCCCTACCAACGCCGCTCGCCTACCTACCTCTCGTTGCTCCCCATCGCGAGCCCCACCCTGCTCCACCGTGCTCCCCGCCGCCCCGCGCCTCGCGCCCCTCTCCCCGCCACCGTCTTCCTCCGAAGCCTCGCCGCCAGGGCTTCCCCGCGTCCGTCCTTCCCGGCCCGCCTGGCTTCTCCCCCTCCCCTCGTCGAGCTTCTGCCGCTAGGGAGCCCGCCCTATGCCTCTGCCTCGACCGTGCCCTGCTTCTTCCTCCGGCCACGCCCACTGCCGCCCGGCGCCCTGGCCTCCCCGCCTCCCCACTGCAGAGCTCGACCCGCCACCATCGACCCCGCCGGCAACTGGCGAAGCGCCGCCTCCCGAGCTCGTCGCCGCCCCTGTGCTTCTCCCCGCCATCCTCGGTCGTCCTCGCCGCGGTCGCCCTTCCCGCAGTGTCACATGCGGCCTCGTCTGCATCCTCTGTGGCCCTTGCCACGAGCGCCACCGGCCCGCTCCCCTCGTTCTCTCCTCCGGCCACCCAGCGCCACCTTGAGCCCTACCGACGCGGTCCCTCCTCGCCCTGATGCCCTTCTTCCGCCATGCCGCGAGCAAGCTCCCGTGTCCAGTCGCCGTGAGCGCCGCCCTGGTTTTTCCCCAAGCGCACATTCCTCTGCTTGTGTCGTGCTTGCAGCAGAACTTCTTCACGTGCCCACCAAATTGTGCTGCCGCAGAGCCTGGGCGTCCTCACCTCCCACACCACCAGTCGCCCGCGGTCTCACCTCGAGTGCCAGGCGCCGTGCCTCCCTCGGCTGGTTGTCGTCGCCCCTGAAGTCCCTGGCCAGGACCGCGTCCCCACAGAACGAGTGTTTTTACATCAGTTTCTCCCCTTGTGCGGTGTTGGCTAGGCCATTGTGGGATTTCAAGAGCTTTGTCCAACATGTGTAACTGATGACCTCGATGGAACATGTTCTGTAGACAAGCGAGTCATCTCGAACCCTTGTTCCACCAAGTTCGTCGCCCTGAGGGCTGCTTGACTCAAGATCTACTTCCGGTGCCACCGAGATCTACCGAAGACTCGCAGCAACACAAAACCTGAAGATCAAAGTAACGAACGCCAAGTTCGCCAAGACCTCCTTCCCGGTATCCAAAGACGCCGAGACCCTGGACGCCAAGATCTTCGCCGCGAAACGACAAGGCCTTTGGGGTGGAACTGACAAGATCTACTACACGGACGCCATGACCTTCACGGATCCGATGCCCGAGGAACCCGGACGCCAAGGTCGCCGACACGGAACGCCAAGTTCTTCATCCCGGACGCCATGACCATCTACACGGACCCGAAGACCACCGGTACCCGATCCCTTCAAGTTCGCCATCGACGACAAGATCGACCGCTTGGAACCCAAGTTCTCCATCTTGTATCCGAACCTCGCCGTCCCCGTCGAACCCTGAGACCCAGACCCGAACCCCCGGAACCCAAGATCGTCTGAACCCAGATGTGTGCCCCTAAGCCCTATTTTTATAATATGACATTATCAACTGTCGCATATTAAATTGTTCATGCATGCATACCTATCTGTGGGTTGGGGGCATTATGCCGATTCACCTCATAATTAAATATGGAGTGTTTATGCGGGATATCTTTGTCTTATTCTGGACTCCATTTAAATTTGTGAAGCGAACTGATGCCATGTTTTGTCCGCTTAAGCCAACATTTAATTTACAGGGTAGATAAATAACTTGTACCATATAATTATTTGTCGGGACCCCGGTTCTGCTTAATCTTGCCTAATTGCACCGCATCTGCATCACATCATAATCATGCCGAATCTTCTGTCGTAGTATTAAATATTGCATCCGGTGTTTTCTCTAGTGCTTTGCTTCTTCGCGGATTAGGCCGATAAGTGGATGCGAGTATCGACAAGTTCTTCGGATATGAACCTTCGGCAGTGTTTTCCCAGGCGAGCATCTCTCCCCCTTCTACCTATTTTGCATTTATAGTCTTTATTTCCTCCTATTGATCTATTGCTATCCGTGTCGCGATGCTTTAGTTTCCGTGCACTAGTTATATCTCGTGCAGCCTCTATATTGCCTTGGACACCTCCTATTACCTGTGTTTGGTAGATAACTGGCCTTGCGAGTCGTAGTTGCTTGCTCAGGTGCGATCTCGTG
Organism: Avena eriantha; assembly: GCA_910589775.1. Taxonomy (NCBI): domain Eukaryota; kingdom Viridiplantae; phylum Streptophyta; class Magnoliopsida; order Poales; family Poaceae; genus Avena; species Avena eriantha. The sequence continues at coordinate 535,692,953 of OU342743.1, read as the reverse complement.
TTGTGAAGTACCACAGTTGTTAGAATGCTGGCAGATGTTTACGATGGATATGGTCATGACTTCAAATACAACTACTAAATTGTTGGGACAACTAATGATAGAGGCACCGGTGGGCAATCTATGCTATTTGTTTTTTATGCCCCCTTGTGTCCCGTAGGCCCCGAGTACTTGATACCTGTTCCTTGACTATTCACATTATCCACATACGGGAGACTCTATGAATCCCCCTTAGCCAGAGCTTGAGTCATTCTTATTTCTTGGGGCCACAAAGTAGTTTGGGGCTTTATTACTATCATGTACTTATGCCATGCTTTACTGCTTTATTTAAGATTGTGTGTGGAGCACCTATACTGTTTAGGATTGCGGAGTGTTTTCGTGGTATCGACAAGCCTAGTCACACTTTCGGGTTCCCAGTCGTTTACAGCCATTGGCGCAAACCTTGGGTCCGTCTCGGAGCCGGCCAACTTCGTTGCGGGTAGCTTAATAGGGTGGCCTCCTGAAATAATTTATGAATCCTGTGATTGCTTTATCGTGAAAGCCTCGTTAGGCTTTGAGTTGGTTTTTCCGAGGTTGATCGTGTGTGTGTTGCTATTTGTGCACCCCTGTCCGCGATTATGGACGACTTGGAGCACAGTATCTCGATCATAGACAAGCATAACTAAAGTAGTGCTATAAATTTGACTTAATATGTGACTAGTAATTCAGCTTCACTACAATGGAATGGATAATAAAAATGCCAACAACTGGTGGATCTGTGGTGATCTGTGTCATACTATACCTGCCTAGTAAGTATTGCAACTCCAATGGAATGTGATAAAAGTGCCAACAATTGCTGGGTTTTGGGATTCTCCGGGACAATTATATCTGACTAGTAAATGTTCCAACTACAACGGAATGGTGATTAAAACTGCCCACTACTCATGCTATCAGGATGACTCATGCTATATATATCTGACTAGTAAGTGCTTCAACTATAATCGAATGAATAAAACTGCCAACTATGTGAGTTCCTCGGTTTGACTTCCTCGTTTGGTGTCGAGGGGGAAATTCCAGGATGGGTATGATTGGTGTTAGTATCAGGTTGGTCCCGAATAGGTCTTTCTTATCCCTCTCTACTAGCCGACAGTTGCATCGAGTCTCTATAGGTTGTTTATGCAGGCTGCGCTGCCGCTTGAGTCCATCATACCTATGTAGGCGAGAGCCGCCGAATTCTAGCCTCGCCGTGTACTGGCCTCAGTACTGACGGTCCTCTTTTTCCTTGGCCCTTTGTCGGCACCCCTTTTGTTTTAGAAGGTTTTGAGATCGACGTCGTTAGTAGGGTTACCCTTCCGGCTTGGCCTGGGCAGGGTTATGCACGCCATTGGTTACTCCAGGGCTCTTAGCCCCATTTGCCTCTTGCCCATAGTCGGACGCTCTATCGTTTTCAAGGTGATTTGAATCTTTGTATAGTATATCTGTATTCTTGACTCATGGAGTCGTTGTTGTATATATATGTTCTGTGGGTTCCATCGTGGACTAATGTGTAATGGTATTACTTCGTTTTCCACCCACACGAAAGTGCCTGGTGGGCGTCCTTGAATCGTTTCTATGCGGGTTTGATGGGAAGCACTGAAACTTGCATAGGGCCGATTCGAGGGTGTAACAACGACGATGCAATTGAGGAAAAAGGTTCTCATGCTAACTTACCTATGAAGCTCCTTGTCGGTGTCCTTATATATGGAAGGGTGAGCCTGAAACAACCCGAACTGCCTCATCACACGGTGTGGAAGATGGTACTCAACCGCCCAATTGCAAATTAATGGACACACATGAGCCAAATATTCTTTTCCTCCAAACACTTCGGGTTAAGATCAAACTCGGGAGCAACACCAAAATCGTCCCCGTAACCATAAGGCTCCCACTCCACCTGCAACATATCACAAGAACATGTTTCTTGTAGATTTCGACTAGTGGGTAAAACATTCTAGGAAGTGATGTAAAGACAAAAATTTACCTGCTCGGGCGTAAGCGCATCGAACTCATTCGTGTACTTCATGTACATGGCATCAACATCGCCAGTCATCTCCGACACGACCTCCCACTTGTAAGCCCAAGTGGGTGAGCGTAGAGGGCGTCTCCCAAACTCTAGCCAAGGAAGGTAGTCCACCTCTTTCAGGCGACCTACTGGTAAACGTTCCCAGCTCCATACTGAGAGGAGAACCATAGCACCACCTATTCTGGTGTTGGCGCTTGACCTACCACAAGCATCGTCCAACTGCAAGTAAAGTAAAAATGTCACGATATGAAATGTGTGGACTAAAATGTACAAAAGACGGCGGCGTGAACAAGTGATTACCTGCCGGTACAAGTAGGCAAGAGCCGCCCAACCCCAGCTAAAATTGCTATCAAAGTGCGTTAGAGCCTTCAGCCACATCCACCGAGCGGTTCTACCTCTGATGTCAGTAAACAAAGTCCTGGAGAGGACATACCACACGTACACACGAGCATGTGTCTCGAACACCTTAACCTCGGCTGGCTCTAGGCAATGCGCAAAGTTCTCCACAATCCATGCATATGTTGCGCCTGCTGGGACTCTATCTTTACTCTTGTATTCAAGTTCTACATGAGCCATACCAATAAGTAGCTGCATCTCATTGCACCACCCATCAGAATCTGTATTCATACACAAAGGGTTCCCCGCAATAGGAAGCCCAAAGATCATGGAAACATCCTGAAGGGTGGGGGTGATCTCGCCAGTCCGGAGGTGGAAAGTGTGCGTCTCCGGCCTCCACTGGTCGACAAGTGCGGTGAGGGAAGCCGCTTTGAGGTTTGGTGTCGACCGGGTTACAAGCGTGATGAAAGGGAGGAGGCCTAGCTGCTGGATGTACGGAGTGTACCGCTCGTCGTACGACATCTCACTTGAGGACGTGCCATGAGACCGAATCCTCAGGGGACCTAGCTTCTGCATACATACAAGTCAAAATATTATGCTTCTTTGCGGGTCCAACATAATTGAATCAATAGAAAAATTAAGACAAACAAGTCCCACATGGTTTTATTACCATATGCTTCTCCGCCATCAAGTATGCCCGGTGTTTTGTATCATAGTAATCATCAAGTAGCCACATCATCCTACAAATATATTCCAAATATCAATAAATATGTGAGTGGTTCATCATATGTGGTCATTGTTTCAATTTCTACAAGAAACTACAAAGGATATGAGAGCATATTATTCATACATTTATACAAATCCATATACAACCATCATCGGTGGCCATTGTTTTAGTTCTTACAAGTAACTACAAAGGATATGGGAGCATATTATTGGAACATTTATACAAATCCATATACGACCATCATATACAAATCAAATCAACAACACATTGTCATTCCCCAACAAATACAACTAACATACAACTACCAAGTAACCAAAAACCATGAACAAATCGGCCTAAACATGAATCCATCTAGAGACTAGGATTCCAAGAAAATAAGACTAAAATGTGCAAGATTTTTTCGATGAAAAAGAGGGGATCAGAGGAGAATACCTTGAGGGGGAGATTGGGGAGAAAATCCACGACCAAATCCTTTAGATCTGTTGATTTTAGGGGTAGATTTGAGAGGGGGAGGGAGAGAGGAACCGTCCTCTCTGTTTCCTGGCGGCTGGGAGCAACTAGGTCAGGGTGGGGATGGGGGTCGTGCGCGTGGCTGTATGTCTCAATGTGTAGCGCCTATCAGAAAGGCGCTACAGATTGGGGCATAGCGCCTAGGCGCTGCACGGCCTAGGCTTAATGCCCATGCGCTACACGGCCCGGTGGGGCCAAGGCGGGCCAGACGTCCGCCACGCTGGCAGGGGCCATAACGCCTATGTCATAGGCGCTATACTGTAGAGTATAGCGCCTTGCTGTTGGGCGCTACAAAAAAGGTTAGTCCGTGTGAAATACTTTTGGCCAGAGTTTATTTTATGAATTATTTTTATTATGGATCATTTTTGTCCATTCTGCCGCTCCACAGGGGTTATGACATGATTAATGCTACATGAGAGGTTGGAATGGGAGGAATGAAAATTGAAATTATAAAACCACAAGAAGGTTTTTTTTAACCACAAGATGAAATCGTAAACCATAACAAGGCACTATAACTGAAGGGATAATAAAAATAAATGGGTAGGTCCAATATTAGAATTTGAACTTTGATTCAAATTTTCAGTACAAAAATGTATTGTCAACCAAGGTCCAAAAATGTGTCAGGAAAGCATACATGCGTAGCTAGCATAAGCGTCACTATTTCTTTGGTGGTCGACAATCATCGCAGAAGCATTTTTCCATAACAATTAGGCTAGTTTTTTTTGGTTATGTGGAGATTAAAACTTGTGGTTAATTTGTTATCGATGCGGCACTTATTGTGGTTTTATGAAATTTTACTCAACAAATAGTTAAGAATGTAAAAAAAAGCTTATATCCGCCAAGTATAGATCGCACATATGTACATGTATCTTTACATGTCTTTTTCTTTTGGAAAAGCCACATCTTTTTACTATTCCTATTTAACATAAAAAAAATGCTGTGGGCGGGAAGTACGTGGCAGAACATAGTTTGATTCCACCAACCGCAGGATCGATCTGGACCTACTGCAGTTAGTTGTTGCGTGGATTTTCATGAGGATTTTCTGAAATTCGGTATACAATGCGTGTGAGGTGCCAACTCCATATTGCGTGGATTCGAGTTTGCATCGACTTGTCCAGTCAAACATATCTCTAAATGCTTTCAAAATAATTAGTCGTGTGAGGCATACTTAGGCGCATTATTGACAGATCAAATCACGCGATTGCTAGCTTTCCCAGCGGCAAATCCACGTGTTACCAATTAATTTATGGCGGGACGTTGGAGTAATTAATTCATCGTGCCCACACCTACTGTCCGGTCGCCATTGCTTACTGTACAAGGAAACGTGCAGCACGAACACACGGATGGATCCACCTCCATGCATGTCAATGGCGATGGAGATATCCAGGCTGGCCTCCTCGATCTTTTTATTTGATTTGATTTTATTACGACAAAGGCCAGCGCGACGAAACGGCATGAACATTACTAGTACTGCTTTTCTGCAGCGTTAGCGTTAGGGTGTGAGTGTATTGAACTGTACAGTAACCCGTAACTTATTAAGTTTGTAATTAACACCCAGTGAGATGTTACAGGATGGAGAAGGCAGTATAGTACTAGAACTAGCTGATGGTATAAATTAACAAGGTTTTGGTCCGTGCCTTGGTGACTCGATCGCATGGGCGCGTGATCTAGCGTATATAAAGGTCACCCCGATGCAGCAGTTTCTCGCAGCACAGGCCAGCAGTAACAGCAGCAGCACCGCAGCTCCACCGGCGCCTCCACTGCGTTCCAGGCCACCGAGGAGGGAGCAGCAGAGCATCATCGTCAAGGAGGCGACCATGGCCGACGAGCACCAGGAACTCACCAAGGCCTTCTCAGGTAAACCAAATTATACATACCCTTACACTGACCAGCTGTACGTAATTAAGTGTGCTTCCCAGATTCTTGACCGATCACATTCACTTTTGATCAAGGTCTGGGCGGTCTGGGCGTGGAGGAGACGGCGCTGGTGTCGGCACTGGGGCGATGGAGGAAGCAGCCGGAGAAGCGCTCGCAGTTCCGCCAGGGCTTCCCGGGCTTCTTCACCCCGGCCGGGACCATGGAGCGCTGCTCCGACGAGTACGTGCGCCACCTCAAGACGGAGTTCTCCCGCTTCAAGAACCTCATGGTGCTGTGGGCGATGCACCCGTGGGAGCGCGACGCGCGCTGGGCGCACCGCGCGCTCCATAAGAAGCACCACCCGGCTGCCGTCCTCGTCGAGCTCGCCTGCACCCGCACCGCCGACGAGCTCCTCGGCGCCCGCCGCGCCTACCACGCGCTCTACCACCGCTCCCTCGAGGAGGACGTCGCGTACCGCCTCAAGGACAAGGAGAACCACCTCCTCGTGGGGATCGTCACCGCCTACCGCTACGAGGGCCCACGCGTCAACGAGGACCTAGCCAAGGAGGAGGCCAATGCGCTCGCCGCCTCCAAGCCGCAGAACGAACTGATGGTGGTAAGGGTGCTCGCCACCAGGAGCAAGCCGCAGATCCGGGCCACCTTCAGGATGTACGAGAAGATCAACGGCAAGCCGCTTGAGGAGGAGTTCGGCGGCGACTCGCCGTGCCTGCGGGAGGCCGTCAGGTGCCTCGACTCGCCGCCCAAGTACTTCGCAGAGGTGATCGCAGATGCGTTCAAGGACGGCGCGGACAAGCAGGCCAAGGCGGCGCTGACCAGGGTCGTCGTGTCCCGCTCCGACGCAGACATGGAGGAGATCAAAGAGGCCTACCTCAAACAGCACGGGGCCAAGCTCGTGGACGCCGTTGCCAAGAACACCCACGGTCATTACAGGGACGCGCTGCTCGCCATGATCGGCAAGTGATCCATCCAAGCTTAGCCACAGTCACACCGTCTCTATTTGCCCCACTTTATCTTAATTAACCGCTATTTGCAGCGACACCTACTTTATGTTGTCTTCAACCCCGAAATTGCTACTCCAATACCGGGCATGAATAAAAAAAATTGTCATTTTGAATAAAATTACTCAACAAATATTTTTTCACACAGAGCAATTTTTTTTCCGAAGATTACAAAAAAAATTAATGCCATAGAAGAGAATTGCGTTATTATTGAAGGAGATATGTCCCGGAGGCAAGTAATAAATAAGTTTATTATCATATCGCAAGCTAGTTAATAATAGTTTCATATTATGCTATAACTGTATCAAAAGAAAACATTGATACACGTGTGGTACGCAAACAAATCTGGTCTTTAGTAGCCTCTATTAACTAGTTTCTTGGACAATCGACGATCGAGGTTTTCTGATTATGGAGCATTTATGCCAATTGACATCAGAGTTATATCATTGCAGAATGATATGATGGATCTTACCTACATAAGTATTACAACGTGATCTAATCACATGGTTCATCATTGTGATAGTTAGAAACAAAATGTAGACGTACGTGCGTTTTTTCTTTCTTTTAAGATAAAAAAAGATGTGTTAAAAAAGATAGAAAAAAGAGAAGCTAGATGACGTCTGTCGGGTCAAGTGCTACGAGTCCACGATCAATTAATATATGCATGCATCGCTCGCGACAGGAAAAAAAGAGATAGTCGATCGATCGCACTCATCTCCTTTTAGGCGAGCTGCACTTGCTTCTCATTTGAGGACGCCGACGTCCCTCACTGCAAACGTATTGAGAAACGTGACACAGGCGACAACCTACGTGGACTGTCACTGTCAGAGTTGCATAATAAACATATCAGAGAGGAACATATATAATTCACGTATAATATATGCTATAAATAGATTACTTGGATTTTCTAATAAATATAGACATATTATTTATATTATTTGGAGTTATATAATTAAAGTTATGAATTTCCAAAATTTTCTAATAGGTTGTATATTTTAATTATCCGAAATAGTGAACTAAGTTTGTATTCGAAATATTCAAGCATTTCTAAGCAATTTTTATATTAAAAGTTTTTTCATTTAAATTTGTATTCAAAAGTTATGAACGTTTCTTAAATAAATAGAATGTTTATTGAAAAGTGGTAGTTTTCCGAATATTGAACAAAAAAGTGGTAGTTTTTTGAAATTTACCCACAGCTACCGTTAACGGCCGTCGTCTCCCGTCGCCACGTCAACACTGCAGGTGAGCCAGCCTTGTCAGTTCCCATATCAATTCGTGGTCAGGACGAGTTTAGTGCGATTTGAGAAAACTGACTCAAAATCTGGTAGATTTTTGTTACGAAAACGTAAAGTGATAGATTTTCGAAATTTCTTCACAAAAGTGGTAGTTTTATGCTAACAACTCGTATCAAAGAGATAAAGAGAATAGGACACTGAGTTTAAGGTTCAAACACAACATAGTTTCGTGGAATGCATATGGGTTATTATGGATATCCCGATCCCGCTATTGATCATAGACCAGAGAGATCTCGATCATGTCTGTGCTGTTCTCAAACCGTAGGGTAACACACTTAAGGATCTGACGGCGTTCAGGGATTGCTATGGAAGTGAAAGTATCACCGATGACAAAGAAAGATCGGAATTATTCTAAGAAAAGATTGTCGGAATACTTCCGAAGAGAATCTGAAGTTGTTCAAAGAAAATAAAAAATCGAAAGGTGCTTCGAATAAATAGAAATTTATAAATATGTATTTATATATGTTAATTATGAATTAATATATATTAAATTGATATTTATGAGGCAACTTCCTCTATGGGGCCAAAACCACGGAGGGACTTGGCCCAGATGGAAGCCACCCAATGGGCAACACCGTGGCCGCAGCTGCTAGCCGATATGGGCCCACTGCAATGGATCGTATGGGCACCTAGAGGGGGTGAATAGGTGTTACTCCAAGTTTTAATTCTTTTTTAATTTTAGGCTTAACACAAAGGTAAATTCTCTAGATATGCAACTAAGAGGAATTTCCCTATATGTCAACCTAGCTACTAAGTGAGTAAAGACAAAGAGAGAAACGAGGTAACCGTAGTGGAGCATCCAGAGACACAATATTTGTTTTACCACAGTTTCTTCCTTGTTAAAAGGAAGTACGTCTGTGTTGGAGGAATGGGCGGTACTAAGACCACCCCGCCACAAAAGACCTCACCCTGTTCTCCGATGGATCTCGCCACGAGAGGCTTAATCCACCTTCCACTATTTTGTACCCTTTTAGGCGGAAACTGGTGCCTTTACAAAACTACTGGCGCACACATCCATAACTAAATTGGAGGCTCCCGTGATAACAGCAAGATGCCACAAGAAATAAGTTTATCAATAATCGTAACCAAGATCTAGAAATTCGTAAGAAACTCTAGATCAAGAATCCTCCAAGTGAATGGAGGGAAAATGAAGATATTGATTGGTGCCGATGAAGATCAAAGGCTCCTCCTTCGAATCCCCAAAGCCCGGAGCCTTTGAGTGGTTGAAGGTGAAGATATCGCTTGAATCAATATGAACAATACATCATTTTTTGTGGGATCCAAGAGATCTGAAATGAGGATCTGATGGGGTATAAATACCCCATTCAAAAAGCTGCCATTGGAGAACTTGGGGGCGGATAATCCGACCGGGCCAAAACCTCTGGCCCGGGTTGGATTAACCGGGGAGAAAATCGGCCCCTTCTTTGCTTGATGCGCCTTGGTGCTATTTAAAAGAAACCCAGGGGGCGGACTATCTACCTCCCTAAGAGGGGCGGATTATCTAGCCGGAGCACAAAGTCTGGCCCTAGTCGGATAATCCGGCGGAAAACTCCGCCCCCACTCCGCATGACGCGCCTTGGCTACTCGTCGAAGAATCCCTGGGGGAGGATTATCTAGCCAGGCAAAAACTCTGGCCCTGGCCGGATAATCCAGGGAAAATCCGCTCCCCATACTACTTGGCGTGCCTAACCCCATGTTTGGTGATTGGGGCAAGGGCGGATAATCCAGCCCTTGACAGGGGCAGATAACCCCCCCCCCCCAAAACTCTATTTAACTGCATTTGGGGAGAAAATAATCTGCAGCACTAAACACCCGGTTAAATAATCTTTGGCATTGTTATCTAAAACTCAAAACAATAAAGATCATGAAATGTTCTTTCAATCTCCCCCTTTTGGTGTTAGATGATAATACTAGGATTTGCAAAAGAGCCCTACTAACAACATCATTCTAAGGATGAAAAAGGACTCCCCCTAAATATGTGCATATAGTAGGTATGAATTTGAATACAAATGCACACACATAGGTTCAAGGCTTTTTCATGAATTGGAAACTAATATCAAATGATGATTTAGGGAAGGATATATCATACCACCAAGATGGAGTCCTCAATACTATAATGATAGACACAATTTAATAACCTCTTACTAAGACTTCCGAGGATAACGCCATTTCAATATATCCATAGATATAATTCTAGAAATCCATAGATAACCATAATAATAGATCCATAGATACCATAGTGATAGATCCATACGAGATAAATCCATAGTCTCATGACCAACCAACATAGTCTTACAGCACAACCACAAAGCAAATAAAAGTTCAATGCTAAAATGGGTACAAGCAAAGGCGAGAGAAACTCAAAATGCAAGTATGCTTGTACCTGACCCATGCAAATTCTCGAAAGCCTAATAGAATTACTTCCCCCCTTTGGCATCGAAACGCCAAAAAGGGAAAAGAGCAAAGCTAACGCCCCCGGAGATCACTCGTCCCCATCCTCATCCTCATCCTCATCATCATACTCCTCCTCGTCGTCCTCATCATCATCAGCAGTAGGGGAGTTAGTGACGCTCGCGCCAGAGCAGGGAACAAATTCCTCTCCATGTTTCCATAGTTAATGCCTGAAGTGTTCCACTAAGCATAGGGTGTAGGAGAGCGCTGCTAAGGAGGGTGTCCTTGAGCTCCAGTGACATGGTGAAGGATTAGCTGCTGAGTATGTGCCATGTCATGGCACTGATGGTAAGCCTCATACTATCCCTTGTGTGTATCCACACCCATGCAGAGAATGTTGCGCTGGAACCAGTTAAGTTGCTTAACCTCCCGAGCAATAGACGGGACAGGGGGCCTCCTTCCTTGGGTGCTTCCACTAGCATGAGCATCAGCCATGAAGGTATCAGGATCAACAACAGATGAGGTGGAAGGCTTCCTCTTGACATACAACTTCTTGGCCTTGTGAACACCATCAAGGGCAACAATGAAATCCTCATTCGGCAGACTGTGCTTGATGAGCATCATAAAGAATGGGGCATAAGGAATAGTATTCCAGTTGAATAAAGCATCAACCATCTCTTGATAGATGAAATCAGGGTATAATCAACAGAGGAATCTTCACTAGTGGCACACTCATGAGCAAAGCCAAGAAGATTCACCAGATGACCACGGATGCTATCATTGTTGCCTCCACTTGGGGTGATACAATCAAAAAACATGCGAACCAATTGTGAATATATGGGGAGCAAGCCATCAACCTTTTGAACCACACCATTGGGTCCATAACAAGTAGAGAGTAATTCGTCCTTGTTGGGACGAAGAGGACTACAGATGCCATGCTCGCAAGGAGTATCACGGCCCTGGAAGGGGTAGCCCAGCAGCTAAGCAAAGGTGTAAAAGTTGGCAGTGCAAACTTCAGAGCCCGACATCCACTTCAAAGTGCGAGCCTCATCCCCAACAATCACAAGAGTGGAGAAAAACTGCTTTACCAGAGAAGAATCATAATCACACTAGATCTCCAACTAATGTTGTAGCCCCATCTTCTCAGTCACAGAAAGAGCAGGAGCATATTGTGGCTTACTCTGTGCGGTGGTCAGGTCCAGAGGGCGCATGGGACGAATATTCCAGCTAGAGTAGATATCATCAAAGATGAGCTTCTGAGGGGCACACAAAAAGTTGGGGTCCTGCAGACTCTCATCACGAGCAAAATCCTCAAACCAGTCATGTTGCCTGAGGGTGGAATAGTCAACAATGTTCATTGTCTTGTAGTTGATTCTTGGTTCCTTTCCTTTCCTCTTGGAACTAGTCCTAGTCCTCTTCTCCTTCCCCATTCAGCCATACGGTTAGCCTCCCTTTTCTGCCTTCTCAGTTCAACCTCGTCAACCAGACCCCTTTCTTCATCAGGCCTAAAGTACCAAGGACGAGGACGTCACTTGTAGGTTTGAGCGACACCGCGAGAGCCACCTATGAAAAGAGTGAGGTAGGTAGCAAGGAGATAAGAACAAACACAAAATTCCGGGAAGGAATGCTAAGACAGTAGAGAAACAACCATAAGGCAATCATGTGCTGCAGTAATATGAGTCAGAAAAACAGCAGGTTGGAACTTTCCAGGCCAGATAATCCGTGCTGGCTAGGGGCGGATAATCCGACTCTGGCGAATTTTTGCAATTTGACTCATATCAACAACAAACACATAGATCGGGCAAAAAGGTTGATAGTCTACAGTTCTAAACATGCATATGAAGAAATGATCACCCTCTAATCCGAGTTTCAACAACAAATAGCAACTTCCATACAAAAGAGAAGAATGGGGGAGTTACCCTCACTCATGGGAAGATTGACTCGGAGGAGAAGGTACCCGGGAGGGATGGGGAAGCAGATCTGGTGAAGACCCGGAGATTCCGACGGATTGGAGTGGCACTGGGGAGGGCGGGAATGGCCAACGGTGGCTGGGGGAGAGAGAGGGGGTCGGGGTAGGAGTGGCTGCTCTGTTTGAGCCCTCTCACCCAACACCCTCCCTTATTAGACAAAACCGCCCAGGCCGGATAATCCGACCCCCACTAGGGGCGGATAATCCGGCCCTCACCAAAATTTTCTATTCACATAGAAATCGGGTCAACACATCCCCGCAAAACTCTCGCAATATTAACAAAGGACTTGTGTGCAAGATAGAAAGATGTCTTGAGATAGGAAAAAAGGCTTAGTCTTAGAATTCCACACTAATATGGTACTACACACCAAGAATTGCAAAAGCCAAGACAATGAAAATCCAATTGTTGGTGTGTTTTCCATAAGAACACAAGATAGGTAAATAAAATCCAATAAAACCCACAAAGAACCAACTCTTCACCGAGAAGAGTGCGATGGCCGAAGCCACCATGTAGGAGTGAATGGTATAACACCGCAAAGATGTATCTTGGATTCATGACCAATACTCATCAATAAGCTCACATATCACAAAATGATATTAAGAGAAATGATTTTTCTCGCTTTCAGTATTATGGGAGAGGGTTAGCCTAATAGTTAGGACCACACTGTCCCTATTTCCATGCCCACATCTAAACCAAATAGAGGAAGAGATATATGTGATTATGCAAGGGAAATCAAGTCAAGCTCCTTGAATCCATGCTATTTATCTCATTCCTCAAATAACAAAATCTTGCATCATCAAGTGGATTCATGAAAATATCCGCAAGTTGATTCTCCATGCTCACAAAAGATAGGTTAATGTCTCCATGAGCAACATGGTATCAGATGAAATGATTGTGGATCTCGATATGTTTAGTCCTTGTGTGCTGCACCGGATTGTAAGCAAATTTGATGGCACTTTCATTGTCACATAAAAGAAGCACTTTTTCATAATTTACACCATATTCCTTTAAAGTTTGCCTCATCCATAACAACTGAGTGCATGCACTTGCAGAAGCCATGTATTCAGCTTCAGCGATGGAGAGAGATATGAAATTTTGCTTCTTAGAATACCAACATACCAAGGATCTTCCCAAAAATTGAAAAGGTCCAGAAGTTGACTTCCTATCATCCTTGTCACCAGCCCAATCAGAATCCATGTATCCACATAAAGAGAAATTAGAGCCCTTTGGATACCTTAGAGCAAAGTTAGCGGAATGAACCAAATATCGGAAGATTCTCTTGACTGCCACTAAGTGGATTTCTTTAGAAGCCGCTTGATACCTTGCACACACTCCTACACTCAACACACTATTGGGTCTAGATGCGTAGAGGTTATGTAAGGAGCCGATCATGGACCTGTGTACCTTTTTATCCACAACTTTACCATTTGGATTTAACTCAAGACGACACTTCGTTTGCATCAGGGTAGCAAAGCTATTTAGACCAGTCATCTTGAATCTCTTGAGCATGTCTTGTATATATTTTTCTTGCTTAATAAAAGTCCCTTCTCATAGTATCTTGATTTCGAAGCCAAGAAAATCTTAACTCTTCCATCATAGACATCTCAAACTTGTCAGTCATAAGCTTTGAAAATTTATCATTAAAAGCTTGGTTAGTGGAGCCAAAAATAATGTCATCTACATATATTGGCATACAAAAAGTTCCCCATTAACTTTCTTAGTAAAAAGAGTAGGGTCAATCTGCCCAACTTCGAAACCACGGTCTAACAATAACTCTTTAAGATGCTCATACCACGTACGTGGGGATTGTTTAAGGCCATAGATCACCTTATCGAGTTTGTAGACGTGGTTAGGAAAGTTGGGGTCCTCGAAGCCCGGGGGTTTCTTAACATATACCAACTCATGTAATGGACCATTAAAGAAGGCACTCTTAAGATCCATTTGCCGTAATTTAAAATTATGATGAGCTACATAAGCAAGGAGGATACATATGGACTCAATACGAGCCACTGGAGCATAAGTCTCGTTGAAGTCGATGCCTTCCACTTGGGAAAAACCTTGTGCCACAAGTCTTGCCTTGTTCGTCACCATGATTCCATTCTCATCTTGCTTATTCTTGAAAATCCACTTTGTTCCGATAACATTGTGGCACTCTTTAGGCTTCTCTCAAGCTTCTAGACTTTGTTGCACTCAAAAATGCTGAGCTCTTCATGCATAGCTACAACCTAGTCTAGATCTTCAAGAGCTTCAAAAACCTTCTTTGGTTTCACCATGGATATATGTGCTTGATGATCACTAAATCTTACTAACTCACCCCTTGTGGACACCCTTCTCCTTAGATCACGCACCATTTTATCAAGTGTGTGACTCCTGAGTTATAGGTTTCGTTCAACTCAACCTTTGCGGCAAATTTCAATTTCCTTATTGTTTCTTGGAGTAATATATTCATCTTTTTGGTCTTCGTCTTGACTAACAACTTGATCTTGATCAACAAATTGTTTAGTACTAACAATTAATGGTGAGGCTTGCCCTTGATCTTGATCTACAACCATAAGACTAGGTTGTTGTACTAGGATTAAAGGGTAGATAATCTGGCCAAGCGAGTGGATGATAATCTGGCCTGGGAGTTTCAGCTTCTTCTGTGTTGTTCCTGGATTGTGAGGGAGATGCAGGGCCGGATAATCCGGCCTAGGAATTCTAGCTTGATCAGCTAATGGAAGATCTTCAAAATTTTACTGTGTCGGTGTAGTAGTTGTTTCAATAGGTGGAGTTTGTTGATCTTGTGTAGATGAGGGCTCTACTTGAGTAGACCATTGTCCTTCCCGATCCGCCACAAGGGGTTCCTCAACGGGGCGGTAAAATCCCACACCCATTCTTCTTATGGTATCTTGGGGGTATTTCAACATCTATATCACAAACATCAACTTGCCCCACATGGGAGCTGTCATTTTCTTTGAACACCACACTACAAGATTCCACAATAATCCCGGTAGTCTTGTTGTAGACTCTATAAGTGTGGGATTTAGCACCGTAACCAACAAAAATACCTTCTAAAGCCTTAGACTCGAATTTATATAAACAAACTCCTTTAATGAGAAATAAACACTTACAACCAAATACCCGGAAGTATGAAATGTTTGGCTTGTTACCGGTAAGTATCTCATACGGAGTCTTGTCCAAGAGCTTGCGGAGGTAAAGCCGGTTCGAAGAGTGACAAGCGGTGGATATGGCTTCAGCCCAGAAATTATACAGTGACTTGAATTTAGCCAACATAGATCTTGCCATATCCATCAAGGTCCGGTTTTCCTCTCGGCTACACCATTTTGTTGAGGGGTATACGCATCAGAATATTGATGTCTTATCCCATCTTGACTTAAGAACTCATTCAGGGTGTCTTGAACTTGGAGCCGTTTTCGCTTCTTATTGCCAAAATGAGGACATTGTGTTGTCATTGAACCTCATTGGCAAAGTCTATGACAGTTTGTTGAGTTTCACTTTTCTTCTTGAAGAAGTAAACCCATGTGTACGTTGAATAGTCATCAACAATGACAAGGCAATACTACTTCCCACCGAGACTTGCATGAGATGGAGGACCAAAGAGATCCACATGAAGAAGCTCTAAGATCCTCTTTGCCGATATAATTATCTTCCTTCGATGGGGAGAGTCGTGCATTTTTCCTTCAACACAAGCCCTGCAAACATAATCTTTGGCAAAGGAAACATTTTCTTTTAGTCCAAGGATGTGGCCACCCTTGTGAAGACTTTGTAAAGTTCTCATATTGACATGAGCTAGGCGGCGATGACATAACCAACCCACATCGGCCTTTCCGAATAGGCACATCATACCTACAGTGGTTTTCCCCAAAAATTCCACCATGTACAAGTCGTTTTCGACATACCCAATGAGCGACCTTGAGAGACTTGCTCCATGATGTCTACGCATGATTCTATTCTTGTAGACAGTGTTGGGACTCCAAGTGCAGAGGTTTGTAGAATAGCAACAAGTTTCACTTAAGTGGATCACCCAAGGTTTATTGAACTCAGGAAGGAAGTGGTCAAAGGTATCCCTCTGAAGCAACCCTGCAATCAAGATACAAGAAGTCTCTTGTGTCCCCAACACACCCAATACACTTGTCAGGTGTATAGGTGCACTAGTTCGGCGAAGAGATAGTGAAATAAAATTAATATGGATGATTATAAGTGGTAATTGCAATCTGAAATAAGAGTGGCAGCAAGCAAACATGTAACAAGATTGATTGTAAACGGTGTTTCAATGCTTAGAAACAAGGCCTAGGGATCATACTTTCACTAGTGGACACTCTCATATAAATATCTTCTCTTGATTATGCTACCCTGAACTACTCTCTGGTTGGACGATGTAGGGCTATAATAGCACACCTTAAAGTTCGCATTCCCCATCTAGATAACCCCTTACTATCACCTTGAGCGCTAGATGGTTCCAACAAACACCACAATCTCATAGAGAACTCCAACTCAAATTATACTCATGATAAGTATTTCTGTAACCTTAGCCTAAGTGCCACACGGTGTGCACACTGTCAACTTCACACACGTGGGGACAAGTAGAGATTAATTAAAGCACTTGAGTAGCAGAATAGATCTTTAGATTACAAAGCTCATGATCTCAATAATATCACGCATATATATATATATATAAAGAGAGAGAGATGAACACATAGCTACCGATAGAGCCCTTAGCCTCGAGAGAGAACTACTCCCTCCTCATCATGGGAGTCAGCAACGGCGATGGAGATGGCGGTGGAGTCGATGGAGATGGCTCCGGTGGCACTTCCCCGTCCTGGCAGGGTGCCGGAACAGAGACTTTTGTCCCCCAAATATCTTCTTCGGTGGCGGGAGCGCTACATAACTTTTCGTGGAATTCTGATATGATCCTTAGGGTTTTCGTCCCGGGATACTTTTATAGGCGAAGAGGCAAGGTCGGTGGGCGCCCGAGGGGCCCAAACCCCCTAGCGTGGCTTGGGTTGGCCCGTGCCACTAGGTGGTGTGGCCACGTCGTGGCCCCTCTCTGTCTCGTCTTCTAGCTCCGTGAGTCTTCTAGTAAAATATTGACTTTGGCTTTTGTCCGGTCCAATTCCGAGAATATTTCTTTTCCAGCTTTTCTGAAACTAAAAACAGCAGAAAACAGGCAACTGACACTGTGGCATCTTGTTAATAGGTTAGTTCCATAAAATGTATAAAAGTACCTCAAATTATGAACAAAACATAAGAAAGTAGATACCAAACAAGCATGGAACATCAAAAAATATAGATACATTTACGACGTATCAACATCCTCAAGCTGAACTCATGCTCGTCCTCGAGTAGGCAAGTGATAAAAAGAATAATTTTTGAGGTGACATGCACCATCACAATCTTGATCAAGGTATTTGTAAAACATTAATAGCTGGGATCATAGTACTTTAACATAGCATCAAATATATATAGTTCTAACAATAATACATAACAACTATGTTGTAACATGAAAAGGTACAAACAAAAGATTCATGAATACCAATGCTTTGAAAGACGTTTGTTTGTTCCACATATAGAAAACATAATAAAAATGGTATTCAGCTTGTCCCTCATGGTATAGCAAAATATAAATGCATATAACACCTTCAAAGTTCATAAGGGTGACTAGATACAAATAGTTTAAATACAAGCAATATTAAAGTTATGAATCAATCAACAAGTTTTGGGATAATGCACATTAAACTAAGAACGACCACTATGATCTCTCAATAGGTGCATCTAAAAGTGTAAACGATGCCCCCATGGGATCCTCACAGCGACCGTCTCCGCTGGCTGAGGGATAGGGGCTATCTGGTCCGTCCTTTTTTTACAGCAGGTTATAAAAGGAGGCGAGCCCACTGAAACCCTAGCCATCATCCCCCAACCGCCGCAGCCACCGAGTCTCCTCCCTGGTGCCCTTGCGCGCTCCTCCCCAATCCCCTCGCTCGTCTCTCTTCCCCAATCCCTTCCCACATCTCTCCTCCCCAATCCCCTCCTCCATCCATCTCCTGGTTGAGTCGTCGCCGTCTCCCGGTAAAGCCACAACGAGCAGCAACAGTGTGCACCGTGGATGCGCTGGAGGATGTGGACGAGCGGAGGCTCCCATTGTTGCTTAGCCTAGCGCGCCCCGCCGCTCCTTCTCTCCCCGTCCTTGCTGACCTCCTCTCCCTCTTCCTCTGGTACAACCGATGGTGATGGCGTCGGGGTGAACGCACTATAGCCGCTGGCCATGGCGACAAGGTGCACGCACTATAGCCGCAGCCCATAGCGATGAGGAGCGACGCTACAGCCACCGTCCATGGCAACGAGGAGCACGCACTGCAGCCACTACAACCGCTAGCGACATGGCGATGAGGAGCACGCGTTGCAATCACCGGTAATGGCCTGATTGCTCCATCAGCAGTAGGTTCCTCTCTCTGGATCCCCTTTATGATTAAACATTCAGATTTTTGGAGTTGCTAATTGTGCTAATTATTAAAGTTTAAGCCATTCGACGGTAAGGGAATGAAGAGGGTCGGCGTCTCAACTATGTCGAGCGTTCGTCACGGGGCCTCCTGCTCGCTCGACATCCTGGCTTTAGACAAGTGGCACTCAGTCCCTGTTTGTCATATAGGACATTGGCTAGTACCAGGAGTGCGCTTCTTCATTCCTTTATTGATTCCAGGTTGCTCCTTCTCCCTTTCATCTCTAACTTCATTTTCTGTAACATTTAGAAGATTGTAAGCCAAGGTCAAGATGGTTAAGAGTATTGGGCAAAAGTAATTGGGAACTGGGTTTTCTATGCAAGATTGAAAGCTTGGGTTCACGCTGACATTGGTCTTTTTAGGTCTAGATCTTTCTTAGTGATGTACTATCTTTTAATTTGGAAATATGGAGGCTGATTAACTGGTTATTTCAGGTAGGTATTTGTCACTGAGCTCCACTAGCAATTATTTATTCAATGTTCATGTTTGTCTTTTGCATACGCAAAAGGAGAAAGGAACCAATTTTACTTTTTATATTGGTTCAAATTACTCTTTTGTTTTGGCCAATATATTTTTTGTGGTTCCAACCATTATTATTGTGCGGAACATCTTTGAAGTGCACAAATATTCAGTTAAGATACATATCAGTTCTAAATAATAAAAGAGAACTAATTACTTCATGTTTCCCACATCATGTATGAATGTTCGCTGGAGTGTTTGAACAATATATGAATGTTTGATGGAGTGATTGAACAATATATGAATGCTCTATTTATGTGCATGTAGTGCTTGATGATCTACTTGCTGGTAGATTTCTAAATAGAAGAACAAATAAATTTTCCGATCGACACAGATTGTATCAGTAAGGGAGGTGAAAGGAAGGTGTTGATTTTGCCTAGATTGGCCGATACCCTCCATGACCACTTTGGAGCACCATGCCAAGAGTGAGGTATTCACTTGTTCTTACAGATTTTCCCCATGTCTCTATTCCACCATTCTCTTTTGTTTTAGTCCCCATAATCTTTCATGTTTATTTGTGAAAATTCTTATTAATCAATCCATACAATTTGTTCGATGAAAAGCAACGTGGGCGGCAATAGAAATTTGATCGATGTAACATTTTCTTCTCAATAGATTTTTTTCCTTTTTTTCTTTGCACCGATAGGAAACTTTGAAGAATTTGAATGGAGCACAACCCTACTGTTAGCATCCCTAGCTCCGTTGCCGGCCTTGCTACTGCCGCATTCTTGGTGATTTATTTTTTCTTTACCGTATGCTCTATGTGACCTATATTCCTTTCTAATGATTCTTTTTCCTAATTTGTTCTCATGGTTATTAACAGTTGTTTGTCTCGTACCTCAGATCCTCTAATCTATGTCTGTGTTTGCGTACCCTCTACTTTCAGGTTATATTGTTTCATCCCTATTATTTCCAGGTTGATGTTCATAGTCTATGCCTCGCGTTGGGAAAATATTTCTTTTAACTTTCTGCCCCTGATGCAGATGGTAGTGAGACACATGTACACAGGGAGATGGTGTGTCCTTCTAAGCAGCATTTCTGCTCTGTTGCTAGGTTTATTAGGTGCCTCCTGTGTTGTTTAGAGATGGGTGTGTCCTTTTTTCGGTCGTCCTTCTTTGCCTCATATAGATACTATCTTGGGCTGGTTGTCACTTTGATTTTCTCTCCATGGCATTGTTTTAATCGAACTGAACATAAATATAATAATTTACAGTGACCTGTTATGACGTCTCGGTTCTCTAATTTATTCATATGTTATATAACCACATGGTTCTTATGGAAGTACATTATTTTGAGTTAGGGAAAGATGCAGCGCTTTTGATAGATGATACAAAAAGTTTGTATTTAGTATGTTTCTTTGGTATTGGTTGTCACCTAAAAATTGCAAAAGTTGAAAGATAGGTAGAGCACCTCCCATTATCTAAGGTATGGCGTAGTTTTTATGTGCTTCACGGGGAATTTTCTATCTACTGTTTACTTTCTTAGCCATCAAACTGAATATTGTAGCAACCAGTTCAGCAATAAACATAGTTGCCTATCTTGTCATTTGAAGAATTGTTTATCAAATTATGGCCAGGTTGGTCGTGGGAAGACTAAGTTCTTAATCTCATCTTCCCTTTACCTGTGGTTAGGTTGGTATCTGAATTGGATTATATTACTGTCAGTCAATCACCGGGACAAACAGTAGAGTGGTTCCAAAAAGTTTTAGTTGTTAAACTAGTCAAGGTTAAAATGTGGCTTAGTGGGTACTCTGCTTCTGTTCATGGTGAGGTGTTCAGCTTCTCGATGCATATACTGAAGGTGATTTGCAGTTATGGTGTATCATTTTTGTTGTGTTTTTTGTTAGTTCATTTTTTTGGAGGATCTATTGTCATGCATATTAGGATTACTTTCCTGTTTTCCCGCCATACTCCTTCCGCTCTATAATTCCATGGATGTCAATATTTAGGTAGCCAACTGGCTTGCTGAGGTTTTCAGGGATTGCCATGTTCATATGTTTGGGATTAATTTGATGTGTGCCATTACTCCATGGATTGCAATCTTGCTACTGGTTATTAGATTTTCCTTGTGGAGAAGTTCTTGCTTGATCTATTAAATTGATTTTATCAGGAGTTTTACTTCCAGGTCAACCTACATTACTTGAACATTTTAGCTTGGTGTGCTTGATCTGTTAAAATGATTTTATCAGGTGTTTTGCTTCCATGTCAACCTACATTACTTGAACATTTTAGCTTGGTGTACATTTCAGGAATACTTTATTAGCTTGGCTAGCTGAATATGTAACCACTTTTGATATGGATTATTCATTGCATGTTGCTTTCAAATTCAAGCGTTCCAAATTTTTGTATTGTACAATGTATGTAGATAAAAGTAATTAAAGTCAGGATTGAATAGAATAGGAATGTACCTAATTTATACTTTTTGTGCATATATCATGGTTTTTGTAAATACAACGACACCAATTGGGAAGAGGTGGGGACGAATCATGAGGCTGTTCTGTTATACCATGGAGAGGTAAAAACTTAATCAGCTAGGTTGTTCTATATGTCAAAGTATTAGACTGATTTTGCAACTTTACTGCGTCAAAAATCTAACTTAAATTTTGGTTTTGTTTAGCATCTCTAGGTTGCAAGATAATGATTAAATAATCATGTGGGTGGCTTCAAAAACCAAAATAATAGTTGTGGAAAATTTATCACGAATGAGCATCAATGGCCTTGAAGAGATTTTAGTCTGTTTGATTGGGCTGTTTCTTTTATTAGTCAATTGTTATTTGGGGCATGCTATGATCCAGTTGGCAAAGAGGCTCTGATAGGCAGCCTGTTTCCAAATGAGAAGGTCCACTAATATGGGAATAGTTCACCCATTTAGGGATACATCTTTTTCTGAATTATGTTCTATTGTGTCAGTAGCTACAGCCTGCAAGTATCTTCTATAGCAACGCTAATATTTTCTGAAGAATTGACCATCTAAACGTGCAATCTTCAGTTTTTATGCCTGTTGGATTACTTCACCCTAATTCTTTTGGGTCATACTCTGTTTTTTGAGTGCGTAGTTCGTGGGTCACATGGGATATACCTCTCTAGCGAGAAGTGCCTAAACACTCTCGAGTACATGATCACGGAGCAGATGATTGGTTTGACCCAAGAATTGCAGGTTTCAGCACAACCTGATGTATCTGCATCCAGCAGCAAAATAAAACTATCAAAAATGTACACCGTACGCCGTGTATCTTCATTACTTATTGTTTGTCTTTGTGTGCCTGAACTAGCAGGTATGAACAACAAGCATGAGGTTTCTAGATAATACTTGCAAAGTAAGTTTTCTAGAAAGGTAAATTGCATGTCACTAATACATTGCCCACTTATTGTGTACATGATTTTTTTGCGTGCCTGGATAAAAATTCCACTTCTATTAATAGGTATTAGTAGGTATATCAATCCAGCATGAGTTTCTAGATACTAGAAACATAAGTCGAAGCTTCACATCTCAGGAATAACAGAGCTGAAGCTTGCTGTAAGTGGAAAGAAAAAGGCCCTCCTGTTGCAGCCATACGTTTTGCTTCCAAGTTCCAAGGCCAAGGATGCCATGCCTAATAGTACCGTGCTTAATGATGGCAATTGTTTCACCAGGGAGCACAACAAGGTGCTAAGGCTAATGGATTAACATTGTTCTTCTTTACACAATAATCTGGTCTGTAGTAACTTAGTTAATGTGATTTTGCGGGAACAAGCTCCACATTATTCAGGTTGTGCTTTTGGTTTCTGTGTACGTTATTATTTTGGAAGTTAATTGATAAGGTTTAGATGATACTGATTGTACATAGACGTTTGTCTAAAAGAAAGTATCGTTTTGCCATCTTATTTTCATCTTCATCATACCAAATATCGGCGAATTCACTGGAATCGTGCGCCAAGGCGCACCACTATATCTAGTAAAGATAGAAGATGAAGACTCAACATAAAAATAGAAGAGAGGCCTTCATAGAAGGAAGCAGGGATTCAAGTTTCATAAAGAGCTTCCAAAAATTATGGTACTTATTAGCTTTCAGCTCTCATTGTCCCTATCATAAGCATCTTTAGGTGATTAAGGTTAAAGTTAGCAAATATGAGGATATGCCTGACAAGTTATAAGCTGAAAATCTTATGCCCCTTGCTTACGAGTACCGTACTTCATGCTACTCAACTTTAGTCACAGGTAAGTTCTTCATTGTAAGTACATGTGTATTATAGAGAACCGCCAACGGGGTACCCCTTGCCCGATGATACAGAAGCTTTCCCATATCAAAATGACAAAGCAAGCAGACAATGAGCATCTCAGCGATCCTTTTATTTCCTATTTGCATAGGCTTTTTTATTTCCTATTTGCATATGTTTTTTATTGAGGATGCTTCACAGGTTGCTCACTATGGTTATGCTGCAAGTTTCCACCATGATTAGGCATGCCTTAGACTAGCCGCTCAGGCGCTTCTCTAACACATATACGAACTCCATGAGCTTTACAAGCTCCCCTTTCATTTCACACCACCGGGATCCATAAGCAAAAGAACATGATATCAACTAAACAAAATGCAATGTTGAAAGCGTTCCCCATGATACATGGTTCTGCTAATTCACAACTTACAAAGTGTAAGTATATACACATCATAAATGGGCACAATGGTTCAAGTTTATTAAGTGCAAGAAATTAAAGTGTGCCATCCAGTTCGTGCGAGCTTTAATCACTAATTTTCACATAACAAGTTTAATTCGGAAGGTAGATAAAAACATGAATATACTTGGAATAGCAATAATCCTAATATGTAGGTATGGTGGACTCTTTGGAATAACTTGGTTTTATTTGGAGTTGGATGCATGAGTGGAACTCATACTTGGTACATGTGGAGGCTAGCAAAAGACTAGGAGCGACCAACTAAGAGAGCAATAATGGCCATAATCATGCAAAGCGACATAGCATTATTAATTAAAGCATAAAGTGATATTACAAGTCAAAAACTAAATGATCGTAGAGGATATGGTGACTTGGTATAGTCTTAACATGGTGTGAGCATGCGCCAAGTCAACCCAAATAAAGCATCAAAGGAGAATACCACAATATCATTCTTTTATATGCTAAAACAACGCATGATTGTTTCAAGGCACATTAAGCAATCTCAATTGTTTGGAACAAGTCATGCTACAACAATAATCACTAAGCATAAAGTCAAAGCAATATCAAACATGACATGATAAAGTCTAGGCCACAGTCAAGACAAGCTTCCTTTTGTACCACTATAAGTATGAAACTTCCTACTCTTTTCCAACAACAATCGAAAACTAAAGCTAAACACAGTGCTAGCAAAGGAGAACACTCGCAGAACAATAAGAGTGAAAACTAGAGTGTTCTAGCAATGAATAACGGGGTGTGTATCTCTCCAAAAGAAGTATGTTGGGATCCAACCAACTTATTTAAGCAAACCAAACAAAAGAAAACTAAGAGCAAAAACAAAGACGCTCCAAGAACAACACAATTGTGCAAGAAACAATAAAAATGAAGTGTTTGGAAGAAAACCTGAAATTTTTATTGATGAAGAAGGGGATGCCTTGGGCATCCCCAAACTTTGACGCTTGTAATTGTTGAATATTTCTTGGAGTGACACGGGTGGCATCCCCAAGCTTGAGATTTTGTCCATACTTCATCTCATCACATTATTCTTCCCTATACTTGAAATTTTTCCTTCATACAAAACTTCACACAATCCTCATTAGCAACATTAGTGTATTCAAGATAATTGGTCCTATGGTTTAATTTCATCACAAGTAAAACTTCCATTAAAACACAAGCTAATGTAGCAATTCCTTATAAAAGCTCAAGTGATCAAAAAGAAGTCAAAGAGAAAGAGATTAAGAGGCAAATGCAAATAATGGCAGAAATCTGTCAAAACAGACCAGCAGGTAAAAACCGATTTTTTCGAAGACCTTCTGTTGCTCAAATCGAAAAGTGTTAAACTAACGAAAGTTAGATAACAACTTGGGTTAGAAGCACACAAAATTACAGCCCAATTCGACGTACAGGGAGTTTTCGCGAATTTTTACAGTGAAGCACAAAAATCTGTTTCGGGACAGCAACATTCCCAAGTCTTATTTCTCTCTCATTAGAGGTTATTATTGCACAAAACCACACAAAAATGATAAGGAGAGGTTATTACCAAGGAAATAACTTCCAAGACTCAACAAAAGAAAAAATTATTGACTAAAAATTTGGGTTATCTCCCAATAAGTACTTTTCTTTAATACCTTTGAGCTAGGTATGATAATTTCGATGATGCTCACATAAGAAATATGGATTGAAGTAAAAGAGAGCATCAAGAAGCAAATATGGAACAAATTTAAGTCTAACCCACTTCCTATGAAAAATAATCTTGTAAAGAAACAAGTCATGAAAGCACAAAGCAACAAACATAGGAAAGCAAAACAAGTGCAACTTCAAAATTTTCAACATAAAGAGGGGAAACTTAATATTGTTAAGATACATAAAACCATGTTTACCTCTCTCATAATAACTTTCAGTAGCATCATGAATAAAATTAAAATTATAACTATCACATAAATCATTCTTATCATGAGCCACATGCATAAAATAATTATTACTCTCCCTATAAGCATAGTCATTCTTATTAATCGTAGTGGGAGAAAATTCAAAAAGATAGCTATCATTATTATTCTCATCACCATAATCATCAAATATAGGAGGCATATTGTAATCATAATTAATTTTCTCCTCAATATTAGGTGGACTGAAAATATCATATTCATCATTGTAATCATCATTTATTGGAGGCATAGTATCATCAAAGTAAATTTTCTCCTCCGTTCTTGGGGGACTAAAAATATCATGCTCATCAAAACCAGCTTCCCCAATCTTAGACATTTCCATAGCATTAGCAATAATGGTGTTCAAAGAATTCATACTAATAACATTGCTATTAGCATTCAAATAAAGTTCCATAGGTTTTTTAATTTTCTCTTCAAACACTTCATGTCCTAACTCAAGATAAATAATATAAAGCTCTCTAATTTTGTTGTTGTTTTCCATTAAGCCTAACTAGTGAAAACAAAAACAAGAAACAAAAACATATGATTGCAGAATCTAAAGGAAATAACTTCGAGCACTCACACACCAACAACAGTACTAGAAGATAGCTTAGTAGCCAGAGGATGTGAGTACCTTTTACCTTACCTCCTCGGCAACGGTGCTAGAAAATAGCTTGATGTCTACACACGCTTCTATTCTTGTAGACAATGTTGGGCCTCCAAGTGCAGAGGTTTGTAGAACAGCAGCAAGTTCCCCTCAAGTGGATCACCCAAGGTTTATCGAACTCAGGGAGGAAGTGGTCAAAGGTATCCCTCTCAAGCAACGCTGCAATCAAGATACAAGAAGCCTCTTGTGTCCCCAACGCACCCAATACACTTATCAGGTGTATAGGTGCACTAGTTCGGTGAAGAGATAGTGAAATACAAGTAATATGGATGATTATAAGTGGTAATTGCAATCTGAAATAAGAGTGGCAGCAAGCAAACATGTAACAGAACTGATTGTAAACGGTGTCTCAATGCTTAGAAACAAGGCCTAGGGATCATACTTTCACTAGTGGACACTCTCATATAAATATCTTCTCTTGATTATGCTACCCTGAACTACTCTCTGGTTGGAAGATGTAGGGCTATAACAACACACCTTAAAGTTCGCATTCCCCATCTAGATAACCCCTCACTATCACCTTGAGTGCTAGATGGTTCCAACAAACACCACAATCTCATAGAGACATCCAACTCAAATTATACTCATGATAAGTATTTCTGTAACCTTATCCTAAGTGCCACACGATGCGCACACTGTCAACTTCACACACGTGGGGATAAGTAGAGATTAATTAAAGCACTTGAGTAGCAGAATAGATCTTTAGATTACAAAGCTCATGATCTCAATAAGATCACACATAGAGAGAGAGATGAACACATAACTACCGATAGAGCCCTTAGCCTCTAGAGAGAACTACTCCATCCTCATCATGGGAGTCAGCAACGACGATGGAGATGGCGGTGGAGTCGATGGAGATGGCTCCGAGGGCACTTCCCCATCCCAGCAGGTGCCGGAACAGAGACTTCTGTCCCCCGAGTCTCCTCTTCGGTGGCGGTAGCACTGCGGAACTTTTCGTGGAATTCTGATATGATCCTTAGGGTTTTCGTCTCGGGGTACTTTTATAGGCGAAGAGGCAAGGTCGGTGGGAGCCCGAGGGGCCCACACCACCCCTGGCACGGCCTGGGCTTGCCCGCGCCACCAGGTGGTGTGGCCACCTCGTGGCTCCTCTCCGTCTCGTCTTCTGGTAAAATATTGACTTTGGCTTTTGTCTAGTCCCATTCCTAGAATATTTCTTTTCTAGCTTTTCTGAAACCAAAAACAACAGAACACAGGCAAATGACACTATGGCATCTTGTTAATAGGTTAATTCCAGAAAATGTATAAAAATACCTCAAAGTATGAACAAAACATAAGAAAGTAGATACCAAACAAGCATGGAACATCAAAAAATATAGATACATTTACGACGTATCACTCCACAAGAGTACCACAATATCATCATCAATCAAAACTGTAAAGCCCATCTTACCAAGGGCACGAACATAAGGTAAAATATACCCAAGGGTCTCAACAAGCATGACGTCCACGAGAGAGATATCGTGGGAAACCACAACCTTGCCAAGACCCAATACCTTAGACTTGGACTTATCAGTATAGGAGATGGTTATTTGGTCATGATTAGGCCTCGTCTCCATGATGATCTCCTTGTTTCCGGTCATATGACTTATGGATCCACTATCAAGCACCCCTTTTGACCGACCGGAAGCATAGCCCTACAAGAGAATTGCTTCTTGGTTTTTGGCGAGGGGTAACCTCGGCAATGTCCATAGTGATGGACTTAGGGTTTCGCGGAAAAGAGAACGCTGGGGATTTCGTTGGATGTCAAGAAAACAATGAAGTCAAAGTCGCCTGAATATTGGGGAAATATCACTATTACAAGTTGTCTTCTAGATTTCGGTACCCTCGCTTGGGCTTCTCCCGTCCTATATATAATAGGCCGGGTCTCAAAGCTGTATGCAGATAGGTTTCATACACGCGTGATTACAATACCAACATAATGTCGGTTTATAGTCTCTTTCTAAAATAGTCAAAGCCTTTGTCGGTTGCTTTCTTGGGCTGCTATCTGAAACCTTCATGGGCCGCAAGCCTTTTACCCAATATAGGGTAGCGAATCATAAGCATCCGAGTAATCATATCCATGTCAGTAGCCCTCGAGACTCTACTTGAACCTTAGTTTTAGGTTGAGTCTCAAAGTTTCTTCTTCTTTTTTCTTCTTTCCTTTTATTTTTGTTCCTTGATTTTTATTTTTGTAGGGATTTTGGTACAATGAGTCTGATGCTTCCGACAGATCGGGAATCAGTTAATTGCTCCTGGGCAAAAACAAGGTTGTCCTACATCAAACTCAAGTCCCCAGGCTTGAATTCGGAAATTGCTACTGGCATAATTTAGTTTGAGCCGCTGAGGTCTTATCGAATACTGAATTCCAGTTTCTATTTTTATCGGGTACCCTACGCGTCCATTGGGATTTTTTATCGTATCGTTGATGCAGATATTTTACTGGCGGAGCGCATTCTTGCGATTACCAGGCCACACATGATGAATCCTGGGGTCTTACCTTTATGTTTCTGAACATGGCATATGGATTTTTTGTCGTGTCGAGTGCGATTCGAGAGTTTTTTGATTTGTAGCGGCTGAAGAACTTTTTGTTTTTTGTAACTACTCCCGATAGGAGTATCTGTTCGATGAATTTTTCCTTTGTTTATCTTTATCAGGTTCGTGCCAGCGCTCCTAATAGGAGTAGCCCCTGAGGCTATGTTTGGATATGTGTATCAGAACATAGGCTCGAAAACTTAGGTCTATGGTGCCGATGCTTCTGTATTTTTTGTTGGGTGCATGACCAGTGCTCCCGATAGGAGTAGCCCCTGAGGATACAATCGTAATATTGTATATTCGATTGTAGTCTCAGATCTTTCCCTGGAGGAATTTACTTCAACTCCAAGTTTAATTTCCTCGGGTCATATTTGTAGTGAGCCACAATTTCTGCAATGCATGTGCTGTGACATCAGTGATGACGTATCTTATGCTGTTGAGTTTTAGAAGAACACACCCTGACGGGACGTGTCTTACGTGGGGCCATACGGCATTAATGATGATGTGTGATAGCGTATTCAGCGGAGATTTTTGACTGCACGTCCCATCTCCGCGTGAAAATCGAGGCGTCACATGCTGTCGTCCGTTTTTACTGCAGCCATAACTTCTTTAGATTTTTTACTTTACGGAATCTTTTGTAACATGTGTCATCACCGTGTGAACTTCTGCCGGTTCGATTTTGCATCGAACGGTTCAGG
Source organism: Avena eriantha (assembly GCA_910589775.1). Taxonomy (NCBI): domain Eukaryota; kingdom Viridiplantae; phylum Streptophyta; class Magnoliopsida; order Poales; family Poaceae; genus Avena; species Avena eriantha. The sequence continues at coordinate 535,663,328 of OU342743.1, read as the reverse complement.
CCTTACGCCTTTGCTCTTTATAAGGAAACGGAGATGCATTTTACTGTTTTACCTCACCTTCCTCTACTCCATCTTCTTCCTTGCGCTCTTTCCCCCTTGCGAACTCTTTGCTCTGCACTCGTTTTCCTCTTCCACCGCCATGGGCAAAAGCAAAGCTGGGACTTCTGCTCCGCTGTGAAGGCCATTGGATGGCCCCCCACCAAGTGCACGGCACGGGAACTCCTTGAGGCGCGGAACTCTTGCCCTCTGGCGGAGGGTGCCTTCAAGCTTCCTGGAGAGGAGGCTGCTCCCGTCCCTAAGCCTGGCTAGAGGGTAATGTTCCTCCCTTTCCTCTTCCGCGGTCTTTCTCTTCCTATCCACAAATTTCTCTATGGCCTTTTGTTTGTTTATGGCGTGCAGTTGTATCATCTCACGCCTAACTCCATTCTCCATGTCGCTTGTTTTGTCACTCTCTGTGAGTGTTTTCTTGGGATTCATCCCCATTGGGGCCTTTGGAAACATTTCTTCTATGTTCATCGTAATGTCACTAACACCATTGTCCATGATGTTGGTGGCGCCATTTTCTCTGTCCGATCTGACGTTGATTACTTTGACTTCAAACTCACTGATTCTGTCCAAGGCTGGAAGTCCAAGTGGTTTTATGTCAAGGATCAACCACTTGAAGGCCAATCTTTCGGGTTAGCCCCCTTTGACCCTAAGAAACCTTGCTGCAAAATTGACTCCTAGGATCAGCGTCCTTCTGCTGAAGAAATGGCAGAAATCTAGCCTTATGTTGATCGCATTTCAAAGCTGCGGCCTGATGTTGGCAAGGAATTGTCAGGTCTCCAGATCCCGGTGTACTTTTTGCGGATCCGCGTCCAGCCGCTTCAAGCCCGACTTTCTGGCATGTGGCGTACACCGGGAAAAAGGACCCGATGAGGATTTCCTCGGAAGACCTTGCCCTCAAGGTGTATGAGAAAAGGGTCCGGAGCTTCACCACTCTCACCAAGAAAAGCCCGGTTCCTTCAAGCTATCTTGTGGAGCTTTTTGGCAAGAAAAACCGGCTCCCCGAGGTAAATTTCTTTTGCATTCATCTTTCCTTCCTTGTATTTGCGGTTAAATTCTATCGATTGATTGACTCCTCTTCCATGTCTTCTGCTTGTGTAGCATTTTGATCACCTGAGCTCACTTCCTCCTCTCCCTGGAAGCTGTGAGCCCCCTATTCATCCTTCCGCATCCGACGATCTCCCTGTGACTGGGACTGTTGTGGATGAGGAGATGGATTTCTTTGCATCTGATTCTTCATCGAAGAAGCAATCTCTTCCGTCGGTTCACTTCAGAGATTTCTGTGTGGAGCGTGCTGGTGAAAATAGGAAGCGCCCCGATGTGGTGGAAAGGGTCGAAGACTCGGATGACTCGACTGCTTCCAAGACCCTCAATGTTGCTCCAGTATCGGCTGCTTCCGCCTAGATGAACTTGTTCCGCTTTGTGTAGGACGTGTCTTCATAGGTGTTTGGCTGCTTCCTTTACTGTTTATCGTGTAGTTCTACTGCTGATACATTTCCCAATTGTATTGTTCTTTTCTCTTGTAGAGATGATGATGATCCTCCCACATCTCCTCTTCGCACATCGATGGGCTGCTTTGCAAAGAAATCTCCTCCACCATCGACGGAGCCGAAGGAGAAGCTCATGTCTGCCGTGGAGAAGATCACTCTGAAAGATGCTTCCACCTCATCAAAACTGCCGCCGCAAAAAAGGAAGAAAACGGCGGGTAAAGGGGTGGTGATATCGGAAGAGCCCGTTGATGTGGATATGAAAGATGTAAATCACTCTGTATGCCAGAATTTTCTGTCCATAGTCTTTTTTATTTTGCCCTGATGTCCTTTTGATGTGATGTTCTTGTTCAGCCTTTGATGCACAAGATGGTCGTATGCCATCTCGCTTTATAAATTTCCGTGACGAAGCCTAAGAACTAAAGGGTATGTTCTATTCATCTTCGGAATCTCTTTGTGAATTTTTATTCTTCATTTTTCATGATTTATTCACGTAGAGTCTGCCAAGCAATCCGGAGTTATTCGGGATGAGGCGATGAAGCGTGCCGATGATCTTGAGGTTAAACTTTGATCCGCTGCGGAGGCGTTGGAGGAGGCCTAGCGAAAGGCGAAAGCTGATGCTGAAGAAGTGGCCAAGCAAGCCGCTGTTCGAGATGCAAATCTTTGACAGCGCCTGGAGGCCCTCAATGATTTGTTTATCCGTATGTTTTTTGTCTTGTGCATCTTTATTTTGTTTCTTTCCTTCGGTTAACAATCCTTTCCTCCCTTTTTTATTTTCAGAGCTGACTAGCCAGAACCTGACGCTGAATGAAGATAAGAAGGTTGATCCTTTGTCGGATGCTGTTAGCACCTTGGAGGCTAACAACGTTCGCGGGCGCAACCTTCTTGTCCACTCCCGCCGTGCCTTCAAAAGCCTTCACGCTGAAATATTTCCAACCAAGGAGGTGCCGAATAGTCTAAATGATTTTGTCACCGTCTTCGGTGCTGATCCTAGCCCCCTTGTTTGTTATAGCTTGACACAGTCGAAGAGTGGTGCCAAAACTTCAATGGCACTAGCAATGGCGCATGTTGAGAAGGTCGATTGAGCGAAGGTTAGCTCTTCTGTCCCAGTCACCTCCAATGGCAAAGAGATTGACTTGAAGCCATATATTAACAGGGCCAAAAAGTACTCTCAACTGCTTCTGGGCCTGATCTCAGGCTCGGAGAAGCCAGCTGCCCCTTCTTCAATTGCCGATCCTTCTTCGGCTTCCCCCTGCCGCTCCCATAGCTAGTGTCCGTTTCACTAGTGCCACTCTGTCTTTGAAAGAGACGGCTTCGTAGGCTTTGTTTTGTAATTTTTATTGTGTCTCCCTTTATTGTAATGAACCTTGAACTTAGCCATCTTCCTCTTGCTTCTTTTTACAAGAGAGCAAACTTTTGAATATATGCATGTGAGCTTGCTTTTGTATGCTGAACGTTTCCTATCTTTCTTGTCTCACCAGATTTTGAATGAATCTTCGGATCCTCTTGGATCTGCGTAACTGTCGGATGTTGTTCCATCCTCCTCCGTAGTAGGTGCGACTAGTACCTCCATCGTGCATATGGTGGACCCACTGTTGTACGCTGAAAAGATAGAACAGATTAAAAAACTTGACGGAAAACTTCGGGTTGTTCAATCGATGGTGGATGTTTCTCAGTCGAAGACACGCCAGGCCCTCAATCGCAAGGCTTTTTTCTTGGAGGAAATTTCCAGGGCATGTGAAAAGCTGTTGTGTAAGTCTTCTTTCCTCTTTCTTCGGTTGTTTTTTCTGGCTTGCTGGAAATTAATATTTCCTTCTTGGTTTGTAGGCATTTGATTGTGTGAGAGGGAGGAGACCCAACGTCTACACGACCGATGCAGGCTCTTATGTCTGCCTCCCAAAGTTCTAAAACAGATTTTTGGACCGATCATTGTCGTGTCTATACTGTGGCGTTGCTTCAGGATCGGCTATCAGAGTTGGATCAATTTGTCGAGTGCTGCGCAGATCGCTTGCCCTTGTTTATCATGACATGTTTCCTCGGGATCCTCAGCCTCAGACCTTGGCGGATTTGATTGTGAAGTTTCGACAAGGTGAAAGGATTCATCATTACATAAAGTTTCAACTTGTGGCGGGTGCCAAGCTTGCTCTCTCTTGGGTACATGCACACCATCCGACGTTGGATCTGGATGTTGTTTCTTCAGGTCCGCCTCCCCCTTCCGATGGCGACCTTGTTCATATGGCGCCTCATTACACCGCTGCTCGTAGACCCACCATTAGGATTGTGCGAAGATGCTTAGAAGCAGACGAAGAATTTTTTCTTAATTTCACTATCTGACTGCTTGCTTATGCAGCTTTGTACTTTACAGGCGAAACAATGTATAGATCTTTCTTATATTTGTCAAAAAGTTCGTATGTTTTATACGAGATTTTTATTGTATGCTGTATTCTTCTGTTGAGGATTCGACGAACTTATGCCTTCATGCACCGTAGAATTTTGTATGCCGAGCATTTTCTTTATTCATTGATAAACATAAGTGGGTACATTGCGAGGGCATGATTGCCTCTCCATTGGCCTTTTATTGAATATAAAGTGTGTCTAAGTGAAGATTTTCTCTTAGGAACTTTGGCTTCTGTTCTTTGGGTTCTTCTCCGTGTTGTGGTGCTCATTGTCTTGTCGATCATTTGGGTTTCCTATGCGGGACCTATATTGGAGGCTGCGTAGGTTGCTTTTGCGGGACCGTTGTGCTCTTGTTCTTCCGATGTTTGCTTTTTGCGGGTGTGCCCTTCATGTAGCGACTCCTCCTCCGCTATCTTCAGCTGTCCAAGGTCTATCTCCATCCCGAAAGATTCCGAGATTTTGTTGAATTCCCGATCGCAGCTATCCGCGTGACTGAAGCTTCCTTTGACTGTTATGACCCCATTAGGGACTGGCATTTTTAACACAAGATATGCGTAGTGAGGTACTTCCATGAACCTAGCGAAAGATGGTCGTCACTGGATCGCGTGATACTGAGATGGCCAGTCCATGACTTTGAATTCTAGCTTCTCTTGCCTGAAGTTATTCTTTGACCCAAAGACTACGTCGAGATGGACTTTGCCCAATGGAATTTTGGCTTTTCCTGGAACTATCCCGTGAAAAGTTGTGTCTGTAGATGCTAGATTTGTCATGGACCAATTCATAGCCCGTAGAGTTTTGCGTAAATCAGATTGATGCTGCTTCCTGCATCCAAGAAAACCTTGCTCATGTCGAACCCACAAATTTGTGCTTCCACTATTAGTGCTGACGGGCCTGGCTGAGGGACCCGTAGTGGATGATCAGCTCTGTTGAAGGTAATTTCTTGTTCTGACCAGTGAAGGTACTCCGGTGTAGGAGGCGGCTTTGTTACTACCAAGTTTACTTGTCTAGTGATCAACTTATGTGTTCTATTAGAGGGTGGTCCCTTCTGGATCATTGACATTGCTCCTTTTGACCTGGGATATTCATTGTCTTGGTGTATTGCACTTCACGGCTGCCCTGCTGGTGGATGCCCCTGTGGTGGCAATGGCGCGCTGATGGACAAAGCGCTGGGTGCGGTATCGTAGCCTCGATTTGCTGCTTCGGTTGCCCTTGTGTTCCATAGTTCCTGCATTATGGCTTGAAAGAATATCATCGGGGTTAAAAATTGGGTTACCGTTGCATTCTTGCTAGGCCGAGGAATCTACAATGATCACGCATACTTGGTGCTGAATGATACATGGGCTGGTGACGTCTTCGTCTGAACTGAGGTGTACACTGTCAGGTGAACCAGTGAAGTTCATCAGTTTTTGCTTTGGGTAGATTTCTGCCATCCTAATTCCAAAGTCGATGCTTTTGCTGCTTTCTTCGGGTTCGGAATTTGCCGGGCTTGCTTCACGTGATGGGGTTAGCTGTGGGTCTGATCCAAAGGAGAGATTTTCATAAAGACCCTCAAGGTCCCCCAGATCCATCTCGATTTGCTCGCTTTCTTCGCCTGCTTTGATCTGTGTTGTGGCTTCCATGGAGGACCCGACAGAAGATTCTAGTACTGCCGTAGGCGTAAAATTTTCCACCTACGGTTCTGATGTGATCAGGGCCGAAGGGTGTGATTCTTGTGGGTCTTCTACTTGGAAGTGAAAGCTTCTGATGATTAGATCGGATCCGCCGTTGAAATCAGCGGGGTACCAATACAGGGGTGGGCGGGTGTGGAACTACTTTCGTCGGGTTGATGCTTGATGGGGAGCAGTCCGCCGAATCCGTGGGTCCAGCATTCAGGTTTCCCACAGATGGCGCTAATTGACAAGGGGTAACCTCGGCAATGTCCATAGTGAAGGATTTAGGGTTTCGCGGAAAAGAGAACGCTGGGGATTTCATTGGATGTCAGGAAAACAATGAAGTCAAAGTCACCTGAATATTGGGGAAATAGCACTATTACAAGTTGTCTTCTAGATTTCGGTACCCTCTCTTGGGCTTCTCCCGCCCTATATATAATAGGCCAGGTCTCAAAGCTATATGCGGATAGGTTTCATACACGCGTGATTACAGTACCAACACAATGTCGGTTTATAGTCTCTTTCCTAAAACAGTCATAACCTTTGTCGGTTGCTTTCTTGGGCTGCTATCTGAAACCTTCATGGACCGCAAGCCTTTTACCCAATATGGGGTAGCGAATCATAAGCATCCAAGTAATCATATCCATGTTAGTTTTAGATACCCATTTTTCAATGGGTCCTCTCATGTTAGTAACAAGGGTCTTTGGGACCCAAATAGACCAAGCAATATAATTATCATCAGGACCAATATCATAAGGAACAATATATCTAGCATAAACATCACCATAATAATCACGAAATAACTCATAATGAGGATTATTGAGTCATGCAAAACCATCATAGTCAGTTTTGTTCTTCGAGGTGTTGTTTTCTTTGGTGCTTGTCTTTGCTTTAGCATTCTTGGCCTTCTTCTTCTTAGTCTTGGGGACATATCCAAGTCCCTCCTTTCCACTGTTTGTCCTTTCTTGCTCAAGAGCTCATCGAGAACTTCCTTACCTTTGGGAAGAGATGACTTGTCAAGCTCATCTTTCAATCTAGCATTTTCTTGGAGAATGTCTTCATGATTGTACACTGAAGTAGAGGTGCTAGGAACATCCTACTTGGCTAGTCGAGTTTGGAGCTGATCATGAGACTCAATGAGAATAGAATGTTCACTCTCCAAAGCCTTATGGGAAATGTCAAGTGTCTCTAGCTTCTCGTTAAGTCTAGCATGAGCAACCTGAAATTCAACCTTCTCCTTCTTTAGCCTCTTTTCTTTAGCAATTGCATGGTCATGTTCCTTCATAAGTTTAGCCACAAGTTCATCGCATGACTCCTCGATGGACTCGAGCCTCTCCTCAAGAGAAGCTCAAATCTCCTCCTCTTCTTCTAGAGCATTTTTAAAGGATGCTATCTCCATTGCATCATCTCTTTCAATTATGCCCTTTTCTTCAAGGAGCTCTGTCGAGTGAGCAAGTTGACTCATGAGAGCCTCAAAATGCATTTTGTGCTCACCTTGTAAGTTAGTTATAAAACAGTCCAAAGCAACAACTTCTTCCTTAAACTTAAGACTAGTGGAATCATCCATATCAGCATTCATAGTAGTCTTAGGAAAGAAAGTGATGGACGGAGATACATCGGAACCTCTAAGACAAGTGATGTTCTCATTAGAGAAGTTCTCATTCGGAGAATCGAAGAGCGAAACGGTTGGTGTAGATGTAGTGGCTATGGTAGCCACCTCTCTTGAACTATCATCTCCTTCTTCGTCTTTGCTTGTGGACGAATACTCCTATTGGGCTACCAACACTATCTTTGGTTGATTCTTGTAAGAAGCATTCATCTTGATAAATGGCTTATTGCGAGGAGCCTTTCACTTCTCCTTGAGAACTAGTCTTCCCCCATGATCTTATCTACTTTGATAGGGGCACTCAGCTATGAAATGTAAACGGTCGCCACAATTGTAACATGTCCTCAGTTTTGGACCGTTTTCCTTTCTTTCACTTGACCCATTCTTGCGCTCAAGCTCAAATTTTGCTTTGGCAGGGTCCTTCCAAAAGTTTCTTGCATAGAATGTCATGTACTCACCATGAGCATGTTTAACCTCCTCGGGATAGCTCATGGCAACTATGTATGGGTTTCTATCGTATTCTTGTTGTTCAATAACATTGGCCTTCAAGGCAAGATTTACACCCTTTTGCATTACAAATGCTCGTGCATGAGTATCTTTAGCATTGTTGGCCGCAACTTTGAATGCAACCATTTCTTGCATGACTTCATTTGAAGTCATTTGGTGATAATTGTGTCTTCCTTGGAGGCTCCTCAAATCTGTGGGCTCAAATGGCATAAGGGCACTTACATACTTCCTCTTGATCCAAGCATCATCAACATGTGTTGCACCATGATTTCTAAATGTGGTGTCAATGGACTTGAGTCTTCTATACATATCTTTGTGGTCCTCACCATCCATCCTATAGAACCCTTCAGCTTGATTGCTTAGAGCATCACACCTATTTCTTCTCATGCTCTCATTTCCAACGAATAACTCAGTGAGGGAATCACAAGCTTCCTTAGCAGTGCTGAGATGTTCAATGTGTGGCATGTCCTTGGGACCCACACCAAGCTGAATCATGTGCAAAGCCATCGCATTGAGTTGACTATCGACAACTTCATGTCTTGTCAAATTGGTTGGATCCCTGATGTTTACGCACTTCTATTCTTGTAGACAGTTGTTGGGCCTCCAAGTGCAGAGGTTTGTAGAACAACAGCAAGTTTTCCCTTAAGTGGATCACCCAAGGTTTATTGAACTCGGGGAGGAAGTGGTCAAAGGTATCCCCTCTCAAGCAATCCTGCAATCAAGATACAAGAAGTCTCAGTCTCTTGTGTCCCCAACACACCCAATACACTTGTCATGTGTATAGGTGCACTAGTTCGGTGAAGAGATAGTGAAATACAAGTGGTATAGATAATTATAAGTGGTAACGGTGCCAGAAAATAGCTTGTTGGCGTGTGGTTGACATGGGAAAAGACTAAAGGCAAACTGAAATAAAGAAGGAAGCAAGAAAACATGTAACAGATCTAATTGCAAATGGTGTTTCAGTGCTTAGAAACAAGGCCTAGGGATCATACTTTCACTAGTGAACAATCTCATATAAATATATTCTTCTTTATGATACTACGCTGAACTACTCTCCGGTTGGACACTCTAATCCATGGTAGGGTTATAACAGCACACCTCAAAGTAAGCCTTTACCATCTAGATAACCCCACACTTTCACCTTGAGCTCTAGATGGTTCCGACAAACACCACAATTTCATAGAGACATCCAACTCCAAATATAACTCATAACAAGTATTTGTAATCTCTAGCCTAAGTGCCACCATGGTGTGCACACTGTCAACTTCACACACATGGGGAGAGCAGAGATCTATTAAAGCACTTGAGTAGCAATGTAGATCTATAGATTACAAGCTCATAATCTCAATAAGATCATGCATAGAGAGAGAGATGAACACATCGCTACCGGTAGAACCCTTAGCCTCGAGAGAGAACTACTCCCTCCTCATCATGGGAATCATCAACGGTGATGGAGATGGCGGTGGAGATCGATGGAGATGGCTCCGGGGGCACTTCCCCGCCCCGGCAGGGTGCCGGAACAGAGACTTCCCGTCCCCCGAATCGCCCCTTCGGTGGCGGCGGCGCTGTGGAACTTTTCGTGGCTAGAGGCTTGTCGATTTAGGGTTTATGCATCGGGAGGCTCTTATAGGCGAGAGGGGAGACCGAGGGGGTGCCAGAGGGCCCCACACCACCCCCTGGCGTGGCCTGGCCTGGCCCGCGCCACCAGGTGGTGTGGCCAGCCCCTGGCCCCTGTCTGTCTCGTCTTCTGGCTCTGTGAGTCTTCCGGTAAAATATCGACTTTGGCTTTTGTCCGGTCCAATTCCGAGAATATTGATTTTCTGACTTTCCTGGAACCAAAAACAGCAGAAAACAGGTAACTGGCACTGTGGCATCTTGTTAATAGGTTAGTCCAAGAAAGTCTATGAAAAGTACTCTGAAGTGTGGACAAAACACAAGAAAGTAGATAAAACCAAGCATGGAACATCAAAATTTATAGATACATTTGCAATGTATCAACATACCCAAACTTAACCTGCTCGTCCTCGAGTAGGTAAGTGATAAAAAGAAAGAATAATTTCTGAGGTGACATGCACCATCATAGACTTGATCAAAGTATTTGTAAAACATTGATAGCTGGGATCATAGTACTTCAACATAGCATGAAAGACAAAGTTCTAACAATAAGACATAGCAACAATGTTGCAACATGAAAAGGCACAAACTAAAGATTCATGAAGAACAATGCTTTGCAAGACCTTTGTTTGTTTCACATAAAGAAAACATAGTATAGTGGCATTCAGCTTGTCCCTCATAGAGTAGCATAAATGCATAGGACACCTTCAAAGTTCATAAGAGTGACTAGATACAACTAGTTTAAAACAAGCAATATCAAAGCTATGCATCAATCAACAAGTCTTGGGACAATGCACATAGAACTAAGAATGGCCACTATGTGTCAACACCCGGATTTTTAATCCCAGATGCCCGTTATGCCATACCTCGCAATCCTAGGATTACCATTTTTGCGAGACATAACGGATTGGATATCACAGTACATCATCCATTACAAACCATACATAAGGTCTTACACAAATAAGGATCTCATGATCCAGTCTTAATACAACAAGCAGCAGAATAAAAGATAAGCGTAGCGGTGGGGTCCATCTTCAGGGGCACAGGCAATGCTGACGAAGGCAGATAGTCCTAGTTATCATAGCCGTCCTGCTGGCCATCATCTTGGTAATCTCCTTCATAGTCTGGCCATGAGAATAGCCAGGGACAAAAGTCATGAGTACTCTTTAAGTACTCGCAAACTACCACTAACAAGTAGTATAATTCTAAGTTAAAGTGCTAAATCTAAGTTTAACTATAAAGTTTAGTTTGAAACCTAAGCTGAGTTCAGAAACAAAGAAAGATAAAATAAAGTTCTGGAATCACTTAAGTTGGGAAGCTATTGTCCTCAACACAACCCTGTTGTGGTCAAGTCAAGATTCATCATTCATTTCATAAGTTATTTTGAAAACATCTGACAACGAAACAGTATGGCTATTCCAACTGTCCATAACCGTGGACGCGGCTATTCAAATAGTTTGACACTCTGCAGAGGTGGTACACTTTCACCACAAGATTTGATACATCTATCAGGGATAACCCTGAATCATCATACTTAGTATGCAGATAATCAAACATAACCTTTCCTTTACACACCCTAGTATAAGCACCTCTCCTATGAGCATGGCCTCCCAACCATGACCATCAGTCATCTTGGGCACTTCATAGGTGGACAACATTGAGTGGTAGCCTCAGCTCAAACCTCTCCCGCGAGGGAACTAATACTAATGCATATAAATTTCCCGCTAAGCCTTACCCAATTCAGGTATTGTGGTTGTACTGTAAATTTGGAATGGTATCGCATCCGAATCCAACCATCAGTTTTATAAAAGGGTTAAGGCTCATGCCTCAACATTTTTACCATCATAAACCATTTGTGTCTCTCAACACATGTCAAAACATATCAATAGAATGACTCATCATTCCAAGGTTTTCACAAGTCATTTTCACCAAATATTCCCATCTAAAGTGACTCAAGTTTTTGATCTACTCTAAACTACTAGGTTAAGAGTGTTCACTAAGGTGGAAATGATGGGATCAATCTCATGCCATAGAATGACATCTACAAGGTTCTATATAGGTCAAGTTTTATACTCTTTATGCTACCTTCAAGACAAGTAAAGGACTTTGTGTAAATTAAAGGAAGTAAGACTTGAAAATAAAACTTGGGGTAAGTAGTAGTCAAAGGGGTATAACTCAAGCATGCCTAAAGAATCTTTGCTAAACCATCTAGTTTAATCCTAGCTTGCTAAGCATTATACTTGCAAGTGTTATCTTGCGTTGTTAATGGTGGATTGCCTTGGTTGGTGCAGTGGTTGAAGTTTTCTTCTTCTTCTTCTTCTTGGTAGAACTCCTCCTCCTCGTAGACTTGGTCGGTACTATCGTCTATAAATACATACGGAGTACACAATCACCAAACAATACTTAACTAGTCTAATTAGCACTCTAAGGCACACATTTGATGATCTATTATCATCACAAGCATCACAAGTTTTATTCAATAGTTTCATCCTTTTTATTTTAGAAAAGTAATTTCTACTCATTGAAAAATTAACTAAGATTTAATATTTACCACCTACAATATGGGATCATGTGGACACATGTCATCACCACATATTCTAACATGTGGGAATGTGATTTAAGGGTTGGATCACATTTACTTTGGTTTAAGTTCATTATTTAATGATTTAAAGTGACCAGAAATGCCTATATAGCATTATTTTGGTACTAGTCCAAAGTCACTGCATGTAAACCTTAATATTATTACATATTCAGAGAGGTATGATGAAATGTGATTTTTGAGAGTTGGAATCAACTCAAAATATATCTTGGTTGATTTTATAAAAATGTTGCAAGGTGCAAATGCTTCTATTTTGTTATTTTTAGTAGGAGAGATCTCTAACTCTAATTGAATTACATCCAATGGGCTTGGGTAGATCTTTTCAGTAGCTTTCTAACAAAAGTGGAATCACTCCATTTGGATTTGTAAATCTCTCTGAATTGAATTTCAAACTAGGGGACAAAACTAGGTTTTAAACTAAAAAGAAAAATCGCAATTCAAACTAAATAGGTCGCACGAGAACACTAACGGGCCGGCCCAGTGTCAATCCATGGCACGGGGCTCAGCTGACATGGGGGGGTCCACCGGTCAGTGGCTCATAACGCGCGAAGCGGTATGGGGCGATATGGGTCGTTGGATTAGAGGAGGGATCAATGGCTGGGGATCATCGTCGACGACGAACTGGTCGCCGGCGAACTCTAACCCTAGTGGCTCGGTGGGGGTGCTCAGGGGGCGTACCAGGGCTCCAGCGACAACGACGAGGCGGGCAAACGGACTGGTAGACGACGACGAGCTCAGGGACGGTCGAGGCAGCTCCGGGGCTGGTCGCAATCAGCGGCGCCCTTCTCCTCCAGAGGCGGCCTGCTCCAGTGCAATTCTGGCGAACGGCTGCTCGCCTTGCTCTGGCTAGAGGTGGGGAACGGTCAGTGAGGTGAGGTGAGTGGTGTGCCAAATGGGGCTGGGGGTGGCCTCTATTTATAGGACGACGATGCGACCGAGAGGCATGGGCGGGCGGCTCCGGCGAGGGCTGCACAGTGTGCTAGCGGTGTAGCTCGAGGTAGGGGGCAGTCGCTGGTCTCCTGGCGGTGCTCTACGTGATCAATGCTGGACTAGGGGCGGTGGTATGCGGTCGGGCGGTGCTGGCGCTCTAAGCGGCAGAGGCGGTGGTGTCCACGGCGAGCGGTGGCTGTGGTGCGTTGGGCGGCAAACGGGCATGTCCGGCGTGGTCCCTGGGTCGTGGCGAAGCGGTCAACGCGGGCTGCGCTCGAGGGGCGGCATGTATGCGCGTGTCGGGCGTGGCGCTCTAGCGCGTGCTCGGCATGGCGCAGACAGGCAGTGTGCGGCGCACTGTGGGTGGTCCATGGCTTGGCCTAGCTCGGGGAGGGGACAAAGGGTGGCGGTGAGGTGTGAGCTAGCTAGTAGACATGGTGAGAGAGAGGGAGATGGTTTGCTGCGTTGAGGGCAATGTTGGCCGGCGAGTTGGTGCTCGGCATGGCTTGGCCTTGCCACCAGGGGGTAGGAGAGGGGGTTTATATGGCATTGTTAGATCATTTGGGGACAGAGGGTGGTTTTTGAGGAAAATTGGGTGCAAAACCCTATTGCAAATAGTGAGCTATGTTTAGAGTTTAAACCCTGCCTGCCAAGTGTTTGATGAAATGGCCGCAAGAACTTTCTTTTTGAATTTTGAAAAGATTTTTGGTCGGTGTGCTAGTATTAAACTTGAGACTCTGTTGGTGCTTGAGTTTTGAAAATTGAGCTTGTTTGAGTGGTTTTTGAAATAGTGGGATCTTCCCATATGATATAGATTCAATTTTCCAATGCCATTTAAATATAGTGTTTGAATGTTTTTGGAAGATCACAAAGTGGGCCTTGGTACCTCATTTTGTGTACTAGCAAGGGGTGCAAAGATCCACAATTGTTTCTATTAGGTTTTAAGTTCTAGGAATAGCCAAAGTAGGCATGTTGATTAAAATGGCACAAATGACCATTCACTTCATTTATTCATTTTGAGTTGTGTTTCTTTGGGATTTGTTTGGGAATGATTTAGATGATGTTTATTTCACCTAAGAATCATTTTACAAGCAATGGATCACTTAATCATGGCAATTCAAATCAACTCCTATTTTAAATGCACACACACATAAATGCTTTAATAATTTTAATTGGAAAAGTTTTTGCTAACCCCAAGTTTGGTGATTTGGATCTTAATAACCTTGGATTAAAGTTTTGGGATGTTACACTATGCTCTCAAAGTAGGTGCATAAATGTAGAAGGTGGAGACTCAACAAATAAGTAAAAGAAAGGCCTTCATAGAAGGAAGCAGGGATTCAAATTTCATAAAGAGCTTCCAAAGATTATGGTACTTAATAGCTTTCAGGTCTCATTGCCCCTATCATAAGCATCTTGAACGTGATTAAGGCTAAAGTGACACAACTAAGAGGATATGCTTGACAAGTTATAAACTGAAATCTCATGCCCCTTACTTACGAAGACCGAACCTCATGCTACTCAAGTTTAGTCACAAGTAAGCTCTTGTCATTGTTAGTACATATGTATCATAAAGAACCGCCAACGGGGTACCCCTTGCACATGATACAAGAGCTATCCCATAATCAAAATGACAAGGCAAGCAGACAATGAGCATCTCATCAATCTTTTTATTTGCTATTTGCATAGGTTTTTATTGAGGATGCTTCATAGAGTGCTCATTATGGTGATGCTGCAAGTTTCCACCATGATTAGGCATGGATTAGGCTAGCGGCCCAGGCATTTCTCTAACACACATACAAACTCAATGATCTTACAAGTTCCACTTTTATTTCACACCGCCAGGAGCCATAAGCAAAAGAACATGATATCAACGGGGTACAAAGTACAAGAGCAATGTTGAATGCGTTCCCCATGATACATGGTTCTGCTAACTTCAACTTATAAAGCACAAGCATCTAAGCAAAAAAGATGGACCCAATGGTTCAAGTTTATTAAATGCAAGAAAAGTAAAGTGTGCCATCAAGTTCGTCAGAGCTTTAATCACTAGTTTTCTCATAACAAGTTTAATTCAGAAGGTAGATAAAAACATGAATATACTTGGAATAGCATATGCTAATAGGTAGGTATGGTGGACTCTTTGGAATAACTTGGTTTAGGGAGTTGGATGCATGAGTGGAACTCATACTTGGTTGTGGAGGCTAGCAAAAGACTGGGAGCGACCAACTAAGAGAGCAATAATGGCCATAATCATGCAGAGCAACAAAACATCATTGATCAAAGCATAAAGTGATACTACAAGTTGAAAACTAAAGGATCATAAAGGCTATGGTGACTTGAGATAGTCATAACATGGTGTGAGCATGCGCCAAGTCAACCCAAATAAAGCATCAAAGGAGAATACCACTATACTATGCTTTAATATGCTAAAACAACGCATGATTCATCCAAGGCACATTAAGCAATCTCAACTATTTATAACAAGTCATGCTACAGAAAAGAATACTAAGCATAAATCCAAAACAATATCGAGCATGGCATGACAAAGCATAAGACACAGTCAAAAACAAGCTCTTTTTACCACATAAGCATGAACTTTCCTACTCTTTTCCAATCCAAACCAAACTATTTGCAAATCAATGTATGAAAGAGGGGGTCCAACCAATTTATTCAGCAAACTAAGCAAACAAAAGCAAACAAAAAACCAAAACGAAAACGAAAAAGAAGACGCTCCAAGAACAACACAATTGTGCATGAAACAATAAAAATGAAGCGTTTGGAAGAAACTGGGATTTTTATTGATGAAGAAGGGAATGCCTTGGGCATCCCCAAGCTTTGACGCTTGTACTTCTTGGATATTTCTTGGGGTGACACACGTGGCATCCCCAAGCTTGAGCGTTAGTCCATCCTTCATCTCATTCCTCATTCCTTCCATACACCTGAAATTTTTCCTTCATACAAAACTTCACACAATCTTTATTACCAACATTAGTTCACTCAAGATAATAAGTGTTAAGATTCAGTTCTAACACCAAATAAACTTCCATTAGAACATTAGATACTGTAGCACTTCCCTCAGAAAGCTCAATTCCCCAAAAGAACTCAAAAAGGAACCAAAAAGAAGCAAATGCAGAAAATGGCAGAAATCTATCAAAAACAGACCAGCAGGTAAAGACGAATTTTTTCGAAGACCTTCTGTTGCTCAAATCAACAAGTTTTTAACTAAGAAAAGTTATATAACAACCTGGGGCAGAAGCACAAAAATTCACGCCTCAAAAGGACGTTCAGATATTTTACATGAAGTTTTACGGTGAAGCACAGAAATCTGTTTCGGGACAGCAACTTTCCCAATCATCACTTCTCTTTAATTAGAGATTACTCTTGGCACAAAAAGAAAATAAAAAAGGATAAGGAGCGGTTATTACAGAGGTAATAACTTCCAGGACTCATCTAAACCTTTTGGGTTATCTCCCAATAAGTACTTTTCTTTAACGCCTTTAAGTTAGGCATGATAGTTTGAGAAGATGCTCACATAAGAAATATAAATTGAAGTAAAAGTGAGCAGCAAGAAGCAAATTCGAAGCACATTTAAGTCTAACCCACTTCCTATGCATAGGAATCTTGTAAAGAAACAAGTCATGAAAGCACAAAGCAACAATCATAGGAAAGCAAAACATGTGCAACTTCAAGACTTTCAACATAAAGAGGGGAAACTTAACATTGTTGAGACACATAAAACCATTAAGCCTAACTAGTGAAAACAAGAAACAAAAAGACAAAATTGCAGAATCTAAGGGAAATAACTTCGAGCACTCACTCCGGAGGATGTGAGTACCTTTTACCTTACCTCCCCGGCAACGGCGCCAGAAAATAGGCGTTTGTCGTGGGAGGTTCTTTTTCTTTAATCCTCCGGTGTGAATACCTTTTACCTTACCTCCCCAGCAACGACGCCAGAAAATAGCTTGATGTCTACGGACTTCTATTCTTGTAGACATTTGTTGGGCCTCCAAGTGCAGAGGTTTGTAGAACAACAGCAAGTTTTCCCTTAAGTGGATCACCCAAGGTTTATCAAACTCAGGGAGGAAGTGGTCAAAGGTATCCCTCTCAAGCAACCCTGCAATCAAGATACAAGAAGTCTCTTGTGTCCCCAACACACCGAATACACTTGTCAGGTGTATAGGTGCACTAGTTCGACGAAGAGATAGTGAAATACAAGTAATATGGATGATTTTAAGTGGTAATTGCAATCTGAAATAAGAGTGGCAGCAAGCAAACATGTAATATGACTGATTGTAAATGGTGTTTCAATGCTTAGAAACAAGGTCTAGGGATCATACTTTCACTACTAGACACTCCCATATAAATATCTTCTCTTCATTATGCTACCCTGAACTACTCTCCGGTTGGTTGATGTAGGGATATAACAACATACCTTAAAGTTCGCATTCCGCATCTAGATAACCCCTCACTATCACCTTGAGCGCTAGATGGTTCAAACGAACACCACAATCTCATAGAGACATCCAACTCAAATTATACTCATGATAAGTATTTCTGTAACCTTAGCCTACGTGCCACACGGTGTGCACACTGTCAACTTCACACATGTGGGGATAAGCAGAGATTTATTAAAGCACTTGAGTAGCAGAATAGATCTACTTATTCAACTAGATTACAAAGCTCATGATCTCAATAAGATCACGCATAGAGAGAGAGAGAGAGAGAGATGAACACCTACCAGTAGAGCCCTTAGCCTCGAGAGATAACTACTCCCTCCTCATCATGGGAGTCAGCAAGGATGATGGTGATGGCGGTGGAGTCGATGGAGATGGCTCCGGGGGCACTTCCACGTTCCGGCTCCCTGGGTGCCGGAACAGAGACTTCTGTCCCCCAAATCTCCTCTTCAGTGGCGGTGGCGCTGTGGAACTTTTCGTGGAATTCCGATCTTCCCTCTAGGGTTATTGTCTTGGGTGGTTTCTATAGGCGAAGAGACGAGGTCGGTGGCCGCCTAAGGGGCCCACACCAGGGTCTGGTGCGCCCAGGGGGCACCCTATGGTGTGGCCATCTCTTGGCTCTCCTCTGTCTCTGCTTTGGACTTCCGTGTCGTATCCGGAAAAATAGGAACTTCAGCTTTTGTTTCGTCCAATTCTGAGAACATTTCTTTACTAGCTTTTCTGAAAACAAAAACAATAGAAAACAGGCAACTGGCACTATGACATCTTGTCAATAGATTATTTCTAGAAAATGTATAAAAATGCCTCAGAGTGTAGACAAATCATAAGATAGTTGATACAAAACAAGCATGGAGCATCAAAAATTATAGATACGTTTACGACATATCAGATACCACCCTCAATGATCTTCCATAACTCAATAGACGAGCTGTACACATGAGACTTCATCAAAAATTTCCATTGATTGAAAGAAGATGCACTAAGCTTGGGTGGATCACCCATATTGTTTATATGAGGGTGAGGGATTGGTGGATCGGGTGAGTATAAATGAGGAACCACACTATAATTCTCCCTACCACTTCCCTTTTTCAAAGAGGAACTCTTGTTTTTATCATCACCCTCCAACTCGTCTTTAGTGGAGTTAGCCTTAGCTTTATCCTTTGAAATAGGAGTTGAAGCCTCAGTGGAAGATGGTGGAGGGGCTGTGGGTGGCAAGAGACGCACAATCATTTCACGCATCTCTTGCATTTGGGTCTCGACGGTTTTAATCAAAGTTGTTTCCAACATATTGAGGTCATCCATGGTGACCTTGTCCACAACCTCACCAACATCTCTAGTACCCATACTCTCTTAGGCGGTAAAGCCTGAATAAAGAGCCAGAAGGATTTGATACCAATTGAAATGGATCGTATGGGAACCTAGAAGGGGGGGTGAATATGTGCTACTCCAAGTTTTAATTATTTTTCAATTTTAGGCTTAACACAAAGGTAAATTCTCTAGATATGTAACTAAGAAGAATTTCCCTATATGTCAACTTAGCTACTGAGTGAGTAAAGACAAAGAGAGCAATGAGGTAACCGTAGTGGAGCACGTAGAGACACATGATTTGTTTTACCACTGTTCCTTCCTTGTTAAAGGGAAGTACGTATGCGTTGGAGGGGTGGGTGGTACTAAGACCAACATGCCACAAAAGGCCTCACCATGTTCTCCGATGGATCTCGCCATGAGAGGCCTGATCCACCTTCCACTATTTGGTACCCTTCTAGGCGGGAACCGGTGCCTTTACAACACTACCGGGGCATGCATCCACAACTGAATTGGAGGCTCCCGTGATGAAAACAAGCTGCCACAAGAAATAAGTTTATCAATAATCGTAACCAAGATCTAGAGATTCATAAGAAACTATGTATCAAGAATCCTCCAAGTGAATGGAGGTGAAATGAAGATCTTGATTGGTGCCGATGAAGATCAAAGCCTCATCCTTCGATTTCCCAAAGCCCGAAGCCTTTGAGTGGTTGAAGGTGAAGATCTCGCTTGAATCAATATGAACAATACATCACTTTTTCGTGGGATCCAAGAGATCTAAAATGAGGATCTGATGGGGTATAAATTCCCCATCCAAAAAGCTACTGTTGGAGAACTTGGGGGCCCAATAATCCAGCATTAGTGGGGCCTGATAATCCGGCTAGGCCAAAACCTCTGGCCGGGGTCGGATTATCCTAGGATAAAATCTGCCCCTTCTCTGCTTTACGGGCCTTAGTGCCGTTTGAAAATAAATCTCAGGGTGGATTATCCGGCCCCCTGAGGGGCGCGGATTATTTGGCCGGATCACAAAGTCCGTTCCTAGTCAGATAATCCAACGAAAAAATCCGCCCACTCCGCATGATGCGCCTTGGCGGCTCGTCAAAGAATCCCTAGGGGCAGATTATCCGCCCCCTGAAGGGGCGGATTATCCGACCTGGGAAAAAACTCTGGCGTTGGCCAGACAATCCAGGGGAAATCCGCCCACATACTGTTTGACGATCCTAGCCCACGCTTGGTGATTGGGGCAAGGGCAGATAAGCCGACCCTTGACAGGGGCGGATAATCTGCCCCCAAAACTCCATTTAACTGCATTTGGGGAGAAACTAATATGCAGCACTAAACACCCAGTTAAATAATCCTTGGTATTGTTATCTAATACTCAAACAATAAAGATCATGAAATGTTCTTTCACCCACGCGAGCGACCAGGCGCATGTGGGCGGGCGATAGATACTGCCGCCAGCAGGCCTTGGCCGTGGCCCAAGCGGGCACAGGAGAGCGGACGCGGGCTGGCACTCTGGCAGGCCGCTAGTGGCCCACTCGGCCGAGGCCACCATCCCACCTAGCCACCGCCTTGCTAGGTATTGGGCTGGGCCGACACACACATGGGAGGAGGCCCACTCGGGAACTGACTTGCTCTGCCAGGCCATAGGTTGGGTGCGTGTGGTGGCCCACCCGACCGCTGCTGCCCACCGACGGTTGCCCCCTTTGTTGCCTTTTTCCTTTAGTCCCACATGGGGACTTGAGGGAAGAGAGTACCCCCTTTTCCCCCTATATAAAGAGGTGTATATTTAGGAAAAAGAAGACAACAACAATAAAAAGGGGATTTCCTAAGGCTATTTTCCTTAGGAAATTTTCTCTCTTTCTCAATTGAGTCTGACGAGTGCGGTTCCATGAAGAACTAGGCATGAGAGAGCCGGCACCACCGGCATGCCATCACGCAGCTGGATCCCGGTTTTAGAGGGTCTACTTCTGCATCCTGGTTTTATCAAGGAGAACGAGAGTCGTTGTTAGACACAATACGTGTGTGATACCTCAGGGGTGCTGCCACTTGTGGTACTGGGATGTCGTGCAAGGATCATGAGGAGACAAGCGAGGAGCTTCGTGACCTTGAGGTCGGGAGAGTACGCCTATTTCATCCATGTCCCCCACGGGACGTTAACCACGTTTGGTATACAAGGATATGTAACCGAAATACCATCTCCATTACTACATTAACTCATAGATAGATCCTGGCTTGAGGTGTTGCGCTAGCTAGTAAATTTTGTATTTTGCTGCGAACCCCTTCAACTATGCACTAAAATACTAGCTGACATCTTCACTCTCTAGGCGGTGAAGTCTAAATAAGGAGATGTCTTTCTCTAATACCAATTGAAAATATGAAGATATCGCCTAGAGGGAGGGAGGGGTGAATAGGAAAATTGAAAATTATTACGATTTTAGCTTGAAAGAATGTAGAATTAAAGTGATGTTTGTTTTACAAGCACAAAACCTAAATACACTAGGCTCAACTAAGTGCATCATTAAGCTAAGTAAGATAGCACAAGATATAATTACTTCAAACTCGATGGCTATCCCAAGAAAAGTAAACTCAGGTATAGAGATAATAGGGTCACGTGGAGACAAAGATGTATTCCCATGTTCCTTTACAGGTTAGGTCATCATGTTGGAGAGGTGTGAGATCCCATAGAGGATTTATCCAAACCATGAAGGGCAACTTATTCTCCGAGGCTATTCCGATGAAGGAATAGACACTTTTCTTCTGGCTTGATTTTCCTCCACTCCGGAGATGGGCCAGCTCCGCAACCACTTCACAAGCTCCTTGAAGGAGAAGCCTGGGCCTCTTCACAATATTCCATGAAGGGGATACCGTGGCACAAATCAACAAGCCAACTAGGATGTCAGTCTCCATGAGTAACAAGCTCACGGTCTCTCACTCGAACAAATCGTAACTGAGAGCTCAACACTTATGCAAAAATGCAAAGTAAGAACACCAAAAGTGTTCAAATCCTTCACACTCAAATCCCACAAAAGTCACAAGTGCTAGGGAGGAATTAGAGAGAAAGAACAATGATGGAAATCAACCAATGAGTCCAAGATATAGATCTAATGGGTTCCCCTCACTTAGAGGAGGAATTGATTGGTATGGATTGTAGATCTAGATCTCCTCTTTTAAAGCCCTAAAAAATATGCAAGAATCATATGACAGATGGGAGAGGAAGCAAGATCAAAGGGGCAACAATGGATGTCAATTTATTGATCAAGAACCCTAGAAAATCAATGGGAAAGAAGAATTTTTTTATAGAAAAAGAAAATATAACTGCTGGGGATTTTCTGTACCAAAACCGGTGGCAAAACTGGCGGAACTGAACTTTGCACCGGATGAACCGATGCCAGGTCTGGTGGAACGGTTTGCCCAAACCGGCACTGACGAGGGTTTAACTCATCAATGCCCATTGTTATGGACTTGGGTTTTGGAGAAGGAGGGAGCGCTGGAAGCATAAATTGGCTAGCAAACAAGCACATAGGGGACTCGAAGATTTACCCAGGTTTAGGCCTTATAGTGGTCCCTACTCCTACTTGTCTGTCGGCATAGCCGGCTGCGACCATGTTGATGTCGTCTCGGTCATTGTAGATGCGCATTCGACGTTTGCTTCGGCGATCGCGTCTGCGTTTGAGCTCTGCTTCCTCGTCTAAGTGAACGTGATTTTTCACCGTATCTTCTCCATCTGCCCACCGATTCGAGATTTCCATCAGGTGGTAAATGGTTTTGAACTTTGAGCGGCCTAGCTCCTCCCTGAGCTCTATGCGGTGAACGCCGCCGTTGAATGCGTCGATTGCGCGATCCTCCGAGATATTTTCTGTGGAGTTCTTGATGATGGACCACCTCTGGATGTACGAGCATAGAGATTCGCCCCACCTTTGTTGGCAGCACCTTAGCTCTTCGATTGATGCAGGCCTTCTGTAGGTGCCCTTGAAGTTGCGCACAAAGTTGTAGACCAGCTCTTCCCAACTGCGAATGGATCCGCATGGGAGATTGTTGAGCCATGCCCGGGCGGCACCCTGTAGCTGTAGCTGCAGGCATTGCATCGCCGTGCTTTGACTCCCGCCATGGAGCCTGACGGAGGAGATGTGGTCCTCCAACCAGATTTTCGGGTCCTGTAGACCATCAAACTTTGGGTTCTCTGATGGGAGCTTAAACCCCTTGGGCATTCGCTTTTGCCTGATGGCCCTGCTGAAGCATCTAGCGGCATAGAGCTCCACATCTTCGTCTTCTGAGTCAGTCGATCAGGCACGTCGCGCCCTTGACTTGTCGATCTTGCGCAGCGTGATGTCGTCATGCGTGTCGTAGTCATGGTCATGTCGCCGTGAGCGGCGGCGTCGAGACAGATCATGACTATCATCACTGGATGAGGGCGAGGAATAGCATTTTTCCAGAGCCTTACCTTTCTTTGGCTCCGGTATTGGCTCCTTGTTGAGGGCGGCCTCGATTAACCCCAAGCCTGCGATCGTAGATCGGTGCATGGCGGCTCGAGGATCTCCAGCCGGCGGCTGGTTGTTGAGGAGGTACATGGTGGCCGCGTTACCGCAGCTTGCGGCGTTTTTGGTAGCATGTTGCCACGCGTATCCACCGTCATGGAGCCGAAGTCGAGGACCTTTGCGGCTTCTACACGCTCTTGTTCAGTGAGGTGGGCCAGTCGAGATCGCCTCTTGTTAGCGATGTACTCGTTGCACCTAGAGGAGGATCCTCCGTGGGAGGAGAGCCCAGCTCGTCGGAGGCTCGACTCATCTGCTGCCTTTTTGCATGCCTCGAGTTGCGCGACTGTTTGCAGTTGGCGCTTGTACTCCTCCTTCAGGAGCCAATGGTATCCCATCATCAGTTCTTGCAGGGAGCCGAAGGGTAGAGGGTGGCCCCGTAGGGCCTCACGGCAGCGAGCCCACTCGAGGTCATTGAGCCTGATCACGACGCGTTCGCCAGTCTGCTCGTTTATCATAGTTGGAGGTTCGACTGCCCCTCCATTGTTGACGGGGGTGGCGTTGGTGGGGCCAATGTTGGGTATGCCACCGTTTGGCGGGTCGGTTCCATTGCCACCGTTGCCCGTTTTGTCGCGATTGGCGGAGGAATCGACCATGTTGATGACGGGGCACATGAAGTGGTTGGGGAAGCTGCTGCTCCCACAACTTTCAGATTCGGAGCCGTAGGCTCCATCTTCAGTTGCTAGATCGCCCAGATCGGATTCGCGACTGCTGTCGCTATCTGTACTCTCGGTTGTTGTCGAGGCATTGAGCTCACTGAGGGTGCCGATCGGCGGAGGGAACCACGATGCTGGAGCGATCGATGGTATTTTCGGCTGGTCGGGCATGCGAAGCATGCCCATCTGTCCATCTGGACTTGGGTTTTGGAGAAGGAGGGAGCCCTGGAAGCATCAATCGCCTAGAAAACAAGCACACAGGGGACTCGAAGATTTACCCAGGTTCAGGCCTCGTAGAGGTCCCTACTCCTGCTTGTCTGCTCGTGGAATTAACAGAGGAATCGAAGATTACAATGGTGCACAGATGCAATCTAGCGAGGGTCATGAAAACTAGGGTTGCGTGTGTCCTCCTCGCCGCCCCCTTCGCAGCTGCCTGTGTCAAGTACGGGCCGTAGCTAATCAATACAGTTGCGAAGTATTCTGAGGAACTGCAGCGAGCCAAGAAGGCGGCGAAGGCTGTGGCGTCAGGGGCTGGCAGGAAGTCTGTGGCGTCTGATACCACCACAGACTCGATGAGGCCTCCAAAACCGAAGTCCAAGTCGAAGAAACCAGGTGCTCCTCATTAGCCATGTTTGTAATAGTTAAATAGCCTATCCCTTTTGTCTAGAACATGCCTTTGGCGAATGTATCTACTGATACTTTATTATGCTTTGAATGCACTTGAGTCTTTTGTCTATGCATCGCCTTAGTCTTCTTATTGTCTCTTGCTTGGATTGTGATAGGGCACATCGAGTGGTCCTTCGAGTGAACCTCAGAATATGCCATCCGCTGATGATACTTTGGCGCAGTCGCGCTCAAGGGTAGATGAATTGTCTCTGCTCTCGCGACTCCGTGACCATGTGAAGCAGTTGGAGCGCGAACTGCCTGTGCTCCGTGGTAACGCGGATGTGTGGAAGTCGAGGGCGGAGAAGGCCGTCTCCCGAGAGCAATATTTGCTAGGGGAGGTGACGTAGCTGGGCGACCAATTCAAGTGTTAGCTTTCTTCTTCCTTATCTTTTTCTTGTAGTCACCCACAATAGTTCATTGTCTTCATACTTTTGCCTTTGCTTGGTATAGTTGTTAGTGCACGCCATCAGCAGGATGAGAAGGATAGGATTGCCATTCGTATGAATGATCTGACCCAAGAGCAGCTTCAGGCGAGTGGATACTTCTGGGTCGATCATGATCGCGCAATCGCACTTGCGACCCTGCAGGATCGTGTGTCGCGAGTGCTTCACTTCCTGAAGAAGTTGCAATCATGCTTGAAGAATATTTACGAGACGATGTTCCTGCTGGACGTCGCTCCGTCGAGCCTGCTGGCCCTTCTTGCCAAATTCCAAAACTTGAGTACGGTCCGCGAGTGTGTGCGGCAATAGTTAGTGGCTGGTGCCAAGGCTGCTCGGTCGCTGGTGCAACTGCACAGGCCTGACGTAGATGTGGCAGCAATTGCGGCCGGACCACCAGCGCCGCCAGTAGGTTCTATTTGGGACATGGTTCCTCACTACCAGGCGGTGGATCGCCTAGCGGAGGAAATTGTCGACTTCTTCAAGGAGCAGACCAATGTTCCTTTGTTACTACAGTAGTTTAGTTTGTATCCTGCACATAGTTGCACAAGTGTTGTAAAGTTCATATATACGTGCTGTGTATAATTCATTAACGTTGATGTATATAAAGAGCTTGTTAGCGCATATCTTTTGCGAGTGCGTTGCACTATGCGATTCCTTTTCGTTGGCCTGACTTGTGTTTATGTCAGCACCTTGCCAACCTGGCAGGTGCATTGCAACTGGGTTGGTGTTTGTCAAGGGTTTCGATTGGTGCGTCAGCTACTCAGGATATCGCGCTAGTTCGTAGAACATATGTGTGTAGGGTGGCGCAGCCCCCGAGTGGATAATTTGCAAAAATAAGAGGAACACAGAGTTTTGGGGCACTTAGCTTTATTTATTCGCAGGATAGTACGTGGTACAATGTGTGTCTAGGTAGCCTTGGCTGAGTAGCCTTATTTGCAATGTAAAAAATAAAAGACGACTAAGGGTAGAAGCGTCGCAGCTGCGCGACGTTCCAGGGGTTAGAGTGTGCGACTCCTGTCTCGAAATCTGGGATTACTTCTGTAATCACGTATGGTCCCTCCCAGGGGGACTCAAGCTTGAGATGCTGTTGCTGTTTCAGTCGCAGGACCAGGTCTCCTTTGCCGAAGGACCTGGGGCGTAGCCTTCTACTGTGGTAGTTGCGCAGGTTCTGTTGGTAGATCGTTGATCTTTCCGCGGCGATTTCCCGCGCCTCGTCAAGGAGGTCGATGGAGTCTTCGAGTGCAAGAGTTGACTCCTGCTCGCTGTAAGTGACCACTCGTGGTGCTTTGTATCATACCTCTGCAGGTAGTAATGCTTCGGCCCCGTGCACCATGAAGAACGTGGTGTACCCTGTGGCGCTGTTTGGAGTTGTGTGTAGGCTCCAGAGTACCGATTGCAGCTCATCTGGCCAGCAGCCCACAGCTTGTTCGAGTGGCCTAAGGAGTCGCTTCTTGATGCCGTCGCAGACGAGCCCGTTGGCTTTTTCGACCTGACCGTTGGTCTGTGGATGTGCCATAGAGGCATAGCTGACATTGATTCCCAGATTCTCGCAGAATTCTTGGAACTCCTTGGATGTGAAGTTCGTCTGGTTGTCCGTGATGATGATGTGTGGTACTCTGAAGCGATAGACGATGGACTCGAAGAACTTTACTGCGCTACATCCTGACTGGTTAGTCAATGGCATGGCCTCTATCCACTTGGTGAATTTGTCGACTGCGACCAGGAGATAGACGTAGCCTCCTAGTGAGGACTTTGGGAGCTTGCCGACCATGTCGAGTCCCCATTGCGCGAAGGGCCAGGCT
Organism: Avena eriantha; assembly: GCA_910589775.1. Taxonomy (NCBI): domain Eukaryota; kingdom Viridiplantae; phylum Streptophyta; class Magnoliopsida; order Poales; family Poaceae; genus Avena; species Avena eriantha. Next base: position 535,636,639 of record OU342743.1, on the reverse strand, counting down.
AATGGAATTGGCCGGACCTCCGCGCCAGGTGCATGTGGTTTGTCCGCGAATCGCTGGCAAGCGTTGCATTTTTGGACGATGTCCTTGGCGTCATGCATGGCTGTAGGCCAGTAAAATCCAGCTCGTAGAGCTCGGCAACGAGGGCTCGACTGCCAGCATGGTGCCCGCAAGTCCCGTGATACGTCCAAATTGTATCTAATTTCCCAAACACTTTTGCTATTGTTTCTCCTCTAAACTTGTGTGATTTGGATGCAACTAACGCGGACTGATGCTGTTTTCAGCAGAATTGCCTTGGTGTCTACTTTTTGTGCAGAAAATCAACTGTCAGGAAAAATCCTGGAAAATATGCCAAAAATCCTATTTCACCAGAAGACTCCCGAAGCTAGAATACGAGACGGAGGGGGGCTGGGCCCAGGCCACACCACCTGGCCACGCAGGCATGCCCAAGCCACGCCAGGGGGCGGTCTGGCCGGCCCAGACTCCCCCTCTGTCTCCCTCTTCGACTATAAGTTTCCTTCTGACCTAAAAACTCGGGGGGAGGGGTTCGACGTTTTTTCAGAAGGAGTTCCACTCTGCCGCCACCAACAGATTCCACGAAACAGCACTAGAAACTCCGTTCTGGCACCCTACCGGGACGGGGAATTGGAGGAGATCATCGCCATCATCATCACCATCGCTTCTCCATCGACCATCCATGTTTCCCCCATCTCTGAGTGAGTAATCACCCGCTGTAGGCTATGGGGATGGTAGGGATTGGATGAGATCTTTCATGTAATGGCACCGGATTGTTAGGGCATGGTGCCCAGTATCTTTTATTAGTGCTTTATGACTTTGTTGCAACTTGTTATGCTTAATTCTTGTCACTAGGGCCTGGGTGCCATGATTTCAGATCTGAAAATGTTATTGATTCATTATGATAGTATTGTTTTTGGTATTATCTGCAAGTTGTATACACACGTTGTTGTCCGGAACCAATGGCCCTGAAGTGACAGAAATCGGGATAACCGGAGGGAATGGCTTTGATGTGAGGATCACATGTGTTCACGGAGTGTTAATGCTTTGCTCCGGTGCTCTATTAAAAGGAGCACCTTAATTGCTAGTAGTTCCCTAGAGGCCCCGCTGCAAACGGGCTGGCAGGACAAAAGATGTTGTGCAAGTTCTCATTGCAAGCACGTATGACTATATATGGAACACATGCTTAGGATTATCTAGTACTTGGATGCTTTATCTTATTTATCTGCAATTGCCCTATGTTCTGATTGCCATGTGAATTGTCTTGTCTATGCAACGCCTGTCCATCCATCCCTATGCCTACCGCACTTAAATCCTACTGTTTACTACTATTGTTACTGCTGTCCTTACTTTACTACTGCTGCTACTTTACTATTGCTACTACAAACTGTTGCTACTGATAAACTGCTGTGAGCAAGATTGTTTCCAGGTGCAGCTGAATTGACAACTCAGTTGTTAAGGCTTATAAATATTCTTTGGCTCCCCTTGTGTCGAATCAATAAATTGGGTTTCACTTCCCTCGAAAATACTGCGATACACCCCCTATACTTGTGGGTCATCAAGATTATTTTCTGGCGCCGTTGCCGGCGAGCATAGCTTTATTTATCAAGTTCACTTGGATTCTCTATTGTTCGCTGCCATCCATCCATCATGGAAAAGTCTCGTGATGGCAAGGTTCCTATTTTACCATCCACTACAAGAAGAGGTACGGTTCTGAACACCTCTATTGCTCTTGATTCACCATCTATTATGAGTAAGTTCGTTACACCACCACATACACATGCTACACACACTGCTACTGCTGCTGAATCTGAAACTTCTGATGCTTATGATGCTGCTTCTATTGTGCTTGATAAGAGTGGTTCATTAGGTCCTTTCCTAGATGCTACGATTGCTATAACTATAGCTGGAAACACTGAAACTCCTAATGAAGACACTACTACACCTGTTAGTTCAGCCGAGTCTAGTGAAAGTTATGATATTGAAGATAGTTATGTTGAGATGACCGATGAATTTATTAAAGAATGTAAAAACACCCATGATAGGAGCGCTGCTAAGAGTCTCCTTGAGAGGCATACTATTAGACCCAAATTGTCTCCTATTGCTAAGTTTACTGCTTCTCCCATAGACATTAAAGATAAAGATTATGATTTCTCTCTCGATCTATCTTACATAGCTATTGTCGAGAAAGAACCTTTTTGTGGGACTAAGAATGAAAGTGTGGTAGCACATATGAATGAACTTTCTACCATGAGTGGCTTGTTTTCTGATGATATTAAGATGCGTACTTACTTTGTTGCTAAGATTTTCCCCTTTTCAGTTAAAGGAGAAGCTAAAACTTGGTTTAGTAATTTACCTCCTAGATCTACTGATAGCCCTGATTGCTTGATTAGTACTTTCCTGCAGAAATATTTTCCTCCTAGTGCTAGACATGCTATTATGTAGGAACTTTTTGATTTTAAACAGGGAGAAGAATAGATATTGCCTGAATCATGGGCAAGGTTTTGTGCTTTGATTCATGCACATGCTGGAAGTCCATTACCTAAGAATGAGCTTCTTGATATATTTTATAATGGACTAACTGAACAATTTAGGACATACCTAGATAGTTGTGCTGATTGTGTTTTCAGGAATAGGACTCCTAAGGAAGCTGAGGAATTAATGGCTAAAATAAGTAAGAATTATGAAGATTGGACTCCTCCTGAGCAAGCTATACCTGAAGTAATTGTACCTAAACCAACTATTCCGGTGCCTACTCCAACATCAAAGAAGAGGGGAGTTATTGAATTAAATGATGAAGTGATGAAGGAAGCTAAGAAATGTCTTAAGGAGAAGGGAATTAAAGCTGCAGATGTCAAGAATTTACCTCCTATAGAAGAATTATGTAAGCCTATTCCCTACTCATCCACTATTGAGGTACACTCTCTCCAACACTTTGATGAAGGTGATATCCCTTACTCTAAACCTCCTGATCAATGCTTAGAAGAATTCGATATCTTTATTGTTAAGCAAGATAATTTTAATAAAAGGGTGCAAAATCATCTAATGGAAAACACTAGAGCTATTGTTGAGTTGAAAGATATTGTGGAAAGAACCTCTAATGATGTTAAAATGATTGTTAAACACTTTCAAATGGTTCAAACTCAAATAGACCAACTCATTAAAGTGCAAAAATACTTGCTAGTTAATGCTGCTAAAGAAAAACATGCTTATGAAATTAGAACTAGAAGTGGTGCTACTACCCAGGATCCTCTATAACCTGAGGGGCAGCCTAAAAGAATTGAGTAGGATTCTCAACAAGGTGAAAATAGTGGATCTACTCGTAAGAAAAGGAAAAAGATACATAAAACTATTGTAGAACCTTCTGAACCTGCTATAGATCCTAATAGTATATCTATCTCTGATGCTAAAACTGAAAGTGGTAATGAAGAAAATGAAGTTCCAAATGAAGAAAAGGTTGAAGAAGAACCTAAAAAGCACAGTAAGAATACTAAATACACTAAAGAAGATTTTGTTGCTAAGAAACATGGTAGTGAAAGAGAGCCTTGGGTCCAAAAACCTATGCCTTTCCCTAATAAGAAACACAAGTCAAAGGAAGATGAACACTATAATAAGTTTTGTGAGGGATGAAACCTTTATTCTTGCAAATCCCTTTGACTGATGCTATTAAATTGCCTCCTTACTCACAGTATATGAAGGATATTGTCTCGAATAAAAGGAAGATCCCTAATGAAGAAATTTCTACTTTGCTTGCTAATTATTGCTTCAATGGTAAGGTTCCAAAGAAACTTGGAGACCTTGGGATTCCAACTATCCCTTGATCTAAGAATAGTTATGTTAGAACTGCTTTGTGTGATTTGGGAGCTGGAGTTAGTGTTATGCCTTTCTCTCTAAGAGGCTTCTACTAGAAAAATTAACACCAACTGATATATCTTTGCAAATGGATGATAAATCTACCACTATTCATGTTGGTATATGTGAGGATGTACCTGTTTAGGTGGCTCATAATTGCTTGATATTAACTGATTTTGTTGTGCTTGAAATGCCTGAAGATGATAATATGTCTATTATTCTTGGGAGACCTTTTCTTAATACTGCAGGAGCTGTTATTAATTGTAATCAAGGCAAGGTGACTTTCAATGTTAATGACAAGGAACACACTGTCTATTTCCCCAAGAAGATTGAAAGGACTTATGGTTTGAATTCAATTGAACATGTTGAGGGCATTCAAGTTGGAGAAATATATTGTCCCATACCAAGAGAAAAAATTGAAACTATTATGATTGGGACCATTGCTATCAAGGTTGAGGTAACATAATCATTAGTGGAATACAAACTTTTGTCTCATATGAAACTGTTTTGGTAGCAAGACCTGATCAACCTTGTTAACAAAAGGATTGCATTGAACAAAACAATGTTTTCACTATGATTATTTATGTGTACTTCTGTTCTATCCATTTTAGTTTTTGCTTTTGTTTAGCTCTCCTTTTTGTTGTTAGTTGCTTGCATTTTAGAGTGTCTTAGAACTCCTATAGTTCTAGACTTGTTTTGTCTTTGTGTCATCCCAAAATAAAAATTTGTCTGTCAGAAAATCATTCTTCTATACCTGAAAAATGCCCAAAAATAAAGTGTCTAGAAAAATTCTAGAAAATTCATATTAAATTTTTACGAGAAAAAAGGGACAGAGGAGTGCCTGGGAGGTACCAGGGGGACTGTCGTGGTGGTGTCACGGCAGATGCCATGTATAGGCTAAAGGTGGGGACTAATACTCGCTAGGGGAATCCAGGGAGGGATAGTGAAGTGATTCTCCACACAAGAGCTTGTATTGATTTACTTCCAAGGTTACAAGTGCTCCTAGAGCTGTATTGGCGAGAGGAGGAAGAAGGAGCTCTCTTACTCTCACCCACAAATCTCACCTGAAACCCTAGACCAAAACATAATCGTAGAGAGACCCACCTTCTACAGAAGCCCTAGCCCCCCTTTCATAGGGGAGGCTCGGTTTCTGCCTAGGGCATATGTGGAGGCATATTCCTAAGAATATGCCTCCTCCCAAGGTGGTAAGCCGACCGGGGTGCTTTTTCCCCCGCATCACACATGCTTTAGCTACGTGAGCCTCTGACGGCGCCCTCGTCAGCCGACACGGGCGTCGTCACGCTTGTCGGCCATGCCCCGGTGGTCCTGTCCTTGCTCGCTTCGCTCCGGCAGTGCGTACCGGGGCTCCTTTTGACCAGCGAGATTCCTTCCTTCTCCTAGAAGCTTGCTGTGACCCGGATGATGGTTCATCCGGCCACACCCGTTCCTGCATACAGGTAAAACATGCACTTCCGACTTACTGCTTAAGTCGGATGAGACCTAGTTAGGCGAACGCCCCCAGGTCCGGATTACCCCGTGATCCGGCCTGCCTTGAGGTGACACGGCCAGCATCTTCTTTGGCCTTGCCGAACCTCGGCTAACTCGGCCTTTATACCCCGGCGTGACCCTACCCGGGGGTATCCCCCCAACATTAGTCCCCGAAGCTGGTGCGGTCTTAGCTGCCTTGGCCGCTAAGGCCATACCAGGTTCAATTTTGTGCCCCGGTTGTTATTGCCGAGTTACCTCTGTACCTCGGACTGCTTGGATTTACGTTCCCTTTGCACATTTCAAGTTTTCACTTGCCGGCCGGGTTACCACAGTTCCATCCTGGTCTTGCTTCCTTCTCTCGTACACTAACCCATGTGAAGGGTAATCATTATGTCGTCTTATTTTAAGCGACGGTACAGTAACCACCGCAGTAATTGTCAGTTATCACTGTGCGCGGGTCACGTCACGCCTGCCTCCTCGTTTACCGCATCAGCGCGTCATGTCACAGGACTCTCTCCGCCCTGTGGCCTTCCGTGTGGCTCCTCACTGATTGGTCCGGACGGGTGATACACGGCCACAACATGTGGCCGGTCCACAGGGCGCGATCCCACTTACCCCTGATGGAGTGGTTAAATAGCGGAGGGGTGCGTCCCTTAGGATTTTTCCCCCTCCGCACCCCTCTGCCCGCTGCTATCCTTCTTCCTCTTCCTCGCGACCGCGCCGCCGCCAGCATCGCCAAATAACAGCGTCGCCGCCGCGCTTCCCCGTCGCACCTCCGCGTCGCCGCCACCGCGACGCGAATTTCTCGCCACGGGTCCGCGCCAGTCCCGGCCACTGTCCCCCGCCGCCTCCAGTGCCAGCGAGGGCCTCGAGGGCCTGATGACTGAAGAGGAACTCATTGTTGCTGAGCAGGAGATGGAAGAGGACGCCGCGGCGGCGGACCGCGGCGCGTGGGCCGGCTCCTGGGTCTGCCAGGATGACCTGGACTGGCTCTACCGGACCAGGTGCATCCCTGTCGGTGTCGCCGCGCGTCTTCCTTCCAACGAACTGGCCCCCTCACCCAATCCGGGCGAGTTCGTCGTGTTTTTGTCTCATTTCCAACGGGGCTTCGGCTTGCCGGTGAGTGATTTTTTCCAGGACTGGCTCGGTACGTACCAACTCCAACAACACCACCTTCCAGCCAACGCCATCACCTCTCTTTCTGCCTTTGCTTCTACGATCGAAGGCTACGCCGGACTATGGCCCACGAAAGAGCTATGGATCCGGTTCTTCGGCCTTCGTCACAACGTCATTCCCAACATCCACGCTGATCCAGAGGATAAGCAGCTCACTCAATTCAGAGCGGCCTCCATTTCACCCGGGTGACTTTCCGTTTTTCCCCGGGTCACCGAGCTAGAGTCCTGCAAAGGATGGGCCCGGACCTTCTTCTATGTCCGGAATACGGGCACCGAAGACTTGATCCGGTTGCTTCCCTACACTCTGGGTCCACCTAACCCGGACCTGTGGGATGTGATCCCCAAGAAGCCCACAGCCTTGGCCAACCAAGTGAGCTAAAGGTTCATGGAACTGAAGGGGCTCGGGCTATGCAACGAGGATGCCATGATCACCTTTGTGCGTAACCGAATCTCACCCCTCCAGAAGCGCACTCACAAGGTGTGCCACATGAGCTATGGCCGCGATCCTAACCGGACCTCATCCTTCGAGCTGACCAACTCGGAGATTTATCGCCGGGTCAAGGCTGTCTTCACCACTCACAAGGACTTTTCCACTGATTGGTCTTGGGGGATTGAGCATTTCTGCCGTGACCGGCTTCTTCCCACGGTAAGTTTCATGCTGCAAACTTAACCCGGATTAATTACATGTCAGTTATTGTTGCAATTTTTGACTCTTTTGTTCGCTCTTTTCCTCAACAATTCCTTCAGCAGACCCTTGAGGACGGCACCGATCCGTCCCTCAAGTGGGCGCCGGACCGGGAGACTCCGGATGAGGAAGAGCGAGACCAGGAGATGTTCCTCCCTATGACCGACGCCACGAAACGACCCACGGGTAAATCCTATTCTATTAGAGATTGGCCCGATGATGAAGATGACTCGGAAATCGAGGTGATTGAACCTTTTGAGGCTGTCCCCCTTTCTTTTGCTTTTCCACCATCAGCTCACCCCGGCGGTCATATTCACGAGGATCCCCCTCTCGCTACGGGCGAGCCTGTTCCGGTGGCAACGAAGAAGAAACGTGGGGCTTCTTCGAGTTCTTCCTCCGGACTGTCTCAGCCTGTTAAAAGGCGAAAGAAGTCCGGGGACAAGACTGCCCCCAAACCAGCAGGCAAGGCCCCAGCACGAAGGGCTCGGAAACCCAAAGCAGCCGAAACCTCGGATGCGTAAGTCCTTCTTTCTTCTGTAACTCGTTCTTCCTCACTTCTTCGTAATTTTTCTTCTGACGTTATTTGATTTCATAGTGCTCCGGTGGAGGTCCCTCAAAGTGGATCTAGCATCTCTTCCCCTCTCCGACCTAGCCCTTCTCCCTGTCGTGACGACGAGTCACGCCCGCTGAGCCCTATCCCAGAGGGTTCTGCGGCCGCTCCGGGTTCAGCTCCACCTCGGCAAGAGGAGGGTAACCTTGGAGTGGGGGAGACCGGCCTAGCCGGAGCAACGGCATCCACCGCCTCGACAACACCTCAACCAGCAGCCACCGAGGCTACTTCGGCCCAAGCACCAATTCTTGTACCAGCAAGCAGACCAGCACCAACTCCAACCTCGGCATCAGCATCAACTCCGGCAGCGAAAACTTCAGCGCTGGCACCAAGCCCAGCTGCGAGAGTACCAGCACCTAGTTCCTCTGCATCTTCCGAGTCCTCTCAACCTCGGCAGGGGAAAACCGCCGCCACAGCTTCCTCCACTCAGCAAGCCAAAGGCAAGAAAGCTCCAGACGCTACCAAGCCTACTGCCATCGAGTCTGGGCAGCGCACCCTTGTGTCAATGCTCCCTAAGAAGACATCAGCGGCAAAGGACGCGCCTGTCGAGTCAACCGAAGCACAGCAGTTGGTTTTGCACACCAGCCCCGCCCTTGCCTTGGTGGAGAGGAAGGAAGCACATGCAAAAGGCTTGGTGATGCCCCATATGCCCACGGGTGAACGGTATCCTCCGAGCCTGATGGAATTTGTCATGAACTCGAATAAGGCAGAGGTAGTCCAGGAATCTGATCTCCCGGAAAAGTTCGGCCCCGCCGAGTTTTCCGCTCAGATGAATACCGCCGCAAAGGCCATTAACCTCGCTAGACGAATGATGGAGGTACGTCGTTTCTCCTTTGCAAATTGTAGATAATAACCATTAGTCCCCGAGCCTCCGGGGGAGTAACTTGTTACTCGGCCGGATGCTCTTTTATAGAACTAACGTAGCTCCATGATAACTTCGAATATGCACACACCTAGAGCCGGGTTAAGTTCCAGTTGGCCCGGATTTTAGTACACTTCGAACATGCACACACCTAGAGCCGGGTTAAGTTCCGCTTGGCCCGGATTTTAGTACACTTCGAACATGCACACACCTAGAGCCGGGTTAAGTTCCACTTGGCCCGGATTTTAGTACACTTCGAACATGCACACACCTAGAGCCGGGTTAAGTTCCACTTGGCCCGGATTTTATTACACTTCGAACATGCACGCACCTAGAGCCGGGTTAAGTTCCACTTGGCCCGGATTTTAGTACACGTCGAACATGCACACACTTAGAGCCGGGTTAAGTTCCACTTGGCCCGGATTTTATTACACTTCGAACATGCACACACCTAGAGCCGGGTTAAGTTCTACTTGGCCCGGATTTTAGTACACGTCAAATATGCACTAGGCTGACTTAAGTTTCTGTATCTCTTTTAGGTGACCACCAACCGCCGGAGTGCCGAATTATAACGCTTGCTGGATACGCACAAGAATCTTCGCACGAAACAGGCTGCACTCATCGCGGAGTACGAGAAAAGGGGTAAATTTCTTTCTCATCCTTTCCTCAATTTTCTTCAACTTTGTTTGCCGAACTAATCTGATTGTTCGGTTTCCGCAGCTGGGGTGGAAGCTGAAAACAAGATAATGCGGAAGAACTTGGAGAAGATCAAGGGTACGTCCTTCTTGTCTGTCTTTACCGTGGTTTCCATCGGCTTTCCTCCTTGGCTCGCCAAACATTTATTCCTCGGCACTGTCGGGCCAACGTACTATTTCAGCATCGCTTGAAGATAGTGTGCCTGTGCCTAACGTGATGCTACATTTTCTCGAACAAGCAGGGAAGCACCAAGCGAAACTAAAGAAGAAAGATGATGAGCTCGCCCTCCTTCGGACCAAAGACGATGAGATAGCCAAGCTCAAGGCTGAGATGCCTAAAATGAAGGCGCAGCACCAAACTGAGCTAAAAAAGGCTGGCCAGGACTACACGGAAGAACGCGAGCGCCTCAAACTCCAAAATGCTAAGGACCGTGAGCTTCTTCAGGAAGACGAGGTCAAACTTGAGTCGGCAAATGCTGAGCTCGAGCAGCTTCGGAAGAGGCGTGATGCTTGCACCAAGGAATTGACCCGGATTCACAGTCAGATGTCATGTAATTTCCTTTCCTTTATCCAGCTTATTTCTCCGGGTTACTTCATATGTCTTGTTTTCTCAACTTTGTCCTTTGCCTTGTTTCCCAGGCCACTTTCCAGAGGGTACTGCTATTGCCAGTGCTGCTGTCGCCAATTTCCGCCGAGAAAGGGGTACTCCGGTCGCTCCTGAGGGTGAGAGCATTCCCTTTGACATGGAGGACCTGTTGGTCAGCCTGTCGTCTCGTGTGGAAATCATCAAGAACTACGGCAGGGACCTCCTCGATGTTGCAGTCCGAGTCTTCAACGCCTTTTGGCCCGCCGATGATGTTCCGGAGAGAGTCACACAGCTCGCTGAAAAACTTTCGGAAATCGAGACCCAACTCGACCTCTGGCGAGAGTCCGCTGGACGTGCTGCAGCCGATACCATCCTTCACCACATTTTGACGTGGTATGAGAAGATAGATCTCAGCCTCCTCACACGCCTGCGCACCGGATCCAAATGGACAGATGACCCGGAGTGGGTAGCTCGGCGCTAGGCTTGCGCCCACAGCCTCATCGAATATGCCCCCATTCAAGAATAGACTGAGGGTCCGAGCTTCCTGGAAGTCGCAGGCGAAGAGGAAGTTGAAAACGTTGAAGATGATTCAGGTGAAGACGAAGAGGACACTGCCTCGGATATCGAAGAGGGCGACGATGATGCCGAACTTCCTCCCGCTGCTCCTTAAGAAAAAAACACTTGAAAATTTATGAGATCCCCGGTATGCCGGGTGGAATTGTATTCCAAACACATGTGATATTTTGCTACTGAGTACTTATGCCGGATTAACTTGGGCGTAGTCCCCAAGTTTCTTTTTCTTGTTCGTTCAATTTTTGGCTCGGATCGTGTCTACCTTGATTCGGTTTTACAACTTACGAATCCAAGCTTGAAAAATTGTCTTAACAATACTGGGAAACTTTTAGACTTAGCTCAAAAATAAAACTATATAACAATTGGGAAATGAATACGGGGTTAGTCCGAAACATAAACGTTAGCTCAAATAAATTCTTTTCCTTAGTCGTTTTTCATGTGCTATGCAATTCCAAACTTGTTCTCTTGCTTGCCATGAAGCCAATTCTTGTTGGACAGCAGCAAGTCGAAGAGTTGGGTTTTTGGTGCTCACACACTACTAATCCGAGTTAAGTAAAATAACTTACTCCAGCTGACGCGTAGAAAATAACAAACATTATTAAGGCAGTCCCCGAGTTACTGCTCGAGGTGCCAACATTTCATTGATAAGCTCATTGCCGACATACATACTGACATACGAGATAACCCGGATACATATACTTCTTAGCTAGGTGTAGAAAGGCCGAAGTAGAGCTATGTTCCATGGTCGCTTGGATTCCTCTCCGGACCTGTCCGCCTTGTTCTTTTCCTATGGCTTTGCATCTATAAGATAGTAAGAATCGTTGTGCAATGCTTTGCTCACGATGAATGGCCCTTCCCATGGGGGGGATAATTTATGCCTTCCAGTAGTACGTTGTACCAACCGGAGCACCAGATCGCCTTCCCGAAAGACTCGGGGGCACACTTTCCGGCTATGATAGCGTCGGAGATTTTGCTGATATGTGGCGGATCTGGACAGTGCTAGTTCTCTCGCTTCTTCCAGCAGATCAACATCATTTTGCCGGGCTTGTTGCACTTCGGCTTCTGTGTATTGGGTGACCTTAGGAGAATCATGCTCTATGTCGGCTGGTAATACAACTTCCGCCCCATATACCAGAAAGAACGGCGTATAGCCCGTTGATCGATTCGGAGTTGTTCTTAAACTCCACAGTACCGCTGGTAGTTCTTCTATCCAGCACCCCGCTGATCTTTGTAGCGGCTCAATGAGCCGGGGTTTTATCCCGGATAATACTAATCCGTTGGATCTTTCCACTTGCCTGTTCGATGCGGGGTGGGCTACCGAAGCTACGTCCAGCCGGATCCTCTTATCCCGGCAGAAACGAGCAAATGCTCCTTCCGCAAAATTTGTGCCATTATCAGTTATGATACTGTGTGGATAACCATACCTCAAGATGATATCTTTGAGAAACGTTACGGCCGTAGCTCCATCACATTTTCTTATAGGCTTCACTTCAATCCACTTCGTAAACTTGTCCACCATTACCAGAATGTGAGTCATATTTCCCCTTGCTAGTTTGAACGGGCCAACCATATCCAAGAACCATACGGCAAATGGCCAAGTGATTGGGATGGTCTTGAGTTCCGACATTGGCATATGTCTCTTGGTAGCGTACCTCTAACAACCATTACATTTTCTCACCAGATCTTCTGCTTGCTCTAAGGCATTTGGCCAGTAGAATCCATGTCGGAAAGCTTTTGCTACCAAATCTCGGGATGAGGCGTGATGCCTGCATTCCCCCTGATGTATATCTCGGATGATTTCAAGCCCCTCTTCCGGGTCAACACACCGCTGTAGGACATTGGTCACACTTCTTTTGTATAACTCAGAATTGATGATCGTGTAGGCCTTTGCCCTCCTCTGTGTTTGCCTGGACAGCACCTCCTCAGTGGGTAACGTTCCATCCTTCAGGAATTGAAATATGGCAGTGCCCAAACCGGTATTGGCCGCATGGGGAACACGCCCTCGTCTATCTCCATCTGATCCACCGGCATAACTTCCACCAGACCATGCTGAGCAGTCCCTGGGTCTTGCGAAGCAGTCCCCGGGTTTGCCGAAGCAGTCCCCGGGCTTTGCGCACCACTTCCCGTGTCCACGTCCATGGGCACAACTCCGGATTCTGTGTCCTCCGGGACGTAGATTGACTCGGATTCCGGGGATGGCCTGATGGATGGTTTCTTGAGGTGCTCTAATGCTACACTCGGTGGAATTGCTTGCCTGGTTGACCCGAGCTTTGACAGCATGTCGGCAGCCTTATTTTCCACCCGGGGTACATGATGAAATTCGCATCCCTCAAAGTAACCAGAAATCTTCTGCACATGAAATATGTATAGTGCCATGTTTGGATCAAGGGCGTCCCACACTCTGGACACTTGCTGCACCACCAAATCCGAGTCGCCAAAGCATATGATCCGACATATACCAATTTCTTTTGCTACCTTGAGCCCATGCACAAGTGCTTCATACTCAGCGACATTGTTTGATGCGGTGAAGTGGATCTGCAGCACATATTTCAACTGGTCCTTCTTTGGCGACGTGAGTACCACTCCGGCACCTAGCCCGGTTTTGGTTTTTGATCCGTCAAAGTGCATTCGCCAATAGTTCGGATCAGGAAGCGGTGGTTCGTACTGTACCTCAGCCCAATCCACGAAGAAGTCCGCCACAGCTTGAGACTTGATGGCCTCTCTCCTGTCATATTGCGGCGCATAAGGTGCTAGCTCAATTGCCCATTTTGCAATTTTGCCGCTTGCATCCTTGTTACTCATTATTTCGGAGATGGGGGCCTCACATATGACCCGGATGGGATGCTCCTCAAAGTAGTGCTTCAGTTTCTTGGCGGCCATGTACACGCCATAAGCCACTTTTTGATAATGTGGGTAGTTCTGCTTTGAGGTTGACAACACTTCACTCAAATAATACACCGGCCTTTGCACCGACTTACCTTCCTCATCGCGCTCCACCACTATCACTGCACTTACAACTCGGTTGGTTGCGGCTATATAGAGTAACATTGGCTCCTTTGATAGTGGTGAGGCTAGCACTGGTGCCGTGGCTAACATTTTCTTTAGGTGGGCAAAGGCTTCATTGGCCTGCGGTGTCCAAATGAACTTATCTGACTTTTTCATGAGTTGGTAAAGAGGCAAACTTTTTCTCCCAACCGACATACAAACCGACTTAACGAGGCCAGGCAACCTGTGAACTTCTGGACATCATTAAGACACTTCGGCAGTTCCATGCGTTCGATGGCACAGATTTTGGTTGGATTGACCTCGATACCTCGGCTAGAGACGAGAAAACCGAGCAATTTTCCAGCCAGGACACCGAAGGTGCATTTTTCCGGGTTAAGTTTCATCCGGAACCTTCTTAGGTTTGCAAACATTTTCCTGATATCGTCAAGGAGCGTTTTGCTTTCCTTGGTCTTGATAACCACATCATCCACGTACACCTGTACATTCTGACCTATTTGGTCGTGCAAACATTTTTGCATACACCTCTGGTACGTTGCCCCTGCATTACGTAAACCAAACGGCATGGTGCGATAGCAATAAGCCCCATACGGGGTAATAAACACAGTCTTTATTTGATCATCCGGATTCAGAGGTATTTGGTGGAAGCCAGAATAAGCATCAATGAATGACAACAATTCACATCTAGCAGTTGAGTCTATGACCTGATCTATTCTTGGCAGTGGAAATGGATCTTTTGGACACGCCTTATTCAGGTTCGTGTAATCGATACACATACGCCAAACCACTGCCACGTTCGGGTCATCCTTCTTCTTTTCCACAAGCACCAGATTAGACAGCCAATCTGGGTAAAGAACTTCCATGATAAATCCCGCAGCTAGCAACCGAGCTATCTCGTCCCCAATGACTTTCCTCCTATCTTCGGCGAAGCGGCAGAGAGGTTGCTTCACCGGCTTGGCTCCGGGTCTCACATTCAAAGAGTGCTCGGCCAACTCCCTCGGAACACCTTGCAAGTCCTGTGTGGACCAAGGAAAAATGTCTCGATTCTCACGGAGGAAGCTGACGAGCTCGCTTTCCTATTTATCACTTAGCCCAGCACCAATTGTTACGGTGTGCTCCGGGAACATGTCATCAACGAGAACCTTCTTGGTATCTTTCGTGGCCTGGAAAGAGACAGTTCCATGCGGGTTACTCAGCGTCGGCATATACTGCTGCGCGGACTGAGCCAATGCCGCCACCTCTTGAATTTTTCTCTTTTCCTGCGCGATCGCAAGTGACTCGGCTAAGTTTGATCCGGCCAACGCACACTCCATGGAACGTCGGAAGTCCCCAGCAATGGTAATCACTCCGTTTGGTCCGGGCAATTTCATCTTCAAGTAGCTGATATGACAACTTGCCATGAACTTGTTCAGCGCTGGCCTTCCGAGCAACGTATGATACGCGCTTTCTAAGTTCACCACTTCGAACTTCAGATTTTCGGTTTGGCAATTATCCCTCGTGCCGAACAAGACGTCAACCCGGACCTTGCCTATGGGCTCGCAAGAAATGCCGGGCACAATGCCATGGAAAGTTGTCCTCGTGGCCTGGAGCATGTTCTCCGAGATACCCAACTTGCGCATTGTGTCTGCATACATGATATTTATGCTACTGCCGTTGTCGATCAGTACCTTTGAGAACCTTACGTTAATGCTAGGTCCAATGAACATAGGATCCAGCAGCAACGCATACGAACCAGGGCTCGGCATGAGCTTGGGATGATCCCTAATGCTCCAGGTGATTTCCTGATCGGACCAAGGCATGTACCTCGTCACTGCAGGCATTACTGCATTCACCTCCATATGCCTACGCTGCAAGCTTTTTCTATCAGTTTCCTCTGTGGTGAATACAGAGTAGCTCTGGTGATGCTCCCTGTACTCATTTCTCCCCTCATTTCCGGGGTGCGTCTGATCCTGCTGATGCTGATTTTCTACCCGATGCACTGCATCCCTTCTTTCATTGCTATCATACCTCGGCGGAGGGGGAGGCAACATTAGCTGTTGCGTGTTCGCTCCGGAGAGCAATTGCTGTCGGGGTAACTCCTGTCGAGGCTGATCATTCCGGGGTGCCTGAGCATTCCCTGAACCACCTTGCTCGATCTTGCGCATCCACTCGCATTGCCTCGTCGTATGACCCGCTGGGTTGTTCGTATTTGGCGTATGAAACTTACACGGCTGGTCCAACATCGACTCGTAAGTATACCTCAGACGGTCTTTCCTTTCTTGCCACTGCTTCTTTTGCTCCGGTGTCTAAGTTTTCTTCCCATCGTTCCTTGGAGTCCATTGACCTCTAGTTTTCTGGCGCTGGCTACCCCCTGCTCCGGGTTGATCTTGATTTACAGCTGCAACTTGGTGCGAACTGTTCCGGTGGTCCGGTCTATCATCTTTCCTTTTTCCTCTGTAATCATTCCTCCGGGATGATCCGGATCCATCCCTCTGATAGTACTCATCGCTTGACTCGTTTGAGGCGAGCCTTGGTTGGGTCGGGTCACCCAACGCATACGAATCTGCAATCCGGATCATTTCTGCCAACATAGCTGGCATTTTCCGTTGCAACTTCATCCACAGCTCGCTTCCATATCTGCACCCCTGCGCAAACCATGCTATGGCCTGTGATTCTATCACGCCCTCATATGAGTTTCTCACGGTACACCACCGGGTCAAAAACTCCCGGTCTATCTTATTGGGTCTTTGCTTGCACATAGCTAGGGTCTGTGGCCTATTTGGCCTTTGATACGTACTCGAAAAATTTCTGATGAACATCTCCTCGAAATCTATCCAGCAGTCGATGCTTCCTAGTGGCAAATTATTCAACCACACCCTTGCCGGGCCTTCCAACATCTGGGGTACATACCGTACAGCCCATCTCAGGTTGCCTGTGGCAATTTTTATAGCCGTAGCACAGTTTATCAGCCAATCTTCTGGCTTGGTACTACCGTCATAGGTCTTGGTGCCCCTGGGAAGCTGAAAGTTCGGTACTGGTGGCTCTTTCATGATCCGGGGTCCAAAACATGCTGGACCCGGTGGACCTTGACATTCAATATGTTCCGACCTATATAGTCGATCCAATTTCAACATTGCATTGTCCGGCATCAAATCCCTACTTCCCAATCTCGACCCTATCACATGATAGTCCGGTCTGGGATACCCCGCATTTGCCATCTCCGAATCACCATCGTTGTACCGGTTTTGCTCTTGCGGCACACCTTTCTGTTGCACACCTCGGCCGGCATTGTGCTCTTGCCTTGGCATGTTCCGCTGCTGCGGTTGTCTTGCTCCAGCTGAGTTTTGCTGCCTGGCATTGCCGTTGACAACATTCCCTTGACCAGCATTGCCTTGGTCGCGGTTACCTCGGCCAGCTTCACCTTGGCTCACACTCCGTTGATCATCATTTTTCTGCGCTTCTTTTTCTTTCCCTGCCCGTGTCGGGTCATACGGGACAATCTGTTTGTTCCGTCTGGCCGAGGTCACCACCTCCTCTTTCCTTGGACCACCATGAGGGGACGATGCGGCTCCAGCGGATTTCTCCGGGTTACCCACCGCCGAATGGACGATCTTGGAGGCTCCAGCTCTTTCCGGGTTTGCCCTCAGTAGTTCCTCGTTTTGCTTATTTGCAATCCGAACCAGCTCGTTAACCCGATCTTGCTGCCTTTGTCGGGCTTCACCCGTCAATCCCTCTAACTTTGACGCAGCTGCATCCGCTGCTCTGAGGTTCTTGGCCGGGGTACTATTCCTCGGCAGCCCCACGGACAAACAGTTTTCTGCCTCCTCATTTCCGGCATCACCTTCTCTGTTCATCTCGCTCATGAGATTTCTCCCTTTGACTTTTACATTATCAACCTTGTTCGCCTTAGCGTACTCACGCAGCATCATGTTCAACGACTGTTGGGCCGCGGCTATTTTCTTTGCGCCCTCTAGTATTTTCTGTCTAGTTTCTTCCAGCTCGGCCTGTGCACGAGCCGGATCTACCGCTGCTACTACAGGGTTTGCCAAGCTATCCATTGCCTCTCTCAACACGTTTTTCGGCCTCTCTAGCGGAGGACCTCTACCTTTCCTTGGTGCCTTGGGCGTCACCTCCGGATCTAGCGCCGGATCTTTGCTCGCACCCGCACCTGGCGCTGTCATCATTACCTCTGCATGGTCCAGGGAACGAGCGATACGCGCCCCGCGAGCCACGGTGAGGGGCGGTTCGCCTGCTTCGACGACGTGGCGCGGATGAACGCTAGACACGTCCACCGCAACGTAGACCTTGTGCGCGCCGAGCTTGACGAAGATGCCGTTGCGCGGGAGAGGGCGCGTGCCGAAGCAGCCTGCATTGTCGCTGACGAAGTCCCGCGCTCCAAAGCGCTGAACGAGCCCGGAGACGATGCGCTCGCCGGTGGCGATGAAGTTTCCCGTCCGGATTTTGACCCCTGATAGCGCCGCTAGCCCCATGGTGGGCGCCAACTGTCGTGGTGGTGTCACGGTAGATGCCATGTATAGGCTAAAGGTGGGGACTAATACTCGCTAGGGGAATCCAAGGAGGGATAGTGAAGTGATTCTCCACACAAGAGCTTGTATTGATTTACTTCCAAGGTTACAAGTGCTCCTAGAGCTGTATTGGCGAGAGGAGGAAGAAGGAGCTCTCTTACTCTCACCCACAAATCTCACCTGAAACCCTAGACCAAAACATAATCGTAGAGAGACCCACCTTCTACAGAAGCCCTAGCCCCCCTTTCATAGGGGAGGCTCGGTTTCTGCCTAGGGCATATGTGGAGGCATATTCCTAAGAATATGCCTCCTCCCAAGGTGGTAAGCCGACTGGGGTGCTTTTTCCCCCACCTCACGCATGCTTTAGCTACGTGAGCCTCTGACGGCGCCCTCGTCAGCCGACACGGGCGTCGTCACGCTTGTCGGCCACGCCCCGGTGGTCCTGTCCTTGCTCGCTTCGCTCAGGCAGTGCGTACCGTGGCTCCTTTTGACCAACGAGATTCCTTCCTTCTCCTAGAAGCTTGCTGTGACCCGGGTGATGGTTCATCCGGCCACACCTGTTCCTGCATACAGGTAAAACATGCACTTCCGACTTACTGCTTAAGTCGGATGAGACCTAGTTAGGCGAACGCCCCCAGGTCCGGATTACCCCGTGATCCGGCCTGCCTTGAGGTGACCGGCCAGCATCTGCTTTGGCCTTGCCGAACCTCGGCTAACTCGGCCTTTATACCCCGGCGTGACCCTACCCGGGGGTATCCCCCTAACAGGGACCCACCAGGCAGGCACACCACCTGGTGGCACGGCCTGCCTTGGGTGGCGCCATGCCATGGTGTGGGCCACCCTGGCCCTCCACTAACTCTCTCACCTGCCACTTTCTTCTCTCTCTCGAGTAAGCTCCAGTTCATTGCTCAAAATCGCGTTCTTGTTGTGCTTGCTCTCGATTTTTTCGATCTCCTTCCTCAACCCATCTTTCTTGCTGAAATTTGGAGCATTTGTTCCCTGGTATGTGACTCCTCCCCTTGTCCAAGTAGATTTGAGTTTAGTGGATTATATCTTGAGTATTTTGCTGCTGTAGGTGACAGGTTATGAGAGCTTGTAAGCTTGTTTGATGCTTAGAGATATTGTTTTGATGCATGTTTAGGCCTCTTACAAGTCCCTATGAGTAGAATCCTTCATTATATTCACTTTGCAATCACTTGTTTAATAGGAGTTTAAATTTCAGAATACCAAGCATGAAAAACCATACCTTTGGAGAGATATTTGAGAGGGATGCACCTAGGAGGTCGAGGCCCTCAAGATCAGCCTCTCAGTTTAGGCCATCATACAACAAAGATCTCATTGCAACTCGTATTGGTAATGAAAGGGACGATGGGGATGCTCACCCATCTACTTTTCCTTGTTTTACTTTCTTACAAGCTGCAGGGATTCTTAATGATTTCTTGCTACTGATTGAGAGGGTTGGTTTGACCTCATATATGCAAGATAAGAGTGAGCAGTACGCTATGCTCACCAAAACCTTTGTTGAGAGCTTCACGTTTACTAACACGCTGTTTCAGTCAACTGTCTCTTTCAAAATTTATTATCTTCCCTTTACCATGCCATTGGAAAGATTTTGCAGTATTGTAGGTGTAAGCATGACAGGGACCGTGAATAAAATTCAAGGGCGACCCGCTGATTTGCTGGAGCTTTACAGAGGGGTGACCAATGATGATGACCGTGTGGCGCAACGCGGAAAGATAAGAAATATCCAACTCCCTGCTCTTAGATACTTTGCATATTATCTTGCTACTAGCGTACTTGGTAGGGAGAACACAAGTAATATCTCCAACTATCATTTAGCTTTCCTTGCTGCTGCGCTCAACAATGACCCTCGATACAACCTTGGCTCGCTTATTGCTCGCCGCCTAGCAGCTAGGGGACCTATATATGGGGGCATCATTGCCTCGCGTATGGTCAATGCATTATGACTTTCAGTGGACCCCAATGATATGGTATTGGCACCACAAAGGCTTGACCTTGGTGCTATGAAAACTCATCACTTTGTCACTGCTGCTTCTGATTTGGACAGTCTAGTATATAGGTTGCTATTTACTGATGGGGATGAGAGGGAGATCCCTTTGCCGCATTCTTCTTTGTTTAGTGTTCACAGGAGAGCGTGGTCGCGCTCTAAGGAGGAGGTGGACGAGCAGCTTCGCTTGTTGGGTTTCCACGAGCAGCATCAGGAGGATGTACCCTCCTACGATTACTCTGCACACTACGGAGGGACGTACTTGAGCTCGCACCAGGACGAGGGTACCTCCTTGTCGTACTACGGTGACACTTCATCCTTGTCGGCTTGGGATTGATACCCACTTAGGCCAAAAGCCTAAGCTTGGGGGGAGGTACGCCGGCATCGCACTTATCTCCTTATCATGTTGTGTCGGTACTTTGTATATTCATGTTTCATTCTCTTTTTAGTTTTCATTCTTTCTTTGCTTTTGCTTTCTAAAACACAAAAAGACCAAAAATATTTCTATTGTTTCTCTTTGGTTTGCTTCTACTTGGTTTGTTTTTCCCTTTTTGCTTTGTTTGAACTATTCGAAAAACCCAAAAATATTTTGCTTGTTCTTACCTTTTGGTTCTTCTTGTAAAAAATCGAAAACACCAAAAATATTTGTTGTTCTCCTTTGGCTTTGTGAGTTTGTTGTAGGGTTCAGCAGTCCTCAGTGGATACTGGTTTCATATTATTATTCAAGCCACACAAGTGAAGAGTAATAATGAGGATTAATGACAACTTGAGGTGTGATCAGAGGCTGGTAACGAACTCTATTTGTTTTCATTTTTGTACATATACTCATCGTTGTGGGCATGCTTAGCTTGTTCGTGTAGGGTTTATGTCATCTTTGGATCCTTAGTAGTTCTTGCTTTTGTATGATTAGTTCTAGCTTGCTAATAGTTTTTAGCATGTTTTATGAATGTTTGCTTGCATTACTCTATTCATAACTGGGTATGACACCGTGGTATCCTCCTTTGAATGTTTCATTTGAATTGACTTGGCACATGCTCACGCATGCACATGACTGAAATAATCAGTTAAGCCTTGATGAATTACTTTGCCTTGAGGATCTTGAATCACTTTCGTGCCATGTTTAATCCTGTTTTGTTGCAAGCATGATTATGACAGCTATTGCTCTCTCGTTTGTCGCTCCCTTACTATTGCTAGCCTTCACTTACACTGAGTATGTTTTACTCAAGTTTCCAACTCCCTAAACTGAATATTTCCAAAGTGTCCACCATACCTACCTATTAGCATCATTTGCTACTTCCGTGCATATTCAATATGCCTTGTTTTCTTCTGAATAAAATGTTTGCTTGTTATGAGAAAGTTAGTTAGTAAAGCTCTCACGAACTTGATGGCACACTTTATTTACTGCACTTAATAAACCTAAACCATTGTGACTGTCCATGAAAGTTATATGCTTGCAAATTATGGGCTGGGGATTAGCAGAACCGTGCTGTCACAGCGAACACTTTCAACACTTGTAAATATATACCCGGTTGATACCATGCTCTTTTGTTTGCGGATGTCGTCGGTGTGAAATAAAAGGGGAGCTTGTAAGTCCATGGAGTTATGTATGTGTGTTAGAGAAATACCTGGGCCACTGGTCTAATCCATGCTGACATGGTGGAAACCTGCAGCGTAACCATAATGATATCTATGAAGCATTCTTCTTATAAAAAAAGAGAGAGAGATAGCTATTGAGAAAAAGAAAAAAAAGAGATTTATGAAAAGAGGAAAGAGAGAAAAAAGTACCATTTTCCCATGGTAAATAAGAAGATTGCTGAGATACTAATTGTCTGCTTGCCTTGTCATTTTGATATGGGGATTCTTCCGTATCATTGGGAAAGGGGTACCCCGTTGGCAGTTCTCTATGATACGCACGTACTTACGATGATAAGAACTTACCGGTAACTAAAGTTGAGTAGCATGAGGAGCGGCCCTCGTACTCAAGGGACATGGGATTTTCAGTTTATAGTCTGTCAAGCATATAACTCAGATTGGACCTCACTTTCACCTTAAACACATTAAAGATGCTTAAATAGGGGCAATGAGAGCTCAAAGCTAATGAGTACCATACTTTCAGCATTTGGAAGCCTTTCAAATTATTCAAAACCTTTTCTTTTACTTGTTGAGTCTCCATATATTCTTTGAGCACCTTCTTGAGAGCATAGTTGTCATTCTTTGTGCTTGTCTCAAAACTTGATTATTTGTGTTATGACTTTGATGCTTGTATCTTTGATATATTTACTTCTAGTCTTCACCTGAACTTCAGAGCTGCCTTAGATCAAAGGCAAGCGAGATACCACTCTATCATACCTTTTTATGAGCATTGTAATGTTGCTTATGTTTATGCTTCAGGCTACTTATTATTTTTGAGTTGGAATCTCTTCATAGCTTGCAATACCTATTAAGTAAACTTAGTTGCATACTCCTTATTATGAATTGTCTAAGTAGTTGATCACATGCTGAGAATATTTACATCATATGAAGAAAATGTGTTCGTGAAAGTTCTTTTATCGCACTCAGTTTTCAACTGAATTGCTTCAGGTCAAGCAATAAGCTAAGCTTGGGGGGAGTTGATACGAACAAAACGTATCTACTTTCCCGAACACTTTTGCTATTGTTTCTCCTCTAAACTTGTGTGATTTGGATGCAACTAACGCGGACTGACGCTGTCTTCAGCAGAATTGCCTTGGTGTCTACTTTTTGTGCAAAAAATCAACTATCAGGAAAAATCCCGGAAAATATGCCAAAAATCCTATTTCACCAGAAGAGTCCCAGAGCCAGAATACGAGATGGAGGGGGGCTAGGCCCAGGCCACACCACCTGGCCGCGCGGGCATGCCCAGGCCACGCCAGGGGGTGGTCTGGCCGCCCTAGACTCCCCCTCGGTCTCCCTCTTAGCCTATAAGTTGCCTTCTGACCTAAAAACTCAGGGGGCTTCGACGTTTTTTTCGAAGGAGTTCCGCTCCGCCGCCACTACCAGATTCCACGAAACAGCACCAGAAACTCCGTTTTGGCACCCTGCCAGGACAGGGAATTGGAGGAGATCATCGCCATCATCATCACCATCGCTTCTCCATCGACCATCCATGTTTCCCCCATCTATGAGTGAGTAATCCCCCGCTGTAGGCTATGGGGATGGTAGGGATTGGATGAGATCGTTCATGTAATGGCATCAGATTGTTAGGACATGGTGCCTAGTATCTTTTATTAGTGCTTTATGACTTTGTTGCGACTTGTTATGCTTAATGCTTGTCACTAGGGCCCGAGTGCCATGATTTCAGATCTGAACATGTTATTGATTCATTATGATAGTATTGTTTTTGGTCTTATCTGCAAGTTGTATACACACGTTGTTGTCCAGAACCAATGGCCCCGAAGTGACAGAAATCGGGATAACCGGAGGGAATGGCTTTGATGTGAGGATCACATGTGTTCATGGAGTGTTAATGCTTTGCTCCGGTGCTCTATTAAAAGGAGCACCTTAATTGCCAGTAGTTCCCTAGAGGCCCCGCTACAAACGGGCTGGCAGGACAAAAGATGTTGTGCAAGTTCTCATTGCGAGCACGTATGACTATATATGGAACACATGCCTAGGATTATCTAGTACTTGGATGCTTTATCTTATTTATGTGCAATTGTCCTATGTTCTGATTGCCATGTGAATTGTCTTGTCCATGCAACGCCCGTCCATCCATCCATATGCCTACCGCACTCGAATCCTACTGTTTACTGCTATTGTTACTACTGTCCTTACTTTACTACTGCTGCTACTTTACTATTTCTACTACCAAACTGTTGCTACTGATAAACTGCTGTGAGCAATATTGTTTCCAGGTGCAGCTGAATTGACAACTCAGTTGTTAAGGCTTATAAATATTCTTTGGCTCCCCTTGTGTCGAATCAATAAATTGGGTATCACTTCCCTCGAAAATACTGCGATACACCCCCTATACTTGTGGGTCATCATCCCCTCATGGATGTCGAGGAGAACAGCCCTTCCATCGGTGTTGGAGACGCATTGTTGGAGTACTCCTATAAAGCTACGCTTGTACAGTTCACCGTTGATAACAGGGAATGCCTTGGATCGCCGCGCAATGTGTCGTGCATCAGTCGGGTCGTCCGGTAGCCTTTTGCTGAGAAGGTACGTGATGTACGATTGAGTCTAGGATAGCTCGATCATCATGACGCTCATCGGTCCTTTGAGTCCTGTGTCAAGCTCCAAGTCGTCGAGTGCCATTGGCTCATTGGGCGGCGCAGCCCCCGAGTCCGTTACTGCGCTTGTTTTCTTCTCTGCGGGCTTTGGCTTGATGGAGCGTTTGCAGATGCGCTCGAGAAATACCCCAGGTGGTATGGGGGCGCAAGTAGAGCCAATGTTGGCGAGTGCGTCCGCCTCTTCATTGCTTTCGCGGCCTATGTGCCGCAGCTCGCAACCGTCGAAGTCCCCTTCGAGTGTGTCGTAGAGGTTGGGTTAGGTGATCATATTTCGTTCAGTGCATCGCACTCGTGCATTTTCTGGTTGACGACCAACTTGGAGTCGCCGTATATTCTGAGCCTCTTGGCGCCGTAGGCTTTTGCCATCCTCATCCCGTGCAGCAGGGCCTCGTATTCAATTTCATTGTTGGAGGCGGTGAACTGCATTCGCAGAATATATATTAGCTTGTCTCCCTGGGGCGATGTCAGTATGCCGCCTGCGCCAGCTCCATCCTTTTGCTTGGATCCGTCGAAGTGCATTGTCCAGAGGTAGGACATATCTAGTTTTTCAGGGAGCTGGTTTTCCATCCAGTGCACGAGCAAGTTAGGGAGAACTTGCGACTTGATTGCATCGCGTTTTTCATATGTGATGTCTCGTGGAGACAGTTGATGACCCACAAGTATAGGGGGTGTATCGCAGTATTTTCGATAAGTAAGTGTCAAACCCAGCGAGGAGCAGAAGGTGCTGGCTAGTGGTATGGATCAGGAATTCTCTGCAAATACTTAGCAAACGGATTTTTAGGGGTTTTGATAAAGCAAGTAAACAAAGTATGAGTAAACAAAAGACAATAGGAATAAATGCAGCAAGTGGCCCAATCCTTTATGCAGCAAAGGACAAGCCGGTTGTATTTCTTAAGATGACCAAACGTTCTCGAGGACACATGGGAAGACTGTCAAGTGCTTTCGCTTCATATAGTTGATTAATCTTCTTTAGCTTGCTAAGTGTTGTGTGGGTGAACCTGTGCTAATGTACCGCCCCATCCAAGACTAATACATACTTGTGATTATACCCCTTGCAAACATCCGTAAGTACAAGAAAGTAATTAAGGTAGAAACCTAACCACAACTTTAAACTCTAAGACCCTTACGTCCCTTGTGCAATGGTTTCCTAATGGTGGTTCAGGTTTCTATCACTCTGGTAACCCCTACGATTAGTAGCCAAATACACAATGCATTCCCCTAGGCCCTTATAGGTGAAGTGTCATGTAGTCGACGTTCACATGACACCACTACAAGAAGTACACCACAACTTAAATAACAATCTATTGAATCTTTCTCAACGCAACTCCACTACTAACAACAAGACTTCTCCCATGTCCTCAAGAACAAAACGAACTAGTCACAAGACATCATATGGATCATGATCAGAGATGGAATAATGATGTATAACAATCTGAACATAAACAATAATTCAATGGTTCACTCAATAGCATCAACTACAAAGAGTAATCAACACTGGGAAAGTTTCCCCTATGAAATATGCAAGATTCAACGCAATTGTTACAGCAATATGGAGACGGTGATGAGGGTGCTGATGGTGATGATTGTGGTGATGATGATGATCCCGATGAAGTACAGCTTGATGGTGGTGTTGATGGCGACGATCTCCACTCTCCGGGAAGGAATTCCCTCGGCAGAAATCTGTCTGCCGGAGAGATCTTTCTCTCTCGTTGTTTTCCGCCCCGCAGAGGCGGCAGAATCTTTCTGTGGTCCCTCCCCGAGTCTTAGGGTTTCATGGGGATGATATACGCCAGAGGGGAGAGGCTGGAGTGGGCCAGGGCGGCCACACCACCTCCAGGCGCGGCCTAGGCCTGCCTGCGCCATGGGGTGGTGTGGGCCCCCTGTGGCCCACCTCCACTCCATCTTCTGGCATCCTTAGTCTTCTGGAAAAATAGGATTTTCCGTATATTTTCTCGAATTTTCTGATCTTCGCGAATTTTGCCTGCAAACAACACCTTTTCCATCAGAATCCTTACTGCAGCGGTCCATGCTCCAAAAGTCATCAACCATGCAAAAAAAGATGAAATAACATAAGTATCACCTCTCAATACGAAATATATCAATGAATAATAGTGAATTAAGACATAGAATAGTGATGCAAAATGGACGTATCAACTCCCCCCAAGCTTAGACTTCGCTTGTCCCCAAGCGAAACTGAGCTCAATAAAGATGACCTCAGGTTTATGGAGTGAGGAGTCGATAAAAGAATACGAACAAGAAGCATCACATTCATCAAATACATAGATCATAATAGAAGACAACTCACTATTATATAACTTAACTTGCAATGAGTAAAGGAAACACAATAAAGATACATAAAGTGAATCATAATTGGTAATGGCAAACTTAGCTCTTGGTCGAAGAATAGTTGATAATTTGTTGGAGTTCACAAATAGCTGGTTTTTCAAAGATAGCTTTCAAAGTAGTAAACATCAAGATAAGAGCAATGTGCAAAATAAGGAACATAAGAAACATGAATGACTAAATCATCATATGAATGAATGAAACACATCAACTCAAAATACTTGCTGAGATAGAAGGGAGTAGGTTTACTGACTCAACTACAAAGTAAAAGAAAGGGCCCTTCGCAGAGGGAAGCAGGGATTTCAAGTCTCATAAAGAGCTCCCAAAAATTATGATACTTACTAGCTTTCACCTCTCATTGCCCCTATCATAGGCATCTTTTGGTGATTAAGGTTAAAGTGACACAACTAAGAGGATATGCTTGACAAGTTATAATTTGGAGTCCCATGCCCCTTACTTATGAGTACCGATCCTCATGCTACTCAACTTTAGTCACGAGCAAGCTCTTGTCATTGTAAATACATGTGTATCATTGAGAACCGCCAACGGGGTATCCCTTGCACATGACACAGGAGCTATCCCAAAATCAAAATGACAAGGCAAGCAGACAGTGAGCATCTCAGCGATCTTTTTATTTGCTATTTGCATAGGTTTTTATTGAGGATGCTTCATAGAATGCTCACTATAGTTATGCTGCAAGTTTCCACCATGATTAGGCATGGCTTAGGCCAGCGGCCCAGGCGTTTCTCTAACACACATATAAACTCCATGATCTTACAAGTTCCACTTTTATTTCACACCGCCGGGATCCATAAGCAAAACAACATGATATCAACTATGTACAAGTACCAATGAAGTGTTGAAAGCGATCCCCATGATACATGGTTTGGCTAACTTCAACACAGAAAGCGCAAGCATATACGCAACAAAGAAGGACCCAATGGTTCAAGTTTATTAAATGCAAGAAAGTAAAGTGTGTCGTCAAGTTCATGAGAGCTTTAATCACTAATTTTCACATAACAAGTTTAATTTGGGAGGTAGATAAAACAAGAATTTACTTGGAATAGCAATAATGCTACTAGGTAGGTATGGTGGACACCAATGGCAAAGGTTTTGGTTTAAAGGAGTGGATGCACGAGAAGAATACCCTCTCAGTACAGGTTTTTGGCTAGCAAGGCTGGGTAGCAAGTACAAGAGTCAAAGGAAACAAACAAATATACAAGTGATAAAGACAAACATGCAATCTTCCTTGGAAGCACAAAAGATCTTAACTAGAGAAAACTAGACTTATGAGCAAATCAAGAAAGAAAGATGATGAAATTATTTTTCTCTTTAGGGTACTTCTATCTTTTTCTTTTCAACTCTCAAAAAGGTGTTGCTACTGACCGAGCCAGGTTTGCCAAAACCAACTAAATTAACTCAATGATCCCAGAGTGCTACCAATACTAACAACAAGATCAATCATATAACCACGAATTGAAAACTAAAATAAGCTATGCAAAAGAGTGAATGATAGAACTTCTTATTAATATTCCATAACGGAAACTCACACCAAGGGATACATATCTAACGAGAGAGGGGAAACTTCCATAATGCAAACCATACTACATAATAACTCCTCTATTCATGATATGACTCTACTAATAAGGTAAAAAGATAGAAGATAGTGATATGATACCGCGGCACTCCCCCAAGCTTGGAACAAACCAAGGGGATGCCAAACCTGATGACGAATTACTCCTTAGGTGGTGGTGGTATCCTCTCATCTTCGTCCGTCTTCCAGGGTAAAGGCTTCCCATCAACAAAGGACATCATGGTTTCCAACATCCTGAAACTTGCAGCAGCACTTATGCGTTTAAATATAGCCTCATACTCACAGTTTTGATTTTGAACATCATAGAACTGTCCTTGTAGTTCGTTGGTTGTTTGGCGGAGTGAGAAGACTTCGTCTTTGAGTTCAGCAGTCTCCTTTTGGTGCTCGGTGATGAGTTCAGAACAAATATTATGGATGATGTCCACTTCGCGCTCCGCCATCTTCCTGTACCTAAAGACTTCTTGCTCCAGTGCTTCCATCCTGTCCTCCAGACTTCCTTCACCTTTAGGGCCTTGAACCTCCTTAATCCGGACCTCCCCACCTTCGAGCAACAACTCCTTAGGATGGATCTTCAATTATCTCATGTATGGGTTGATGATATCTAATCCCCCTTGGATGATCCAGAGGAAGACATTGTGGCTCCAAATCTGGGATTCTACCTGGCAGAAACAGATCGAAACAAAAACACGATGAAAACACGATACATGAACCTCGGAAGATCCGAGGGATTATATATTACGAAGTTTCATATCAAAAGGAAGGTACTGGGTGCGAGTCGGAGGCGGAGTCCTGGGTGGCCTCACCACCTGGTGGCGCGGCCAGGGGTGGGCCCGCGCCATGGGGTGGTGTGGGCCACCCTGGCTCCGTTTCCGTCCCTTTTTCGCTTCGTAGCTTTCCTTATTGACTGAAAGCTGCAAAAATATAGTTGGATTGTATTTTTGCAGAACTTTTCTTACCATAACTGTTACCTAGTTGGAAACGGACTCTACAGGTCTCTAAATTTGGTCCTCAATGAATTTCTCTGGAGTTATAACTTGAAAGGCATCAACATCTTCATTGTAAGAATCTCCAGCAATATAGTGTTTGAGTCGATGTACATTCGCTACTTGTGTAGTATTATCTTTTAGAGAAGAAATTTTTATTTCTCCTGAACGGTATACTTCTTCAATGATGAAAGGTCCTTCCCATTTTGATAGTAGCTTACCTGCAAAAAATCTGAGACGAGACCTATACAATAGAAATTTCTCACCAACATGAAACTCTCTCTTAAGTATTCACTTGTCATGCCATCTTTTAACTTTTTCCTTAAAGAGCCTAGCATTCTCATAGGCTTCACTCCTCCATTCATCTAAAGAACTTAAGTCAAATAATATTTTCTCACCAGCGAGCTTACAATCTCTATTTAGTTCTTTCACTGCCCAGTAAGATTTGTGTTCTAATTCTAAGGGTAGGTGGCAAGCTTTCCCATAAACCATTTTATAAGGAGACATTCCCATAGGATTTTTGTAAGCAGTTCTATAAGCCCATAAAGCATCATTCAACTTCTTAGCCTAGTTTTTTCTAGACCTATTAACAGTCTTTTGCAAGATAGATTTAATTTCTCTATTGATAACTCTACTTTCCCGCTAGTATGGGGGTGATAAGTTGAAGCAATTCTATGATTAACATCATATTTAGTGAGGGTCTTCCTAAAACCGCCATGAATGAAATGAGAACCCCCATCAGTCATGAGATACCTAGGCACTCCAAACCTAGGAAAGATAACGTCCTTAAGCATTTTTAGAGAGGTTTCCCTGTCAGCACTTTTTGTAGGAATGGCTTCTACCCACTTAGTAACATAATCAACGGCAACAAGAATATGAGTGTAACCCTTCGAAGGAGGGAAAGGACCCATAAAGTCGAATCCCCAACAATCAAAAGGTTCAATAACTAGAGAGTAGTTCATAGGCATTTCATTGCGTCTAGAAATATTACCAACACGCTGACATTCATCACAAGATAAAACAAATTTTCTTGCATTTTTAAAAAGGGTAGGCCAGTAGAAACCTGATTGTAGTACCTTTTGTGCGGTTCTATCTCCTACATGATGTCCTCAATAGGCGCTACCATGACATTTATGCAATATCTCTTTTTGTTCATATTCTGGAACACATCTTCGCATAATACCATCAACCCCTTCTTTGTATAAGTGTGGGTCATCCCAAAAATAATGCCTCAAATCATAAAAGAACTTTCTTATTTGCTGAGATGTAAAAGTTGGAGGCAAATACTTGGAGACAATAAAATTAGCATAGTCAGCATACCAAGGGCTTCCTCGCGAGCTCACCCCTACTGCGGCTAACTGTTAATTTGGGAAACTATCATTAACAGCCATAGGATCAAAAGAGATGTTTTCCAAACGAGATAAATTATCAGCTACAGGGTTTTCAGCACCCTTCCTGTCTACTATGTGTAGATCAAACTCTTGTAAAAGTAGTACCCATCTAATAAGTCTAGTCTTAGCATCCTTCTTCGTCATAAGATATTTAATAGTAGCATGATCAATATGAATGGTTACTTTTGGGTCCACAATATAGGGCCTAAACTTATCACAGGCAAAAACAACAGCTAGAAATTCCTTTTCAGTAGTGGCATAATTCCTTTGAGCAGCGTCTAGAGTCTTACTAGCATAATGAATAACGTTTAACTTTTTATCGATACGTTGCCCAAGGATAGCCCCTACAATAAAATCACTAGCATCACACATTATTTCAAAGGGTAAACTCCAATCAGGTGGTTGAACAATAGGGGCTGTAGTTAAAGCCTTCTTAAGAGTTTCAAAAGCTTCCCTACAATCATCATCAAAAACAAAAGGTACATCTTTTTGAACAAGACTAGTGAGAGGTTTTGATATCCTAGAGAAGTCTTTAATAAACCTCCTATAGAAACCAGCATAGCCAAGGATACTACGAATACCTTTGATGTCTCTTGTACATGGCATCTTCTCTATTGCCTCAACCTTAGCTCTATCAACTTCTATGCCTCTTTCAGAAACTTTATGCCCAAGAACAATCCCTTCATTAACCATGAAGTGGCATTTCTCCCAATTAAGAACAAGATTAGTTTCTTCACATCTATGCAAAACTTTATCAAGGTTGTGCAGGCAATTATCAAAAGAAGTTCCATAGATAGAAAAGTCATCCATGAACACTTCTACAATTTCCTCACAAAAACCATGAAAGATAGCAGACATGCACCTTTGGAAAGTAGCAGGAGCATTACATAAACCAAAAGCCATACGTCTATAAGCATAAGTTCCATAAGGGCAAGTAAAATTAGTTTTTTCTTGATCTTGTTGTTTAACAGCAATTTGAGAGAAACCAGAATAACCATCAAGAAAACAAAAATGGGTCTTTTTAGACAACCTTTCCAACATTTGATCAATAAAAGGAAGCGGGTAGTGATCTTTCTTAGTAACTTTATTGACTTTCCTAAATACAATGCACATCCTATAGCCTACCACTGTTCTTTGAGGAATAAGCTCATCATTATCATTAGGGACAACGGTAATCCCTCCCTTTTTAGGAACACAATGAACAGGACTAACCCATCCACTATCGGCAATAGGGTAAATAATACCAGCATCAAGGAGTTTCAATACCTCATTCCTTACCACTTCCTTCATCCTAGGATTTAAACGTCATTGGTGCTCCACTACCGGCTTCGCATCTGGTTCTATGTTGATAGAGTGCTGACATATAGTTGGTGAAATCCCTTTTAAATCATCCAGAGTATAGCCCATAGCTCCTCAATTTTTTCTCAAAACTTCCAATAACCTTTCTTCTTCCTTCACTGAAAGTTTAGCGCTAACAATAACAGGATATATCTTTTTATCATCAATATAAGCATATTTAAGATCATCAGGGAGAGGTTTTAGATCGAAAACAGGATCCTTTTTAGGTGGCATCGTGGTACCCAAGTCTTCTACAGGCAAGTCGTGCTTAAGCATCATAGGTTGAGCACGGAGAATCCTGTCAATCTCATTCCTTTCTTCCATGAAGATTTCACTTTCATGATCTTCCATAAATTGCTGCAAAGCATTGTTAGGAGGAAGAGAAATAGAAGCAAGTTGTTCAGCCCTAAAATCCTCATTATGGGTTTCCTCTTCGCAAGGTTCTTTAGCAAATTTCGAAAAATTAAACTCATAAGATTCCCCATCGAACTTAGTCAAGATTTTCTCCCTCTTGCAATCAATAATAGCTCCACAAGTACTTAAGAAAGGTCTACCAAAAATGATAGGGTAGGTTTTACTAGCAGCCGAACCAAGTACTAGAAAAGCAGCAGGGTACTTAATCTTACCACAAAGAACTTCCACATCTCGTACAATACCAATTGGAGAGATGGTCTCTCTATTAGCAAGGTGAATAACCACATCAATCTCTTCCAACTCGCAAGGACTGATTTCATGCATAATTTCTCTGTAAAGCTCATAAGGAATATGTAACTACCTCGGTGAATTACGCTCTTAGTTAATGCCTGGATGATCGAAAGTGGTTAAAATAGTACGGTGGGGCCCAGGGCCACTCACGGTAGACCTTTCGGCCGTCCTAACCACTTTCAGTCAACGGGACAAGAACGAGCGGCGTAATCGGCAGGCGAAGGGATCAAATACATACACAAATGAGTATGTATGCAAGCCACATACAACAGTACATCAGAGCCATTCCATCTAAAAGAAATAGAAATATTGCAACGCCATACGGCAAGATCCAAATATCCTAGATAGATATAATAATTTAGGATAGCTCCTCATACAGCACACATGAGAGTATCAGGCGGAAGCGGAAAACAAGATCCGAGTACGGATAAGAAGCAAATTGGCATAAGATGCCCCATAAATAAACACATCCCGCCCACAGATCACACGGATCCCCGTTCCCGGAATCTCTACACCGAATGATCGTTGCCAACATCATCTGACTCTTCCACCCAGTATCCATCTTGCGGGTACACCTGTTCATCTGAATCAAACAATTTATCGTGTGAGACCCTAGGGGTACTCAGCAAGTCTTTATGCCACTAAAGGGGACACAACCTGGGGTGACGCAATTGCAGCGAAAGATAATACCTAACAATTCTATAGAGACTCGCTAACCTTCCGCCTAACCAAAGATAGACGGAAGTCCGTGAATTAAGAACAACAGTTATAACAGTATAATTATCAGATCCATCCTCCTCCTCGCTTACCAACGAGGAAGCGGACAAACAACCCCCATCATCCGTTGGCAGTTTTTATTAACCATTCCATGAGTATTGCACTATTTACTAGTCAAGTACTGAGTCAATTTGAAAGCGGTACTTTAGTTATACTTGTCTATGATCGAGAAACTGTGCTCCAAGTCGTCCATAACCGCGGACACGGCTTTCAGAAAGATTTACCCTGCAGGGGTGCACGAATAGCAACACACACTCGATCAACCTCGGAAAAACCAAATCAAAACCCAACGAGGCATTCACGACAAAGCAATCACAGGATTCAGAAATATTTCAGGGGGCCACCCCATTAAGCTACCCGCAACGAAGTTGGCCGGCTCCGAGACGGACCCAAGGTTTGTGTGGACGGCGGTAAACGACTGGGAACCCGAAAATGAGACTGGGCTTGTCGATACAGCGAAAACGTGTCACGATCCAAAACAGTACAGGTGCTCCTCGCACAATCTTAAATAAAACAGTAACATGGCATAAGTACAAGATAGTAATAAAGCCCCAAACTAATTGTGGCCCCAAGAAATAAGAATGAATCAAGCTCTGGCTTAGGGGGGTCCATAGGCCTCCCGGATGTGGATAGTGCGAATAAACAAGGAACAGGAATCAAGTACTCGGGGTCCTACGGGACACAAGTGAGCATGAAAAACCAAATAGCAGATATTGCTCACCGGTGCCTCTTTCATTAGTTATCCCATTACTACTCAGGTTATGTTGTTTAGGTACCTCGTTATCCATCCGACACTCACCTACCCTACTCATGCTTTTCTACGACTCGCATGGCTCAAACAACTCCTGTAGTAATGGCTCATGGGACCGGAACAGGCTTAATGTGGTTTAAAAGTAAAGGCTATGCAGTACTTGGGATTCAATTTAATGCAATCGCGACTCCATGATGCAAGAATAAGATAGAGGCAATAGGTACTGTATGTATGCAAGCATGTGGTAGTGCTTGCCTGGCAGCTCAGTTGAAGCGAGAGATGGATCTGGGTAATACTCCTGTGATCCCTGATAATTCTCCTCCTGGGCGTCTATTCGAAGAAGAACCAAACAAACAAGGGCCAACATAAATAAAGTGCGCAAGCATATAAATTGAAATGCAACAAGCAACCAAGCATGCCATGATGAATGATGCACAATTTACATGGCATTGAAGTAGCATGGCAAAGGTGAGGTGTGGATACAAGAAGTAAAGCATTTTATCATTTATTTGCCCAAGTTTTATTGTCATAAACGGTTCAGATTTTAGATGATAACATGATGCATGCTTCAATTCAGAACAAGGATTGCATAAATAGAACGGGCTCGTCGCGCTGATCGATTTAGACATATTATTTGTCAAATTTGGAGTTATAAAACAAAAGTTATTAATTAAATAAGGTAAAGGGCATTTTCTTGTAATTTTAATCAACTCGAAATTTAAAGTGTTCAAAATATAATTTTAAGGGCATATTTGAATTCCTCTCATTTTTCTGATTCCAAAACATATATTATTTGTATTATTTGGATTTGTATTTTAAAAATTATTTGAATCTGAAAAGAATTTGAATTTAAATTAATTTGGAAAAGATTTGAATTAAAACAGACTCAGGCAGAAACTTTTTATACCCAGGCGATATCGACCCCAGACAATGACAGGTGGGGACAACGCGGACTGGGGCCACGCGCGCGCGAGAAAACGTGTTGCACCGGGCAGAGGCTAGCCGCTGACACTGACAGGCGGGACCAGCGGCGGAAGGCCCACGTGTCAGCGATGCGGAAGACAGGGGCTGACAGGTGGGGCTGCAGCTGGACCGCGGGTTGTGTCTGAGAAAACGGAGGGGTTTTCTGCTAAACTACCAGGGCGACTGACTGGTGGGGTCGTTGGAGCGCGGGTTGCGGAATCCAAAAAGGCGGGGGGCTTTTTGCAAAACGACCACGCGCCCGGGTTACTGTTTTTCTTCTTCGTGTTTTGGCGACAGGTGCGTGCGCGGCGCGGAGCGGGGATTCGATCCCGGGCCGCGGGAGTCCGCGCTGAGGAGGCTAGCCAGTGCGGCGATGCTAGGGAAGCTGCTAGGAGGTGGCTCGGGCGCTAGGTAAGGTGTGCGCGGCACGGAAAAGCTTGCAGACTACGACGACGGCGTGCACGACGGGCGCTCGACAAAACGACCGGCGACGCTAGACCACGACGAAGAAGAGGAGGTTGTCCGGGAGAGGGAGGGGCTCACCGCGGGTCGCCTGGTGGTGTCGGATCGGCGCGAGGGGTTGCAGAACGGCGAGGTCGCTGGCGCTCCGATGAACTAGGGTTTCGGGGACGATGAGGTACTGGCGGCGCGGGGGAGCTTCTCGTCCACGTTGGCGGTTGCGGGGCGTCGTAGTGGAGCGTCCTCGGTCTCCCAGGCCACCTCCGGGTCGAGCTGCACGTCGGGATCGACGAGGACGAGGTGGACCTGGCGGCGACCGGCGGCAGGAGGTAGTCGTCGGGGAGGAAGAAGGGGAAGGAAGGGGCGACTCGGGCCAGATCTGGGGAGGCCAGAGAGGCGTGGGGAGGAAGGGAAAAGAAGGGAGAGAGGGAGGAGAGCAGCCGGGGCACGGCAGGGATAAGGTGGCCTCGTGCCACCTTTTTCTTCTCCTCCTCGAGCACGTGCTCGGCCAGCTGGGGCTAGAGGGGAGGCTGCAGGTGGACCAGGACGACGGAGGCAGGTGGGACTGGCTCAGCCGGCAGAGAAAGAAAGAGAGGAGAGGGAGGAGCTCGGTTTGGTTAGATGGGCATGGCTCGGTTAGGGTTTGGCTAGGGCTAGGCTAGCCGAGGTGGCTGAGGTGTGGGCCAGGTAGAGAGAGAGAGGGTCAGGTGGTGCTGCTAGTGAGAGAGAGGGAGGGAGGATTAGAGGTAAGGTTTAGGGTTAGGGAAAAATAGGTTATGAGGAGAAAAAGAGGTTAATTAGTTTGATTAATTTTAAGTATTTAGATTGTAATTTTGTGTATGAAGCCAAACCAAGAAGAACTAAAAGGGCTTGAGCTTGCATGGACTAATGTAGAGAAGAAACTAGAAAGAAAGAAGAAGAAAAGAAATAGGTGGAATAAGGCTCATGTGGTCATACATGTAGAAAAAGATTAAAATAAAAGAAAAGAAAGGAATGTGGATAAGACCATCCCAAGTGGAGCATGGTGGAGGCTAGAATGATCATGAGGTGGAGGTGGAAAGAATTCTAAGAGAAAGAAAAAGAAAAGAATTATGGGGTAAGCCTCATATGGTCCATGAATGGAGAATAAAATAAGAGGAAAAGAAATGGGTGATACTATGAGGATGGTATAAGGGAGGTAGATGGTTTTCCCAAGATAAGATCCACTCAAACCAAAGAAAAACCAATGGAAGTAAAAGGTGGTGGAGAAGCTTGCATGGCCCATGCAAAAATAATAATACCATTATTTATTTTGTGACAACAATAATAATATGATGGCATTAATCTTATGCATTTCCAAGAAGTGGAATAAAACCAAGCAAAGAATTTAGAGGATTTAATCCACCCCAAACTACATGAGCTAGAATTAAAATATCAAAGAAAGAAAATAAATAAATAGACAAGCTCATTGTTAAAGGGATGGTGGAATTATAGGGTGGTGGGAGATAAAGGTGGTGAAATGGAATAAGAGATATGCCCCCAACTCAACTTGGGCACTTGAAAAATATATCAATAGCCAAATATAATATCAAGAGGCAAATACAATTAATAATGCATGTGAGAGAAGAACCAAAAGAAAAGGAGTTTTATATGATGCTCAAATGCAAGGTGGCATGATGACATGAGCATGCTATAATTATGATGCAACAATAATATATATGAAGTAGCCAATATCTTACTAGGACAAGTAGCATTCCAATTGTTAGACAATTGGGGTGCTACAACTCTCCCCCACTAAACAGGAATCTCGCCCCGAGATTCTAGGAAGAAGAAGACTCAAAGAGGGTAGGATACTTGGCACGGAGCTCATCTTCACGTTCCCAGGTGGCTTCATCAACGGAATGGTGCGACCACTGCACCTTGCAGAACTTGATGGACTTGTTGCGAGTCCTTCTTTCTGCGACTTCAAGAATTTTTGTGGGGTGTTCTTGATAAGACAGATCTTCTTGGAGATTGATGAGTTCATGGTCCACGGTCCTGCCGGGATCCTTGAAGCACTTCTTGAGTTGAGAGATGTGAAAAACATCATGGACTTTGAGTTGTTCAGGAAGCTCAAGAGCATACGCAACTTCTCCTCTTCTTCCACGAATTTTGAAAGGACCGATGTATCTAGGAGCCAGCTTTCCTTTGATACCAAAGCGATGCGTGCCTCTCATGGGAGTGACACGAAGGTAAACGAGATCACCAGGGACATACTCCATGTCCGTGTGCTTTCTGTCATAATTGCTCTTCTGGCGACTTTGAGCGATCTTCAGGTTTTCAAGAATGATGTGAACTTTCTCCTCCGCTTGAGTTACAATGTCGGGGCCAAACAATAATCTTTCACCTGCGCCCGACCAACCAATCGGAGTTCTGCACTTGCGACCATAGAGAGCCTCAAATGGTGCCATCTTTAGACTTTTCTGGAAACTGTTGTTGTAAGAGAATTCAGCATAAGGAAGACATTCTTCCCACTTCATGCCGAAAGAGATAACGCAAGCACGGAGCATATCTTCCAGAATCCGATTGATCCTTTCAACTTGTCCTTGCGACTGAGGGTGGTAAGCTGTGCTGAAGTTTAACTTTGTTCCCAAAGCATTTTGGAAACTTCCCCAGAATTTGGAAGTGAAGATGCTTCCACGGTCTGAACTGATCTCAAGAGGAACTCCATACAGAGAGACAATTCTGTTGATATAGAGCTCAGCCAACTGAATTGCAGAAATTGTTTCCTTGACTGGAAAGAAGTGAGCTACTTTGGAAAGCCTGTCAATAACAACAAAGATTGCATTGTTGCCTTTTTGCGACCTTGGAAAACCAGTAATGAAGTCCATCTCTACTTTCTCCCATTTCCATTCCGGAGGCTTCAATGGCTGTAGAAGACCGGAAGGTTTCTGATGGACAGCTTTAACTCTACGACAGACATCACACTCCGAGACATACTTGGCACAATATCGTTTCAAACCAGGCCACCAATATTGTGTTTTCAAGTCCATGTACATCTTAGTGCTGCCAGGGTGGATGGAAAGAACAGAATCATGCGCCTCCTTGAGAACTTGCTCCCTTAAACCCGGGTAGTTCGGAACAAACATCCGGTGTTCAAAGAAAAGAGTGCCTTGGTCGTCTACGTGAAAAGACTCATACTTCGGAAGTTGGATGTTGGAGATGATCTTTTTAGTGTAAGGATCCCCAAGCTGAATGGAACGGACCTTTTCTTCCAAGAGAGGTGTTGCTAGAAGGTTCAGAAGATAACCTTGATCCACAATTTCAAGGTTGAGCTTGCGGAATTCCTCGCACAAGAGAGGTTGTTGTTCTTCCACCATGAGGTTGTTGACATAAGCTTTTCGGCTGAGAGCATCTGCCATGACATTAGCTTTGGCCGGGGTGTAGTTGATGGTCAAATCAAAGTCATTGATTGTTTCAATCCACCTCCTCTGACGAAGGTTGAGATCAGGCTGTGTGAAGATATACTTCAGACTCTTGTGATCAGAAAAGATCTCACAACGGTTGCCCAGCAAGTAATGCCTCCATACTTTCAAAGCAAAGACAACTGCTGCGAGTTCGAGGTCATGTGTAGGATAGTTGATCTCATGCGTCTTCAACTGACGAGATGCATAAGCAACAACTTGCTTTTCTTGCATAAGGACCGCACCCAATCCTTGCAATGAAGCATCACAGAAAATCTGGAAAGGCTTTGATGTATCTGGAGGAACCAAGACTGGTGTGGAAGTGAGCTTCTCTTTGAGTGTTTCAAAGCTTGCTTGACATGCAGGAGTCCAAAGATATTTCTTGCCTTTCTTGAGGAGATCGGTAAGAGGCTTCGCAATCTTTGAGAAGTTTTGAACGAAGCGACGACAGTAACTGGCCAAACCAAGGAAACTCCGGACTTCTTTGACATTTATGGGTGGAAGCCAATCCATAATTGTCTTAATAGTTTCTGGGTTGACGGCAATGCCCTTGGCAGAGATAACGTGACCAAGGTAGGTGACTTGAGGCAGCCAGAATTCACACTTGGAGAACTTTGCATACAGGCGGTTCTCACGAAGCTTGTTTAGGACACACCGAAGGTGTTCTTCATGTTCTTCTTTTGACTTAGAATAGACTAGAATGTCATCCAGATAGACCACAACGAACTTATCAAGATACTCCATGAAAACCGAGTTCATAAGCCTCGAGAAGGTGGCAGGTGCATTGGTTAGACCGAAAGACATGACCGTGTACTCATACAGGCCATAGCGAGTGGTGAAAGCTGTTTTGGGAACATCTTCCTTGCGGATCTTGATTTGATGGTAACCACTTCTCAAATCAAGCTTAGAGAATACCACAGCTCCAGCTAGCTGATCAAAGAGATCATTAATCCGCGGAAGGGGATATTTATTCTTGATTGTTTTAGCATTGAGTGCCTGATAGTCAACACAAAGTCTATCAGTCTTGTCTCGCTTCTTCACAAAGATGGTTGGACTACCCCAAGAAGAAGTACTGTGCTGAATGAAACCCAACTTCTCTTGTTCATCCAACTGACGCTTAAGTTCAGCCAACTCAGCAGGACCCATTTTATAAGGCCGCTTGGAGATAGGAGCGGTACCAGGTTCAAGTTCAATCACAAACTCAACCTCACGATCCGGAGGCATACCTGGCAACTCTTCAGGAAAGACATCTGGAAACTCACAAACTATAGGAACACTCTGAATACCTTCCATAGCATCATCATTCAGAGCTGCCAAAGAATAAAGCTGAATTGCAGGAGTCAGACTTGGAGAATAGACTATATGGCCTTCAGGAATTTTCAGAGAAACCGAACGTTCAGCACAATCAATCACAGCTGCATTTGCTGTCAACCAATCCATGCCCAAGATAACATCAATATCAGAATTGCCCAGAATAATTAAGGAAGCCGGAAAAGAAGAACCACCAATCTCAATTTGATTGCCATGGCTGATATGAGCAGCTCTCATGTTTGACCCAGGAGATTGTACCACAAGACGGTGTAATAAAGGAACCATAGCTAGATCTTGCTCATGAGCAAACTTGTGAGAAACAAAAGAATGCGAAGCACCAGAATCAAACAAAACTCGTGCAGGAACTGAGTTAACAGGAAGCATACCCATGACAACTCCAGGAGCATGCTCAGCTTGAGCGGCGTTGACACAGTTAGCACGAGCAACCGCAGACCCAGGATTAGTGTAGATGTTGAGAGCCCGAGGTGGAGGTGCACGAATCATAGGAGCACTTGCCACAGGTCTTGGAGGTGGTGGTGGAAGAGCTTTGTTGTTCATTGGACAATTCCATTGCTGATGCCCTGTGTTTCCACAAGTATAACAAGCACCAGGTGGACGTGGAGCAACGTAGCCAGGGACTCCGCCAGGCGCTCCAGGGTAGTTGTGGTTGTAGCCCCTGGGAGCCGCAGTGAAGGAGTTTAGTGGCCTTGGTGCGTAGCTTGAAGGTCTTGGTGGAGCAGGGAGCGACGGTGGGGTGTTAGGAACCCAGACACGACGCTTAGAAGGAGCTGCCATAGCAGAAGAGCTTGATGTATCACGGCTGTGTTTCTTTGACTCCTCAAACACTTGCCTACTTGCTTCTTCCTGCAGAGCTGTGTGTTCAAGTTCTAGGAAAGATGCTGGCCTTGCATGAGTGATTGCATATTTGATGGAAGCATTGAGGCCTTGCCGAAACCTCTTTTGCTTCTTCTTGTCATCAGAGATCTCATCGCCACCATAACGAGACAGGTTCATGAAGTTTCTGATGTAGGTGTTGACATTGTCAGTGCCCTGCTTGAGGTTGAGAAACACTTCCTTCATCCTTTCCATGACAATTTCTGACAGATATTGCTCTTTGAAAGCAGCAGTGAATCGCTCCCAAGTAGGCTGAAACCCAGAAAGATCTGCC
The DNA here is from genome assembly GCA_910589775.1 of Avena eriantha. NCBI lineage: Eukaryota > Viridiplantae > Streptophyta > Magnoliopsida > Poales > Poaceae > Avena > Avena eriantha. Next base: position 535,595,130 of record OU342743.1, on the reverse strand, counting down.
TTGAGGTAATTTTCCCACCAGAGAGCTGCATCTCCCTTCAGAAGGTGAGTAGCACATTTGACCCATTCTTGCTCGGGAACATCCGCAGTCATGAGCAACCTTGACACTTCACGAAGCCAATCATCCGCATCAAGTGGCTGATCAGACACCTCAAATTGGCGTGGGTTGAACTTGAGAAAACTCTTGATGTCTCCTCGCTTGGGAGGTGGAGGTAGCGGAGCAAACTCATTCCTCCTCACACTTTCCTCGAAGCGCTGCTGGTTTTGCTGCATAGTGCCCAAAGCATTTGCAATACTTGCCAAAGCGGCCCCAAGTTCAGGTGGTATATCCTCCTCAGAACGGCGTGGTGGTGCCATCCTGTGATTGATATAAAACACAAGTCAGTACTATGATGGAGAATGATAATAATCCAAAATAGTACCAAAATGGAATTAATCAAGATTATAGAATGCAATTCACTCAGGTGATATGAAAATATCAACAAAGTTCAAGGCAACTAGAAGATATTAAGCATAACACACACGACTGAACAAGGAGTGTGGTATACAAACTAACAAAGAAAAATTTTCCGCAAATTTTGGCATTAAAATACCACTAAATGCGCAAAACCACTTAACGAATCAAGATTAGCAACTCTACTAGTTCAATATACAAAAGCAAATGACAAAAGTAGTGGTATGGTCGCGACTCCATCCCGCACTCAAATCATTACTTCGCACATGAATCAGTAAAACACATATCCCAACAACTTCTTCTTAAGGTGAACCTAAAGATTGGTAACTACGGAAAAGAACACCCCAACAAGATAACGTCGGATAACAAAGAGTAAGATAGATCGCATCGGTGTACAACGAATCAGAATAGATCGCGTCGGTTTACAAAGGACTGTCGGTAGGGAATGTACCAACAGTTGATAACCAAAAGGCAGATAGTGCTAACATTTGGATGCAACAGATAGACAAGGAATTCACACACACACACACACACAAACATAACCTATGGTACTACGGAACCCAGAACACGTGAATCCTAGTTTGAAGTTTAGAAGAGGATTGAAAACGTTACACTTCCTTACCAGAAAAGGGTGGGTGGGTGGGTAAGAAGAAAAATGGAAGCAATCTTACTATCACGTTTGTTTTTCCCTAGTATACATAACTACCAAAATATTTGCTAGACAGACAACGACCATTTTGGCTGAGACCCTGAAGGGCGGGATGGCTCTGATACCAATTGTAACTACCTCGGTGAATTACGCTCTTAGTTAATGCCTGGATGATCGAAAGTGCTTAAAATAGTACGGTGGGGCCCAGGGCCACTCACGGTAGACCTTTCGGCCGTCCTAACCACTTTCAGTCAACGGGACAAGAACGAGCGGCGTAATCGGCAGGCGAAGGGATCAAATACATACACAAATGAGTATGTATGCAAGCCACATACAACAGTACATCAGAGCCATTCCATCTAAAAGAAATAGAAATATTGCAACGCCATACGGCAAGATCCAAATATCCTAGATAGATATAATAATTTAGGATAGCTCCTCATACAGCACACATGAGAGTATCAGGCGGAAGCGGAAAACAAGATCCGAGTACGGATAAGAAGCAAATTGGCATAAGATGCCCCATAAATAAACACATCCCGCCCACAGATCACACGGATCCCCGTTCCCGGAATCTCTACACCGAATGATCGTTGCCAACATCATCTGACTCTTCCACCCAGTATCCATCTTGCGGGTACACCTGTTCATCTGAATCAAACAATTTATCGTGTGAGACCCTAGGGGTACTCAGCAAGTCTTTATGCCACTAAAGGGGACACAACCTGGGGTGACGCAATTGCAGCGAAAGATAATACCTAACAATTCTATAGAGACTCGCTAACCTTCCGCCTAACCAAAGATAGACGGAAGTCCGTGAATTAAGAACAACAGTTATAACAGTATAATTATCAGATCCATCCTCCTCCTCGCTTACCAACGAGGAAGCGGACAAACAACCCCCATCATCCGTTGGCAGTTTTTATTAACCATTCCATGAGTATTGCACTATTTACTAGTCAAGTACTGAGTCAATTTGAAAGCGGTACTTTAGTTATACTTGTCTATGATCGAGAAACTGTGCTCCAAGTCGTCCATAACCGCGGACACGGCTTTCAGAAAGATTTACCCTGCAGGGGTGCACGAATAGCAACACACACTCGATCAACCTCGGAAAAACCAAATCAAAACCCAACGAGGCATTCACGACAAAGCAATCACAGGATTCAGAAATATTTCAGGGGGCCACCCCATTAAGCTACCCGCAACGAAGTTGGCCGGCTCCGAGACGGACCCAAGGTTTGTGTGGACGGCGGTAAACGACTGGGAACCCGAAAATGAGACTGGGCTTGTCGATACAGCGAAAACGTGTCACGATCCAAAACAGTACAGGTGCTCCTCGCACAATCTTAAATAAAACAGTAACATGGCATAAGTACAAGATAGTAATAAAGCCCCAAACTAATTGTGGCCCCAAGAAATAAGAATGAATCAAGCTCTGGCTTAGGGGGGTCCATAGGCCTCCCGGATGTGGATAGTGCGAATAAACAAGGAACAGGAATCAAGTACTCGGGGTCCTACGGGACACAAGTGAGCATGAAAAACCAAATAGCAGATATTGCTCACCGGTGCCTCTTTCATTAGTTATCCCATTACTACTCAGGTTATGTTGTTTAGGTACCTCGTTATCCATCCGACACTCACCTACCCTACTCATGCTTTTCTACGACTCGCATGGCTCAAACAACTCCTGTAGTAATGGCTCATGGGACCGGAACAGGCTTAATGTGGTTTAAAAGTAAAGGCTATGCAGTACTTGGGATTCAATTTAATGCAATCGCGACTCCATGATGCAAGAATAAGATAGAGGCAATAGGTACTGTATGTATGCAAGCATGTGGTAGTGCTTGCCTGGCAGCTCAGTTGAAGCGAGAGATGGATCTGGGTAATACTCCTGTGATCCCTGATAATTCTCCTCCTGGGCGTCTATTCGAAGAAGAACCAAACAAACAAGGGCCAACATAAATAAAGTGCGCAAGCATATAAATTGAAATGCAACAAGCAACCAAGCATGCCATGATGAATGATGCACAATTTACATGGCATTGAAGTAGCATGGCAAAGGTGAGGTGTGGATACAAGAAGTAAAGCATTTTATCATTTATTTGCCCAAGTTTTATTGTCATAAACGGTTCAGATTTTAGATGATAACATGATGCATGCTTCAATTCAGAACAAGGATTGCATAAATAGAACGGGCTCGTCGCGCTGATCGATTTAGACATATTATTTGTCAAATTTGGAGTTATAAAACAAAAGTTATTAATTAAATAAGGTAAAGGGCATTTTCTTGTAATTTTAATCAACTCGAAATTTAAAGTGTTCAAAATATAATTTTAAGGGCATATTTGAATTCCTCTCATTTTTCTGATTCCAAAACATATATTATTTGTATTATTTGGATTTGTATTTTAAAAATTATTTGAATCTGAAAAGAATTTGAATTTAAATTAATTTGGAAAAGATTTGAATTAAAACAGACTCAGGCAGAAACTTTTTATACCCAGGCGATATCGACCCCAGACAATGACAGGTGGGGACAACGCGGACTGGGGCCACGCGCGCGCGAGAAAACGTGTTGCACCGGGCAGAGGCTAGCCGCTGACACTGACAGGCGGGACCAGCGGCGGAAGGCCCACGTGTCAGCGATGCGGAAGACAGGGGCTGACAGGTGGGGCTGCAGCTGGACCGCGGGTTGTGTCTGAGAAAACGGAGGGGTTTTCTGCTAAACTACCAGGGCGACTGACTGGTGGGGTCGTTGGAGCGCGGGTTGCGGAATCCAAAAAGGCGGGGGGCTTTTTGCAAAACGACCACGCGCCCGGGTTACTGTTTTTCTTCTTCGTGTTCTGGCGACAGGTGCGTGCGCGGCGCGGAGCGGGGATTCGATCCCGGGCCGCGGGAGTCCGCGCTGAGGAGGCTAGCCAGTGCGGCGATGCTAGGGAAGCTGCTAGGAGGTGGCTCGGGCGCTAGGTAAGGTGTGCGCGGCACGGAAAAGCTTGCAGACTACGACGACGGCGTGCACGGCGGGCGCTCGACAAAACGACCGGCGACGCTAGACCACGACGAAGAAGAGGAGGTTGTCCGGGAGAGGAAGGGGCTCACCGCGGGTCGCCTGGTGGTGTCGGATCGGCGCGAGGGGTTGCAGAACGGCGAGGTCGCTGGCGCTCCGATGAACTAGGGTTTCGGGGACGATGAGGTACTGGCGGCGCGGGGGAGCTTCTCGTCCACGTTGGCGGTTGCGGGGCGTCGTAGTGGAGCGTCCTCGGTCTCCCAGGCCACCTCCGGGTCGAGCTGCACGTCGGGATCGACGAGGACGAGGTGGACCTGGCGGCGACCGGCGGCAGGAGGTAGTCGTCGGGGAGGAAGAAGGGGAAGGAAGGGGCGACTCGGGCCAGATCTGGGGAGGCCAGAGAGGCGTGGGGAGGAAGGGAAAAGAAGGGAGAGAGGGAGGAGAGCAGCCGGGGCACGGCAGGGATAAGGTGGCCTCGTGCCACCTTTTTCTTCTCCTCCTCGAGCACGTGCTCGGCCAGCTGGGGCTAGAGGGGAGGCTGCAGGTGGACCAGGACGACGGAGGCAGGTGGGACTGGCTCAGCCGGCAGAGAAAGAAAGAGAGGAGAGGGAGGAGCTCGGTTTGGTTAGATGGGCATGGCTCGGTTAGGGTTTGGCTAGGGCTAGGCTAGCCGAGGTGGCTGAGGTGTGGGCCAGGTAGAGAGAGAGAGGGTCAGGTGGTGCTGCTAGTGAGAGAGAGGGAGGGAGGATTAGAGGTAAGGTTTAGGGTTAGGGAAAAATAGGTTATGAGGAGAAAAAGAGGTTAATTAGTTTGATTAATTTTAAGTATTTAGATTGTAATTTTGTGTATGAAGCCAAACCAAGAAGAACTAAAAGGGCTTGAGCTTGCATGGACTAATGTAGAGAAGAAACTAGAAAGAAAGAAGAAGAAAAGAAATAGGTGGAATAAGGCTCATGTGGTCATACATGTAGAAAAAGATTAAAATAAAAGAAAAGAAAGGAATGTGGATAAGACCATCCCAAGTGGAGCATGGTGGAGGCTAGAATGATCATGAGGTGGAGGTGGAAAGAATTCTAAGAGAAAGAAAAAGAAAAGAATTATGGGGTAAGCCTCATATGGTCCATGAATGGAGAATAAAATAAGAGGAAAAGAAATGGGTGATACTATGAGGATGGTATAAGGGAGGTAGATGGTTTTCCCAAGATAAGATCCACTCAAACCAAAGAAAAACCAATGGAAGTAAAAGGTGGTGGAGAAGCTTGCATGGCCCATGCAAAAATAATAATACCATTATTTATTTTGTGACAACAATAATAATATGATGGCATTAATCTTATGCATTTCCAAGAAGTGGAATAAAACCAAGCAAAGAATTTAGAGGATTTAATCCACCCCAAACTACATGAGCTAGAATTAAAATATCAAAGAAAGAAAATAAATAAATAGACAAGCTCATTGTTAAAGGGATGGTGGAATTATAGGGTGGTGGGAGATAAAGGTGGTGAAATGGAATAAGAGATATGCCCCCAACTCAACTTGGGCACTTGACAAATATATCAATAGCCAAATATAATATCAAGAGGCAAATACAATTAATAATGCATGTGAGAGAAGAACCAAAAGAAAAGGAGTTTTATATGATGCTCAAATGCAAGGTGGCATGATGAAATGAGCATGCTATAATTATGATGCAACAATAATATATATGAAGTAGCCAATATCTTACTAGGACAAGTAGCATTCCAATTGTTAGACAATTGGGGTGCTACAGAATAGCACTAGAACTTGCACCAATATCACATAAACCATAATAACAATGATCACCAATTATAACAAAATGCACAGGAACACTAGCCTTTTTAGTTCTATTGGGATGTGAAACAATATTAGAAGCATCCTCACAAAAGACTATGTGCCCATCTTCTACACTTTTAGTGACAAGGTCTTTCACAATTGCTACCACAGGTTCAATGTTTATTTGTTCATCAGGTTTTATAGTTCTTTTTTCACTTTTGGTGATTACATTAGTTATCATAGGATGGTCCTTTACCTTTTCAGGGAAGGGAATCTTCTTGATATAAGGTTCGGGTAAGATGGGATCAATAATGCAATACTCAGCACTTCCAATATGAGCATAGTCAACAATATCTTTGTAAGGTGCACGGTATTTGTTGCATCCCCTTTTTGGAATTTCGATATAGGAAGCAAAATCTCTAAAGCAATTCGTAATAACTTGCAAATCAAGACCATAAGTATTACTAATATTTTGAAAGTCATCAGTTCCCATAAAAGATTCAATGCGTTCATAATCATAATTTATACCTGACTTTCTACCTTTGTCATTCTCCCAAGCTTCAGCATTGTCATGAATACGATCTAGAAGGTCCCATTTAGCTTCTTCTTCCATACGAGTGAATGATCCAGCATAAGAAGCATCCAATAAATCCTTGTCATGTAGAGGGAGCCTTGCATAAAAGTTGTTGATATTATATTGTTGGGGAGCTCATGAATGGGACATTTGAGCATTAGTAACTTCAATCTCCCCCAGGCTTGAGCTGTACTCTCTCCATCAATAGGCCAAAAGTTGTATATTTGATTCCGATATTTATGAATCTCACTAGGAGGATAAAACTTTGAATAAAAGAGAGGCACTATTTCCTCCCATTCCAGAGCTTGACCATTCTTCAGCAGCTTATACCATTCCTCAGCTCTTCCTTTCAGCGATAATGAGAATAACTTCTTCTTAACTTGATCTGTAGTAATACATGCACACTTGAACAACCCGCATAATTCGTGTATAAAGAGTAAATGATCACCGGGATGGACAGTTCCATCCCCAACATAGTAATTATCCATAACACGATCAATAATTCTTGTAGGTATTTTGAAAACATCATTCTCAGCAGGTGGTGGCTTATCTACTACCTTAGAAGTGGTAGTAGCATTACCAAATAAGAAACTTAGCGAATTATCCATAACGAAAATAAAGCAACACACAGAAGTAAACAATACTCATAGTAGAAGTTTCCTTTACTAGTTCCATTCTCCAATAGCGCTTCACTCCCCGGCAACGGCGCCAGAATATAGTCTTGATGACCCACAAGTATAGGGGGTGTATCACAGTATTTTCGATAAGTAAGAGTGTTGAACCCAACAAGGAGCAGAAGGTGCTGGCTAGTGGTATGGATCAGGAATTCTCTGCAAATACTTAGCAAACAGATTTTTAGGGGTTTTCGATAAAGCAAGTAAACAAAGTACGAGTAAACAAAAGACAGTAGGAATAAATGCAGCAAGTGGCCCAATCCTTTATGCAGCAAAGGACAAGCCGGTTGTATTTCTTAAGATGACCAAACGTTCTCGAGGACACATGGGAAGACTGTCAAGTGCTTTCGCTTCATATAGTTGATTAATCTTCTTTAGCTTGCTAAGTGTTGTGTGGGTGAACCTGTGCTAATGTACCGCCCCATCCAAGACTAATACATACTTGTGATTATACCCCTTGCAAACATCCGTAAGTACAAGAAAGTAATTAAGGTAGATACCTAACCACAGCTTTCAGCTCTAAGACCCTTACGTCCCTTGTGCAATGGTTTCCTAACGGGGGTTCAGGTTTCTGTCACTCCGGCAACCCCTACGATTAGTAGCCAAATACACAATGCATTCCCCTAGGCCCTTATAGGTGAAGTGTCATGTAGTCGACGTTCACATGACACCACTAGAAGAAGTACACCACAACTTAAATAACAATCTATTGAATCTTTCTCAACGCAACTCCACTACTAACAACAAGACTTCTCCCATGTCCTCAAGAACAAAACGAACTACTCACAAGACATCATATGGATCATGATCAGAGATGGAATAATGATGTATAACAATCTGAACATAAACAATAATTCAATGGTTCACTCAATAGCATCAACTACAAAGAGTAATCAACACCGGGAAAGTTTCCCCTATGAACTATGCAAGATTCAACGCAATTGTTACATCAATATGGAGATGGTGATGAGGGTGCTGATGGTGATGATGGTGGTGATGATAATGATGATCCCGATGAAGTCCAGCTTGATGGTGGTGTTGATGGCGACGATCTCCCCTCTCCGGGAAGGAATTCCCCCGGCAGAAATCTGTCTGCCAGAGAGATCTTTTTCTCTCGGTGTTTTCCGCCCCGCAGAGGTGGCGGAATCTTTCTGTGGTCCCTCCCCGAGTCTTAGGGTTTCGTGGGGATGATATACACCAGAGGGGAGAGGCTGGAGTGGGCCAGGGTGGACACACCACCTCCAGGCGTGACCTAGGCCTGCCCGCGCCATTGGGTGGTGTGGGCCCCCTGTGGCCCACCTCCACTCCATCTTCTGGCATCCTTAGTCTTCTTGAAAAATAGGATTTTCCGTATATTTTCCCGGATTTTCTGATCTTCTCGAATTTTGGCTCCAAACAACACCTTTTCCATCAGAATCCTGACTGCAGCGGTCCATGCTCCAAAAGTGATCAACCATGCAAAAATAGATGAAATAACATAAGTATCACCTCTCAATACGAAATATATCAACGAATAATAGTGAATTAAGACATAGAATAGTAATGCAAAATGGACGTATCAACAGTTCGATCCCCCAAAGCGCGACTTTCCCAGTGGCGTCGGGATTGTTGAGGATATGCCCAAGCGGGGCGTCATTGACTACCACGATTGGGTGTTCCTAGAAGTAGTGGCGCAGTCGTCGGGCTGTCATGAAGACGTTGTACGCCAACTTCTGGTAGTGCGGGTACCGCTGCTTTGTTGGCGTGAGTACCTCGCTAAGGTAGTAGACTAGGCGTTGTACCCTGTGGACCTTGTTTTCCTCGGCTCGTTCTACCACAAGCACTGTGCTGACCACCTAGTTGGTGGCGGAGATATATAGCAGCAATGGTTCCCTTTCGCGTGGGGTCACTAGTACTAGCGAGGTGGACAGTATGCGCTTGAGATCTTCGAATGCTTCCGGTGCCTCATTGGTCCACTCAAACTTGTCAGCTTTGCGGAGAAGTTGGTAGAAGGGCAGTGCCTTTTCGCCCATTCGACTGATGAATCGACTGAGCGCCGCACAGCGATTCGCCCAACTAGTTGATGGACACCTCTTATGTTCTTCGGCTTCTCCATGGCCAGTATGACTTTTATTTTCTTCGGGTTTGCCTCAATCCCCCTCGCGGAGATGAGGTACCCGAGTAGTTGCCTAGATGGTACGCCGAAGGCGCACTTGTCCGGATTGAGCTTGATCCGGTAGCGGTCGAGGTTGGCGAAGGTTTCGCGTAAATCGTCGATTAGTGAAGCTTCCTCTTTGGTCTTGATTACGATATCGTCGACATAGACTTGGATGTTGCAACCAAGTTGGTTCTTGAGGCAAGCCTGCATGCACCGCTGGTAGGTGGCTCCTGCGTTTTTTAGCCCAAAAGGCATTGTGTTATAGCAGAACACACTAAAAGGCGTTGTAAACGCCGTTTTCTCTTGATCATCCTCCTTCATTCGGATCTGATTGTAGCCTGAGTAGGCGTCGAGGAAGCAGAGGCGCTCACATCCCGCGGTGGAGTCGATGATCTGGTCGATTCATGGCAGCGGGAAATGATCCTTCGGGCAGGGCTTATTCAGAGAGGTCAAGTCCATGCACATCCGTAGGATATCCGTGTCCTTTTTTGGTACTAGCACCGTGTTGGCGAGCCAAGTGTTTTCCTTGATCTCGCGTATGAATTTGGTGTCGAGGAGTTTGTTGATCTCCATTCCGACTGCTTTTTCTCTTGGCTCAGATAGTTGCCTAATTGTTTGTTTGACTGGCCTTGCGTCTGGGTTGATGTTGAGTGCGTGCTAGGCGAATTCCCTAGGAACTCCTGGCATGTCCGCTGGACAGCAGGCAAAGATTTCTAGTGCTCACGGAGGAATTCGACGAGCGCGAGTTCCTATGCGGGACTCAAGTTGTCGGCGATGAGGGCCGTCTTGGCGGAATCCAATGGGTGGACCTGGACTTTCTTCGTGTGCACCGATGAGTCGAAGGATAGATCGGGTGAACTTGGCCAGCTCAGGGGAGGCAGACTGTTGTCTGTCGACTCTTTTAGTCTCACGAGCTCTTCCTGCATGCCGAAGGACTGGGAAATTCTGTTGAACTCCCTGTCGCAAATGTCGGACCTCTCGAAGCTCCCATTGATTGTGATGACGCCATTAGGACCTGGCATTTTCATCTGCCGGTAGGCATAGTGCGGCACTGCCATGAACCTAGAGAACGCGACACGTCCGAGGATACAGTGGTACTATGAGGGCCAGTCAACGACTTCAAAGTCGATGTGTTCACGCCGATAGTTTTTTGGCGTGCCAAAGATGACGTTGAGGTTGATTTTGCCAAGGGGGTATACACCTTTGCCTGGGATGATGCCGTGGAATGTTGTTTTCGAGGCCTCTAGGCAGGTCAGAGGGATCCTCATTGCTCGCAAGGTACTTGCGAACATAAGGTTGATGCCGCTTCCGCCGTCCATGAAGATGCGGCTCATGTCGGAACCTCCAATTTGTGCCTCGAGTACGAGGGGGCAGTGGCCTAGACGAGGTACTTGGCACGGATGGTCGCGCTTGTCAAAGGTGATGCATGAGTCGCTCCCACTAAGGTACTCAATGGTAGATGGTGGCGAGTTTGTCGCCAGATTCACTTGGAGAGTGATGGACTTTTGCACCCGGTTGGAGGGGCGACCCTTTTGGATCATCATGGTGCCCATGGCCCGTGGGTATGGTTCGCCTTTGTGATGCTGGTCAGGCGCAACTGTGTTTGGCGGTGGTCCGGGCGGTGGTGGAGGAGCGCCATGTGCCACTGCACCTGGGGCGGCTCCATAGCCCCTGTTGACCGCGTCGCGGTTCATCCGAGCCAGGCCCTCATGGAGTTTGAGGAACTCGCGGCAGTCTTTGAGGAGGTGGCTGGATTTCTTTTTGCCGTCATGCTTGTCAATGTAGAAGTGTACGGTCCATGGCCCGGACAGCTTGTCTTCAATGGATGTTGCGGGTGCCTCATCGCGAGTGCGGTGCTGCAATACTTGCGTGGTTTTCCCGGAGTCGCGGTATCCACCGCTGCGGTAGCCGCTATTGCGGTTGTCGTCGCGTCTGTCGGCGTAGCCGGCTGCGACCATGTTGACGTTGTCTCGGTCATCGTAGATGCGCATTCGACGTTTGGTTCGGCGCTCGCGTCTGCGTTCGAGCTCTGCTTCCTCGTCTGAGTGAACGTGATTTTTCACCGAATCTTCTCCATCTACCCACCAATTCGTGATTTCCATCAGGTGGTTAATGGTTTTGGGCTTTGAGCGGCCTAGCTCCTCCCTGAGCTCTATGCGGCGAACACCGCTGTTAAATGCGTCGATTGCGCGATCCTCCGAGATATTTTCTGTGGAGTTCTTGGTGATGGACCACCTCTGGATGTATGAGCGTAGCGATTCGCCCGACCTTTGCTGGCAGCACCTCAGCTCTCCGATTGATGCGGGCCTTTTGTAGGTGCCCTTGAAGTTGCGCACAAAGCTGTAGACCAGCTCTTCCCAACTGCGAATGGATCCGTGTGGGAGGTTGTTGAGCCATGCCCGGGCGATGCCCTGTAGCTGTAGCTGCAGGCATTGCATAGCCATGCTTCGGCTCCCGCCGTGGAGCCTGATGGAGGAGATGTGGTCCTCCAACCAGATTTTCGAGTCCTACAGACCGTCAAACTTTGGGTTCTTTGATGGGAGCTTAAACCCCTTGGGCATTCGCTTTTGCCTGATGGCCCTGCTAAAGCATCTAGCGCCACAGAGCTCCACATCTTCATCTTCTGAGTCAGTCGATCGGGCACATCGTGCCCTTGACTTGTCGATCTTACGCTGCATAATGTCGTCACACGCGTCATAGTCGTGGTCATGTCGCCGTGAGCGGCGGCGTCGAGACAGATCGTGACTATCATCGTTGGATGAGGGCGAGGAATAGCGATTTGCCAGAGCCTTACCTTTCTTCAGCTCTGGTGTTGGCTCCTTGTCAAGGGCGGCCTCGATTAACCCCAAGCCTGCGATCGTAGATCGGTGCATGGCGGCTCGAGGATCTCTAGCCGACGGCTGGTTGTTGAGGAGGTACATGGTGGCCGCCGTTACCGCAGCTTGCAGCGTTTTTGGAAGCACGTTGCCACGCGTATCCACCGTCATGGAGACGAAGTCGAGGACCTTTGCAGCTTCTACATGCTCTTGTTCAGTGAGGTGGGTCAGTCGAGATGGCCTCTTGTTAGCGATGTACTCGTTGCACTTGGAGGAGGATCCTCCGTGGGAGGAGACTCCAGCTCGTCGGAGTCCTGACTCGTCTGCTGCCTTTTTGCGTGCCTCGAGTTGCGCAATTGTTTACAGTTTGTGCTTGTACTCCTCCTTTAGGAGCCAATGGTAGCCCATCGGCAGTTCTTGCAGGGAGCCGAAGGGTAGAGGGTGGCCCCGTAGGGCCTCACGGCAGCGAGCCCACTCGAGGTCATTGAGCCTGATCACGACGTGTTTGCTAGTATGCTCATTTATCATTGTTGGAGGTTCGACTACCCCTCCGTTGTTTACGAGGGTGGCGTTGGTGGGGCCACCGTTTGGTGGTCCACCGTTGGGTATGCCACCGTTTGGTGGGTCGGTTCCATTGCCACTGTTGCCCGTGTTGTCGCGATTGGCGGAGGAATCGCCTGCGTTGATGACGGCACACATGAAGTGGTTGGGGAAGCTGCTTCTCCCGCAACTTTCAGATCCGGAGCCGTAGGCTCCATCTTCAGTTGCTAGATCGCCTAGATCGGATTCGTGACTGTTATTGCTGTCTGTATTCTCGACTGTTGTCGAGGCATTGAGCTCACTGAGGGTGCCGATCGGCTGAGGGAACCACGATGATGGAGCGATCGATGGTATTATCGGCTGGTCAGGCATGCAAAGCGTGCCCATCTGTCCAACTTGAAAGCGAAAGCTCCCGATCGCCAGGATAATTCCGTCGCCTATGGATTCGAAAGCCGGGCGGGTGGCTGGCGTGTGGACGGTGAAGTCGAACGCGCCGAAGAGCTGGCGAATATCTGCTGTTGTGGAGTTGTAGATCGCAGTTGATGGGCCGAAGAAGCTGCGACATCAGCACTCCCACTTCCCACAGACGGCGCCAATTGACGAGGGTTTAACTCATCAGTGCCCATTGTTATGGACTTGGGTTTTGGAGAAGGAGGGAGCGCTGGAAGCCTCAATTGGCTAGCAAACAAGCACACAGGGGACTCAAAGATTTACCCAGGTTCAGGCCTCGTAGAAGTCCCTACTCCTGCTTGTCTGCTCATGGAATTAACAGAGGAATCGAAGATTACAATGGTGCACAGATGCAATCTGGCGAGGGTTGTGAAAACTAGGGTTGCGTGTGTCCTCCTCGCCGCCCCGTCCTAGCCTTTATATAGATAGGCTAAGTCTCAGGTAGCAGGTCGAGTCGGTTACAGGTTAGGGTTTTCCCTTTGAACTTTCTATCTTTAGCTTCTTCTTGTTCCGCAAGCAATCGAGAGTCCGTAGGTTACTTGAGCTCTCCATTTGCGCCTTGGCAACGCCGTGGGCTTCCGCCATATTCAGCCCGTATACACCAAGCTCGAGTACCTGTAGGGTATACCCATGTCAGGTGCCATGCCCACACAGTTGGCTCCCCATTGAGATGGAGTTCAGTATAGTGGTTCAGCAGAAACCAGATTAAACTAGTAAAAACAGATTAAACTGGCGACAGACTCGTTGGACCGGATTTCCCGCCGGTTTTGTAGAGAGAAAACATGCCTTATGGAAATGATGATAAATTTTGTGTTCGGATTCTAATTTTAGTAAACTTGGGCTTTTTTGAAAAGCTAAGAACAAGCTATATCTAATAGAATCTATAAAACCCAATAAATAGCAAAAGGTAAAATACCAAATGAGGAGAGGTATGAAACCTCCCTAAAGAAGAAATGGTAAAAACCCCCAATCTCAAAAACACAATAGAAGATGCATACAAATACTTTTTTCAATGAACTTGGGCTTATTGACACCTAGCAACAAGCTTAAGAACCTAAAATGGAGAAACACCAAGAAGCAACAAGAACAAGGGGATGCAAAGTATACAAAGTATTGAGCTCCCTAAGATGATGTTATCAATTTAAGTGAAAGCCCCTCTTGATAGTGTGACTATCTATCCTATAACCCAGTCTCCCAACAACACCCTGAGACCAGTAAAAGGAAAAACTAGCAAGGTCATACCTTTACCTTGCGCATAATGGTTGATCTTGATTTAATGCTTCAAGCTCCATTCAAGATAGAATGCTTCACTTGATCAATGTTGTTTCGTGAAGATTCATAATTTCCCCCATACATCACTATGGGATAGCTTCATTAGGCCCTTTATTCACATGTCCATTATCATTAAATGGATGGAAAGCTTCCAGTATATGTTCTTATTGAGATGCTTATATTGAACTTGCACTTCTTAATCTTGATAACGATCACCACTTGATATCATCCTCTCATGGGCTATATGAATTTTTTACTTTTGATGCATGCCCATGGAAACATACCTAACCCACATAGAAAACACAAAGCTAGATATATAATAGGTTAGTTCATGAAGCATATTTGACAAAGCTTACCACACCACAAGATCCATGTGGTACATTCTTTATGCTTCATGTGTTTACTAACTTGAATCCAATATTCACTCTTTGTATTGGTTGACCATGTATCTTCCCATGGTCTATCTTAAATCTTGAGGTACATAAAGACCTCTTCATTTGATTGCATGCTCTAAATCTTATTCAACCATAGCTCAACAGGATACTTTCATGATGATGACTTATAGCCATATCTAAATTCTTCTCTTGGGATCAAACTCTCAAGATCTTGATCATCCTTCGCTTAACACATAAGCTATGTCAAGGAATTGAGTTCCACACAAGAACTCCATCTTCATTTCTTCTTCTTGATCATATCGTATTCTTATCTTCAAAATGATGATCTTGATGCCAATACTCAAGGAATATCTTTATCCGCATGGCATTCATAGTTGATCCAACACATGGACTACAAGCATTACCTATGGAATATTTCAAACTCATTGTAAACATTAGTCCATAGGTATTATCATTAATTACCAAAACCACACATAGGGGCAATGTACCCTTACACTTAGCCCCCACGGTAACCCATAGCCGTCCCTCGCTCTTAACAATCTCAAGGAGAATAGGCTACGTGGAAGATTTATTGTAGAAGACTCATACGTTTCTCTCCTTCCAAACTGTCCAACTAGTGAGCATGGTGAGGGCAGTTCAGGTATGTATTACAATACATTTTCCTCCACAAAGAATTGATAGAAAGACCCGCCATTCAAATATTGGTTCCTAATGTTCAGAAGCCCAAGCCATATTTTGATCATCTCCCAAAGCCTCTTGATTTACCTACACTAGGAGAAAATGTGAGCCACCATCTCTTCGGCTTGATTACATAGCGGGCAAATGTTTATCCTCTCTTTTCAAGGTGATTAGTTGTCCATATCCTACTTTGGATGGTCAAGCAAGCAAAGAATTAGATTTTCGAGGGTGACCAAGCTTTCAAACCAACTTATTCATGCATGTATGAGTTGTCCTAGGAAATTGGGGATTGTAGGATGACACCGATGAGGACTCCCCATTATCCACGAGCTTCCAAACAATCAGAGTCCTAAATCTCCTTATTAAGTTGGACACTATTAAGTTCGCCCCATAGTTGAAGGTACATGTGGATGTGCAGAAAGGTCAAATTGATATCCATTTTGATTTTTTAAATCCGCACATTGTTATGCAAACTTGGGTTTACGCTCCATTTCTTTCTTGTGTGGGCTTCAAAAATGAGAGGAGCGATAGCTTTGGGTTTTCTCCCATTGAGCCAAGGTGAGTCCCAAAAATGTGCAATTTTCCCATTGCCGATTGTAATGGTGTTGGGGACGTAGAAAAGACTCATGCCTGCTGATTCTCCATGACATGTCCATTCCAACCCAAAGTTTAGTGAAGTTGCGCCACTCAAACCAAGCCCACCTCAAACGAAGTGTACATGCAAACTTATCGAGATGGATGATACGTTGCAAACGTATCTACAATTTTTGATGTTCCAGGCTTGGTTTTTATCTACTTTCTTATGTTTTTCCCACACTTTGGAGTATTTTTATACACTTTCTTGGACTAACCTATTAATAACATGCCATAGTGCCAGCTGCCTGTTTTCTACTGTTTTTAGTTCTGGAAAAGTCAGAAAATGAATATTCTCGGAATTGAATGGGACAAAAGCCAAAGTCAAATTTTTACCGAGGGGGGCACGGAGCCAGAAGACGAGACGAAGAGGGGCCAGGGGCTGGCCACACCCTCTGGTGGCGCGGGCTAGCCCTGGCCGTGCCACCAGGTGGTGTGGGCCCCTCCAGTCTCGACCGACCTTGCCTCTTAGCCTATAAGAAGCCTCCACATGCATAAACCCTAAATCAAACAGCCTTCAGCCACGAAAAGTTCCACAGCGCCGCCGGCACCGAAGGGGAGATTCGGGGGACAGAAAGTCTCTGTTCTGGCACCCTACCGGGACGGGGAAGTGCCCCCAGAGCCATCTCCATCGATCTCCACCACCATCTCCATCGCCGTTGCTGATTCCCATGACAAGGAGGGAGTAGTTCTTCCTTGAGGCTAAGGGCTCTACTGCTAGCTATGTGTTCATCTCTCTCTCTATGCATGATCATATTGTGATCATGAGCTTTGTAATCAAGTAGATCTACCTTGCTACTCAAGTGCTTTAATAGATCTCTGATCTCCCCATGTGTGTGAAAGTGACAGCGTGTACAGCATGGTGGCACTTAGGCTAGAGATTACAAATACTTGTTATGAGTTATATTTGGAGTTGGATCTTTTTATGAAATTGTGGTGTTTGTTGGAACCATCTAGTGCTCAAGGTGACAGTGTGGGGTTATCTAGATGCGGAAAGCGAACTTTGAGGTATGCTGTTATAGCCCTACCATGGATTAGAATGTCCAACCGGAGAGTAGTTCAGAGTAGTATCATAAAGAGAAGATATTTATATGTGAGTGTTCAATAGTGAAAGTATGATCTCGTGGACTTGTTTCTAAGCATTGAAACACCATTTGCAACTAGATCTGTTACATGTTTGCTTGCTTTCATCTTTATTTCAGTTTGCCTTTAGTCTCTTTCACGCCATCAAGCTATTTTCTGGCACCGTTACCACTTATAATTATTCATACCACTTGTATTTCACTATCTCTTCGCCGAACTAGTGCACCTATACACCTGACAAGTGTATTGAGTGTGTTGGGGACACAAGAGACTTCTTGTATCTTGATTGCAGGGTTGCTTGAGAGGGATATCTTTGACCACTTCCTCCTTGAGTTCGATAAACCTTGGTTAATTCACTTAAGGGAAAACTTGCTGCTGTTCTACAAACCTCTGCACTTAGAGGCCCAACAACTGTCTACAAGAATAGAAGTGCCTAGACATCAAGCTATTTTGTGGCGCCGTTGCCGGGGAGGTAAGGTAAAAGGTACTCACATCCTCCGGTGTGAGTGCTCGAAGGTATTTCCTTTAGATTCTGCAATTTTGTCTTTTTGTTTCTTCTTTTTACTAGTTAGGCTTAATGGAAAACAACAACAAAAATTAGAGTGCTTTATATTATTTATCTTGAGTTAGGACATGAAGTGTTTGAAGAGAAAATTAAAAAACCTATGTAACTTTATTTGCATGCTAATAACAATGTTATTAGTATGAATTATTTTAACACTATTATTGCTAATGCTATGGAAAAGTCTAAGCTTGGGGAAGCTAGTTGTTATGATAATGATCTTTTTAGTTCTCTAGCTTTGGAAGATATCTATTCTATTGCTTATGATGATACCGAACCTCCAATATATGATGATTATAATGACTAATATGATATTTTCAGTCCACCTAGTATTGAGGAGAAAATTAATGATTACAATATGCCTCCTATATTTGATGATTATGGTGATGAGAATAATTATGATAACTATTTTGTTGAATTTGCTCCCACTACAATTAATAAGAATGACTATGTTTATGTGGAGAGTATTAATTCTTTTATGCATGTGGCTCATGATAAGAATGTTTTATGTGATAGTTATATTGTTAAATTTATTCATGATGGTACTGAAAGTTATTATGAGAGAGGGAAACTTGGTTTTATGTATCTCAACATTATTAAGTTTCCCCTCTTTATGTTGAAAGTCTTAAAGTTGCACTTGTTTTGCTTTCCTCTGCTTGTTCCTTTGTGCTTTCATGACTTGTTTCTTTAAAAGATTATTTTTCATAGGAACTGGGTTAGACTTAAATGTGTTTTGAATTTTCTTCTTGATGCTCTCTTTTACTTCAATTCATATTTTTTATGTGAGCATCTTCTCAAACTATCATGCCTAACTTAAAGGCGTTAAAGAAAAGTACTTATCGGGAGATAACCCAAAAGTTTTAGATGAGTCTTGGAAGTTATTACCTTTGTAATAACCTCTCCTTATCCTTTTTATTTGCTTTTTGTGCCAAGAGTAACCTCTAATGAGAGAGAAGTAATGCTTGGAAAAGTTGCTGTCCCGAAACAGATTTTTTTGCTTCACTGTAAAAATTCGTGTAAAATCTCCATACGTCGTTTTGAGGCGTGAATTTTTGAGCTTCTGCCCCGGGTTGTTATATAACTTTCGTTAGTTCAACACTTGTCGATTTGAGCAACAGAAGGTCTTTGAAAAAATTAGTTTTTACCTGCTGGTCTGTTTTGACAGATTTTTGCCATTATTTGCATTTGCTTCTTGTTGATTCCTTTTTGAGTTCTCTTTGGGGAATTGAGCTGTTTGAGGGAAGTGCTACAGTAGCTTGTGTTTTAATGGAAGTTTTATTGGTGTTGAAGCTAAACCCAAAGACTTATTATCTTGAGTACACTAATGTTGCTAATAAAGATTGTGTGAAGTTTTGTATGAAGGAAACATTTCAGGTGTATGGAGAGAATGATGTAATGAGATGAAGAATGGACTAAAGGTCAAGCTTGGGGATGATACCCGTGTCACCCCAAGAAATATCCAAGAATTACAAGCGTCAAAGCTTGGGGATGCCCAAGGCATCCCCTTCTTCATCAATAAAAATCTCAATTCTTTCTAGACACTTTGTTTTTATTGTTTCATGCACTGTTGTGTTGTTCTTGGAGCATTTTTTTTTTAGTTTTCTTTTGTTTGGTTTGCTTAAATAAGTTGGTTGGATCCCAACACATTCTTTTGGAGGGAGACACACCCCATTATTCATTGCCTAGAACACTCTAGTTTTCACTCTTATTGTTCTGCGAGTGTTCTCCTTTGCTAGCACTATGTTTAGCTTTAGTTTACGATTGGTGTTGGAAAAGAGTAGGAAGTTTCATGCTTATGAGTGGTACAAAAAAGATCTTGTTTTGACTGTGGTCTAGACTTTATCATGTCATGTTTGATATATTTTTTGCTTTAAGCTTAGTGATTATTGCTGTAGCATGACATGTTATAAACAATTGAGATTTCTTAATGTGCCTTGAAAGAATCATGTGTTGTTTTAGCATATTAAAGCATAGTATTGTGGTATTCTCCTTTGATGCTTTATTTGAGTTTACTTGGCGCATGTTCACACCATGTTAAGACTATCCCAAGTCACCATAGCCTCTATGATCCTTTAGTTTTCGACTTGTAATATCACTTTATGCTTTAATTAATAATATTTTGTCGCTTTGCATGATTATGGCCATTATTGCTTTCTTACTTGGTCGCTCCTAGTCTTTTGCTAGCCTCCATAACCAAGTGTGAGTTCCACTCATGCATCCAACTCCAAATAAAAGCAAGTTATTCCAAAGAGTCCACCATACCTACCTATTAGCATTTGCTATTCCAAGTATATTCATGTTTTTATCTACCTTCTGAATTAAACTTGTTATGAGAAAACTAGTGATTAAAGCTCTCACGAACTTGATGGCACACTTTACTTTTCTTGACCTTAATAAACTTGAACCATTGTGTCGTCTATGTTGTATATGCTTGCACTTATATGTTGAGGATTAGCAGAACCATGTTGTCATGGGGAACGCTTTCAACATTGCACTTGTACTTTGTACCTAGTTTATATCATGCTCTCTTGTCTGTGGATGTCGCCGGTGTGAAATGAAAGGGGAGCTTGTAAGTCCATGGAGTTATGTATGTGTGTTAGAGAAACGCCTGGGCCACCGGTCTAATCCATGCCTAATTATGGTGGAAACCTGCAGCGTAACCATAATGAGCTGTCTATGAAGCATTTTTCTTATAAAAAAGAGTCAGATATTGAGAAAAAGAGAAAAAGGAAAAAAGAGATATGATAAAAGAGGAAAGAGAGAAAAAAGCACCATTTTCCCATGGTAAATAAGAAGATTGTTGAGATGCTAGTTGTCTGCTTGCCTTGTCATTTTGATATGGGGATTCTTCCGTATCATCGGGTAAGGGGTACCCCGTTGGCGGTTATCTATGATACACATGTACTTACTATGACAAGAACTTACCGGTAACTAAACTTGAGTAGCATGAGGAGCGGCCCTCGTATTCAAAGGACATGATATTTCCAACTTATACTTTGTCAAGCATATACTCCATAGTTCTTTCACTTTAACCTTAATCACTTCAAGATGCTTATGATAGGGGCAATGAGAGCTGAAAGCTAATAAGTACCATAATTTTTGAAAGCTCCTTATGAAACTTGAATCCCTGCTTCCTTCTATGAAGGCCTTTCTTCCACTTTTATGTTGAGTCTCCATCTTCTATCTTTATGCACCTATTGAGAGAGCATAGTGGCCATTCTTAGTTTAATGTGCATTGTCCCAAGACTTATTGATTTATTCATAACTTTGATATTGCTTGTTATTGAACTATTTGTATCTAATCACTCTTATGAACTTTGAAGGTGTCCTATGCATCTATGTTTGCTACTCTATGAGGGACAAGCTGAATGCCACTATGCTATGTTTTCTTTATGTGAAACAAACAAACGTCTTGCAAAGCATTGTTATTCATGAATCTTTTGTTTGTGCCTTTTCATGTTACAACATAGTTGCTATGTCTTATTGTTAGAACTTTATCTTTCATGCTATGTTAGAGTTCTTTGATCCCCGCGTTTAATGCTTGCAAATGCTTTGATCAAGTTTATGATGGTGCATGTCACCTCAAAAATTATTCTTTCTTTTTCTCACTTACCTACTCGAGGACGAGAAGGACTTAAGCTTGGGGATGTTGATACGTTGCAAACGTATCTATAATTTTTGATGTTCCATGCTTGGTTTTTATCTACTTTCTTATGTTTTGGCCACACTTTGGAGTATTTTTATACACTTTCTTTGACTAACCTATTAATAAGATGCCACAGTGCCAACTGCCCGTTTTCTACTATTTTTGGTTCCAGGCAAGTCAGAAAATGAATATTCTCGGAATTGGACGGAACAAAAGCCAAAGTCAGTTTTTCACCGAGGGGGACACGGAGCCAGAAGACGAGACGAAGAGGGGCCAGGGGCTGGCCACACCATGTGGTGGTGCGGGCGAGCCCTGGCAGTGCCACCAGGTGGTGTGGGCCCCTCCGGCCTCCACCGACCTTGCCTCTTTGCCTATAAGAAGCCTCCCGATGCATAAACCCTAAATCGAACATCCTGCAGCCATGAACAGTTCTGCAGCACCGCCGCCACCGAAGGGGAGATTCGGGGGACAGAAAGTCTATTCAGGCACCCTGTCGGGACGGGTAAGTGCCCCCGGAGCCATCTCCATCGATCTCCACCACCATCTCCATCGCCGTTGTTGATTCTCATGATGAGGAGGGAGTAGTTCTTCCTCGAGGCTAAGGGCTCTACCGATAGCTATGTGTTCATCTCTCTCTCTATGCATGATCATATTGTGATCATGAGCTTTGTAATCAAGTAGATCTACCTTGCTACTCAAGTGCTTTAATAGATCTCTGATCTCCCCATGTGTGTGAAAGTGACAGCGTGTACAGCATGGTGGCACTTAGGCTAGAGATTACAAATACTTGTTATGAGTTATATTTGGAGTTGGATCTTTTTATGAAATTGTGGTGTTTGTTGGAACCATCTAGTGCTCAAGGTGACAGTGTGGGGTTATCTAGATGCGGAAAGCGAACTTTGAGGTATGCTGTTATAGCCCTACCATGGATTAGAATGTCCAACCGGAGAGTAGTTCAGAGTAGTATCATAAAGAGAAGATATTTATATGAGAGTGTTCACTAGTGAAAGTATGATCTCGTGGCCTTGTTTCTAAGCATTGAAACACCGTTTGCAACTAGATCTGTTACATGTTTGCTTGCTTTCATCTTTATTTCAGTTTGCCTTTAATCTCTTTCACGCCATCAAGCTATTTTCTGGTATCGTTACCACTTATAATTATTCATACCACTTGTATTTCACTATCTCTTCGCCGAACTAGTGCACCTATACACCTGACAAGTGTATTGAGTGTGTTGGGGACACAAGAGACTTCTTGTATATTGATTGCAGGGTTGCTTGAGAGGGATATCTTTGACCACTTCCTCCCTGAGTTCGATAAACCTTGGGTAATCCACTTAAGAGAAAACTTGATGCTGTTGTACAAACCTCTGCACTTGGAGGCCCAACAACTGCCTACAATAATAGAAGTACGTAGACACCAATGGAGGATACCCAAACCACCAAGATAGTGGGCCTACAAACTGCTTCCCATTTATCTTGCATTTTCCACTGGAGATCTTACATGTGTCGGCCCATAAAAAGGCCCTTTCAGTTTTATTCAAGCTACCAAAACAACAAGGCGAGATGGTGAGAGGGGTGATGTGAAAGATGGCTTGCGAGTTGAGCACGAACCGACAAGAGCCCCAAGGCTAGTCGCATTTATGTTCTTCCCAAATAACTAGTATATTGGCCATTTTATCTTCGCATGGTTGAAAGTCGACCCTTTTAAGTTGCCATATCGATATTGGTAGGCCCAGGTACTTTAACAAGAAGGAAGAACGGATGACCAGCACGCCATTAAGCACTTCCCCAAGATCAGTTTAAGTACAACATCTGATAAGGATTATGCCACTTATAGTAAATCTACCTATAGACTTTTTTGTAGTAGTGGCAATTCCACAAAAGCATTACACTAATAATCTATAGAAATTAACCGTCAACATAAAACATTTGTGCAGTAAAAAAAAGGCTCAAAATCATTCATTATGGACAACTACATGACAATAAGTATTCTCCAAAAGTGAGCCACATGAAGATCAAGATGGAGTAGAAACTAGAAAGTGAAGCAGATCAAACTGAGATTGGAATCCTCTAATTTAGGACAGCCATGACTTAGCTGAGGCATTGGATACAAAAACGACCGTGGCCTAAACACTATAGACAGTGTTGTAGCATTTTCACTGTAGCGGAAATATTTTTTGTAATTCTATGATTTGTTAGACGGGGCACTTCCACTATCTTATCAATCACAACTATTCATTTCAGATCGGATGGCTGAGTCTTTCTTGAGGATCTGAGTCCCTGCAGTTGTTGGTAAGAAGATCCTGGGCCCGGGGATCAGAATATGCAGGCATACATGTCCTGTAGACGTGAAAGAGCAAACAGATGGTCTTCGACTCCCATATTAGGCTTTGTCGGTACAATTATGTCTTCTCTCACGCTGCAACACAAAACAGACTTGGTTCACAGGTTAATCGACAATTGATCAAGGAAAGAGAATTGAACAAATTTTGAATGAGATTCACCTTGACCATTCCCCTGTTCATTTGGCATCCGACTCAACATCTTTGTACAATATCAATCCAAAATTACAGCTCGCCTCTTCCTCCTATGGTAACTAGGAAAGTCAGGAAATCGTTATTAGAGCAGAATGTCAATATTCTTGCATCTTTAATTCAATTTTGGAAATGGTTCTCTCGCTAATAGAACACTTTATTTTCAGATATTCGGGGTGAGGTGGCCAATCTACAAAAGGGTGAATCTGGTCATCATATATTTGGTGAACGACAAGATTTGTGCATATTAAATACAAATCCAAATAGGCAATAAAAGTACACTTACCTCTGAAGAACGAGTTTAAGTTTCAGCTGGTGGATCTGACATGTTCAACATTAAAGATCGGGACAAAGCAAGTTTACTTCAAATATTTGAACCCAAAATAAAGAAAGTAAAATAACCTTCATAATCATAACATTTGCTCCACTCAACACATTTTGAATTGGATGAATCGGTTCCTCCACATATATGTGTTAATGCCCGTATATGGCCAAATGAATAGAATCAGTCATCCAGTTGACTCATTACTTGGATGGTCAAAGTAAGAGAAATGTGGCCACAAGACACTTCTCCTTTGTGGTGGCATTTGCTAGAACACGTTGTTTTTGTATATTTGCTATGACTCACTACAAAATTGTGGCAATTTGCCAAAAGACAACTTCCCCTAAGAAGAATATGTTCTAGCAAATATACAAATAGGAGAGTCCTGTAACCAATTTCCCTACTATGAATATATTCGTCAATTTGGGTTTTAATAAATAGTATTGAATTGCATGCACTGACCAGTTAACCCAAAACCTAAGCTTACTTCAAGAGTTGCTAGGCATCTGCAGGCCTTTGACATGGCATAGAAATAGAACACAAATAAACTTCTATTCATATTTTGTTGACTAGGACTTGAACTCAAGACCTCTAAGCTCTAATACCATATTTAGTTGCATGCGCCAACCAATTTATATTTCTATATTTCCCACTCAGGTGAGAACAGGCTGTTGGTTAGCTCTGCGAGTGTGCAAGTTGTCGGCCAGCATTCGAGTCCTGGGACTCGTGTCGTGCATTCATGGAGTTTTTTCTATAAAAAAAAGCCAACGGGTGCTAGTGCATAGGTTGGTATCATTTTTTTATTTCCCACTCAAGCTATTGGGAAATGGTGCGATATATCTCAACAAAGAACTATCAAAATAAGTTCATCGAATGATCATCCAGAACATAGGGTAGAAAGAAAGCCCCACAACGTGTTTCTTCACTGATGACCCACAAGTATAGGGGGTGTATCGCAGTATTTTCGAAGTAAGAGTGTCGAACCCAACGAGGAGAAGAAGGTGCTGGCGAGTGGCTAGGAGGAGGAATTTTCTGTAAATACTTAGCAAACGGATTTTTAGGGTTTTTTGATAATGCAGGTAAATAGGAGTACGAGTAACAAAAGACAATAAGAATAAATGCAGCAAGTGGCCCAATCCTTTCTTTAGCAAAGGACAAGCCGGTTGTATTATTTAAGATGACCAAACGTTCTCGAGAACACATGGAAATATCGTCAAGGTTTTCGCTTTATATAGTTGATTAATCTTCTTTAGTTTACTAAGTGTTGTGTGGATGAACCTGTGCTAATGTACCAAACTTCCTAGGACTAATATATACTTGTGATTATACCCCTTGCAAGCATCCGCAAGTACAAGAAAGTAATTAAGGTAGAAACCTAACCACAGCTTTAAACTCTAAGACCCTGACGTCCCTTGTGCAAAGGTTTCCTAACAGGGGTTCAGGTTTCTGTCACTCCGGCAACCCCTACGATTAGTAGCTAAATACACAATGCATTCTAGGCCCATAAAGGTGAAGTGTCATGTAGTCGACGTTCACATGACACGACTAGAAGAAATACACCACAACTTAAATATCAAACCATTGAATCTTTCTCAACACAATTCCACTACTAACAACATGACTTCTCCCATGTCCTTAAGAACTAAACGAACTACTCACAAGACATCATATGGATCATGATCAGAGATGAAATAATGATGTGTAACAATCTGAACATAAACGATAATTCAATGGTTCACTCAATAGCATCAAATACAAGGAGTAATCAACACCGGGAAAGTCTCCCCTAAGAACTATGCAAGATTCAACCCAATTGTTACAGCGGTATGAAGTGGTGATGATGGTGCTGGTGATGATGAGTGTGGTGATGATGTTGTTGATCCCGATGAAGTCCAGCTTGATGGTGGTGTTGATGGCGATGATCTCCCCTCTTCGGGAAGGAATTCCCCCGGCAGAATTCTGTCTGTCGGAGAGATCTTTCTCTCTCGGTGTTTTCCGCCCCGCAGAGGCGGCGAAATCTTTCTGTGGTTGCTCCACGATGCTTAGGGTTTCGGGAGGATAATATACGCCAGAGGGGAGAGCCAGGAGTGGACCAGGGCGGCTACACCACCTGGTGGCGCGGCCTAGGCTGGCCCGCACCAGGGGGTGGTGTGGACCCCTGTGGCCCATCTCCACTCCCCCTTCCGGCAACTTTCGTCTTCTGGAAAAATAGAATTTTCCATGTATTTTCCCGGATTTTCTGATCTTCGTGAATTTCACCTCCAAACAGAACCTTTTCCATCAGAATCCTGACAGTAGCGGTCCATGCTCCAAAAGTCATCAACCATGCAAAAATAGATGAAATAACATAAGTATCATCTCTTAATATGAAATATATCAATGCATAACAGTAAATTATGATATAGAATAGTGATGCAAATTGGACGTATAAACTCCCGCCAAGCTTAGACTTTGCTTGTCCCCAAGCGAAACTGAACTCACTAAACATGACCTCAGGTTTATGGAGTGAAGAGTCGATAAAAGAATATGGACACATTCATCAATACATAAGTCATAATAGAAGACAACTCACTATTATATAACTTAACTTGCAATAAGTAAAGGAAACACAATAAAGATACATAAAGTAAATCACAATTGGTAATGGCAAACTTAGCTCTTGGTCAAAGAATAGTTGGCAATTTGCTGGAGTTCACAAATAACTGGTTTTCAATGATAGCTTTCAAAGTAGTAGACACTAAGATAAGAGCAAAGTGCAAAACAAGGAACATAAGACACATGATTGGATAAATCATCATATGAATGAATGAAACACAACAACTCAAAATACTTGCTGACATAGAAGGGAATAGGTTTACGGACTCAACTAAAAAGTAAAAGATAGGCCCTTTGCAGAGGGAAGCAGGGATTTCAAGTTTCATAAAGAGCTTCCAAAAACTATGGTACTTATTAGCTTTCAGCTCTCATTGCCCCTATCATAGCATCTTTAGGTGATTAAGGTTAAAGTCATAAAATATGAGGATATGCTTGACAAGTTGCAAGTTGAAAATCTCATGTCCCTTGAATATGAGGGCCGCTCCTCATGCTACTCAAGTTTAGTCACTGGTAAGTTATTGTCATAGTAAGTACATGTGTATCATAGAGAACCGCCAATGGGGTACCCCTTGCCCGATGATACGGAAGAATCCCCATATCAAAATGACAAGGCAAGCAGACAACAAGCATCTCAGCAATCTTCTTATTTACCATGAGAATATGGTGCTTTTTTTCTCTCTTTCCTCTTTTCTCATCTCCTTTTTTCTTTTTATCTTTTTCTCAATCTCTATTTTTTTTATAAGAAGAATGCTTCATAGACAGCTCATTATGGTTACACTGTAGGTTTCCACCATGATTAGGCATGGATTAGACCAGCGGCCTAGGCGTTTCTCTAACACATATACATAACTCCATGGACTTACAAGCTCCCCTTTCATTTCACACCGACGACATCCAGAGACAAAAGAGCATGATATCAACTAGGTACAAAGTACCGGTGCAATGTTGAAAGCGTTCCCCATGACAGCATGGTTCTTCTAATTCACAACTTACAAAGCGCAAGCACATACACAACATAGATGGGCACAATGGTTCAAGTTTATTAAGTGGAAGAAAGTAAAGTGTGCCATCAAGTTCGTGAGAGATTTAATCACTAATTTTCACATAACAAGTTTAATTCGGAAGGTAGATAAAAACATGAATTTACTTGGAATAGCAATAATTCTAATAGGTTGGTATGGTGGACACAAATGGCATAGGTTTTGGTTTAAGGATTGGATGCACGAGAAGCATTCCCTCTTAGTACAGGTTTTTGGCTAGCAAGGCTGGGTAGCAAGCATAAGAGTTGAAGGAACAAACAAACATACAAGTGACAAAAACAAACATGCAATCTTCCTTGGAAGCACACAAGATCTTAACTAGAGAATACCAAAGTTATGAGCAAATCAAGAAAGAAAGATGATGAAATTATATTTCTTCAAGAGTACTTTTATCTTTTTCATTCAATTCTCAAAATAGTGTTGCTACTGACCAAGCCAGGTTTGCCAAAACCAACTAAATTAACTCAATGATCCCAAAGTGATACCAATACTAACGACAAGATCAATCATATAACCATGAATTGAAAACTAATATAAGATATGCAAAAGGGTGAATGAGAGAGCTTCTCATTAATATTCTATAATGGTAACTCACACCAAGGGATACATAGATATCTAACGAGAGGGGGGACACTTCCATAATGCAAACCATCCTACATGATAACTTCTCTATTCATGATATGACTCTACTAAAAAGGTAAAAAGATAGAAGATAGTGATGTGATACCGCGACACTCCCCCAAGCTTGGATCAAATCAAGGGGATGCCAAAACATGATGACGAATTACTCCTTCGGTGGTGGTGGTATTCTCTTGATGAGCTTTTTGATTAATTTCCCCAAATCCTCAATCTCGAAGGTGAGAGTATGAATCAACTCCGAGTTTTGCTCAATGCGGCTCATGATCATGTCGGGTTGCGAATTCCAGCTCTTGCGATTATTTCCCCACTCTTCCTCCTTGAAATCTTCTTTTCCTGCATGGCTAGAACGAGGCAAATCCCAATTGGAGCTTAGTTTCTCCTTGGGCATATTCTGGTATTGATGCTCATGGATAAGGGTATGGAAAGGATTCTTGGTGCGTGGAGGACGTGACCATGGAGCCAAACAGTGACGCGGAGGTTTCCCTCCAGTTGACATCCGTGCACTCCTTTTGATCTTGGCAGGGTTTGCCAACACTCTAATGCTTGCAATGGTAGTGCCGGTGTGCGGATGTTGGCTTTGCTTTGCCTCCTCTTCATTTTCACTCTTGATCTCCTTCTCCTGCCGGGGTCTTGGAGATCTTCCTCAATAGGCTCCTTTCCCTTATCCTTGGCAGACACCATTGTGCTTCTAAACTTTCAAGAATAGTTCCTGGCAGAAACAGATCAAAAGGAAAACACGACGAGAACACGATATACGAACCTCTTGGGATCCGGGGGATTATATATTATGAAGTTTTACAACAAAAGGAAGGTACTGGGAGAAAATGGGTCGAAGACGGAGTTCGGGGCGGCCACACCACCTGCTGGCACGGCCAGGGGGCCCGCGCCAGGGGGTGGTGTGAGCCACACTGGCCCTGTTTCAGTCTCTCTTTCGCTTCGTAGATTTCCTTGTTGGATAGAAACTGTAAAAATATAACTAGATGGAATTTTCACGGAACTTTTCTTACCAGAACTGTTACCTATTCGAAAACGGACTCTGCAGGTCTCTGAATTTGGTCTTTGATAAATTTTTCCGGAGTTACCACTTGAATAGCATCAATATCTTCATTGTAAGAATCTCCAGCAATATAGTGCTTCAGTCGCTAACCATTCACCACTTGTGTAGTGTTATCTTTTGAGGAAGAAATTTTTATTGCTCATGAACGATACACTTCTTCAATAACAAAAGGTCCTTCCCATTTTTGAAAGTAGTTTCCCTGCAAAAAACCTGAGACGAGACCTATATAATAGAACTTTCTCACCAACATGGAATTCTCTCCTAAGAATTCACCTCTCATTCCATCTTTTAACTTTTTACTTACAGAGTCTAGCATTCTCATATGCTTCACTCCTCCATTCATCCAACGAACTTAAGTCAAATAATCTTTTTTCACCAGCAAGCTTACAGTCAAATAAGTTCTTTAACTGCTCAATAAGCTTTATGCTCTAATTCTAAAGGCAGGTGACAAGCTTTCCCATAAACCATTTTGTAAGGAGACATCCCCATAGGATTTTTATAGGCGGTCCTATAAGCCCATAAAGCATCGTTCAACTTTTTAGCCCAATTTTTTCTAGATCTATTAACAGTCTTTTGCAAGATGGATTTAATTTCTCTATTTGATAACTCTACTTGTCCACTAGTTTGCGGATGATAAGCTGAAGCGATTCTATGATTAATATCATATTTAGTGAGGGTCTTTCTAAAACCACCATGAATGGAATGAGAACCTCCATCAGTCATAAGATACCTAGGCACTCCAAACCTAGGAAAGATAACATCCTTAAGCATTTTTGGAGAGGTCTCTCCATCATCACTCTTCGTAGGTATGGCTTCTACCCACGTAGTAACATAATCAACGACAACAAGAATATGAGTATAACCTTTTAAGGGAGGAAAAGGACCCATAAAGTCAAATCCCCAACAGTCAAAGGGTTCAATAACTAGAGAGTAATTCATAGGCATTTCATTACGTCTAGAAATATTACCAACACGCTAACACTCATCACATGATAAGACAAATTTTCTTGCATCTTTAAAAAGGGTAGGCCAGTAAAAACCTGATTGTAGCACCTTTTGCGCAGTTCTATCTCCTGCATGATGTCCTCCCTAGGCACTACCATGACATTTCTGCAATATCTCCGTTTGTTCATATTCTGGAACACATCTTCGCATAATACCATCCACTCCTTCTTTACATAAATGTGGTGAAGGAAATATGCCCTAAGAGGCAATAATAAAGTTGCTATTATATATTCCTTATATATGATAGATGTTTATTTTACATGCTAGAATTGTATTGATCGGAAACATCAATACATGTGTGTTTAATAAACAAAAAAGGTTCCTATTTATGCCTCTCTTATAGACTAGCTTGTTGATTAACAAGATGATCAAGGTTTCCTGATCATGGACATTGGATGTTGTTAATAACAAGGTCACACCATTGGTGGAATGATGTGATGAACATTTATCCGAAGTATAGCATTACGATCAAGTCATTATGTTTATATTGCTATAACATCATATGAAGTAATCTTTATCCTTAGACCATGAGTGTTGGGGGGATACCCCCGGGTAGGGTCACGCCGGGGTATAAAGGCCGAGTTAGCCGAGGTTCGGCAAGGCCAAAGGGGATGCTGGCCGGGTCACCTCAAGGCAGGCCGAATCACGGGGTAACCCGGACCAGGGGGCGTCCGCCTAACTAAGTCTCATCCGACTTAAGCAGTAAGTCGGAAATGCCTATTTAACTTGTATGCAGGAACGGGTGTGGCCGGATCAACTATGATCCGGGTCACATCTAGCTTCTAGGAGAAGGAAGGAATCTCGCTGGTCAAAAGAAGCCCCAAAACTCACAGCATGAGCAAAGCAGACAAGGGGAGGACCACCGAGGCGTGGCCGACAAGGGTGACGATGCTCATGTCGGCTGACGCAAGCACCGCAGAGGCTCACGTAGCCTCTACATGTGTGACGCGGGGGAAAAGCAACCCGGTCAGTTTACTACTTTGGGGGAAGGCATATTCTCAGGAATATGCCTCCACGTATGCCCTAAGTGGAGACCTAGCCACCCCTATATAAGGAGGGCTAGGGCCTCTGTAGAAGGGGTTGGGCTATTCTGATTTGGTTGAGGGTTTTAGGAGGGAACTATGTGTGAGAGTAAGAGAGCTTCTTCTTCCTCCTCTCGCCAATACAGCTCTAGGAGCACTTGTAATCTTGGAAGTAAAGCAAATACAAACTCCTGTGTGAGGAATCACCTCATTATCCCTCCCTGGATTCCCCTAGCGTGTATTAGTCCCCACCTTTAGCCTATCCATGACATCTGTGGTGACACCACCACGACAGTTGGCGCCCACCGTGGGGCTAGCGGCGCTAGCAGGGGTCAAGATCCGGGCGGGAAACTTCATCGGCACCGGCGAATGCATCGTCTCCGGGCTTGTTTAGCGCTTTGGAGCACTGGACTTCGTCAGCGACAATGCTGGCTGCTTCGGCACACGTCCACTTCCGCGCAACGGCCTCTTCGTCAAGCTCGGCGCGCACAAGTTCTACGTTGCTGTCGATGTCTCATGTGTTCATCCGCGGCACGTCGTCGAGGCAGGGGAGCCACCCCTTACCGTGGTTCACGGGGCGCGTATCGCTCGCTCCCCGGACCATGCGGAGGTGATGATGACTGCGCCTAGTGCGGGCGCAAGCAAGGATCCGGTGCCAGATCCGGAGGTAACGCCTAAGGCACCGAGGAAAGCTAGAGGTCCTCCACTAGAGAGGCCGGAGAATGTGTTGAGGGAAGCGATGGATAGCTTGGCAAACCCTGTAGTAGCAGAAGTAGATCCGGCTCGGGCACAGGACGAGCTATTGGAAACTAGAAAAAAGATACTAGAGGGTGCGAAAAAGATTGCCGCGGCTCAGCAGTCGTTGAATATGACACTGTGCGAGTACGCAAAGGAAAACAAAGTTGATGATGTAAAAGTGAAGGGGAGAAATCTCATGAGTGAAATGAACAGAGAAGGCGATACTGGAATTGAGGGATCAGAGAACTGTTTGTCCGTGGGGCTGCCGAGGTATAGTACCCCCGCAAAGAACCTCAGAGCAGCAGATGTAGCTGCATCCGAGTTAGAGGGTCTAACGGGTGAAGCCCGGCAAATACAGCAAGATAGGGTTAATGAGCTGGTTCGGATCGCGAACAGACAAAATGAGGAACTACTCAGAGCTAACTCGGAGAGGGCTGGGGCCTCCAAGATCGTTCATTCGACGATTGATAACCCGGAGAAATCCGCTGGAGCCACATCGTCTCCTCATGGTGGACCAAGGAGAGAAGAGGTAGTAACCTCGGCCAGAAGAAACAAGCAGATCGTCCCATATGACCCAACACAGGCAGGGAAAGGAAAAGAAGCACAGAAAAATGATGATCGACGAAGTGTGAGCCGAGGAGAAGCTGGCAGAGGTAACCGCGACCAAGGCAATGCCGGTCAAAGGAACGCCGTCAACGGCAATGCCAGACAGCGAAACTCGGCGGGAGCGGGACAACCGCAGCAGCGGAATATACCAAGGCAAGAGCAAAGTGTCGGCCGAGGTATGCAACAGAGAGGTGCTCCATGAGAGCAAGACCGGTACAACGATGGAGATTCGGAAATGGCAAACGCGGGACACCCAAGGCCAGACTACCATGTGATAGGGTCAAGATTGGGAAGCAGGGATTTGATGCCGGATGATGCCAGGCTGAAACTGGATCGACTGTATAGGTCGGAACAAATCGAATGTCAAGGTCCACCGGGTCCAGCATGTTTCGGGCCCTGGATCATGAAGGAGCCACCGGTACCCAATTTCCAGTTACCCAGGGGCACGAAGACGTATGCCGGCAGTACCAAGCCGGAAGATTGGTTGATAAACTATGCTACGGCTGTGAAAATTGCCACAAGCAACTTGAGATGGGTTGTACGATACGTACCCCAGATGTTGGAAGGGCCGGCAAGGGTATGGCTGAACAATTTGCCACCCGGAAGCATTAACTGCTGGATATATTTCGAGGAGATGTTCATCAGCAATTTTTCAAGTACGTATCAGAGGCCAAATAGGCCGCAGACCCTAGCTATGTGTAAGCAAAGGCCGAATGAGACGGACCGGGAGTTCTTAACCCGGTGGTGTATGGTGAGAAACTCATGTGAGGGCGTGATAGAATCACAGGCCATAGCATGGTTTGCGCAAGGGTGCAGATATGCAAGCGAATTGTGGCAAAAGTTGCAAAGGAAAATGCCAACCACGTTGGTAGAGATGATCCGGATTGCAGATTCGTATGCTCTGGGTGATCCGACTCAACCTAGGCTCGTGTCGAACGAGTCAAACGATGAGTACTACCAGATAGATGGAGCCGGGTCATCCCGGAGGAATGACTACAGAGGGAAAAGAAGAGATGATAGACTGGATCATCGATACGGTTCGCAACAAGTTGCAGCTGTAAATCAGGATCAGCCCGGAGCAGGGGGCAGTCAACGTCAGAAAACTGGAGGGCAATGGACTCCGAGAAACGATGGCAAGAAAACTTGGACGCCAGAGAAAAAGAAACAGTGGCAAGAAAAGAAGGACCGTCCGAGGTATACTTATGAGTCAATGTTGGATCAGCCGTGTAAGTTTCACACGCCAAATCCGAGCAATCCAGCGGGTCATACGACGAGGCAATGTGAGTGGATGCGTAAAATAGAACAAGGTGGTTCGGGGAATGCTCAGGCACCCCGGAATGATCAGCCTCGGCAGGAGTTACCTCGGCAGCAATTGCTCTCCGGAGCGAACACGCAACAGCTAATGTTACCTCCCCCTCCGCCGAGGTATGATACCAATGAGAGAAGGGATGCGGTGCATCAGGTGGAAAATCAACATCAGCTAGATCAGAGGTACCCCGGAAATGAGGGGAGGAATGAGTACAGAGAGCATCATCAGAGTTACTGCGTATTCACCACTGAGGAAACAGATAGAAAGAGCTTGTAGCGCCGACATATGGAGGTGAATGCAGTAATGCCTGCAGTGACGAGGTATATGCCTTGGTCTGACCAAGAAATCATCTGAAGCATAAAGGATCATCCCAAGATTATGCCAAGTCCTGGTTCGTATGCGTTGGTGCTGGATCCGACATTCATTGGGCCTAGCATTAATGTAAGATTCTCAAAGGTACTGATCGACAATGGCAGTAGCATTAACATCATGTATGCAGACACAATGCGTAAGTTGGGTATCTCGGAGAACATGCTACAGGCCACGAGGACAACTTTCCATGGCATTGTGCCCAACATTTCTTACGAGCCCATAGGCAAGGTCCGGGTTGACGTATTGTTCGGCACAAGAGATAACTGCCGAACCGAAAATTTGGAGTTTGAGGTGGTGAACTTGGAAAGTGCGTACCATGCGTTACTCGGAAGGCCAGCGCTGAACAAGTTCATGGAAAGTTGTTCACATTAGTTATTTGAAGATGAAATTTCCCGGGCCAAACGGAGTGATTACCATTGGTAGGGATTTCCGACGTTCAATAGAATGTGCGTCGGCCGGATCTAACTTAGCCGAGTCACTTGTGATTGCGCAGGAGAAAAGGAAGATTCAAGAGGTGGCGGCATTGGCTCAGTCCGCGCAGCAGTATATGCCGGCGCTGAGTAACCCGCATGGAAGTGTCTCTTTCCAAGCCACGAAAGATACCAAGAAGATTCCCGTTGATGATATGTTCCCAGAGCGTACCATAACAATTGGTGCCGGGTTAAGTGATAAATAGGAAAGCGAGCTCGTCAGCTTCCTCCATGAGAATCGGGACATTTTTGCTTGGTCCACACATGACTCGCAAGGTGTTCCGAGGGAGTTGGCCGAGCACTCTTTGAATGTGAGACCCGGAGCAAAGCCGGTGAAGCAACCTCTCCGCCGCTTCGCCGAAGATAGGAGGAAAGTCATCGGGGATGAGATAGCTCGGTTGCTAGCTGCAGGATTTATCATGGTGGTTCTTTACCCGGATTGGCTATCTAATCTGGTGCTGGTGGAAAAGAAGAAGGATGATCCAAATGTGGCGGTGGTTTGGCGTATGTGTATCGATTACATGAACCTGAACAAGGCGTGTCCAAAAGATCCATTTCCATTCCCAAGGATAGATCAGGTCATAGACTCAACTGCTGGATGTGAATTGTTGTCATTCATTGATGCATATTCTGGTTTCCACCAGATACCTCTGAATCCGGATGATCAAATAAAGACTGCGTTTATTACCCCGTATGGGGCTTATTGCTATCACACGATGCCGTTTGGTTTACGTAATGCAGGGGTAACGTACCAAAGATGTATGCAAAAATGTTTGCACGACCAAATTGGTCAAAATGTACAAGTGTACGTAGATGATGTGGTTATCAAGACCAAGGAAAGCAAAACGCTCCTTGACGATATCAGGCAAACGTTTGCGAACCTAAGAAGGTTCCGAATGAAACTTAACCCGGGAAAATGTACCGTCGGTGTCCCGGCTGGGAAATTGCTCGGTTTTCTTGTTTCCATCCGAGGTATCGAGGTTAATCCAAGTAAAATCCGGGCCATCAAACGGATGGAACTGCCGAAGTGTCATAACGATGTCCAGAAGTTCACGGGTTGCCTGGCATCGCTAAGTCGGTTTGTATGTCGGTTGGGAGAAAAGGCATTGCCTCTCTACCAACTCATGAAAAAGTCGGATAAGTTCGTTTGGACACCGCAGGCCAATGAAGCCTTTGCCCACCTGAACAAGATGTTAGCCACTGCACCAGTGTTAGCCTCACCATTATCAAAGGAGCCAATGTTGCTCTATATAGCCGCAACCAACCGAGTTGTAAGTGCAGTGATAGTGGTGGAGCGCGACGAGGAAGGTAAGTCGGTGAAAAGGCCAGTGTATTACCTGAGCGAGGTGTTATCAGCCTCAAAGCAGAACTATCCACACTATCAAAAGGTGGCATATGGCGTGTACATGGCCGGTAAGAAGCTGAAGCACTACTTTGAGGAACATCCTATCAGGGTTATATGTGAGACCCCCATATCCGAGATAATGAGTAACAAGGATGCCAGTGGAAGAATTGCAAAATTGGCAATTGAACTAGCTCCTTATGCGCCACAATATGACAGAAGAGAGGCAATCAAGTCTCAAGCTGTGGCGGACTTTTTTGTGGACTGGGCTGAGGTGCAATACGAACCGCCGTTGCGAGATCTGAACTATTGGCGAATGCACTTTGATGGATCAAAAACAAAAACTGGGCTAGGTGCCGGAGTTGTACTTACCTCGCCAAAGAAGGACCAGCTGAAATACGTGCTGCAGATCCATTTCGCAGCATCAAACAATGTCGCTGAGTATGAAGCGCTTGTGCACGGGCTCAAGGTGGCAAAAGAGATTGGGATACGTCGGATCATATGCTTTGGCGACTCGGATTTGGTGGTACAACAAGTGTTGGGACTGTGGGACGCGCTTGATCCAAACATGGCACTGTACAGATCTCATGTGCAGAAGATATCTAGTTACTTTGAGGGGTGCGAATTTCATCATGTACCCTGGGTGGAAAATGAGGCTGCCGACATGCTGTCAAAGCTTGGATCAACCCAACAGCAGTTCCACCGGGTGTAGCATTAGAGCACCTCAGGAAACCATCCATCAGACTATCCCCAGAAACTGACTCCATTTATGTCCCGGAGGACACGGAATCCGGAGTTGTGCCCTGGACATTGACACGGGAGGTGGCGTGCGAAACCTGGAGACTGCCTCGGCGAACCTGGGGACTACTTCGCAAGACCCGGGGACTTCCTCGGCTAACCCGGGGACTGCTACGCAAGACCCGGGGACTGCTCAGCCTGATCCGGTTGAGGTTATGCCGATGGATATGATGGAAATTGATGAGGATGTGTTCCCTGTGCGGGCGATACCAGCTTGGGCACTACCTATATTTCAATTCCTGAAAGATGGAACGTTACCCACTGAGGAAGTGATGTCCAGGCAAACACAGAGGAGGGCAAAGGCGTACACGATCATCAATTCCGAACTATACAAAAGGAGTGTGACCAACGTCCTCCAGCGATGTGTTGACCCGGAAGAAGGGCTTGACATCCTCCGAGATATACATCAAGGGGAGTGTGGGCATCATGCCTCGTCCCGAGCCTTGGTGGAAAAAGCATTCCGGCACGGATTCTACTGGCCAAGCGCCTTAGAGCAAGCAGAAGATCTGGTGAGAAA
Organism: Avena eriantha; assembly: GCA_910589775.1. Taxonomy (NCBI): domain Eukaryota; kingdom Viridiplantae; phylum Streptophyta; class Magnoliopsida; order Poales; family Poaceae; genus Avena; species Avena eriantha. Next base: position 535,557,396 of record OU342743.1, on the reverse strand, counting down.
ATGTAATGGTTGTCAGAGGTATGCTACCAAGACACATATGCCAATGTCGGAACTCAAGACCATACCAATTACATGGCCATTTGCCGTATGGTGCTTGGATATGGTTGGTCCGTTCAAACAAGCAAGGGGAAATATGACTCACATTTTGGTCATGGTGGACAAATTTATGAAGTGGATTGAAGTGAAGCCTATAAGAAAATGTGATGGAGCTACGGCCGTAACGTTTCTCAAGGACATCATCTTGAGGTACGGTTATCCTCACAGTATCATAACCGATAATGGCACAAATTTTGTGGAAGGAGCATTCACGCGATTTTGCTGGGATAAGAAGATCCGGCTGGACGTAGCCTCGGTAGCCCACCCCGCATCGAACGGACAAGTGGAAAGATCCAACGGATTAGTATTATCCGGGATAAAACCCCGGCTCATTGAGCCGCTACAAAGATCAGCGGGGTGCTGGATAGAAGAGCTACCAGCGGTACTGTGGAGTTTAAGAACAACTCCGAATCGATCCACAGGCTACACACCGTTTTTTCTGGTATATGGGGCAGAAGTTGTATTACCAGCCGACATAGAGCATGATTCGCCTAGGGTCACCCAATACACAGAAGCCGAAGTGCAAGAAGCCCGGAAAAATGATGTTGATCTGTTGGAAGAAGCGAGAGAACTGGCATTGTCTAGATCCGCCATATATCAGCAAAATCTCCGATGCTATCATAGCCGGAAAGTAAGCCCCCGAGTCTTTCGGGAAGGCGATCTGGTGCTCTGGTTGGTACAACGTACTACTGGCATGCATAAATTATCCCCCCCATGGGAAGGGCCATTCATCGTGAGCAAAGCGTTGCACAATGATTCTTATTATCTTATAGATGCAAAGCCACAGGAGAAGAACAAGGCGGACAGGTCCGGCGAGGAATCTAAGCGTCCATGGAATATAGCTCTACTTCGTCCCTTCTACACTTAGCAAAGAAGTGTATGTATCCGAGTCTTCTCATGTGTCGGTATGTATGCCGGCAATGAGCTAATCAATGAAATGTTGGCACCTCGAGTAGTAACTCGGGGACTGCCTTAATAATATTTGTTGTCTTTTGTGCGTTAGCTGGAATAGGTTGTTCTACTTAACTCGGATTAGTAATGTGTGAGCACCAAGAACCCAACTCTTCGACTTGCTGCTGTCCAACACGAATTGGCTTCATGGCAAGCAAGAGAACAAGTTTGGAATTGCGTAGCACACGAAAAACGACTGAGGAAAAGAACTTAATCGAGCTGATGTTTGTTTTTCGGACTAACCTTGTGTTTACTTTCAAATTGTTATGATGTTTTATTTTTGAGCTAAGCCTAAAAGTTTCCCAGTATTGTTAAGACAATTTTGAGGGTTGGATTCGTAAGTCGTAAAACCGAATCAAGGTAGACACGAGCCGAGTCAAAAGATTGGACGAACAAGAAAAATAAACTCGGGGACTACGCCCAAGTTAATCCGGCATAGGAACTTAGTAGAAAAATATCACATGTATATGGGATACAATTCTACCCGGCATACCGGGGATCTGACAAATGTTCGAGTTTTTTCGCTCAAGGAGCAGCAGGAGGAGGAAGCTCGGCGTCATCTTCGCTGTCTTCGATATCCGAAGCGTCGTCCTCTTCATCACCGTACGAGCCATCTTCATCGTTCTCAACCTCTTCGTCCCCAACCGCTTCCAGGAAGCTCGGTCCCTCAACCCATTCATGAATGGGAGCGTATTCGATGAGGCTATGAGCGAAAGCCTGACGCCGAGCTACCCACTCCGGGTCATTGGTCCATTTGGATCCGGTGCACAGACGTGTCAGGAGGTTGAGATCGATCTTCTCATACCATGTAAGTATGTGGTGAAGAACGGTATCAGCTGCAGCGCGTCCAGCGGACTCGCTCTAGAGGTCAAGCTGGGTCTCGGTTTCCATCAGCTTCTCAACAAGAATTGCGGTGGTCTCCGGAGTATCTTCTCCAAGCCAGAACATGTTGAAGATGCGAACTACAACGTCGAGGATGTCCCTGCCATAATTCTTGATGAGATCCACGCGAGATGACAAGCTGACCAACAGGTCCTCCATGTCATAGGGAATCTCTTCACCGTCAGGAGCGGCGGGAGTACCCCTTTCTCGGCGGAAGTCCGCAACTGCTGCACTCGCAATGGCAGTGCCCTCTGGAAATTTTCCTGAAAACAAGGCAAAGGAAGAAGGTAAAGAAAAGACATATGAAGTAACCCGGAGAAGTATGTCGGATAAGGGAAGGAACTTACGTGATATATGGCTAAGTATCCGGGTCAGCTCCCTGGTACAGTCATCACGCCTTTTGCGAAGCTGCGCAAGCTCAGCATTCGCCGACCCAAGCTGGATGTCGGACCCCTTGAGCAGATCCTGGTGCTTGGCGATCTAGAGAGTGAGGCGCTCGCGCTCTTCTGTGAAATCCTGGCCAACCTTTTAGAGCTCGGACTGGTGCTGGACTCTCATTTTCTCCATCTCGGCCTTGAGCCTAGCGATCTCATCATCCTTGGTCCGGAGGAGGGCGAGCTCATCATTTTTTTTCTTAAGCTCGGCTTGGTGCTGCCCTGCTTGTTCGAGAAAATGCAGCATCATATCAGGCACGGGCACACTATCTTCAAGAGATGCTGAAATAGTGTGTTGACCCGGCAGAGCTGAGGTATGAATGTTTGCCGAGCCAAGGAGAAAAGGAGATGGAAAGCACAGTAAGGTCGGACAAAAATGACTTACCCTTGATCTGCTCTAGGTTCTTCCGCATAATCTTGTTCTCAGCCTCCACCCCAGCTGCGGAAACCGAATGATGAGATTAGTTCGGCAGAGGAAGATGAAGAAAAACGGAGCAGCGCCAAGGGAGAAATTTACCCCTTTTCTCTTATTCCGCGAGAAGTGCAGCTTGCTTTGCGCGTAGCATCTTGTGAGTGTCCAGGAGACGCTGGAATTCAGCACTCCGGCGATTGGTGGTAACCTAAAAAGAGTGCAAAAACATAAATTAGCTTGGTGCATATTCGAAGTGTACAACATCCAGGCCAAGTGGAACTTAACCCAGCTCTAGGTGTGTGCATATTCGAAGTGTACAAGATCCGGGCCAAGTGGAACTTAACCCGGCTCTAGGTGTGTGCATATTCGAAGTGTACAAGATCCGGGCCAAGTGGAACTTAACCCGGCTCTAGGTGTGTGCATATTCGAAGTGTACAAGATCCGGGCCAAGTGGAACTTAACCCGGCTCTAGGTGTGTGCATATTCGAAGTGTACAAGATCCGGGCCAAGTGGACCTTAACCCGGCTCTAGGTGTGTGCATATTCGAAGTTATCTCGGAGCTATGTTGGTTCTCTAAGGAGCATCCGGCCGAGTAACAAGTTACTCCCCCGGAAGCTCGGGGACTAATGGTTATATCATCATTATCTACAGCATGTAAAGGGGAAGCGACGTACCTCCATCATCCGACCCGCGAGGTTGATTGCCTTAGCGGCTGTGTTCATATGGGCGGAAAATTCGGCGGGACCAAACCTCTCCGGGAGATCATCGTCATGGACGAACTCCGCCTTGTTCCAGTTGTTGACGAATTCAATCAACATCGGAGGGTACCGCTCGCCGGTAGGCATATGGGGTGCCACCAAGCCCTTCGCATGCACCTCCTTCCTCTCAACCAAGGCAAGGGCTGGGCTGGTGTGCAGAACCATTTGTTGTGCATCGGTTGGCTCGGCAGGGGCGTCCTTCGCTGCTGGAGCTTTCTTGGCGAGCATGGATGCGAGGGTACGCTGCCCAGGTTCGACGAATGCTGCCTTAGTAGCGTTAGGAGCCTTTTTGCCCTTTGGATGCTGGGAAGAGGAAGTGGTTGCAGCGGATTTTCCCTTAGGAGCTGCCGGAATGTTTCCTCGTGGAGATTGAGAAGACTCAGACGAGGCGGAGGAGCTTGGCGCTGGTGCTCTGGTTGCTGGAGCTGGTGCCGTTGCTGATGTTCTTGCCGCCGGAGTTGGTGCTAGTGCCGGGGTCGGTGTTGGTGGTGGTTTGGTTGCTGATACTGGAGCTAGTGCTGGTGCCGAGGTAGTCTCTATAGCTGCTGGTTGCGGCGAAGCTGAAGTTGTGGATGCTGCCGCCTTGGCTAGGCCAGCCTCCCCCGCTCCGAGGTTACCCCCCTCTTGATGAGGTGGAATAGAACCCAGAGCAGCCGCAGAACCCTCTGGAATAGGGCTCAGCGGGCGTGACTCGTCGTCACGAGGAGGAGAAGGGCTAGGTCGGAGCGAGGAAGAGATGCTAGATCCACTCTAATGGACCTCCACAGCAGCCCTGCCGAATCAAATCGTGTTAGAAAAGAGACTACAACAGTGCAATGAAGAACAAGTTGCAGAGGGAAAAAAGACTTACGCATCCGAGGTTTGGGGCTCCTTGGGTTTCCGAGCCCTTCGTGCGGGGGCCTTACCTACTGGCTTGGAGGCAGTCTTGTCTCTGGACTTCTTTCGCCTTTTGGCGGGCTGAGAAGGTCCGGAGGACGAACTTGATGCGGCTCCACGCTTCTTCTTCGGCGCTACCGGAACAGGTTCGGCCGTAGCAAGGGGAGGGTCCTCGTGGATATGACCACTGGGGTGAGCTAATGCCAGAAAAGCATAAGAAAGGGGGACAGCATCAACAGGTTCCATCACCTCGACATCCGAGTCATCTTCATCATCGGGCCAATCTCTAATAGAAGAGATTTTACCGGTGGGTCATTTCGTAGCGTCGGTCATCGGGAGGAACATCTCCTGGTCTGGCTCTTCCTCGTCTAGAGTCTCCCGGTCGGGCGCCCACTTCAGGGTCAGATCAGTGTCATCCTCGAGGGTCTGCTGAAGGATCTCCGTGTTGCTCAGCTCGAAGGATGAGGTCCGGTTGGGGTCGTGGCCGAAGCTCATGTGACACACCTTGTGAGTGCGCTTCTAGAGGGGGGAGATCCGGTTGCGCACGAACGTGATCATGGCGTCCTCGTTGCAACCCGAGCTTCTTCAACTCCGCGAACCTCTTGTTGACCTGGTTGGCCAAGGCCGTGGGCTTCTTGGGGACGACATCCCATAATTTCGGGTTAGGTGGACCCGGAATATAGGGAAGCAGCCGAATCAAATCTTCGGTGCCCGTATTTCGGACATGAAAGAAAGTCCGGGCCCATCCTTTGCAGGAGTCCAGCCCGGTCACCCGGGGGAAAACGGAAAACCTCCGGGGTGAGATGGACGCAGCTCCGAATTGAGTGAGCTGCTTATCCTCCGGATCAAGTTGGTTGTTCGGGATGACATTACGACGAAGGCCGAAAAACCGGATCCATAGCTCCTTCGTGGGCCATAGTCCGGCATAGCCTTCGATCGTAGAAGCGAAAGCGGAGAGAGAAGTAATAGCGTTGGCAGGAAGGTGGTGCGGCTGGAGTTCGTAGGTGTTTAGCCAATCCCGAAAAAAATCGCTGACCGGCAAACCGAACCCCCGCTGGAAGTGGGACAAGAACACAACGTACTCACCCGGATTGGGTGAGGGGGCTAATTCGGCGGAGGCGAGACGCGCAGCGACGCCGGCTGGAATGCGTCTGGTGCGGTAGAGCCAGTCCAGGTCGTCTTGGCAGACCTAGGACCCGGCCCACGCACCACGGTCCGCTGTTGCGGCGTCCTCCTCCATTTCTTGCTCGGCAATTACGAGCTCCTCCTCTGTCATCTGGTGTGCGCTGCCCTCGCTGGCTCTAGCGGCGGCGGGGGGCAAAGGCCTAGATTGGCAGCGACCCATGGTGGAGGAGGCGCGTAGCGGCGGCGACGATGTAGAGGTGTGGGGGAAAAGGTGCGGCGGCGGCGCTACTACTTGGAAGCACTGGCGGCGGCGCTGTCGCGGGGAAGACGAAGAAGAGGAAGAGCTAGGGGCAGAGGGGCGCGGAAGGGGAAAAATCCTAAGTGGTGCGCCCCTCCCCTATTTAACCACTCCCACGAGGGGAAAGTGGGATCGAATCCTGCGGGCACGCCACACGCCGTGGTCGTGTATTATCCGCATCGAATAATCAGCAAGGAGCCACATGGAAGGCCATAGAGTGGAGTTGATCCCAAGACATGACGCATTGATGTGGTAAACGAGGAGGCAGGCGTGATGTGACCCGCGTGCAGTGATAACTGACAATTACTGCGGCGGTTACTGTAGCTGGCCCTTAAAATAAGGCAACCTAATGATTAGCCTCCATGTGGGTTGGCGTACGAGAGAAGGAAGGAAGACCCAGATAGAACCATGGTAACCTGGCCAGCAAGTGAACACTTGGAATGTGCAGAGGGAAAGTAAAACCATGAGGTCCGAGTCGAAATGGTAACCCGGCCGGCAAGTAAAAACTTGGAACGTGTGAAGGAAACGTAAATCCATATAATCCGAGGTAAGGAGGTAACTCGGAAATAGCGTCCAAAGCACAAATATAATAGAACCTGATGTGGCCTTAGCAGCCAAGGCAGCTAAGACCGCACCAGCTTCGGGGACTAATGTTGGGGGGATACCCACTACTAGGAAACAACCTATAGATAGACAAGATGTTCAGCGGCGCATAAGCCAATCTATGCGCCATAGGAAGACATCAGTGGCGCACTGGAAAGGATGCGCCACAGAAGTTTGGAAGTTCTGTGGCGCATTTTCCAAAGCATGCGTCACAGAAGATTGGCGGGGGGGGGGGATGATCCAAGTTTTGTGGCGCATTCTGTAATATGCGCCACAGAAGAGGAAACTTCTGTGGCACATATTTCCTCATGCGCCCCAGAACATGGAGGGGGGCCCCACCACGGAATCTAATTCACCCAAGTTCTGTGGCGCATGTTGACATATGTGCCACATATGTGTTTCACTTTTGTGGTGCATATCCCAACATGCACCACAGAACTTGGGGGTGGGCCCCACAGAGGGAATCTTATTCACCCACTTCTGTGGCGCATATGGAGGGAATGCGCCACAGAAGTTTCAGCATCTGTGGCGCATTTCCTCCATATGTGCCACAGATGAGGGCGTCCAGATCCATGTTAAAAAGGTGATAAGAGCTATCTTTCTTATCTATCTATCCCACCACCACCCATTTCACATCTCTACCTCCTCCCAACTCGTCTTCCTCCTCCCTCACACCCCATCTTGCCCATAGTTTCTCCATTTTCTTATATCTAAACCTACTTTAATCTATAGATTGGTAAGTAGAAGCTTCGCTCCAACTTCTAGATCTAAAAGTTCCTTACTTTTCTCTCTCACATCTCTCTATTTGTTTACTAATTTCCTCTCCACCAACTTGCATTGTAGATCTATTTGTCTATACTCTCTCATCACGCGGTCTCGTCTCGCTACTATTGTGTCTACTATAGGTGAGTACTTGGCCATCATGAACATGTAGGTGAAGCTTGTCATGCGGGCGGTGTGTGTGTGCGATCCATGGCGAGACGATGCTTGTGTGTGGTGCATGAATGTTTGCAATGGGAGGAAGTTTTTTGTTGTTTGCTTTTTGTTGTCGGGTCCAGCTGGTGTGGTTGCATCGATGTTTGCTGAAATGTTGATTCATTTCCATTTCAGCAAATTTTTGCACTACCCATATGTCCTAATTTTAGGAAAGGTCATGCCGAATTTTTTCCGGCTAGCATTCATGCATGTGTGTGTTCATATGGTGTGGTTCTCACCTATACTCTCTGTTTTGACCGCTCAGGCAACCATGGTCCTCACGATGAGCGAAGGTCGAATTGCTAGGTATAAGAAAGGCGCGAAGGAGGACATGATTCTGAACAACAAGACCATGATAAGATGTCCATGTCGAACATGCAAACTGCACGAAGTAATCTTTATCCTTAGACCATGAGTGTTGGGGGGATACCCCTGGGTAGGGTCACGCCGGGTATAAAGGCCGAGTTAGCTGAGGTTCGGCAAGGCCAAAGCGGATGCTGGCCAGGTCACCTCAAGGCAGGCCGAATCATGGGGTAACCCGGACCAGGGGGCGTCCGCCTAACTAAGTCTCATCCGACTTAAGCAGTAAGTCAGAAATTCCTATTTAACTTGTATGCAGGAACGGGTGCGGCCGGATCAACTATGATCCGGGTCACATCTAGCTTCTAGGAGAAGGAAGGAATCTCGTTGGTCAAAAGAAGCCCTAGAACGCACAACATGAGCAAAGCAGACATGGGGAGGACCACCGAGGCGTGGCCGACAAGGGTGACAACGCTCATGTCGGCTGACGCAAGCGCCACAGAGGCTCACGTAGCCTCTACATGTGTGACGCGGGGGAAAAGCAACCCGGTCGGATTACTACTTTGGGAGATGAGAATATGCCTCCACGTATGCCCTAAGTGGAGACCTAGCCACCCCTATATAAGGAGGGCTAGGGCCTCTGTAGAAGGGGTCGGGCTATTCTGATTTGGTTGAGGGTTTTAGGAGGGAACTCTGTGTGAGAGTAAGAGAGCTTCTTCTTCCTCCTCTCGCCAATACAGCTCTAGGAGCACTTGTAATCTTGGAAGTAAAGCAAATACAAACTCCTGTGTGAGGAATCACCTCATTATCCCTCCCTGGATTCCCCTAGCGTGTATTAGTCCCCACCTTTAGCCTATCCATGGCATTTGCCGTGACACCACCACGAGAATGAGATCATGTTAATTGCTAACACCGGAAGAGTATCTTGATAACATCAACCGTCACACCGTAACAGGGTGACTATAAAGATGGGTTCAGTACTACGAAGGTGTTATGTTGAGGCTCATGGATCAAGAGTGGAATTTGTCAATCCAGATGACGGATAGATATACTCTAGGCTCTCTCGGTGAGATCACATTAAGATAGCTTGCAAGCAAGTGATGTGATCACTAGAATGTTATATCACGGGAACGAGAAAAGAGTGCATGTCTGTAACGAGATCAAACTAGGTATGGAGATACCGATGATCGAATCTCGGACATGTAATATATCGAGAGACAAAGGGATTTAGTTACAAGTGTTAAAGGTTCTCACGATCAAAGAAGTGATCGTTGAATGTGTAGGAGTTAGTATGGATCTCCAGGTCCCGCTGCTGATTATTGATCGGAGAAGGGTCTCGATCATGTGTGCATTATTCGCGAACCGTAGGGTGGCACACTTAAGAGTTACCGGACACCATTTTGGAGCACATATGTTTCAGACGAAAGAATTGCAAAGCGCAGGAATTGTTTCAATAGAAACCGGAAATTGTTTCGGGTGAAATTGCAGAAAGTGGTTCTGCATGTGATATAGAAATATTTCAAGGGGCTATATGTGAATGTTTATTAATTAAAGTAATTAACAAAATTCTGAATAAATTTAACAAAAAGAGTTTTATTAAATGAGAGAGCATTAAATTTGGAGAAATTTAATGCATTTAAAGTGGAGACTTTAAAAGGGAATGTGAAGAGGCATTTTAATGTGGAGGGGTTACCACCACATGAATGGGGGAGGTGAGGGGTCACCCCCCCATTCGCCGGACATGGAGAGAGGGGGCACCCCCCTCCTCCTATAAAAGGCCACCCATTCCCTCCTTCATCCTCACACCTCCTTGTGAAGGATCTCTCTCCCCCTCTAGAATTATTCCCCCATGGTCTCGGATTAGCGAGATACATGTTCCCGGTGGCATTTCGTCTGGAAGGAGTTGCTGCTTCCGCTGGATCATTGGAGCGAGGAGGTGGAGGTTGTCCGGTGGCTTGAACATGTGTGCGAGTGCGGATGTGCTGCTGAGTTGCGACGCTCGGACTTCCTCACGGTCTTGAGATCGGCAAGTGTACGACTACATCAACCACGAGTTCCTACTCGTTAACAAAACTCGTTGTCTTCGAGGGTATGTTCTCGTTGGATGTATGTCCACCCATTGCTTTGTATCTAGTAGATAGATCTTGGCGTATAGTTCACACCGTAGGAATTTTTTTGTTTTCTATGCTGCGGACCCAACAGTGGTATCAGAGCCTGATCTATGCGTAGGTGCTTTGCACGGGTAGTACACATTTGTTTATATGTGGGCGATGATGATCATGTTATTGCATCTTCTATGTATTTTGGATATTTGTGGCATAGTGGGATGAAGCGGCCCGGACCAACCTTACATGTCATCGTACATGAGACCGGTTCCACGACTGACATGCAACTTGTTTTGCATAAGTGGCTGGCGGGTGTCTGTCTCTCCTACTATAGTCAATATCTGATTTACAACGAGTTGCTAATAACTTAGTTATCCTCGTTGTGGTTCATGTTCGTAGGTGAGAACAGTTCTATCTCCGAAAGCCCTAAGCCACGTAAAACTTGCAATTGATAAATTAGAGGCGTCTAGTTTAGATTGTTGCTGGGCTAGTGTATTGATATGGTATTGTTGTAAGTAGATGTATGATAGATACTCTTACAACGCACTCAACGTGTAAGTTCCATAGACCTTGGCCTTACACACAAAGGAATGATAGAGATCATACCACGATGCAAGTGATAGAGATCAAATGCATGGACCATATCATCTCACTTTACACATTAGATGTTAGCATCTTATACTGCTAGTTTGGCGCTTTTGGTAGAATTATAAGATGATCCCTCATTTAGATATCAAGATAAAATGTGTTCTTCCTTAAGTATGCACCGTTATGTGGATCGTGCTTCGAGACATCACGTGATGATCGGGTGTACTCGAATCTACGCTTTCATAGGAACGGGTGTAAGACAGTTTTACACACGCGAATACTAAGGTTCTTACTTGGCGAGCCTAGCATGTACAGACATGGCCTCGGAACACGGACCGAAAGGTTAAGCATGGGTCATATAGTTGATATGATGCCCATATAGATGCTCGCCTTTGAAGCTACATCAACTCACATGATGATCGGACTAGGTGTAGTGGATTTGGTTCATGTAATCACCAAAAAGACAAGAGGGATGTCGTTTTTGACTGGGAGTTCATTAGTAATTTGGATTAGTTGAACTCAATCTATCATAAACTTAGTCTAAATAAACTTTACAAATTCTGTTGTAGATGGCACCACCTGCTTTTAATTTCAATGTGTTCATGGAGAAAGAGAAACTTGCTGTGAATGGTAGCAACTTCACCAACTGGGCTATGAATTTGAGGATTCTCCTCACTGCTGCACACAAGCAATATGTGCTAGATGCGCCGCTAGGCCCCCCACCAGCTCCTGATGCCCCTGACAAGGAAAAGAATGTCTATGTGACTCGTCAGGAGGACAACAACTTAGTTCATTGCGGCATACTGTATGGACTAGAGCCAGAACATCGAAAGCGTTTCGAAATTTTTTGATACCATGGGAGAATTGAAAATGATTTTCGATACCCATGCTGCCGTAGAGAGTTATAATGCTACAGAAAAGTTCTTTAGCTGCATGATGGAGGAAAATAGCTCTGTTAGTGAGCACGTACTCAAAATGTCTGGGTACGGCGATAAGCTTGTGTCCTTGGGAATAACGATTCCCATTGACTTAGGCATACATCGTGTTCTCCAATCTCTGCCACCTAGCTACAAGAGCTTCGTGATGAACTATAATATGCAGGGCATGAAGAAGTCTCTTCCCGAGCTTCTGTCAATGCTTAAGACTGCAGAAGTGGAGATTAGGAAAGAACATCAAGTGTTGATGATCAATAGGACCACCGGTTTCAAGAAATACAAGAAAGTCAAGCACAAGGGAAAGAAGGGTGGCAAGTCTGTTGCCACGCCTGAAAAGAAACCCCGAGCTGGCCCTAAGTCTGACACCGAGTGCTACTATTGTAAGGGGACTGGCCATTGGAAGCGCAACTGCCCCAAGTATTTGGCGGACAAGAAGTCCGGCAAGGCAAACAAAGGTATATGTGATATACATGTTATTGATGTGTACTTGACTAGTACTCGCAGTAGCACCTGGGTATTTGATACGGGATCGGTTGCTAATATATGTAACTCGGTTCAAGGGCTACGGAACAAGCGACAACTAGCAAGGGATGAGGTCAGAATGCAGGTCGGCAATGGATCAAAAGTTGATGTGATCGCCGTCGGGACGCTACCTCTCCATTTGCCATCGGGATTAGTTATAAACCTAAATAATTGTTATTTAGTGCTTGCACTGAGCATGAACATTGTATCTGGATCGTGTTTGATGCAAAATGGTCATTCCTTTAAATCTGAAAACAATGGTTGTTCGATTTATAAGTATGATATCTTTTATGGTCATGCACCTATGTTGAATGGTTTATTTCTGTTGGATCTCGATAGTAATATTACACACATTCATAATGTTAATGCTAAAAAGATTAAACTTGATGATGATATGTCTACATATATGTGGCACTGCCGTCTAGGTCATATTGGCGTTAAAATCATGAAGAAACTCCATTCTGATGGAGTTTTGGAATCACTTGATTTTGAATCATTTGATACATGTGAGCCATGCCTTATGGGCAAGATGACTAGAACGCTGTTTTCCGGTTCAATGGAATGGGCGACAGATCTATTGGAAATCATACATACTGATGTGTGTGGACCAATGAGTGTGTCGGTGCGAGGTGGATATCGTTATTTTGTTACTTTCACGGCTGATTTGAGTAGATATGGGTATATCTATTTGATGAAACACAAGTCTGAAACTTTTGAAAAGTTCAAGGAATTTCAGAATGAAGTGGAAAATCATCGTAATAGAAAGATCAAATTTCTACGGTCTGACCGTGGAGGAGAGTATCTAAGTTACGAGTTTAGCACACACATGAAAGAGTGTGGATTAGTTTCACAACTCACGCCTGCCGGAACACCACAACGTAATGGTGTGTCGGAACATCGTAATCGTACCTTATTGGATATGGTTCGATCTATGATGTCTCTGACTGACTTGCCACTGTTATTTTGGGGTTATGCACTGGAAACAACTGCATTCACTTTAAATCGGGCACCATCTAAATCCGTTGAAACGACACCGTATGAATTATGGTTTGGAAATAAACCTAAGCTGTCATTTCTTAAAGTTTGGGGATGCGATGTTTGTGTGAAGAAACTTCAACCAGATAAACTCGAACCCAAAGCGGAAAAATGCGTCTTCATAGGATACCCTAAGGAAACAATTGGGTATACCTTATATCACAGATCCGAGGGCAAGGTTTTTGTTGCCAAGAATGGATCCTTTCTTGAGAAGGAGTTTCTTGCGAAAGGTGTGAGTAGTCGGAAGGTAGAACTCGAAGAGGTTATTGAACCTTCTCTTCATGGAATGGAGAGTGGCGCAGCACCGGAAGTTGTTTCGGAGTTGACTTCACCTGATGAAGAGAGAGCTAATGATAATGATCATGAAACTCCGAAAGAGGACACTACCGAACCTCGCAGGTCAAGTAGGACACGTGCAACTCCTAAATTATATGGCAATCCTGTTGTGAATTTCATGGTTGATGAAATGGATGACCCTGCCACGTATGAAGAAGCGATGATGAGCCCAGATTCCAACAAATGGCTAGAAGCCATGAAATCCGAGATGGAATCCATGTACGAGAATCAATTTTGGAACTTGGTGGACTTACCTCACGACAGAAAGGCCGTTGAGAATAAATGGATTTTCAAAATAAAAACTAATGTTGATGGTAATGTGACCATCTATAAGGCTCCACTTGTCGTAAAGGGGTTTCGACAAATTCAAGGAGTTGACTACGATGAGACATTCTCTCTCGTAGCGATGCTTAAGTCGGTTAGGATTATGTTAGCAATTGCTGCATATTTCGATTGTGAAATATGGCAGATGGATGTCAAAACTGTGTTCCTCAATGGTAATATTGAAGAAGAGTTGTATATGATACAACCTAAGGGTTTTCTCGATCCTAAGGATGCTAATAAGGTATGCAAACTTCAGCGATCCATCTATGGACTAAAGCAAGCATCCCGGAGTTGGAATCTCCGCTTTGATGAGGTGATCAAAGAGTTTGGATTTGTCCAAACTTATGGAGAGGCTTGTATTTACAAGAAAGTGAGTGGGAGCAATGTGGCATTTCTGATATTATATGTCGATGACATATTATTGATTGGAAATGATATAGATCTTTTAAACAGTGTTAAAAGTTATCTAAATAGAAAATTTTCGATGAAAGACCTTGGTGAAGCATCATATATATTAGGCATTAAAATCTATAGAGATAGATCTTGGCGCCTAATTGGGCTATCACAGAGTACATACCTTGATAAGATATTAAAGCAGTTTAATATGGATGAAAGTAAGAAGGGGTTCTTACCTATGTTGCAAGGAAAGACATTGAGTAAGACTCAAATTCCGGCTACGGCAGAAGAAAGAGAGATGATGGATAAGATCCCCTATGCCTCGGCCATAGGCTCTATTATGTATGCCATGCTATGTACAAGACCGGATGTGGCACATGCTATTAGTTTGTGGCGCCCCGCAAAAACCACTACTAGAAAATCGCGTTGTTTTTGTGCATTGCGTCATCATGGCCGCATGCTCATGTCATCATGCATTTGTTTGTCTAAAACTATTTTTGAAAAGACTGTTTTTGTTTTCAAAACGCCCTATCTTTATTTTAAATCAAAACCCGGGCCTCGGAATATTTTGTTTTGTCTACCAACGGTTTTCAAAAGCCCCGTTTTAAATATTGAAACATTTATTTTATTTTTGGGAGGCAGCCCGCCAGGCCCGAAAGCCCGACCGGCCACCTCCAAGCCCTAAACTAAAACCTAGTCTAATCCTAACCAAAACCCTAACCCCACCTACTCCCTCTACCGCCGCCTCTCTCTCTCTCTTCCGCCAGCCACCTCACTCCCACCACTCATGGATTGCCACATCATCCCCCGGGCCACCTCGTTTTCCTGCTCCCGCTCGCCCTGCCCGATCGAGCCGCCACCTGAGCCGCCGCCCGGGCCCCATCAGCCATTTCCCGCTCGTCCACGCCAGCAGACACGCCCGCGTCGTGGCCCCTGCCCACCCGCGTACGCGCCCAGCTCCTTCCCACACCCCCACGCACGCTCCGCCCTGGCCCCACCACCATATCCCGCACGCACGCGTTCGTCCCCTCGCCCCTGTCGCCATCCCTCCCCTCGCGCGAGCCTCCACCGCCGCATGGCTTCAATCCTGCCGGCCCCGCTAGCGCCGCAGCCCCGGAGCACCGTCGGCTGCCTCCTCGCCGCCTTCTTGCCGGCCTCCCTCCTCTCCGTCGTCAACCTCGACCCCCTCCATCGGACTTCGCCACCACCGCAGCGACCCAGCCGCGCCGCCGTTTCCCCCGCCTCGTTTCCCTCGCCGCCGCCAGATCCCCGGCTGGGCCGCCGTTTCCCCCGTCTCGTTTCCCTCGCCGGCGCCAGATCCCCGACCGCCGAGCGCCGTCGTCCCCGGCGCCCTCTTCCTCCTCGCTCCTCACCTCGTCGCCCTGCGCCACGCCACGGTCTCCGCCGCCCGAAGCCGGCCGCCTTCCGCGACACCGTGGCCGCCCCGGCGACATACCCCGCGCCTAGGGACCCCTCCGGCCACGCGCGCCCTTCCCCGTTGAGGGCCCCGCCTCCTCGTCGACCGCCGGCCACCGAGCCGCCCCCGTCCGCTTCGGTCCCCCATCACCAAGGTCACGTCGGCCGTCGCCTTGGTCTCCGACCCCTCTCGCTGCCACCCCGCGCTCGTGTCCATCGCCAACCGCGCGTCCCCTGTGGGCCCTGCACGCGCGTTCGCTGACCGGCGAAGCTGCCCCTGCGCAGCCTGAGCTCGACCTCCGCCTTCGTGTTGTGTACCTCGTCGCCACCTCCAGGTTGCTTCTATGTCATGCGTGTCTGTCTGCACCAACCTGTTCCTGCCTGACTCCCTGGTGGTGTTTGTTGTTGCCGATGCTCTACTTTTGTTGTTTTAGAGGTATCAGTGGTGTGCAAACTTGTGGTGAAGATGATGTGTGGTGGAGTGTGGCAATGTTGAGGATGCGACTACTCTAGCACCGCGAAGCCGCGCCATCTACTTCCTAGAAACCCTGCACTCGTGTTTCCAGCAAGGCCTCCGTTGAACCGGTCTTCGGATCCGAAGACCAAACCTTGAAGACCGATCCCGCCGAGACCGTCGAACCCCAAAACCCTAGATCTTCGGAACCTCATGTGATTCCCTTTTCCGAGAACCCTATTTTTTTAATAAATGATATATACCTACTGCATATTAAATTTTTCATGTCGCATACATATTGTGTGGTTGGGGGCATTATATTTGGTTCACCTAAACTAAATATGGAGTCTATATGCGGGCTATTCTAGTCTTATATCGGACTCCATTTAAATTGGCGTAGCGAACCGATGCCATGTTTAGCCCTGTTCAGACAACATTTAAATTGCGGGGGTTTTAAACAACTTGAACCATTTAATTAATTGTCGGGACCCCGGTTCCGCTTAATACTGCCTAATTGCACCGCATTTGCATCATATCATAATCATGCCGGATCTTCTGCCATAGTATTAAATATTGCATCCGGTGTTTCTTTTAGTGCTTTGCTTCTTCGCGGATTAGGCCGATGAGTGGATGCGAGTATTGACAAGTTCTCTGGATATGATCCCTCGACAGTGTTTCCCAGGCGAGCATCTCTTCCCCTTCTAGATATTTTGCATTTATAGTCTTTATTTCCTCCTGTTGATCTATTGCTATCCGTGTCGCGATGCTTTAGTGTTCCGTGCCAGATATATTCCTTGCAGCCGATATATTGCCTTGGACACCTCCTATTAACCGTTGCTTGATAGACAGCTGGCCCTGCGAGTCGTAGTTGCTTGCTCAAGTGTTGCCTCGCGTCGTCGATGTTTCACAGTTGTTGGGCGGTTGGCAAATGTTTAACGGTGACATTGGTCATGATTCTAATTACAGTTTATTAATTAATGTTGATAGTAGATTAATGCAGAGGCACCGGTGGGTAATAGACAATATTTGGTTCTTAACCGCTCACTAGTGTCCCCTAGGACCCGAGTTCTTGACACCTGTTCCGAGATTGAGCGCGCTAACCACAGGTGGGGTGTGTGGGCACCCCCATCTGCTTACTACCTGATTTCAAAGTACTGTACCGGGGGCCACAAGTAGTTTGGGGCTTTATTACTATTCTGTACTTATGCCATGTTAACCGTTTTATTTAAGTTGTGCGTGGAGCACCTATACTGTTTTGGATCGTGCCACGTTTTCGTGGTATCGACAAGCCCAGTCCCCTTTTTCGGGTTCCCAGTCGTGTATAGCCGTCGTCGCAAACCCTAGGTCCGTCTCGGAGCCGGCCGACTTCGTTGCGGGTAGCTTAGTGGGGTGGCCCCCATGTACTTGCTTTGGGTCTAGGAAACGTCATGACTTAGGCCCCGCCGACATACCGATGGGTGTATGTTAATTGATCTGGCAAAAAGGGTCGAAGTGCGTGTGGATACTTTGGTGCACCCCTGCAGGGTTAATCTTTTCGAAAAGCCATGTCTGCCGTTATGGACGACTTGGAGCATAGTTTCTCGATCATAGACAACTATAACTAAAATTTCCTGGTATAATTTGACTTGTATGTGAGAAGACTGGTAAGTGGGATAACTGCCTTGGAAAGATTAAATAAAATTGCCAACCGTGTGAGTTTCCTCGGCTGGACTGCCTCGTTTGGTCGTGAGGGGGAATACCAGGATGGGTATGTTTGGTGTTAGTATCAGGTTGGATCCGAATAGGTCTTTCTTATCCCTCTCTTATAGCCGCCAGTATTATAGAGTCTCTATAGGTTGTTTCGTGTCGCTGTGCTGCCGCTTCAGCCCACCATACCTATGTAGGCGAGAGCCGCCGAATTCTAGCCTCGCCATGTGCTGGCCTCAGTACTAACGCTCCTCTTTTTCCATTGCCCTTTGTCGGCACCCCTTTTGTTTAGCAGGTTTGAGATCGCCATCATTAGCAGGGTTACCCTTCCGGCTTGGCCTGGGCAGGGTTATGGACGCCATTGGTTATTCTTCAGGGCTCTTAGCCCCATTTGCATCTTGTCCGTAGTCGGGCGCTCTATCGTTTTCAAGGTGATTTGAATCTTTGTATTGTATATCTGTATTCTTGACTCGTGGAGTCGTGATGTATGTATATCTGTTCTGTGGGTCCCATCGAGGACTGTTGTGTAATGGTATTACTTCGTTTTCCACCCGCACGAAAGTGCCTGGTGGGCGTCCTTGAATCGTTCCTATGCGGGTTTGGTGGAAAGGGCTAAAACGTGCAAAGGGCCGATTCGAGGGTGTTACAGAGTGGTGTTAGAGCCCAGCAGTTGCGATACCCCACAAGTCCAGCCTGTAGGATGACCTAGCTAACGGCCGAAGTAGAGTGTCAAAACTATTTTGCAAAATGGGTTGGATAGATCTGATTAGGTCTATTTTTACTCCTTACCATCTGCTATTCTCCTCTTACCTCTGCGTGTTTTGAATCTGTTCTCTTACCTCCTTCTAGTATAGGATTTCTCGTGGTTGGGTTTCCGTCGTACCTTCAGGGTTTCGCTTCCTCCTTTGGTAACGGTGTTTCTACCTCCGAACTTCATGCTACCGGAGCGATCCTTTATCTGTGGTACCATTCTTTGTTCCTTGTTTGTGCCTTCCGGTGTTTTTCGACGCGACAACCTCCTCTACGCCAGATTCGATGCAGAGCCTGCATCACCTCTTTTATTTCCGAACCTCGCTTGTCGAGATCTTCAGTCTGAATCCCGAGAGTTGGTTGCATAATTCTCCTATTCATGTGCGGAGTAATGATTTCAGTGCCGGATGGAGTAGCTACCATACCACTACTCTTATCATTCGCTTTGTACATTGAATCGGTGGATCCAGCAGTTTTACTCCGTCCACGGAAGCTAGAGGTGGCTTTATTTGTTGATACCTCTGCCTTCGCCGTTTGTGTCCGGAGTGTTCTCTCAACGATCACGGACAAGGACCTCTTGTTAGTGGTGTCGCGAGGATCAACATGAAGCGTGAAGATTCAGATCGCCGACCTTCTTCTCGATACCATGAGGCGGATCTCGAGGGCGAGATCCATTGTTAGTGGTGTCGAATTGTGGCTCCCCGCAAAAACCACTACTAGAAAATCGCGTGGTTTTTGTGCATTGCGTCATCATGGCCGCATGCTCATGTCATCATGCATTTGTTTGTCTAAAACTATTTTCGAAAAGACTGTTTTTGTTTTCAAAACGCCCTGTCTTTATTTTCAATCAAAACCCGGGCCTCCGGAATATTTTGTTTTGTCTACCAACGGTTTTCAAAAGCCCCGTTTTAAATATTGAAACATTTATTTTATTTTTGGGAGGCAGCCCGCCAGGCCCAAAAGCCCGGTCGGCCACCTCCAAGCCTTAAACTAAAACCTAGTCTAATCCTAACCAAAACCCTAACCCCACCTACTCCCTCTACCGCCGCCTCTCTCTCTCTCTCTTCCGCCGGCCACCTCACTCCCACCACTCATGGATTGCCACATCATCCCCCGGGCCACCTCGTTTTCCTGCTCCCGCTCGCCCTGCCCGATCGAGCCGCCACCTGAGCCGCCGCCCGGGACCCATCAGCCATTTCCCGCTCGTCCACGCCAGCAGACACGCCCGCGTCGTGGCCCCTGCCCACCCGCGTACGCGCCCAGCTCCTTCCCACACCCCCACACACGCTCCGCCCTGGCCCCACCACCATCTCCCGCACGCACGCGTTCGTCCCCTCGCCCCTGTCGCCATCCCTCCCCTCACGCGAGCCTCCACCGCCGCATGGCTTCAATCCTGCCGGCCCCGCTAGCGCCGCAGCCCCGGAGCGCCGTCGGCGGCCTCCTCGCCGCCTTCTCGCCGGCCTCCCTCCTCTCCGTCGTCAACCTCGACCCCCTCCATCGGACTTCGCCACCACCGCAGCGACCCAGCCGCGCCGCCGTTTCCCCCGCCTCGTTTCCCTCGCCGCCGCCAGATCCCCGGCCGCGCCGCCGTTTCCCCCGTCTCGTTTCCCTCGCCGGCGCCAGATCCCCGACCGCCGAGCGCCGTCGTCCCCGGCGCCCTCTTCCTCCTCGCTCCTCACCTCGTCGCCCTGCGCCACGCCACGGTCTCCGCCGCCCGAAGCTGGCCGCCTTCCGCGACACCGTGGCCGCCCCGGCGACATACCCCGCGCCTAGGGACCCCTCCGGCCGCGCGCGCCCTTCCCCGTTGAGGGCCCCGCCTCCTCGTCGACCGCCGGCCGCCGAGCCGCCCCCGTCCGCTTCGGTCCCCCATCACCAAGGTCACGTCGGCCGTCGCCTTGGTCTCCGAGCCCTCTCGCTGCCACCCCGCGCTTGTGTCCATCGCCAACCGTGCGTCCCCTGTGGGCCCTGCACGCGCGTTCGCTGACCGGCGAAGCTGCCCCTGCGCAGCCTGAGCTCGACCTCCGCCTTCGTGTTGTGTACCTCGTCGCCACCTCCAGGTTGCTTCTATGTCATGCGTGTCTGTCTGCACCAACCTGTTCCTGCCTGACTCCCTGGTGGTGTTTGTTGTTGCCGATGCTCTACTTTTGTTGTTTTAGAGGTATCAGTGGTGTGCAAACTTGTGGTGAAGATGATGTGTGGTGGAGTGTGGCAATGTTGAGGATGCGACTACTCTAGCACTGCGAAGCCGCGCCATCTACTTCCTAGAAACCCTGCACTCGTGTTTCCAGCAAGGCCTCCGTTGAACCGGTCTTCGGATCCGAAGACCAAACCTTGAAGACCGATCCCGCCGAGACCGTCGAACCCCGGAACCCTAGATCTTCGGAACCTCATGTGATTCCCTTTTCCGAGAACCCTATTTTTTTAATAAATGATATATACCTACTGCATATTAAATTTTTCATGTCGCATACATATTGTGTGGTTGGGGGCATTATATTTGGTTCACCTAAACTAAATATGGAGTCTATATGCGGGCTATTCTAGTCTTATATCGGACTCCATTTAAATTGGCGTAGCGAACCGATGCCATGTTTTGCCCTGTTCAGACAACATTTAAATTGCGGGGGTTTTAAACAACTTGAACCATTTAATTAATTGTCGGGACCCCGGTTCCGCTTAATACTGCCTAATTGCACCGCATTTGCATCATATCATAATCATGCCGGATCTTCTGCCATAGTATTAAATATTGCATCCGGTGTTTCTTTTAGTGCTTTGCTTCTTCGCGGATTAGGCCGATGAGTAGATGCGAGTATTGACAAGTTCTCCGGATATGATCCATCGACAGTGTTTCCCAGGCGAGCATCTCTTCCCCTTCTAGATATTTTGCATTTATAGTCTTTATTTCCTCCTGTTGATCTATTGCTATCCGTGTCGCGATGCTTTAGTGTTCCGTGCCAGATATATTCCTTGCAGCCGATATATTGCCTTGGACACCTCCTATTAACCGTTGCTTGATAGACAGCTGGCCCTGCGAGTCGTAGTTGCTTGCTCAAGTGTTGCCTCGCGTCGTCGATGTTTCACAGTTGTTGGGCGGTTGGCAAATGTTTAACGGTGACATTGGTCATGATTCTAATTACAGTTTATTAATTAATGTTGATAGTAGATTAATGCAGAGGCACCGGTGGGTAATAGACAATATTTGGTTCCTAACCGCTCACTAGTGTCCCCTAGGACCCGAGTTCTTGACACCTGTTCTGAGATTGAGCGCGCTAACCACAGGTGGGGTGTGTGGGCACCCCCATCTGCTTACTACCTGATTTCAAAGTACTGTACCGGGGGCCACAAGTAGTTTGGGGCTTTATTACTATTCTGTACTTATGCCATGTTTACCGTTTTATTTAATTTGTGCATGGAGCACCTATACTGTTTTGGATCGCGCCACGTTTTCACGATATCGACAAGCCCAGCCCCCTTTTTCGGGTTCCCAGTCGTTTACAGCCGTCGTCGCAAACCCTGGGTCCGTCTCTGAGCCGACTGACTTTGTTGCGGGTATCTTAGTGGGGTGGCCCCCATGTACTTGCTTTGGGTCTGGGAAACGTCATGACTTAGGCCCCACCGACATACCGATGGGTGTATGTTAATTGATCTGGCAAAAAGGGTCGAAGTGCGTGTGGATACTTTGGTGCACCCCTGCAGGGTTAAATCTTTTCGAAAAGCCGTGTCCGCGGTTATGGACGACTTGGAGCACAGTTTCTTGATCATAGAAAACTATAACTAAAGTTTCCTGGTATAATTTGACTTGTATGTGAGAAGACTGGTAAGTGGGATAACTGCCTTGGAAAGATTAAATAAAATTGCCAACCGTGTGAGTTTCCTCGGCTGGACTTCCTCGTTTGGTCTTGAGGGGGAATACCAGGATGGGTATGTTTGGTGTTAGTATCAGGTTGGATCCGAATAGGTCTTTCTTATCCCTCTCTTATAGCCGCCAGTATTATAGAGTCTCTATAGGTTGTTTCATGTTGCTACGCTGCCGCATCAGCCCACCATACCTATGTAGGCGAGAGCCGCCGAATTCTAGCCTCGCCAGGTGCTGGCCTCAGTACTGATGCTCCTCTTTTTCCTTTGCCCTTTGTCGGCACCCCTTTTGTTTAGAAGGTTTGAGATCGCCGTCGTTAGCAGGGTTACCCTTCCTGCTTGGCCTGGGCAGGGTTATGGACGCCATTGGTTATTCTTCAGGGCTCTTAGCCCCATTTGCATCTTGTCCGTTGTCGGGCGCTCTATCGTTTTCAAGGTGATTTGAATCTTTGTATTGTATATCTATATTCTTGACTCGTGGAGTCGTGATGTATGTATATCTATTCTGTGGGTCCCATCGAGGACTGTTGTGTAATGGTATTACTGCGTTTTCCACCCGCACGAAAGTGCCTGGTGGGCGTCCTTGAATCGTTTCTATGCGGGTTTGGCGAAAAGGGCTAAAACGTGCAAAGGGCCGATTCGAGGGTGTTACATAGTTTGACTAGTAGGTACCAATCTGATCCAGGTTCGGAACACTGGATAGCGGTAAAGAACATCCTCAAGTACTTGAGAAGAACTAAGGATATGTTTCTTATATACGGAGGTGAAGAAGAGCTAGTCGCTAAGTGTTATGTCGATGCTAGCTTTGACACCGATTCGTATGACTCTAAGTCTCAATCCGGATATGTATTTCTCTTGAACGGAGCAGCAGTTAGTTGGAGGAGTTCCAAACAACCTGTGGTGGCTGGATCAACGACGGAGGCGGAATATGTTGCTGCTTCAGAAGCGGCACAGGAGGCAGTTTGGATGAAAGAGTTCATTACAGAACTAGGTGTGGTTCCTAGTGCGTTGTAACCAATGGTGATCTATTGTGACAATAATGGAGCCATAGCCAACGCAAAGGAACCGAGGTCTCACAAGAATTCCAAGCATATTAAGCGTCGGTTTCACTCCATCCGCGAGCATGTCAAGGATGGAGATATAAAGATTTGTAAAGTACACACGGACCTAAATGTAGCAGATCCGTTGACTAAAGTTCTCCCTAGGTCAAAACATGATCAACACCAGAACTCCATGGGTGTTAGATTTATCACTATGTGAACTAGATTATTGTCTCTAGTGCAAGTGGGAGACTGAAGGAAATATGCCCTGAGAGGCAATAATAAAGTTGTTATTATATATTCCTTATAGATGATAGATGTTTATTTTACATGCTAGAATTGTATTGATCGGAAACATCAATACATGTGTGTTTAATAAACAAAAAGGGTTCCTAGTTATGCCTCTCTTATAGACTAGCTTGTTGATTAACAAGATGATCAAGGTTTCCTGATCATGGACATTGGATGTTGTTAATAACAAGGTCACACCATTGGTGGAATGATGTGATGAACATTCATCCGAAGTATAGCATTACGATCAAGTCATTATGTTTATATTGCTATAACATCATATGAAGTAATCTTTATCCTTAGACCATGAGATCATGTTAATTGCTAACACCGGAAGAGTATCTTGATAACATCAAACGTCACACCGTAACAGGGTGACTATAAAGATGGGTTTAGTACTACGAAGGTGTTATGTTGAGGCTCATGGATCAAGAGTGGAATTTGTCAATCCAGATGACGGATAGATATACTCTGGGCCCTCTCGGTGATATCACATTAAGATAGCTTGCAAGCAAGTGATGTGATCACTAGAATGTTATATCACGGGAACGAGAAAAGAGTGCATGTCGGTAACGAGATCAAACTAGGTATGTTGATACCGATGATCGAATCTCGGACATGTAATATATCGAGAGACAAAGGTATTTAGTTACAAGCGTTAAAGGTTCTCACGATCACAGAAGTGATTGTTGAATGTGTAGGAGTCAGTACGGATCTCCAGGTCCCGCTGCTGGTTATTGATCGGAGAAGGGTCTCGATCATGTCTGCATTATTCGCGAACCGTAGGGTGGCACACTTAAGAGTTACCGGACACCATTTTGGAGCACATATGTTTCAGACGAAAGAATTGCAAAGCGCAGGAATTGTTTCAATAGAAACCGGAAATTGTTCGGGTGAAATTGCAGAAAGTGGTTCTGCATGTGATATTGAAATATTGCAAGGGGCTATATGTGAATGTTTCTTAATTAAAGTAATTAACAAAATTCTGAATAAATTTAATAAAAAGAGTTTTATTAAATGAGAGAGCATTAAATTTGGAGAAATTTAATGCATTTAAAGTGGAGACTTTAAAAGGGAATGCGAAGAGGCATTTTAATGTGGAGGGGTTACCACCACATGAATAGGGGAGGTGAGGGGTCACCCCCCAATGCGCCGTCCATGGAGAGAGGGGGCACCCCCCTCCTCCTATAAAAGGTCACCCATTCCCTCCTTCATCCTCACACCTCCTTGTGAAGGATCTCTCTCCCCCTCTAGAATTATTCCCCCATGGTCTCGGATTAGCGAGATACATGTTCTCGGTGGCATTTCGTTTGGAAGGAGTTGCTGCTTCCGCTGGATCGCTGGAGCGAGGAGGTGGAGGTTGTCCGGTGGCTTGAAGGTGTGTGCAAGTGCGGATGCGCTGCTGAGTTGCGGCGCTCGGACTTCCTCATGATCTTGAGATCGGCAAGTGTACGACTACATCAACCACGAGTTCCTACTCGTTAACAAAACTCGTTGTCTTCGAGGGTAAGTTCTCGTTGGATGTATGTCCACCCGTTGCTTTGTAACTAGTAGATAGATCTTGGCGTGTAGTTCACACCGTAGGAAAAAAAAATTTCTATGCTGCGGACCCAACATGTGGGTCATCCCAAAAATAATGCCTCAAATCGTAAAAGAACTTCCTTCTTTGCTGAGCTCTAAAAGTTGGAGGCAAATACTTGGAGACAATAAAGTTAGCATAATCAGCATACCAAGGGCTCCCTCGCGAGCTTACCCCTACTGCAGCCAACTATTCATTTGGGAAACTATCATTAATAGGCATAGGATCAAAAGAAATGTTTTCCAATCGAGATAAATTATCAGCTACAGGATTTTCAACACCTTTCCTATCTACAATATGTAGGTCAAACTCTTATAAGAGTAGCACCCATCTAATAAGCCTAGGCTTAGCATCTTTCTTCGTCATAAGGTACTTAATAGCAGCATGATCAGTATGAATGGTAACTCTTGAGTCAACAATATAAGGTCTAAACTTATCACAAGCAAAGACAATGGCTAAGAATTCTTTTTCAGGAGTATCATAATTCCTTTGAGCAGCGTCAAGAGTCTTACTAGCATAATGGATAACATTTAACTTTTTATATATTTGTTGCCCAAGGATAGCACCTATAGCAAAATCACTAGCGTCGCACATTATTTCAAAGGGTAAGCTCCAATCAGGTGGTTGAACGATAGGAGCAGTAGTTAAAGCCTTCTTTAGAGTTTCAAAAGCTTCCTTACAATCATCATCAAAGACAAATGGTACATCCTTTTGAAGAAGATTAGTGAGGGGTTTTGATATCTTAGAGAAATCTTTAATAAACCTTCTATAGAAACCAGCATGACCAAGGATACTACGAATACCTTTGACGTCTCTTGGACAGGGCATTTTCTCAATTGCCTCAACTTTAGCACTATCAACTTCTATGCCTCTTTCGGAAATCTTATGTCCAAGTACAATATCTTCATTCACCATGAATTGGCATTTCTCCCAATTAAGAACAAGATTAGTTTCTTCACATCTCTGCAAAACTTTATCGAGGTTATGTAGACAATTATCAAAAGAAGTTCCATAGATGAAGAAGTCATCCATGAACACTTCCACAATTTCCTCACAAAAACCATGAAAGATAGCAGACATGCATCTTTGAAAAGTAGCAGGAGCATTACATAAACCAAAAGGCATACGTCTATAAGCATAGGTTCCATAAGGGCATGTAAAAGTGGTTTTTTCTTATCTTGTTGTTTAACAAGAATTTGAGAGAAACCAGAGTATCCATCAAGAAAACAAAAATGGGTCTTTTTAGACAACCTTTCTAACATTTGATCAATAAAAGGAAGTGGGTAATGATATTTCTTAGTAACTTTGTTAACTTTTCTGAAATCAATGCACATCCTATAAGATACTACTATTCTTTGGGGAATAAGCTCATCATTATCATTAGGAACAATGGTAATTCCCCCTTTTTTAGGGACGCAATGAACAGGACTAACCCATTCAATATCAGCAATAGGGTAAATAATACTAGCACCAAGGAGTTTTAATACCTCGTTTCTTACCACTTCCTTCATCTTTGGATTTAAACGACGTTGATGTTCTACCACTGGTTTTGCATCTGGTTCTACTTTAATAGCGTGCTGACATATAGTTGGAGAAATTCCCTTTAAATCATCCAGATTATAGCCCATAGCTCCTTGGTGTTTCTTCAATACCTCCAATAATCTTTCCTCTTCCTTCCCTGAGAGTTTAGAACTAATACTAACAGGATATATTTTATTGTCATCAATGTAAGCATATTTAAGATCATCAGGTAAAGGTTTTAGATCTAAAACTGGATCCGTTTTAGGTGGCAATGTGGTACCCAAATCTTCCATAGGCAAGTTATGCTTAAGCATCTTTGGTTGACGATGAAGAATCTCGTCAATCTCATTTCTTTCTTCCATGAAGATTTCACTTTTGTGGTCTTCCATAAATTGCTGCAAAGCACTGTTAGGAGCAAGAGAAATAGAAGCAAGTTGTTCAACTCTAAAATCCTCATTATGGGTTTCATTTTCACAAGGTTCTTTAGTGAATTTCGAAAAATTAAACTCATAATATTCCGCATCAAATTTAGTAAAGATTTCCTCCCTTTTGTAGTCTATAATAGCTCCACATGTACTTAAGAAAGGTCTACCAAAATTGATAGGATAGGTTTTACTAGCAGCTGAACCAAGTACTAGAAAATCAGCAGGATATTTAATCTTACCACAAAGAACTTCTACATCCCGTACAATACCAATTGGAGAGATGGTCTCTCTATTAGCAAGGTGAATAACCACATCAACCTCTTCTAGTTCACAGGGACTGATTTCATGCATAATTTCTTTGTAAAGCTCATAAGGGATAACACTTGAACTTGCACCAATATCACATAAACCAAAATAGCAATGATCACAAATTCTAATAGAAAGCACAGGGACACTAGCCTTTTTAGTTCTATTAGGATGTGAGACAATATTAGAAGCATCCTCACAGAAGACTATGTGTCCATCTTCTACACTTTTAGTGACAAGGTCTTTCACAATTGCTACAACAGGTTCAATGTTTATTTGTTGATCAATTTTTACAATTCTCTTTGCACTTTTATTGATTACACTAGTTATCATAGGATGCTCCTTTACCTTATCTGGGAAGGGTATTTTCTCGATATAAGGTTCAGGTAGAATGTGATCAATAGTGCAAAATTCAGTACTCCTAACAGGAACACAATCAATAATATCTTTATATGGTGCATGATACTTGTTCAATCCCTTTTTCGGAATTTAAATATAAGAAGCAAAAGCCTTAAAACAATTTGTAATAACTTGAGAATCAAGACCATAAGCATTTTTAATATTTTGAAAGTCATCAATTCCCATAAAAGATTCAATGCATTCATAATCATAATTTATACCTGACTTTCTTCATTTGTCATTCTCCCATGCTTCCGCATTGTCTTGAATACGGTCTAGAAGATCCCATTAGCTTCTTCTTCCATGCGTGTAAATGATCCAGCACAAGAAGCATCCAATAAATCCTTATCATGAAGAGAAAGCCTTGCATAAAAGTTATTGATAATAATATTGTTGGGGAGCTCATGAATAGGACATCTGAGCATTAGTAACTTCAATATCCCCCAAGCTTGAGCTGTACTCTCTCCATCAAGAGGCCACAAGTTGTATATTTGATTCCGATCTTTATGAATCTCACTAGGAGGATAATATTTTGAATAAAAGAGAGGTACTATTTCCTCCCATTCAAGAGCCTGACCATTCTTCAGCAGCTTATACCATTCCTCAGCTCTTCCTTTCAGTGATAATGAGAATAACTTCTTCTTGACTTGATCTATTGTAATACCTGCACACTTGAACAACTAGCATAATTCGTGTATAAAGAGCAAATGATCACCAGGATGGATAGTTCCATCTCCAACATAATAGTTATTCATAACATGATCAATAATTCTTGTAGGTATTTTAAAAGTATCATTCTCAGCAAGTGGTGGTTGCAAAGGGGATCCGTAGCAGAAAAGAAATTTATTCCTATGATGGAACCCCAAAACTGCCTAGGATCTATCTATGTAGTAATGCGGTAACGACCGATGCGTACAGAATAAATACCCTTGTAGACCGTACCCGGTTAACATTCCGTGGGGAATGTGGTTGATGTAGTAGTACTCGTAGCCGACCTCAAGGTCGCGAAGCTCCTCGCATGTCACTCCTTGCTCCTTCTTCATCGTGCAGCAGCTCCGGCTCACGACATTTAAGTGCCCCAAGTCTTGCACCACGTGTCTTCGTACACATCCGATGCACGATGAGACCTCCGGCTCCCCGATCCTGCTGGGAGTGCGGAAGTTGATATTCGGCTAGGAATCCCTACAGCCCAACGGTGTACTGCAGGTGTGCCTTGTTCGCACATCCAAGACTTGGGGCCATGGTCACAAGGTATAGAGAGAGGGAGGGAGAAAGTCAACTAAAAGACTTCTCAAATTGTGTGTTTAACCCCACCCATGGGCACCCCTTTATATAGGCTAAGGGGGTATGCCTTTCTCAAAGGCTAAGCCATGTGGGACTTATTACTAAAGAAAAAACTCAGGAAAATTTGGACCAGCCGAATAGGCCAAAACCCCACAAGCCCAACAGCATGCAGCAGCAATAAGCAGCAGCTAACAGCCAGCCGGGGTGGGCCCTGGGCGCCAAAGAGGGCCCAGCTACCCCCGCACTAAGCCAGCCAGGCGGGCAGACCCGGGCGGGCCAAAACCAGTCGGCGGCCCAGCCGCGAGGAGGAGAGGGGAAGGCGGCCCGGGTGGGCCGGAAGCCCTGGCGGCCCGGCAGGCAAGCCTGCCCGCCAGGCTGCTCCCCGCGAGCCCCATTGGGCCAGGTTGAGTCAGCCTGGCTGCGGCGGTAGCCAGCTACTGCCCGCCCTATGCGGCGCCCTTTATCCGCCGCCCACCCACAAGCGCAACCCAGCTGCGTGTTGCCTGGTGTGGTGGATATTATCTGTCGCCCACGTGGGCTGGGCTGTTTTCTTTTTCCCTTTTCTTTTCCTGCAACTTTTCTTCTAGGCTATTTCCCTTCGGGGATTTGGCCTAATATAAAAGTTGCCTTTATAAATCTTAATCTAAATATTATTTAGAATATATTAATTCATAATTAACATATAATATATATTTAAATTCCCATTTATCCAAAAACACTTTTCTGGTCTTTTCCTTTATCCTTTCTTCGAACAACTTCGGATCTCTCCGGGGAACGATTCCGGCTTTCTCTTTCTCTTCTGTGATTCTGTCTTACGAATGATCGCTCTCATTGTAGCCTTAAGTGTATCCTCTCATGGCTCGGGAATGCTCTAGACATGATCTGTATCAATGATCAGCATAGGGACCAGGGATGTCCATGTGACCCCTATGCATTTCCTGATGACAATGTCGTTTGAACCGCTAAATGTAGCATCCTCTTCCTTTTGTTTCTCGATACGACTTGTCCGAGATCCGATCATTGGTATCCTATACCTTGTTCAATCTCGTTCACAACAAGTTCTGTTTTTCTTGTTACCGTGTTATTACATCCCCGTGACTGAGTCACATGTTGCAACATTTATGGATGTAATCTCACCAAGCCGGCCATATGTATCTTTACCCGTCATGTGGGCGAACAAATCCCGGTCTTGCAGTCACATGTCATCTACTGTTCCTTCAGAATACCCAACGTACACCTTTATAACCACTGTATTACCAAGTGACGCTTTATGTAGTCTAAGCAGCCTCGGGAAACAGTGAGTAATATGAGCTCACGGTCTAAGGAGGAGTCTAGGTATAGCTGTTGCAATAATGAACTATATGACTTGATCATGTTGCAATCCTTCGAGGAATGTCCAATCACATCATTCTCCAATGATATGATCCTGTAGTCAATTGGCATAAATGTCCATGATCTTGAAACCCAGATCATCCTCATGACCAACAAACTAGTATTAACAGAGGCTACTAGGGACTTGGTTGTTTCATACCACACCTATACCAATGTTTCTACTTGGCACAGTTATAGCACAATATGAAACTATTATAAACTAATTGAGATATGACAATAAAAATCTATTTATTATTTGCCTCTAGGGCATATCTCCTTCAGTCTCCCACCTGCACTAGAGTACAAATAATCTAGATCTCATTTTACTCATATAAACCATATACCATATGCGTTTACAGACCATGCTTGCTCATGGGAAACATCATGTCCATGTTCTGTTTTACCAGATCATTGTGTCTTTTGCAAATCGTTAATGTCTTCCTAATTTTGACATTCACACCATTATCGCATAATGGGTCGAAGTATTTGTTTGGCGACAAAATGAGACTTTGTTTCTAGTGTTTATGATGACTATTGTTTTCACCGTTGTCATCTAAATTTCGAAACACACTTTGCTATCCTTTGTGTATATACTATAGTCATGGCAGTAGAAAGAGGCCGGATTCCAGGAGCTTACAGTGACTTTAGATAAACCTCGAGGGCTTTCTCATGGGCACTGGGCCCTGAGACACATCATTCTATGTTAAAAGCGAACTAGCCCCGCCATAACATTATACATCACATCAGATGGATCCTTTATACTTCTATATCTATGTAGATCTTAGTGCATGAAATGCAACTATGCCACTTACTTTGCTTCTTGACATGTATGTACAAACTTAATTCTGGTTCTATGATCAACTTGGGAATCACTTAAAGACATGTTCTTATGGTTAAGACTTTCTCCTACCAACCAGAACTTCGGGTCACATTATGTCTAGTATACAACATGGTTATGTGGAAGAACCTATGACTGAGGCATAGGAGATGCAACGCATCTATTTCTTTCAACCATAGTTGCAATACTAACTCAATGCTTCATGTAGTAAGAACTTCTTTCTTACCTTGTTCCATTCTAAGCTTCTTCAGAATCTTTCTTAGGAAATTCTGAACATCTTTAAAAATCAAGTCCAGGAAGCATTCGACATTTAGTGTTTATTAAACTCACCAATCTATCTCGATAGATCTTATTGTTTAATAACTTCAACTTCATCCTTATTTATCTAACTTAAACGTTATTAACACCAATCACATCATTCATATATGTTGTCCACATATCACAGAATGAGTTCATGCTCCCACTCAAATATGACATTCATATTTGAGATCCACAGATTTCACTTAGCTCCCACTCAAAATATGTCAGCTACATATTATGAATTAGCCAAGCTGATTTGCTCCCATTGAAATCTAGGTCCTCTCGACAATCATGGATATTCCAAAATTCCTTGATCACTATCAAATCGAGAATTCCACTAATGATATTTCAATGACCATTCATTTCTCGTACTTAGGTCCATCACGCTTCTTTGTATTTCGTAGGTATGTCTTGTTCCAATACAAGTGAATCAACAATATAGTTCCACAAACTTGTAGAATATATAGTTGAATCCTACCTTCTCTATTAAAAGTATTCCCTGAAACTTTATGATCATTATCATTGGTTTCTCCTCTATTTGTAGAGTTTGGTTTCACAAAACAAGTTCCGCTCCGCCACTCAATAATTCGGAGGCAAGGTCAAATACCTTGTTTGATATTTTACTTTCTTCAACTTGTATCTTCATCAAGACACGTCAACTTAGGACAACTGCAGGTTTGCCACTTGTGGAAGATGCATTCACAGCTTCCTAAGAATGCTCTACAACGACTTGTTTATTTGCCCCGACTTCGACTTATCAAAATCTCAAGAAACTCGAACTTGCCATAACACTTATGGTGTTGTTTCCACAAATCTTTTAGATGCTCCTTTGTATTTCAAA
The DNA here is from genome assembly GCA_910589775.1 of Avena eriantha. Classification (NCBI taxonomy): domain Eukaryota; kingdom Viridiplantae; phylum Streptophyta; class Magnoliopsida; order Poales; family Poaceae; genus Avena; species Avena eriantha. The sequence continues at coordinate 535,525,086 of OU342743.1, read as the reverse complement.
TGAGTGTTTACTTATTTTGATCTCTAACTCTAAACGACAACTATAACCTTGATAAGATATAATATGTATCTAATACAAAATGATTATGATGTTTACACATTTCAACACGGTTTGAATTCGTCCAATTATCATAATTTGTGAACCATCTTTCATAAGTCCTTTCATGCTAAACTTTAACTTGAATAGTTTAGTCATGTTGATCAAATCAAAGAGACTTGTTAATTCAATATCCTCCTCTTGTTATGAACTCATTTGAACAATTCAAATCATTTAAAACTTATGTTTCATTAAGTAAATACGCTTTTTCACTTAAGAACACAATTAACTAATGATTTACACTATTTATTGAAAATATGATACATCACTATGTATAAGATTCAACATTTCTTCGCATATCACCGTTTTACCAGAATGCGGAGTTCTAGTCATTCTGCCCAAGAGGCGTGGTTTTGCAAAGTCTCTAGATCAACCATCTAGGACCCCGATCTTCATTTAGAATGAAGAACATGCAATAACCATAATGAGTTAAACTATAGTGTCATTTCATTTTTAAACTTTGGATATCTTTTAGCATTCTAATCCTTTATAAATGTTTAAGCTATTATCATTAACATAGTGATGTGAATAACTTATTTGTAATCATAATGTGACCATAACGGTATTGTTCATAAGAATAGTACAAACTGGCTTGTAACTTATTCATATGAATAATCGTCTCGCCAAAAGCAAGAAACACAAACAAGGATTACAAAATTATATTCAAGTCCACTAATCCAAATGACAAACTTTGAGGAAAGGTGTGATGTCAGCCATCAACAATTTTGCTTGCCGTCATCAAGTCACGCTGCCTCAAAAACAGCAATTCTCAAGCAGATCCTCCTGTTTTCACAAAACGGGACAAGTATCAAATACTCTACAAACTGCAACGAATTTTGCAAGAACCACATTTATAATTTTGTATATCTAACATATACCTTTTTCATCCATGACCTCCATTGCAATCAAGCCCTTCCAACAGTTCTTAGCTCTAATGCAAGATCGCTAAGTGTTTTTCCAAACATTCTATTTTCATCCTTGATGGAGGAAACCCATCCAACGGCTCATACTCTATGTGCCTGATTTTGCAGAATACAAAATGCAGCCCAACTCTCAATCGAATGGAGAAGGGCTTATTGGATGATTATGGAGAAAACACAAACATTCCGGAGTCATCGAATTATCTCCTAATGGTTATTGTATCAAAAGAGAAGATCACCTTTTATGAGGATATCCCTCAGGCGTGGGTATTAAACTACGAAGTTGGACCCTTTTGCTAAGTTCCAAATTAAGCAATATATTCCCATGGTCGCAAAGGACCTCAATGGGATAGGCCAAGATCTACTAAGATATTTGCAAACAGACATCTAGACTAAGTTTATAATAAGAGATCAATTTATAATTGGTCTCCACTAAAATTGTCATCCCCTGGACGATTTTAGTGATCGCATGATCCCTATCCTCGGCACCTCCCCCGATCAACACGGCCATCAGTGCATTATCAAAGATAGACATTCAATAATGCCAATCACATCATCCATGTGACTCAGGCTCGATCTTTCGATCTCTTGTGTTCCGAGGCCACGTCTCTATAACATGCTAGGCTCGCAAATCTAACTTGTGTGTATTCGCTGTGCAACATGGCTTACACCCACTGTATGCGAACGTAGATATGTCTGACCCCTACTCACCGTAGGGCACCTCATACCGAAGAACTTTCTTGGTGGTGCACACAAAAGGGAAACACAGAACATTAGAATTAAATAGGGATTATCTTATTTGCTATTGTTGAGTATCTAAATACTAGCACACAATAAGATGTAAAACGGGTATCAACATCATATGTATAATGTGATATGATATGGTGCTTCTTGCACCTTGATCTCCGTCGAGCGCTCCGGCATGATCTCCATCTTGCCCTTGGTTTGACGCCAAGTCCACGACGCCTCCACCAGGTCATTCGTCGTAACGATGACTATTACTATACTACTTAGTAACAGAAAAGTAAACTACTTTACCTTCGCAACGACCAATGCCATATCATAATCACATGCCCCCTGCAAAATAAAGTTAGACGCCTCTACTTTACCTATTGCAAGTTTTACGTGGTTATTAGGGCTTTCGCAATAGAACCGTTTCTAATCTACGAACTTTCCAACCACAACATGGATCCGACAGTTGTCTCTATTACACCCCTTTCGGGGCCCTCCGTTGTAAATGCTATATCAACTATCGATTGAGAGACAAACACCCGCTAGCCACTTATACGGCACAAGCTGTATGCTGAGCGTGGAACTAGTCTTGCGTACGAATACGCGTAAGGTCGGTCTGGGCCACTTCATCAAACAATACCGCGATATAAACAAGTACATGTTAGAGGGTAACAACTAAGGGATCAATGCCTGCACAAAACTTGTGTGTATTGTCCAGACAACACTCCTACGCATAGATAGGCTCTGATACAACTGAAGGGGATCCGCAGCAGAAAACAAAAAATTTCCTATGATGGAACCCAAAAACTGCCTAGGATCTATCTATATAGTAATGCGGCAACGGCCGATGCGTAGAGAATACATACCCTTGTAGACCGTACACGGTTAACGTTCCGCGGGGAACATGGTTGATGTAGTTGTACTCGTAGCCGACCTCAAGGTCGTGAAGCTCCTCGCATGTCACCCCTTTCTCCTTCTTCATCGTGCAGCAGCTTTGGCTCATGACATTTAAGCACCCCAAGTGTTGTGCCTCATGTCTTCGTACACATCCAGTGCACGATGAGACCTCCGGCTCCCCGATCTCGTCGTGAGTGCGGAAGTTGATATCCGAATAGGAATCCCCGCAACCCAACAACGTACTGCAGGTGTGCCTTGTTCTCACATCCCAGACTTGGGGCCATGGTCACAAGGTATAGAGAGAGAGGGAGGGAGGAAGTCAACCAAAGTACTTCTCCAAATTTGGTGTGTTTCATCCCACCCATGGGCACCCCTTTATATAGGTGGAGGGGTTGTGCCCTCCCCCATTAGGTTAGCCATGTGGGACTATTAGTAAGGGAAAATACCAGGTATTTTCGTCCTGGCCGGATGGGCCAAAAGTACTCAGCCCAACAGCCAAACAACAAACAGACAGTGGCCAGCCGGGTGGGCCTGGGCGCCACCGAGGCCCAGCTGGCAGAGAAACAGCTCGTAGCAGCTTGTGCCCCAGGTGGGCCGGCGCTGCCCCCGGCGGCCCACCACCAGCCAGGCAGCGGAGAGGCGACCCTGGGTGGGACGGCCGCGGCCCAGCAGGCGCCTGTGTGATGGCTAGCGGCAACGACCTCCCAGCCCGGGTGGGTCGTCTTATCCTGGCGCGGGCTAGCGGCGCAGCCCACCAGCCAGCTCCCCACGAGATCCTCTTGGGCCGGGTTGAGCTGGCCTGGCAGCGGCGGCTGCCAGCTGTTTTACGCCCCGTGCGGCGGCAACTATCTGGCGCTCATGTGGGTTCGCTGTTTTCTTTTTCCTTTTTGTTTTCTTGCAGCTTTTCTTCTAGACCTTTTCCCTGCGGGATTTGGCCTAATATAAAAGTTGCCTTTTAGAAATCTTAATTTAAATATTATTTAGAATATACTAATTAATAATTAGTATATAATAAATGTATATTTAAATTCCCATTTATCCGAAAACACTTTTCTGGTCTTTTCCTTTATTCTTTCTCCAAACAACTTTGGATCTCTCTGCGGAACATTTCTAGCTTTCTCTTTCTCTATTGTGATTCCGTATTACAAATGATCGCTCTCAGCATACCCTTAAGTGTATCCTCTCATGGCTCGGGAATGCTCTAGACATGATCTGTATCAATGATCAACAGAGGGACCAGGGATATCCATGTGACCCCTATGCATTCCTGATGATAATGTCGTTTGAACCGCTAAAGTAGCATCCAATTCCTTTTGTTTCTCGATACGACTTGTCCGAGACCTAATCATTGGTATCACATACCTTGTTCAATCTCGTTCACAACAAGTTCTATTTTTCTTGTTACCGTGATATTACATCCCCGTGACCGAGTCACATGTTGCAACATTTATGGATGTAATCTCACCAAGATGGCCGTATGTATCTTTATCCATAATGTGGGTGAACAAATCCCGGTCTTGTAGTCACATGTCATCAACTGTTCCTTTGGAATACCCAACATACACCTTTATGGCCACCGTATTACCAGATGACGGTTGATGTAGGCAAAGCAGCCTTGGGAAACAGTGAGTAATATGAGCTCACGGTCTAAGGAAAAGGAGTCTAGGTATAGCTGTTGCAACAATGAACTATATGACTTGATCGTGTTGCAATCCTTCGAGGAATGTCCATCACATCATTCTCCAATGATATGACCCCGTTGTCAATTGGCATAAATGCCCATGATCTTGAAACCCAGATCATCCTCATGACCAATGAACTAGTATTAATAGAGGCTACTAGGGACTTGGTTGTTTCATACCACACCTGTACCAATGTTTCTACTTGGCACAGTTTAGCACAATATGAAACTATAATAAACTAATTGAGATATGACAATAAAAACCTATTTATTATTTGCCTCTAGGGCATATCTCCTTCAGTAGCGGTTGTGCAGTTATGCACTATCCCTGGTTTGGTTGCTACTGTGCGAGAACTTGCTGAAATGGGGCTGAAGCAGACTACACGGTTCAGCTTCGTTGATGAACGAGGTTTCAAGGTTCCTATAGCGTGTGACCGTCAGCTAATTGGGTTGATGAAACAGTATGTTGGGCTTCGCGTGGTTATGCTGATTTGTAACATACTGGATGAGGAAGCTCCTGCTACTGGGAGTCGCCTAGCTATTATTGGACAGGGTGGTCTAACTCGAACCCCTACTGTTGTTGAGAAAAATGTGGTTCCTCGTCCGTGACATGCTTCTGTCAAGCAACCTCCTCGTAGGAGTCCCCGTATTGCCGTTGTGAAAACTCTACTCTAGAATCTGTTGGTACTGGTCGTCCCCATGGTGTTGTTGCTCCGGCTGCTGCTAACCCAATCCATGCCGCTGCTAAGCAAAATATGGCTTCCGGAGGCTACCCCTCTATTTTTGCCAAGACTGCTGCCTTGTGTGTTGCTCCTCCTTGAAATCATCCTCAAGTTGCGCAAACCCGTGCTCTAGAATCTGCTGTTACTGGTCATCCTCGTGTTGTTGATCTGACCGCTGTTGACCCAATCTCTGCCGTTGTTGAGCAAACTAAGGCTTCCGGAGGCTGCCCCACTATTGTTGCAAAGACTACTGGCTTGTGTCCTCGTCGAACTCGTGCTCGGGTTTAGCAAGATGCTGGTCTAGAGCTAGCTCATGGTCTGGACTCTACTAGCACTAGAAACACTGTTGTTGTGGGAAATGCTCATGATCATCGATGTGGCATGGCAACAGCTGATCCTATTGTGGCTGCCGTTAGAAGGGGCCCTGCCTGTCCACCATGTAATGTAGCTCCCGCTGCTAAGGGCCCTCGCCTTGCTCCTGGTCTTGGTACTTCCACCGAGGTTGATCCAGCTAACGATGATGCTGGTGATGGAGACTGTGGCATTGTGGCTAGGTTTGATGGTGCCGCTCCACCTCTCAAACCTCTCGGAGGTTTCTATCCTGCAAAACCTGATGATGGCAAAGTAATCGTTCGTATCGGTGTCGCGGATTATACTGCAAAAATTAGATGATGGCACAGAAAAGTTCTATGGCGAGTTTGATGTAATCCTTGGCAGATACGATCCTGAAGTGGTAGAGCTATCTGACCTGATGGCATCATTACATGTGAAGGTGCTGTGGGGGCCCTCCCAGGAAGCACATTTGTTATATTTTGGTTACAGGAGCAAAAAGGCTATCGAAGTGAAAGATACCAGGGATTTAGTCGTAGCGTTTACAAGGAAACATTATTGAGGTGAAGTGTACTTTCACTTGATAGTGCAAATGGTTGGAGAGGAATTAGAACTCGACAATAGAGATGATGGACTTTTAGAAGGCATGCGTGACCTGATCCATGGCATCACTGGGGCTGGTGCGACTGAGGACAGCTTCGAACAGAGGAGAGTCTTACAGAGGAGCGTCATAAAGAGGAGCAGGAAGAGCATCCCCAGAAAGGGCACCCCGAACAAGAACGTCACCAAGGATACCACGCCAGAGAAGAGGATGCCCAAGAGTCGCACGAAAAAAGACACCACGCCGCAGAGTACACCCCTGAGATCCAGTCAAAATGCCACACCGAACGGTAGCAGCAAAAACGCTAAGAGGGCTAGCATGGTGGTGAACACTCCCAGGAGTGATAGCAAAGAGGCGAAGATGGCCAGCACGGAGGCTACCACACCCAGTGGGAGCAGAAAAATACTAATTTGGAGTAGAACACGCCGCTAAGGTCAGGCAATAATGCCAGCACGAAGGAGAACACGCCCAATAGTAGCAGCAAAAGGGCTAATTTGGAGCGGAACACGCCGCTGAGGTTAGGCAATAGTGCCAGCACGAAGGAGAACACGCCCAATAGTAGCAGCAAAAGGGCTAATTTGAAGAAGAACACACTGCAGAAGTCAGGCAATAATGCCAGCACCCTGGATCCAACACCCATGAGGGGAGGCAGGAAGGAGATCGCACCCAAGAGCGGCAGCAAAAAGCCTAGTTCTATGGGGAATGGAACGCAGATGTCAAGCCCTACTGATACCATCAGGAAAGATTACATCAGGAAGGAGGATGTACACAGGAAGATCAAGAGGGTTCTGTACAGTCAAGATGAAATTGATTCTGACTGCTGTTTGTCTACTGAAGTACTTGGGATGCGTGCAAACGTAAGACCACCCCATGTGGTTGCAGTAGAACCAACCGAGTATCTTGGAGAAAACAGAGTTGCCGGTGAGGTGGATTGGGGCAATGTTCCGGTCCATCCGGGTGGAGACGATGGTGTAGCCCCACCCATGGGAGTCAATATGATGTGTGCAGAACTAGGCATTAGAGAAGATGGCCAGGATTCTGAATCAGATGAAGAAGAAGGCACTGTAGAGGATCAAGAATCTGGTGATAATGAAATAGATGAGGAACTTACTGATGAGTCTGGTATTCCAGTCGATGATTTAGGTGTTGAAGTAGAAGAAATGAAACATGACCACGAGTATCCTATAATTTTAGTCGGCACCGAGTTCAGTAGCATGCATGAGTTCAGGATGTCGTTCTGACATTTTTGTATCAAGGGGGAGTTCAATGTTTATCGACTGAAGAACACTGCCTGGAGGTATGAAGCTGTTTGCAAGTTAACATGGATGAATGGACGGGCCGAGGTACATTGTCCATGGAGGATCACAGCAAGAGCCTTACCTGCGTCGAAGGAAATTAGGGTACTGGGGCAATGAATGCAGCAAACCATTAGAACTTTCTCTCTTTTCACTCTATAACTACAATGGATGTGCGATATCTTTCTGGCAACTAGTCGACTCCGCTTATCTTTTAAATAAATCTGTGTTGCAGGTGAACAAAATGGGCCCTCCACACATGTCTCCGACAGGTAGCAAACTGAAATCCTCAATGGCTCATATGGAGTGGGTGGCTATACAATCTATGTCCATACTAAAAGATAACCCTAAGGAGACCGCAAAGAATATTCAGACTAGCCTCGGTTCTAAATACAACATTGTCCTACCGTATTACAGGGTTTGGAAAGGTAAATAGAAAGCTCTGGGGGTCTTGCATGGGGATTGGACCAATAGATTCAGGATGTTGTACAACTTCAAGGTGGAGGAACAAGCTAGGTGTCCGGGGAGTGTTGTGGAGATTGACACCAAATCAATACGTGGTAAAATATATTTCAAAAGATTTTTCATGGCACTTAAACCTTGCATCCAGGGATTCAAGGACGGTTGTAGGCCGTATCTGAGTGTGGACAACACTATCCTAACTGGCAAATGGAAAGGTTGCCTTCCATCCGCCACAGCACTTGATGGTCACAACTGGATGTTCCCAGTGGCATTCGGGCTGTTTGAAATAGAAATAGAGGAAAACTGGGTCTGGTTTATGAGGCATCTTAGGAGATGAATAGGCCACATGTATCCATTGGTTATATCCACGGATGCATGCAAAGGGCTGACGAATGTAGTGAAGGAGGTGTTCCCGCGAGCTGAAGGTAGAGAATTTCATGCTCATATGATGCTCAACTAGTACTCACACTACACAGGCAGCGTATTTCATTACATGTTTCCTGCTGCTAGAGTTTATAAACCAAGTAGCAGCGAATATTTCATGAGCAAGATTTTTGCGGAAGCCCCTGAACTTCCAAAGTACTTAGCCATCCATCATTCACAGCTATGGAAGAGGAGTCAATTCAACCCTGACATCAAAGTTGATTACATAAACAACAACCTTGTAGAATGCCTGAATAATTGGGTGAAGGACATAAAAGTGCGTCCTATTCATATCTTGATGGACAGCATACGTGGTATGATCATGAAGCTATTAAATATAAGGAGAGAGATCGGTAGGAGACTTAGAGGACATATGCTACCGCCAGTTGTACAACAACTGCACAAGAGAAGCCAAGGACTTGCTCATCTTAAGGTTCTCCCGTCAACAAGCAGCATCTGTGAGGTGGTCGATATGTCCAAGAGTGGCAAAAGGGATGTTGTGAACATCCAACTGCGAGAATGCACCTGCTTAGAGTGGAAGCATACCGGGAAACCTTGCGACCATGCCTTGGCCTTCTTGGTGAAGAAAATAACTCTACCACATTTGGATTAGTATTTGTCAAACTACTACTCTATGGAAAAGTTCAGAGCTACGTACACTGGATCCGTCGAGCCATGTATAGACCCATCTCAGTGGCCTCAAGTCCAACTGCCTTTCGAGCTTTGCCAGCCAGTTACAAAAAGGGGCAGAGGAAGACCTCAGGTGAATAGGTTTAAGAAATTTCTCGAGAAGAAGGGTTCGGCTTTCTATGCTACCAAGAAGGGCAAAAACAGATGCAAGACCTGCCATCTTATAGGTCATAGAGTAGCGGGCTATCCCCTTAATGCTCCCAAACCTAGGTATGAGATGGTACATTCACAAAAAAATTGTTTATAGTCTATAGATATAAGGTAGTAATCCATGTACTATTTTTTTATAGGAAGCGCAAGGTAAGAAATAAGACAACCGACTCAGTGATTTTGCTGCGGGAAGAAAACCAAAACGAGTGGAGTGATGATGCTAGACAAGATTCTGGTGTTGATTGGCCTAACTTCCCTCGACCCGAAGATGCAGGGTACGTGAAGGTAATAAAATTGGCACCCAGGAAGAGGAAGAAGGCAGGAGATGAAGAAGTCAGTGGACGTGAAGGCAAGAGGAAGAAAGTTGGCACCCAAGTAGAGAAAGAAGGCTAGCAGTGTAGAAGCCTAATGATTATTGAACTTGAACCTATATATGTAGTTCGGTTAAACTCTGGAGCTGTGTGCGTGGAACTTGTCGTGCGAAACAATCTGCCTCCCGTACTCGGAGTAAAATGTATCGAGACTTTAGGATTGGATATGGCCGAGGCCACTAGTTGAATCCGAAATTGTGACTGTGCCACTACTATCTGAACAATCGCGATAGCTGAGCGGTTAAGGGGTCTCTAAAATCGATGGGTGTTAGTGGCACAGACATGAATTATTTATAGGCGCTTAATAAATCCCTGCTATTAGCATTACACTTAAGATAAGTTTTTGGGATGAAAAACAAGTTCTAAGTTGGCTGCTACACTCCACGAAGCAGCAACTTATTTCAGCTGCTGGACAACGACATGGCAACAGAAACTGCAAATACAATAGATAATGCCCAGATAATGAGGAAATTATTTCCACTATCTGGCCTAATCTTGAGCCCATCTGTCTCACCACATCCCTGCCCCTGCCTCCCCTGCACCTGGCGAAGCTCTCAGATCTCTCGCTCCATCGCATGAATCTCCTCTTTCTTTACCCACACAACATCACACAGATCCTGAACAAGATCTCTGTGAAAACCTGTCAGTGGCTTTTCGATCCACACAAACTTTTCACAGCCAGTCCCCCTCCCTTCCTGAGAAGTAGATCGAATGAAACAAAAAAAAGAATTACATTACGCTTTCCGGATCCGGGTTACCATTGTACCTACAGTAGGAACTTACCGCTCTGATGCTGCAGTTGCTAAATTTTCTTGCAGTATTTTTGCCGGTCCATGAAATCCATCTTGGTATCTTCTCACCGCACAAACACAACATAATGGGTAGTAATCGTAGGGTGCCCTCCGGTACCTTATAGGGGCACCCTCCTGACGGCGTTGAGCCAACCCTGATTCCGCCCGAGACAAACTCCATGAGCTGCGAGCCATGACCAAGGGGAGCGAGGGCAGAGGAAAGTGGAGCCTTTGGATGTCAGGGTAGTGGTGAAGCGTGATTTATCCCCACTTAATAACTCGGGCAGAATCCTACCTTCCACATTCGGCTGACAGGTGGGGGACCTAGCGTGCGGACTTGTCAACCAAACCTCGCGCCTTCGTGGTTCAAAGGCCCTCTCGCGCGCATTGGACGAATTTTTTTGGCACCTTGCCCGCGTACATATCACTGGGAGGCCTTGCTCAGGAACCAGACACGCCTGGCCCACAATCTTACTCCCTCCTAGGAACTTGTCATGGCTCGCGCCGGCATATCCATCCGCTCCACCGCTTCCGATAGGGCTCGCCGCGGCGGATCCACCCCAAGATCCTACCGTTGCAATATCAAATGGCCATGGTTTCTTGAGAGGAGCGACGATGCTATGTCTCCGAGCTCGGCCCCTCCTACCTGTAGAAGGACTGATGCAGCGTCGAGCTCGAGCAGGAGCTGCCAGGCGCGATGGCGCTCGGTCCATGCCAACCCCGTCACCTTCATCATTGTCGATTCCGATGTGGAGGACGACGGGGACGAAGCTATGCAGAATGCCATTGTTGCCTCCTTGGCGAAGGGCAAGCCACAGGAGGGAGTGGATCTCGCTGGGAAGGGCACGACGCTATCACCAATCGAGGTGGACTCCGATGACAGCGCTGTGATGTGGGTTTAGATGTTGTTTAGGATGGTTGCAATTTCGGTTGTGTTTAGTGCGAGTACAATTATTGTAATGGGTTTGTCGAGCTATATTGATAAATATGTGCAATAACAGCGTGTGAGTGCTTCCACTTTGGAAATTGTGTCTGTGCCATTTGCATGTTGCATTATCAACATAGATTACATGTAAACAATCCAACGAAAATCAGATTACAACCATCAGACGGGAGTGGCAGGATGGAAGAGAAGTTGGGACAGTGGCTTCGAGGGGAAGGAAGAGAAGTAAAGGGGGCGGGACACTAGTAGGTGGGCCCATGGAACACGTGACACTGACATGCGGGAGCGGGAGCACGCGGTATTGCCAGTCTGTCCAGAGCAAGCGGACTTTGCAACGTGACAACAACAAGCTGATTGGACTAATAACTCGTCGAATTAGGAGTGCTAAAAAACTACAACTGGGGTACATTCGCACAACACATATGCTCTACGCACCTGAGAAGCATCGCTTAAGTCTAACAGTAACGACAACATAAGTACTAATCTAAAAAAGGACAGCATAAGTACTACATTTCCCTGTCGGTCTTCTTGATACAAATGTAGAAATGCATCTGCTTGTATGTTCCAGCACCGACAAGGTACTAAGATGGCACACATAGGATCGACCTTAGGTCCGCATACTCCACCTCCCGCGGCCTCGGGCAGCTCGACGCCTCGGCTAGCACAAGAATGATATCGGACAACGGCCGCTAGGCGTTCGCCCACATGCGCACCGTGTATAGGGGCCAGGCGCACGAGACCGACCTAACGCATACCGCACACACGAAGGTGGGCCCAGCTCTGGTTCCTAGAACACCGATGCTGATGGTCAGGACGAAAACAGAGCCACCCCCCCTGGAAAATTAGCCGACGGCATTCCGAGTCAGTGAACGGCACCTTCTCTTGGAGAAGTTGGGCTTGCCCGTACGAGATCGTAATCACTTCAATCAAGTGCTCCTCTACAAGGTGGATGACGAGCTCTGCCGGCGGGCCGGTGTAGTTGCAGCCCGGCTCCGTGCAGGAGCACGCGCCGTGCAGGCACGCGAGCTCGTGGAGCAGGAGCTCGTGGTAGGAGTAACGGCGAAAGCATCCTGGGTGGGAGCACACGAGCGGGAACATCGCTGCAAAGTTGCGAACGAGGATCTCCAGATTCTTGGGCTGCAGCATCTGCCACATCTAGAGTTCATCGAGAAATCAGAAAAAAGATCAGCAGCTAGATCGGCGAATAGAAGGAATATGTAGGATAAATTCAAAAGCTTGTAAAATGATTTCTTAGCATGAAGGTAGCGACCGAGAATCAGCGGATGTCGTCCGGCCACGACGCACGAAAGTCGGTAGCATCGTCCGGGCGCACAGTGACGTGTGGTGGATGAGGGGAGAGGGGGTTGTGGAGTAGACACGCTCACTCACGAGCTCTATGATATTACTAGTAGGCTATAGGGGAGTGGAAATAATAGTAATATAAGTGAAAATGTAATCGCGGCCAATCATGTCGCAGAACAGCCTACTCACGGATCGCTCTTACGAAGAACCATCTTATTCGTCCACACACCCCAATCGAATGGTCTGCAACAATAACACATATGCAATGACATTGGTGGATCCATATGTGTTTTGTGGAAAGAACACACATGCAATGACATTTGTTGATCCATATGTGATTCATGGAAAGAACACACATGCAATGACATTGGTGGATCCATATGTGGTTTGTGGAAAGAACACACATGCAGTGACTCTAGTGGATCCATATGTGGTTTGTGAAAAGAACACACATGCAATCACTTTGGTGGATCCATATGTGGTTTGTGGAAAGAACACACATGCAATGATATTTGTTGATCCATATGTGTTCATGGCAAGAACACACATGCAATGACATTGGTGGATCCATGTGTGGTTTGTGGAAAGAACACACACGCAATGACTCTAGTGGATCCATGTGTAGTTTGTGGAAAGAACACACATGCAATGACTCTAGTGGATCCATATGTGGTTTGTGGAAAAGAACACACATACAATTACTTTAGTGGGTACATATGTGGTTTGTGGAAATAACACACATGCAATGACATTGGTTGATCCATATGTGGGTTGTGAAAAGAACACACATGCAATGCCATTAGTTGATCCATATATGGTTTGTGAAAAGAACACACATGCAATGACTCTGGTGGCTCCAGATGTGGTTTGTGGAAAGAACACACATGCAATGACTCTAGTGGATCCATGTGTGGTTTGTGGAAAGACCACACATGCAATGAGTCTAGTGGATCCATATGTGGTTTGTGGAAAAGAACACACATGCAATGACATTGCTAGATCCATATGTGGTTTGTGGAAAGAACACACATGCAATGACATTTGTGGATCCATATGTGGTTCATGGAAAGAACACACATGAAATGACATTAGTGGATCCATGTGTGGTTTGTGACATGAACACACATGCAATGACATTGGTTGATCCATCTGTGGTTTATGACAATAACACACATGCAATTCCATTGGTTGATCCATATGTGAAAAAAACACGCATGCAATGACTCTAGTGGATCCATATGTGGTTCATGGAAAGAACACACATGCAATGACATTAGTGGATACATGCGTGGTTTGTGACATGAACACACATGCAATGACTCTAGTGGATCCATATGTGGTTTGTGAAAAGAACACACATGCAATGACTCTGGTGGATCCATATTTGGTTCATGGAAAGAACACACATGCAATGACATTGGGGGATCCATATGTGGTTTGTGAAAAGAACACACATGCAATGACATTTGTTGATCCATATGTGGTTTGTGAAAGGAACACACATGCAATTACTCTGGTGGATCCATATGTGGTTTGTGGAAAGAACACACATGCAATGACTTTAGTAGATCCATATGTGGTTTGTGGAAACGAACACACATGCAATTACTCTAGTGGGTACATATGTTGTTTGTGGAAAGAATACACATGCAATGACTCGGTGGATCCATATGTGGTTTGTGAAAAGAACACACATACAATGACTCTGGTGGATCCATATGTGGTTTGTGAAAAGAACACACATGCAATGACTCTAGTGGATCCATATGTGGTTTGTTGAAAGAACAAACATGCAATGACATTGGTGGATCCATATGTGGTTTGTTGAAAGAACAAACATGCAATGACATTGGTGGATCCATGTGTGGTTAATGGAAAGAACACACATGCAATGACATCGGTGGATCCATGTGTGGTTTGTGACATGAACACATATGCAATTACTCTAGTGGATCCATGTGTGGTTTGTGGAAAGAACACACATGCAATCACTCTGGTTGATCCATATGTGGTTCCTGGAAAGAACACACATGCAATGACTCTTGTTGATCCATGTGTGGTTTGTGAAAAGAACACACATGCAATTAATTTTGTTTTTCCATGTGTGGTTTGTGAAAAGAACACACATGCAATGACTCTGGTTGATCCATATGTGGTTTGTGAAAAGAACACACATGCAATTTCTCTAGTGGATACATATGTGGTTTGTGGAAAGAACACACATGCAATGAACACTGGTGGATCCATATGTGGTTCATGGAAAGAACACACATGCAATGACATTGGTGGATCCATGTGTAGTTTGTGACATGAACACACATGAAATGACTCTAGTGGATCCATATGTGGTTTGTGAAAAGAACACACATGCAATGACTCAGGTGGATCGATATTTTATTCATGGAAAGAACACACATGCAATGGCTCTTGTTGATCCTTGTGTAGTTTGTGAAAAGAACACACATGCAATGATCTGTTTGATCCATGTGTGGTTTGTGAAAAGAACACACATGCAATGACTCTGGTGGATCCATATGTGGTTTGTGAAAAGAACACACATACAATGACTCTGGTGGATCCATATGTGGTTTGTGAAAAGAACACACATGGAATGACTCTAGTGCATCCATATGTGGTTTGTTGAAAGAACAAACATGCAATGACATTGGTGGATCCATGTGTGGTTAATGGCAAGAACACACATGCAATGACATCGGTGGATCCATGTGTGGTTTGTGACATGAACACATACGCAATTACTCTAGTGGATCCATGTGTGGTTTGTGGAAAGAACACACATGCAATCACTCTAGTTGATCCATATGTGGTTCATGGAAAGAACACACATGCAATGACTCTGGTTGATCCATGTGTGGTTTGTGAAAAGAACACACATGCAATTAATTTTGTTTTTCCATCTGTGGTTTCTGAAAAGAACACACATGCAATGACTCTGGTTGATCCATATGTGGTTTGTGAAAAGAACACACATGCAATTACTCTAGTGGATACAGATGTGGTTTGTGGAAAGAACACACATGCAATGAACACTGGTGGATCCATATGTGGTTCATGGAAAGAACACACATGCAATGACTTTGGTGGATCCATGTGTGGTTTGTGACATGAACACACATGAAATGACTCTAATGGATCCATATGTGGTTTGTGAAAAGAACACACATGCAATGACTCAGGTGGATCGATATTTTGTTCATGGAAAGAACACACAGGCAATGGCTCCTGTTGATCCATGTGTAGTTTGTGAAAACAACATACATGCAATGACTCTGTTTGATCCATGTGTGGTTTGTGAAAAGAACACACATGCAATGACTCTGGTTGATCCATATGTGGTTTGTGAAACGAACACACATGCAATGACTCTGGTGGATGCATATGTCGTTTGTGACAGGAATACACATGCAATGACATTGGTTCATCCATATGTGGTTTGTGACAATAACACACATGCAATGCCATTGGTTGATCCATGTGGTTTGTGGAAAAGAACAAACATGCAATGAACTCTAGTGGATCCATATGTTGTTTGTGGAAAAGAACACACATGCAATGACTCTAGTGGATCCATATGTGGTTTGTGGAAAAGAACACACATGCAATGACTCAAGTGGATCCATATGTGGTTTGTGGAAAAAAAACACATGCAATGACATTGGTGGATCCATATGTGGTTTGTGAAAAGAACACACATGCAATGACATTTGTTGATCCATATGTGGTTTGTGAAAAGAACACACATGCAATGAACACTGGTGGATACATATGTGGTTTGTGTAAAGAACACACATGCAATGACTCTAGTTGATCCATATGTGGTTAATGGAAAGAACACACATGCAATGACATTGCTGGATCCATGTGTGGTTTGTGACATGAACGCACATGCAATGACCCTGGTTGATCCATATGTGGTTCATGGAAAGAACACACATGCAACGACTCTGGTTGATCCATGTGTGGTTTGTTAAAAGAACACAGATGCAATGACTCTGGTTGATCCATTTGTGGTTTGTGAAAAGAACACACATGCAATGACTCTGTTTGATCCATGTGTGGTTTGTGAAAAGAACACACGTGCAATTACTCTAGTGGATACATATGTGGTTTGTGGAAAGAACACACATGCAACGGACACTGGAGGATACATATGTGGTTTGTGACAGGAACACACATGCAATGACATTGGTTGATCCATATGTGGTTTGTGACAAAAACACACATGCAATGCCATTGGTTGATCCATATGTGGTTCATGGAAAGAACACACATGCAATGACATTGGTGGATCCATGTGTGATTTGTGACATGAACACAAATGCAATTACTCTGGTGGATCCATGTGTGGTTTGTGGAAAGAACACACATGCAATGACCCAGATTGATCTATGTAGTTCATGGAAAGAACACACATGTAATGACATTGGTTGATACATGTGGTTTGTAGAAAGAACACACATGCAATGACTCTAGTGGATCCATGTGTGGTTTGTGAAAAGAACACACATGCAATGACTCTAGTGGATCCATATGTGGTTTTTGAAAAGAACACACATGCAATGACATTGGTGGATCCATATTTGGATTGTGGAAAAACACAGATACAATGACATTTGGTGATCCATATGTCGTTTGTGAAAAGAACACACATGCAATGACATTGGTGGATCCATGTGTGGTTTGTGACATGAACACACATTCAATTACTCTGGTGGATCCATGTGTGGTTTGTGGAAAGAATACGCATGAAATGACTCTGGTTGATCCAGATGTGGTTCATGGAAAGAACACACATGCAATGAGATTGGTGGATCCATGTGTGGTGCATGGAAAGAACACACATGCAATGACATTGGTGGATCCATGTGTGGCTTGTGACATGAACACACATGCAATTACTCTTGTGGATCCATGTGTGATTTGTGGAAAGAACACACATGTAATGACTCTGGTTGATCCATATGTAGTTCATGGAAAGAACACACATGCAATTACTCTGGTTGATCCATGTGTGGTTTGTGAAAAGAACACACATGCAATGACTCTGGTTGATCCATCTGTGGTTTATGACAATAACACACATGCAATTCCATTGGTTGATCCATATGTGAAAAGAACACGCATGCACTGACTCTACTGGATCCATATGTGGTTCATGGAAAGAACACACATGCAATGAGATTAGTGGATACATGCGTGGTTTGTGACATGAACACACATGCAATGACTCTAGTGGATCCATATGTGGCTTGCGAAAAGAACACACATGCAATGACTTTGGTGGATCCATATTTGGTTCATGGAAAGAACACACATGCAATGAAATTGGCGGATCCATATGTGGTTTGTGAAAAGAACACACATGCAATGACATTTGTTGATCCATATGTGGTTTGTGAAAAGAACACACATGCAATGACATTGGTTGATCCATATGTGGTTTGTGAAAGGAACACACATGCAATTACTTTGGTGGATCCATATGTGGTTTGTGGCAAGAACACACATGTAATGACTTTAGTAGATCCATATGTGGTTTGTGGAAACGAACACACATGCAATTACTCTAGTGGGTACATATGTTGTTTGTGGAAAGAACACACATATAATGACTCTGGTGGATCCATATGTGGTTTGTGAAAAGAACACACATGCAATGACTCTGGTTGATCCATATGTGGTTTGTGAAAAGAACACACATGCAATTACTCTAGTGGATACAGATGTGGTTTGTGGAAACAACACTCATGCAATGAACACTGGTGGATCCATATGTGGGTCATGGAAAGAACACACATGCAATGACTTTGGTGGATCCATGTGTGGTTTGTGACATGAACACACATGAAATGACTCTAGTGGATCCATATGTGGTTTGTGAAAAGAACACACATGCAATGACTCAGGTGGATCGATATTTTGTTCATGGAAAGAACACACATGCAATGGCTCCTGTTGATCCATGTGTAGTTTGTGAAAAGAACACACATGCAATGACTTTGTTTGATCCATGTGTGGTTTGTGAAAAGAACACACATGCAATGACTCTGGTTGATCCATATGTGGTTTGTGAAACGAACACACATGCAATGACTCTGGTGGATGCATATGTCGTTTGTGACAGGAATACACATGCAATGACATTGGTTGATCCATATGTGGTTTGTGACAATAACACACATGCAATGCCATTGGGTTATCCATGTGGTTTGTGGAAAAGAACAAACATGCAATGAACTCTAGTGGATCCATTTGTGGTTTGTGGAAAAGAACACACATGCAATGACTCTAGTGGATCCATATGTGGTTTGTGGAAAAGAACACACATGCAATGACTCAAGTGGATCCATATGTGGTTTGTGGGAAAAAAACACATGCAATGACATTGGTGGATCCATATGTAGTTTGTGAAAAGAACACACATGCAATGACATTTGTTGATCCATAGGTGGTTTGTGAAAAGAACACACATGCAATGAACACTGGTGGATACATATGTGGTTTGTGGAAAGAACACACATGCAATGACTCTAGTTCATCCATATGTGGTTAATGGAAAGAACACACATGCAATGACATTGCTGGATCCATGTGTGGTTTGTGACATGAACGCACATGCAATGACCCTGGTTGATCCATATGTGGTTCATGGAAAGAACACACATGCAACGACTCTGGTTGATCCATGTGTGGTTTGTTAAAAGAACACAGATGCAATGACTCTGGTTGATCCATATGTGGTTTGTGAAAAGAACACACATGCAATGACTCTTGTTGATCCATCTGTGGTTTGTGAAAAGAACACACGTGCAATTACTCTAGTGGATACATATGTGGTTTGTGGAAAGAACACACATGCAACGCACACTAGTGGATACATATGTGGTTTGTGACAGGAACACACATGCAATGACATTGGTTGATCCATATGTGGTTTGTGACAAAAACACACATGCAATGCCATTGGTTGATCCATATGTGGTTCATGGAAAGAACACACATGCAATGACATTGGTGGATCCATGTGTGATTTGTGACATGAACACAAATGCAATTACTCTGGTGGATCCATGTGTGGTTTGTGGAAAGAACACACATGCAATGACTCTGGTTGATCTATGTAGTTCATGGAAAGAACACACATGTAATGACATTGGTTGATACATGTGGTTTGTAGAAAGAACACACATGCAATGACTCTAGTGGATCCATGTGTGGTTTGTGAAAAGAACACACATGCAATGACTCTAGTGGATCCATATGTGGTTTTTGAAAAGAACACACATGCAATGACATTGGTGGATCCATATTTGGATTGTGGAAAAACACACATACAATGACATTTGCTGATCCATATGTCGTTTGTGAAAAGAACACACATGCAATGACATTGGTGGATCCATGTGTGGTTTGTGACATGAACACACATGCAATTACTCTGGTGGATCCATGTGTGGTTTGTGGAAAGAATACGCATGAAATGACTCTGGTTGATCCATATGTGGTTCATGGAAAGAACACACATGCAATGACATTGGTGGATCCATGTGTGGTGCATGGAAAGAACACACATGCAATGACATTAGTGGATCCATGTGTGGCTTGTGACATGAACACACATCCAATTACTCTGGTGGATCCATGTGTGGTTTGTGGAAAGAACACGCATGTAATGACTCTGGTTGATCCATATGTAGTTCATGGAAAGAACACACATGCAATTACTCTGGTTGATCCATGTGTGGTTTGTGAAAAGAACACACATGCAATGACTCTGGTTGATCCATCTGTGGTTTATGACAATAACACACATGCAATTCCATTGGTTGATCCATATGTGAAAAGAACACGCATGCAATGACTCTAGTGGATCCATATGTGGTTCATGGAAAGAACACACATGCAATGACATTAGTGGATACATGCGTGGTTTGTGACATGAACACACATGCAATGACTCTAGTGGATCCATATGTGGTTTGTGAAAAGAACACACATGCAATGACTTTGGTGGATCCATATTTGGTTCATGGAAAGAACACACATGCAATGAAATTGGCGGATCCATATGTGGTTTGTGAAAAGAACACACATGCAATGACATTTGTTGATCCATATGTGGTTTGTGAAAAGAACACACATGCAATGACATTGGTTGATCCATATGTGGTTTGTGAAAGGAACACACATGCAATTACTTTGGTGGATCCATATGTGGTTTGTGGCAAGAACACACATGCAATGACTTTAGTAGATCCATATGTGGTTTGTGGAAACGAACACACATGCAATTACTCTAGTGGGTACATATGTTGTTTGTGGAAAGAACACACATATAATGACTCTGGTGGATCCATATGTGGTTTGTGAAAAGAACACACATGCAATGAATCTAGTGGATCCATATGTGGTTTGTTGAAAGAACAAACATGCAATGACATTGGTGGATCCATGTGTGGTTAATGGAAAGAACACACATGCAATGACATCGGTGGATCCATGTGTGGTTTGTGACATGAACACATATGCAATTACTCTAGTGGATCCATGTGTGGTTTGTGGAAAGAACACACATGCAATCTCTCTGGTTGATCCATATGTGGTTCATGGAAAGACCACACATGCAATGACTCTTGTTGATCCATGTGTGGTTTGTGAAAAGAACACACATGCAATTAATTTTGTTTTTCCATGTGTGGTTTGTGAAAAGAACACACATGCAATGACTCTGGTTGATCCATATGTGGTTTGTGAAAAGAACACACATGCAATTACTCTAGTGGATACATATGTGGTTTGTGGAAAGAACACACATGCAATGCACACTGGTGGATCCATATGTGGTTCATGGAAAGAACACAAATGCAATGACATTGGTGGATCCATGTGTGGTTTGTGACATGAACACACATGAAATGACTCTAGTGGATCCATATGTGGTTTGTGAAAATAACACACATGCAATGACTCAGGTGGATCGATATTTTGTTCATGGAAAGAACACACATGCAATGGCTCTTGTTGATCCATGTGTAGTTTGTGAAAAGAACACACATGCAATGACTCTGTTTGATCCATGTGTGGTTTGTGAAAAGAACACACATGCAATGACTCTAGTGGATCCATATGTGGTTTGTTGAAAGAACA
Source organism: Avena eriantha (assembly GCA_910589775.1). Classification (NCBI taxonomy): domain Eukaryota; kingdom Viridiplantae; phylum Streptophyta; class Magnoliopsida; order Poales; family Poaceae; genus Avena; species Avena eriantha. Next base: position 535,503,512 of record OU342743.1, on the reverse strand, counting down.
AACATGCAATGACATTGGTGGATCCATGTGTGGTTAATGGAAAGAACACACATGCAATGACATCGGTGGATCCATGTGTGGTTTGTGACGTGAACACATATGCAATTACTCTAGTGGATCCATGTGTGGTTTGTGGAAAGAACACACATGCAATCACTCTGGTTGATCCATATGTGGTGCATGGAAAGAACACACACATGCAATGATTCTGGTTGATCCATGTGTGGTTTGTGAAAAGAACACACATGTAATTAATTTTGTTTTTCCATGTGTGGTTTGTGAAAAGAACACACATGTAATGACTCTGGTTGATCCATATGTGGTTTGTGAAAAGAACACACATGTAATTACTCTAGTAGATACATATGTGGTTTGTGGAAAGAACACACATGCAAAGAACACTGGTGGATCCATATGTGGTTCATGGAAAGAACACACATGCAATGACTTTGGTGGATCCATGTGTGGTTTCTGACATGAACACACATGAAATGACTCTAGTGGATCCATATGTGGTTTGTGAAAAGAACACACATGCAATGACTCAGTTGGATCGATATTTTGTTCATGGAAAGAACACACATGCAATGGCTCTTGTTGATCCATGTGTTTGTCAAAAGAACACACATGCAATGACTCTGTTTGATCCATGTGTGGTTTGTGAAAAGAACACACATGCAATGACTCTGGTTGATCCATATGTGGTTTGTGAAACGAACACACATGCAATGACTCTGGTGGATGCATATGTCGTTTGTGATAGGAACACACATGCAATGACATTGGTTGATCCATATGTGGTTTGTGACAATAACACACATGCAATGCCACTGGTTGATCCATATGTGGGTTGTGGAAAAGAACAAACATGCAATGAACTCTAGTGGATCCATATGTGGTTTGTGGAAAAGAACACACATGCAATGACTCTAGTGGATCCATATGTGGTTTGTGGAAAAGAACACACATGCAATGACTCTAGTGGATCCATATGTGGTTTGTGGAAAAAAACACATGCAATGACATTGGTGGATCCATATGTGGTTTGTGAAAAGAACACACATGCAATTACATTTGTTGATCCATATGTGGTTTGTGAAAAGACACACATGCAATGAACACTGGTGGATACATATGTGGTTTGTGGAAAGAACACACATGCAATGACTCTAGTTGATCCATATGTGGTTAATGGAAAGAACACACATGCAATGACATTGCTGGATCCATGTGTGGTTTGTGACATGAATGCACATGCAATGACTCTGGTTGATCCATATGTGGTTCATGGAAAGAACACACATGCAACGACTCTGGTTGATCCATGTGTGGTTTGTTAAAAGAACACAAATGCAATGACTCTGGTTAATCCATATGTGGTTTGTGAAAAGAACACACATGCAATGACTCTTGTTGATCCATCTGTGGTTTGTGAAAAGAACACACGTGCAATTACTCTAGTGGATACATATCTGGTTTGTGGAAAGAACACACATGCAACGCACACTGGTGGATACATATGTGGTTTGTGACAGGAACACACATGCAATGATATTGGTTGATCCATATGTGGTTTGCGACAAAAACACACATGCAATGCCATTGGTTGATCCATATGTGGATCATGGAAAGAACACACATGCAATGACATTGGTGGATCCATGTGTGATTTGTGACATGAACACAAATGCAATTACTCTGGTGGATCCATGTGTGGTTTGTGGAAAGAACACACATGCAATGACTCTGGTTGATACATGTAGTTCATGGAAAGAACACACATGTAATGACATTGGTCGATACATGTGGTTTGTAGAAAGAACACACATGCAATGACTCTAGTGGATCCATGTGTGGTTTGTGAAAAGAACACACATGCAATGACTCTAGTGGATCCATATGTGGTTTTTGAAAAGAAGACACATGCAATGACATTGGTGGATCCATATTTGGGTTGTGGAAAAACACACATACAATGACATTTGTTGATCCATATGTCGTTTGTGAAAAGAAGACACATGCAATGACATTGGTGGATCCATGTGTGGTTTGTGACATGAACACACATGCAATTACTTTGGTGGATCCATGTGTGGTTTGTGGAAAGAATACGCATGAAATGACTCTGGTTGATCCATATGTTGTTCATGGAAAGAACACACATGCAATGACATTGGTGGATCCATGTGTGGTTCATGGAAAGAACACACATGCAATGACATTGGTGGATCCATGTGTGGCTTGTGACATGAACACACATGCAATTACTCTGGTGGATCCATGTGTGGTTTGTGGAAAGAACACACATGTAATGACTCTGGTCGATCCATATGTAGTTCATGGAAAGAACACACATGCAATTACTCTGGTTGATCCATGTGTGGTTTGTGAAAAGAACACACATGCAATGACTCTGGTTGATCCATGTGTGGTTTGTGGAAAGAACACACATGCAATGACTCTGGTTGATCCATATGTGGTTTGTGAAAAGAACACACATGCAATTACTCTAGTGGATACATATGTGGTTTGTGGAAAGAACACACATGCAATGAACACTGGTGGATGCATATGTGGTTTGTTACAGGAACACACATGCAATGACATTGGTTGATCCATATTTTGTTTGTGACAATAACACACATGCAATGCCATTGGTTGATCCATGTGGTTTGTGGAAAAGAACAAACATGCAATGAACTCTAGTGGATCCATATGTGGTTTGTGGAAAAGAGCACACATGCAATGACTCTGGTGGATCCATATGTGGATTGTGGAAAAGAACACACATGCAATTACTCTAGTGGGTACATATGTGGTTTGTGGAAAGAACACACATGCAATGACTCTGGTGGATCCATATGTGGTTTGTGGAAAGAACACACATGCAATTACTCTAGTTGATCCATATGTTGTTCATGGAAAGAACACACATGAAATGACATTGATGAACACTGGTGGATACATATGTGGTTTGTGGAAAGAACACACATGCAATGACTCTAGTTGATCCATATGTGGTTGATGACCCACAAGTATAGGAAGTGTATCGCAGTATTTTCGAGGGAAGTTAAACCCAATTTATTGATTCGACACAAGGGGAGCCAAAGAATATTTATAAGCCTTAACAACTGAGTTGTCAATTCAGCTGCACCTGGAAACAATATTGCTCACAGCAGTTTATCAGTAGCAACAGTTTTCTAGTAGGAATAGCAAAGTAGCAACAGTAGTAAAGTAAAGACAGCAGTAACTATAGTAGTAAACAGTGGGATTCGAGTGTGGTAGGCATAGGGATGGATGGACGGGCGTTGCATGGACAAGACAATTCACATAGCAATCAGAACATAGGGAAATGGCATATAAATAAGATAAAGCATCCAAGTACTCGATAATCCTAGTCATGTGTTCCATATATAGTCATACGTGGTCGCAATGAGAACTTGCACAACATCTTTTGTCCTGCCATCCCGTTTGCAGCGGGGCCTCAAGGGAACTACTAGCAATTAAGGTGCTCCTTTTCATAGAGCACCGGAGCAAAGCATTAACACTCCGTGAACACATGTGATCCTCACATCAAAGCCATTCCCTCCGGTTATCCCGATTTCTGTCACTTCGGGGCCATTTGTTCCGGACAACAACGTGTGTGTACAACTTGCAGATAAGACCATAAACAATACTATCATAATGAATCAATAACATGTTCAGATCTGAAATCATGGCACTCGGGCCCTAGTGACAAGCATTAAGCACAACAAGTCGCAACAAAGTCATAAAGCACTAATAAAAGATACTAGGCACCATGCCCTAACAATCTGATGCCATTACATGAACGATCTCATCCAATCCCTACCATCCCCATAGCCTACAGCGGGGGATTACTCACTCATAGATGGTGGAAACATGGATGGTCGATGGAGAAGCGATGGTGATGATGATGGTGATGATCTCCTCCAATTCCCCATCCTGGCAGGGTGCCAGAATGGAGTTTTTGGTGCTGTTTTGTGGAATCTGATGGTGGCGACAGAGCGGAACTCCTTCTAGAAAAATGTCGAACCCCCCGGAGTTTTTAGGTCAGAAGGCTTCTTATAGGCGAAGAGGGAGACGAGGGGGTGCCTGGGGGGCCCACACCACCCCCTTGTGCGGCCTAGCCTAGCCCGCGCCACCAGGTGTTGTGGCCACCCCCTGGCTCTTCTCCGTCTTGTATTCTGGCTCCTGGAGTGTTCGGGTGAAATAGGATTTTTGGCATATTTTCCGGGATTTTTCCTGATAGTTGATTTTCTGCACAAAAAGTAGACACCAAGGCAATTCTGCTGAAAACAGCGTCAGTCCACGTTAGTTGCATCCAAATCACACAAGTTTAGAGGAGAAACAATAGCAAAAGTGTTCGGGAAAGTAGATACGTTTTGGACGTATCAACTCCCCCCAAGCTTAGCTCATTGCTTGTCCTCAAGCAATTCAGTTGAAAACTGAGTGCGATAAAAGAACTTTCACGAACACATTTGCTTCATATGATGTAAATATTATCAGCAATGTGAACAACTACTTAGACAGTTCATAAAAAAGAGTATGCAACCAAGTTTACTTAATAGGCATTGCAAACTATGAAGAGATTCCAACTAAAAAATAATAAGTAGCATGAAGTATAAACATAAGCAACATTACAATGCTCATAAAAAGGTATGATAGAGTGGTATCTCGCTTGCCTTTGATTATAAATGTCAAGGCACCTCTGAAATTCAAGTGATGACTAGAAGTAAAGATATCAAAGATACAAGAATCAAAGTCATAACACAAATAATAAAGTAATGAGACAAGCACAAAGAATGACAACTATGCTCTCAAGAAAGTGCTCGAAGAATGTATGGAGACTCAACAAGAAAAGTTTTAAAAAATTTGAAAGGCTTCCAAATGCTGAAAATATGGTACTCGTTAGCTTTGAGCTATCATTGCCCCTATCATAAGCACCTTTTAATGGTTAAGGTTAACGTGACACAACTAAGAGGATATGCTTGACAAGTTATAAATCGAAGTCTCATGCCCCTTACTTACGAAGACTGATCCTCATGCTACTCAACTTCTTGTCATTGTAGGTATATACGTATCATAGAGAACCGCCAACGGGGTACCCCTTGCACATGACACGGGAGCTGTCCCATAATCAAAATAACAAGGCAAGCAGACAATGAGCATCTCGGCGATCTTTTTATTTACTATGTGCATAGATTTTTATTGAGGATGCTTCATAGAATGCTCATTATGGTTATGCTGCAAGTTTCCACCATGATTAGGCATGGATTAGGCTAGCGGCCCAGGCGTTTCTCTAACATACATACAAACTCCATGATCTTACAAGTTCCACTTTTATTTCACACTGCCGGGATCCATAAGAAAAAGAACATGCTATCAACTAGGTACAAAGTACCAATGAAGTGTTGAAAGCGGTCCCCATGATACATGGTTCTGCTAACTTCAACTCATAAAGCGCAAGCATATACGCAACAAAGAAGGACGCAATGGTTCAGGTTTATTAAGTGCAAGAAAATAAAGTGTGCCATCAAGTTCGTGAGAGCTTTACTAACTAACTTTCTCATAACAAGCAAACATTTTATTCGGAAGAAAACAAGGCAGAAGGAATATGCAAGGAAGTAGAAAATGATGCTAATGGGTAGGTATGGTGGACACTTTGGAAATATTTGGTTTAGGGAGTTGGAAACTTGAGTAAAACATACTCAGTGTAAGTGAAGGCTAGCAATAGTGAGGGAGCGACCAACGAGAGAGCAATAGCTGTCATAATCATACTTGCAACAAAATAGGACTAATCATGGCATGAAAGTGATTCAAGATCCTCAAGGCAAAATAATTCATCAAGGCTTAAGTGATTATTAAAGTTATGTGCATGCATGAGCATGTGCCAAGTCAATTCAAATGAAACATTCCGAGGAGGATACCACGGTGTCATACCAAATTATGAATAGAATAATGCAAGCAAACATTCATAAGACATGCTACAAACTATTAGCGAGCTGGAGCTAATCATAAGAAAGCAAGAACTACTAAGCATCCAAAGATAACTTACACCCTACATGAACGGACTAAGCATGCCCACAGTGATGAGTATATGTACAAAAATGAAAACAAATCGAGTTTGTTACCAGCCTCTTACCACGCCTCAAGTTGTCGTTAATCCTCATTATTTCTCTTCACTTGTGTGGCTTGAATAATAATATGGAACCAGTATTCCACTAAGGACTGCCGAACCCTATAGCAACTCACAAAACCAAAGAAGAACGACAAATATTTTTGTTGTTTTTGATTTTTTTTTAAACAAGAACCAAAGGGAAAAACAAGCAAAGCAAAATCTTTTTGGGTTTTCGAAAGGTTCAAAACAAAGCAAAAAGGGAAAATCAAACCAAGGCAAAAAGAAGAAGAAAACCAAAGAGAAACAACAGAAATATTTTTGGTCTTTTTGTGTTTTAGAAAGCAAAAGCAAAGAAGAACGAAAACTAAAAAGAGAACGAAAACATGAATATACAAAGTACCGACACAACATGATATGGAGATGACTGCGGTGTCGGCATACCTCCCCCCAAGCTTAGGCTTTTGGCCTAAGTGGGTATCAATCCCAAGCCGGCCAGGATGAAGTGTCATCGTGGTATGACGAAGAGGTCCCCATGTCCTGGTGCGAGCTCGAGTATGTCCCTTTGTAATGTGCGGAGTAACCATAGGAGGGCACATCCTCCTGATGCTGCTCATGGAAACCCAGCAAGCGAAGCTGCTCGTCCACCTCCTCCTTGGAGCGCGACCACAGTCTCCTATGAACACTAAACAAAGAAGGCTGTGGCAAAAGGATCTCCCTTTCATCCCCATCAGTGAAAAGCATCCTATATACTAGACTGTTCAAATGAGAAGTAGCAGTGACAAAGTGATGAGTTTTCATAGCAACAAGGTCAAGCCTCTATGGTGCCAGCATAGCATCATTTGGATCCACTCAAATACCTAATGCATTGACTATACGCGAGGCAATGATGCCCCAAAGATAGGTCCCCTAGCAGCTAGGCGGCGAGCAATAAGCGAACCAAGGTTGTACCGAGTATCATTGTTAAGCGCAGCAGCAAGGAAGGCTAAATGATAGTTGGAGATATTACTTGTGTTCTCCCTACCAAGTATGCTAGTAGCAAGATAATATGCAAAGTATCTGAGAGCAGGAGTTGGATGTTTCTTATCTTCCCGCGTTGCGCCACGCGGTCATCATCATTGGTCACCCCTCGGTAAAGCTCCAACAAATTAGCGGGTCGTCCTTGAATTTTCTTCACAGTCCCTGTCATGCGTACACCTACAATACTGCAAAATCTCCCCAAAGGCATGGTGAAGGGCAGATTATAGATTTTAAAAGAGACAGTCGACTGATAGGATGTGTTAGTAAACGTGAAGCTCTCAACAAAAGTTTTGGTGAGCATAGCGTATTGCTCACTCTCATCTTGCATATATGAGGTCAAACCAACCCTCTCAATCAGTAGCAAGAAATCATCAAGGATACCTGCAGCTTGTAAGAAAGTAAAACAAGGAAAAGTGGATGGGTGAGCATCCCCATCACCCCTTTCATTACCAATACGAGTTGCAATGAGATCTTTGTTGTATGATGGCCTAAACTGAGAGGCTGATCTTGAGGGCCTCGGCCTCCTAGGCACATCACTCTCAAATATCTCTCCAAAGGTATGGTTGTTCATGCTTGGTATTCTGAAATTTAAACACCTATTAAACAAGTGATTGCAAAGTAAATATAATGAAGGATTCTACTCATAGGTACTTGTAAGAGGCCTAAACATGCATCAAAACTATATCTCTAAGCATCCAACAAGCTTACAAGCTCTCATAACTAGTCACCTATAGCAGCAAAATACTCAATAAACAATCCACTAAACTCAAATCTACATGGACAAGGAGAGGAGTCACATACCAAGGAACAAATGCTCCAAATTTCAGTAAGAAAGATGGGCTGAGCAAGGAGATCGAAAAAATCGAGAGCAAGCAAAACAAGAACATGATTTTGAGCAATTAACTGGAGCTTACTCGGGAGAGAGAAGAAAGTGGCAGGTGAGAGAGTTAGTGGGGGGCCAGGGGTGGCCCACACCAGGGCATGGCGCCACCCAGGGCAGGTCGCGCCACCAGGTGGTGTGCCTACCTGGTGGGTCCCCCTGGTACCTCCCAGGTACTCCTCTGCCACTTTTTTCACGTAAAAATTTAATATGAATTTTCTGGAATTTTTCGAGACACCTTATTTTTGGGCATTTTCAGGCATAGAAGAATGATTTTCTGACAGACAGATTTTTTTGGAAACATGATGCAAGGACAAAACAAAGCTAGAACTACAGAAGTTCTAAGACACTCTAACATGCAAGCAACTAACAACAAAAAGAAAACTAAACGAAAACAAAAACTTAAAATGGATAGGATAGAAGTAAATGGAGATAATCATAGTGAAAACATTGTTTTGTTCAATGAAATCCTTTTGTTAACAAGGTTGATCAGGTCTTGTTACCAAAACAATTCCATATGAGACAAAACTTTGTATTCCACTAATGATTATGTTACCTCAACCTTGATAGCAATAGTCCCAATCATAATAGTTTCAAATTTTTCTCTTGGTATGGGACAATATATTTCTCCAACTTGAATGCCCTCAACATGTTCAATTGTGTTCAAACCATAAGTCCTTTCAATCTTCTTGGGGAAATAGAAAGTATGTTCCTTGTCATTAACATTGAAAGTCACCTTTCCTTGATTACAATTAATAACAACTCCTGCAGTATTAAGAAAAGGTCTCCCAAGAATAATAAACATATTATCATCTTCAGGCATTTCAAGCACAACAAAATCAGTTAGTATCAAGCAATTATGAGCCACTTGAACAGGTACATCCTCACATATACCCATAGGAATAGTGGTAGATTTATCAGCCATTTGCAAAGATATATCAGTTGGTATTAATTTTTCTAGTTGAATCCTCTTATGGAGAGAGAAAGGCATAACACTAACTCTAGCTCCCAAATCACACAAAGCAGTTCAAACATAACTGTTCTTAATAGAGCAAGGGATAGTTGGAATCCCTGGGTCTCCAAGTTTCTTAGGAACCTTACCATTAAAGGAATAATTAGCAAGCAAAGTAGAAATTTCTTCATTAGGGATCTTCCTTTTATTCGAGACAATATCCTTCATATACTTTGAGTAAGGAGGCAATTTAATAGCATCAGTCAAAGGAATTTGCAGGAATAAAGGTTTCATCCACTCACAAAACTTATTATAGTGTTCATCTTCCTTTGACTTCTATTTCTTATCAGGGAAAGGCATAGGTTTTTGGACCCAAGGCTCTCTTTCACTACCATGTTTCTTAGCAATAAAATCTTCTTTAGTGTATTTAGTATTCTTAGTGTGGTTTTCAGGTTCTTCTTCAACTTTTTCTTCATTAGGAACTTCATTTTCATCATTACCACTTTCAGTTTCAGCATCAGAGATAGATATACTATTAGGATCTATAGCAGGTTTAGAGGGTTCTACAACAATTTTATGTTTCTTTTTCCTTTTCTTACGAGTAGAGCCACTATTTTCAGCTTGTTGAGGATCCTTCTCAATTCTTTTGGGATGCCCCTCAGGATATAGAGGATCCTGGGTAGCAGCACCACTTCTAGTTCTAATTTCATAAGCATGTTTTTCTTTAGCAGCATTAACTAGCAAGTCTTTTTGCACTTTAGTGAGTTGATCTATTTGAGTTTGAACCATTTGAAAGTGTTTAACAATCATTTTAACATCATTAGAGGTTCTTTCCACAATATCTTTCAACTCAACAATAGCTCTAGTGTTTTCCATTAGATGATTTTGCACCCTTTTATTAAAATTATCTTGCTTAACAATAAAGATATCAAATTCTTCTAAGTATTGATCAGGAGGTTTAGAGTAAGGGATATCACCTTCATCAAAGTGTTGGAGAGAGTGTACCTCGATAGTGGATGAGTAGGGAATAGGCTTACATAATTCTTCTATAGGAGGTAAATTCTTGACATCTGTAGCTTTAATTCCCTTCTCCTTAAGACATTTCTTAGCTTCCTTCATCACTTCATCATTTAATTCAATAACTCCCCTCTACTTTGATGTTGGAATAGGCACAGGAATAGTTGGTTCAGGTACAATTACTTCAGGTATAGCTTGTTCAGGATCAGTCCAATCTTCATAATTCTTACTTATTTTAGCCATTAATTCCTCATCTTCCTTAGGAGTCCTATTCCTGAAAACACAATCAGCACAACTATCTAGGTATGTCCTAGATTCCTCGGTTAGTCCATTATAAAATATATCAAGAAGCTCATTCTTAGGTAATGGACTTCCAGCCTGTGCATGAATCAAAGCACAAAACCTTGCCCAAGATTTAGGCAATACCTCTTTTTCTCCCTGTTTAAAATCAAAAAGTTCCTGCAAAATAGCATGTCTAGCACTAGGAGGAAAATATTTCTACAGGAAAGTACTAATCAAGCACTCAGGGCTATCAATAGATCCAGGAGGTAAATTACTAAACCAAGTTTTAGCTTCTGCTTTCAGTGAAAAAGGGAAGATCTTGGCAACAAAGTAAGTACGCATCTTAATATCATCAGAAAACAAGCCACTCATGGTAGAAAGTTCATTCATATGTGCTACCACACTTTCATTCTTAGTCCCACAAAATGTTTCTTTCTCAACAATAGCTATGTAAGATAGATCGAGAGAGAAATCATAATCTTTATCTATAATGTTTATGGGAGAAGCAACAAACTTAGCAATAGGAGACAATTTCGGTCTAATAGTACGCCTCTCAAGGAGACTCTTAACAGCGCTCCTATCATGGGTGTTTTTACATTCTTTAATAAATTCATCGGTCATCTCAACATAACCATCTTCAATATCATAACTTTCACTAGACTCAAGTGAACTAACAGGTGTGGTAGTGTCTTCATTAGGAGTTTCGGTATTTCCAGCTATAGTTCTAGCAATCGTAGCAGCTAGGAAAGGACCTAATGAACCACTCTTATCAAGCACAGTAGAAGCAGCATCAAGAAGTTTCAGATTCAGCAGTAGTAGCAGTGTGTGTAGCATGTGTATGCGGTGGTGTAACGAGCTTACTTATAATAGATGGTGAATCAAGAGCAGCAGAGGTGTTCAAAACCTGTACCTCTTCTTGTAGTGGATGGTGAAATAGGAAACTTGCCATCACGAGACTTACCCATGATGGATGGATAGCAGCGAACAATAGAGAATCCAAGTGAACTTGATAAATAGAGCTATGCTCCCCGGCAACAGCGCCTAGAAAATAGTCTTGATGACCCACAAGTATAGGGGGTGTATCGCAGTATTTTCGAGGGAAGTTAAACCCAATTTATTGATTCGACACAAGACGGAGCCAAAGAATATTTATGAGCCTTAACAACTGAGTTGTCAATTCAGCTGCACCTAGAAACAATCTTGCTCACAGCAGTTTATCAGTAGCAACAGTTTTCTAGTAGGAATAGCAAAGTAGCAACAGTAGTAAAGTAAAGACAACAGTAACTATAGTAGTAAACAGTGGGATTCGAGTGTGGTAGGCATAGGGATGGATGGACGGGCGTTGCATGGACAAGACAATTCACATAGCAATCAGAACATAGGGCAATTGCAGATAAATAAAGATAAAGCATCCAAGTACTCGATAATCCTAGGCATGTGTTCCATATATAGTCATACGTGCTCGCAATGAGAACTTGCACAACATCTTTTGTCCTGCCAGCCCATTTGCAACGGGGCCTCAAGGGAACTACTGTCAATTAAGGTGCTCCTTTTAATAGAGCAGCATAGCAAAGCATTAACATTCCGTGAACACATGTGATCCTCACATCAAAGCCATTCCCTCCGGTTATCCTGATTTCTGTCACTTTGAGGCCATTGGTTCCGGACAACAACGTGTGTATACAACTTGCAGATAAGACCATAAACAATACTATCATAATGAATCAATAACATGTTTAGATCTGAAATCATGGCACTCGGGCCCTAGTGACAAGCATTAAGCACAACAAGTCGCAACAAAGTCATAAAGCACTAATAAAAGATACTAGGCACCATGCCTTAACAATCGGATGCCATTACATGAATGATCTCATCCAATCCCTACCATCCCCATAGCCTACAGCGGGGGATTACTCACTTATAGATGGGGGAAACATGGATGGTCGATGGAGAAGCGATGGTGATGATGATGGCGATGATCTCCTCCAATTCCCCGTCCCGGCAGGGTGCCAGAATGGAGTTTCTGGTGCTATTTCGTGGAATCTGGTGGAAGCGGCGGAGCGGAACTCCTTCTGGAAAAACGTCGAACCCCCCGGAGTTTTTAGGTCAGAAGGCTCCTTATAGGTGAAGAGGAAGACCGAGGGGGTGCCTGGGGGCCCACACCACCCCCTGGCACGGCCTGGCCTGGCCCGCACCACCAGGTGGAGTGGCCATCCCTGGCTCTTCTCTGTCTCGTATTCTGGCTCCTGGAGTCTTCAGGTGAAATAGGATTTTTGGCATATTTTCCGGGATTTTTCCTGATAGTTGATTTTCTGCACCAAAAGTAGACACCAAGGCAATTCTGCTGAAAACAGCGTCAGTCCGCGTTAGTTGCATCCAAATCACACAAGTTTCGAGGAGAAACAATAGCAAAAGTGTTCGGGAAAGTAGATACATTTTGGACAGATCAGTGGTTCATGGAAACAACACACATGAAATGACATTGGTGGATCCATGTGTGGTTTGGGACATGAACACACATTCAATGTCATTGGTTGATCCATCTGTGGTTTATGACAATAACACACATGCAATTCCATTGGTTGATCCATATGTGAAAAGAACACACATGCAATGACTCTAGTGGATCCATATGTGGTTCATGGAAAGAACACACATGCAATGACATTAGTGGATACATGTGTGGTTTGTGACATGAACACACATGAAATGAATCTGGTGGATCCATATGAGGTTTGTGAAAAGAACACACATGCAATGACTCAGGTGGATCGATATTTTGTTCATGGAAAGAAAACACATGCAATGACATTGGTGGATCCATATGTGGTTTGTGAAAAGAACACACATGCAATGAAATTTGTTGATCCATATGTGGTTTGTGAAAGGAACACACATGCAATTACTCTCCATATGTGGTTTGTGACAATATAACACATGCAATGTCATTGGTTGATCCATGTGGTTTGTGGAAAAGAACAAACATGCAATGAACTCTAGTGGATCCATCTGTGGTTTGTGGAAAAGAACACACATGCGATGACTCTGGTGGATCCATATGTGGTTTGTGGAAAAAAACACATGCAATGACATTGGTGGATCCATATGTGGTTTCTTAAAAGAACACACATGCAATGAAATTTGTTAATCCATATGTGGTTTGTGAAAATAACACACATGCAATGACATTGGTTGATCCATATGTGGTTTGTGAAAGGAACACACATGCAATTACTCTGGTGGATCCATATGTGGTTTGTGGAAAGAACACACATGCAATGACTCTAGTGGATCCATTAGTGGTTTGTGGAAAAGAACACACATGCAATTACTCTAGTGGGTACATATGTGGTTTGTGGAAAGAACACACATGCAATTACTCTGGTGGATCCATGTGTGGTTTGTGAAAAGAACACACATGCAATGACTCTGGTGGATCCATATGTGGTTTGTGAAAAGAACACACATGCAATGACTCTCGTGGATCCATCTGTGGTTTGTGGAAAGAACACACATGCAATGACATTGGTGGATCCATGTGTGGTTCATGGAAAGAATACCCATGCAATGACATTGGGGGATCCATGTGTGGTTTTTGACAAGAACACACATGCAATTACTCTGGTGGATCCATCTGTGGTTTGTGGAAAGAACACACATGCACTAACTCTAGTTGATCCATATGTGGTTCATCGAAAGAACACACATGCAATGACTCTGGTTGATCCATGTGTGGGCTGTGAAAAGAACACACATGCAATTACTCTAGTGGATACATATGTGGTTTGTGGAAAGAACACACATGCAATGAACACTGGTGGATCCATATGTGGTTCATGGAAAGAACACACATGCAATGACATTGGTGGATCCATCAGTGGTTTGTGACATGAACACACATGCAATTACTCTGGTGGATCCATGTCTGGTTTGTGGAAAGAACACACATGCAGTGACTCTGGTTGATCAATATGTGGTTCATGGAAAGAACACGCATGCAATGACTCTGGTTGATCCATGTGTGGTTTGTGAAAAGAACACACATGCAATGACTCCGGTTGATCCATGTGTGGTTTGTGAAAAGAACACACATGCAATGACTCTGGTTGATCCATATGTGGTTTGTGAAAAGAACACACATGTCATTATTGTACTGGATACATATGTGGTTTGTGGAAAGAACACACATGCAATGAACACTGGTGGATGCATATGTGGTTTGTGGCAGGAACACACATGCAATGACATTGGTTGATCCATATGTGGTTTGTGACAATAACACACATGCAATGTCATTGGTTGATCCATGTGGTTTGTGGAAAAGAACAAACATGCGATGAACTCTAGTGGATCCATATGTGATTTGTGGAAAAGAACAGACATGCAATGACATTTGTTGATCCATATGTGGTTTGTGAAAAGAACACTCATGCAATGACATTGGTTGATCCATATGTCGTTTGTGAAAAGAACACACATGCAATTACTCTGGTGGATCCATATCTGGTTTGTGGAAAGAACACACATGCAATGACTCTACTAGATCCATAAGTGGTTTATGGAAAAGAACACACATGCAATTACTCTAGTGGGTACATATGTGGTTTGTGGAAAGAACACACATGCAATGACTCTGGTGGATCCATATGTGGTTTGTGAAAAGAACACACATGCAATGACTCTGGTGGATCCATATGTGTTTTGTGGAAAGAACACACATGCAATGACATGTGTGGATCCATGTGTGGTTCATGGAAAGAACACACATGCAATGACATTGGTGGATCCATGTGTGGTTTGTGACATGAACACACATGCAATTACTCTGGTGGATCCATGTGTGGTTTGTGGAAAAAACACACATGCACTGACTCTAGTTGATCCATATATGGTCCATGGAAAGAACACACATGCAATGACTCTGGTTGATCCATGTGTGGTTTGTGAAAAGAACACAAATGCAATGACTCGGGTTGGTCGATGTGTGGTTTGTGAAAAGAACACACATGCAATGACTCTGGTTGATCCATATGTGGTTTGTGAAAAGAACACACATGCAATGAACACTGGTGGATACGTATGTGGTTTGTGGAAAGAACACACATGCAATGAACACTGGTGAATCCATATGTGGTTCGTGGAAAGAACACACATGCAATGACATTGGTGGATCCATGTGTGGTTTGTGACATGAACACAGATGCAATTACACTAGTGGATCGATGTGTGGTTTGTGGAAAGAACACACATGCAATGACTCTAGTTGATCCATATGTGGTTCATGGAAAGAACACACATGCAATGACATTGGTGGATCCATGTGTGGTTTGTGACATGAACATACATGCAATTACTCTGGTGGATCCATGTGTGGTTTGTGGAAAGAACACACATGCAATGACTCTGGTTGATCCATGTGGTTCATGGTAAGAACACACATGCAATGACTCTGGTTGATCCATCTGTGGTTTGGGAAAAGAACACAAATGCAATGACTCGGGTTGGTCCATGTGTGGTTTGAACACACATGCAATGACTCTGGTTGATCCATATGTGGTTTGTGAAAAGAACACACATGCAATAAACACTGGTGGATACATACATGGTTTGTGGAAAGAACACACATGCAATGAACACTTGTGAATCCATATGTGGTTCGTGGAAAGAACACACATGCAATGACATTGGTGGATCCATGTGTGGTTTGTGACATGAACACACATGCAATTACACTAGTGGATCGATGTGTGGTTTGTGGAAAGAACACGCATGCAATGACTCTAGTTGATCCATATGTGGTTCATGGAAAGAACACACATGCAATGACATTGGTGGATCCATGTGTGGTTTGTGACATGAACACACATGTAATTACTCTGGTGGATCCATGTGTGGTTTGTGGAAAGAACACACATGTAATGACTCTAGTTGATCCATATGTGGTTCATGGAAAGAACACACATGCAATGACTCTGGTTGATCCATGTGTGGTTTGTGAAAAGAACACACATGCAATGACTCTGGTTGATCCATGTGTGGTTTCGGAAAAGAACACACATGCAATGAACACTGGTGGATCCATATGTGGTTTGTGACAGGAACGCACATGAAATTAAATTGGTTGACCCACACGTGGTTTGTTTCAAAAACACACATGCAATGCCATTGGTTGATCCATATGTGTTTCATGGAAAGAACACACATGCAATGACATTGGTGGATCCATGCGTGGTTTGTGACATGAACACACATGTAATTACTCTGGTGGATCCATGTGTGGTTTGTGGAAAGAACGCACATGCAATGACTCTGGTTGATCCATATGTGGTTCATGGAAAGAACACAGATGCAATGACTCTGGTTGATCCATGTGTGGTTTGTGAAAAGAACACACATGCAATGACTCTGGTTGATCCATGTGTGGTTTGTGAAACGAACACAGATGCAATGACTCTGGGTTGTCCATATGTGGTTTGTGAAAAGAACACACATGCAATTACTCTAGTGGATACATATGTGGTTTGTGGAAAGAACACACATGCAGTGAACACGGGTGGATCCATATGTGGTTCATGTAAATAACATACATGCAATGACATTGGTGGATCCATGTGTGGCTTGTGACATGAACACACATGCAATTACTCTGGTGGATCCATGTGTGGTTTGTGGAAAGAACACACATGTAATGACTCTAGTTGATCCATATGTGGTTCATCGAAAGAACACACATGCAATGACTCTGGTTGATCCATGTGTGGTTTGTGAAAAGAACACACATGCAATGACTCTGGTTGATCCAAGTGTGGTTTGTGAAAAGAACACACATGCAATGACTCTGGTTGATCCATATCTGGTTTTTGAAAAGAACAAACATGCAATTACTCTAGTGGATACATATGTGGTTTGTGGAAAGAACACACATGCAATGAACACTGGTGGATGCATATGGGGTTTGTGACAGGAACACACATGAAATTACATTGGTTGATCCATATTTGGTTTGTGACAATAACACATATGCAATGCCAGTGGTTTATCCATGTGGTTTGTGGAAATGAACAAACATGCAATGAACTCTAGTGGATCCATATGTGGTTTGTGGAAAATAACACACATGCAATGACTCTGGTGGATCCATATGTGGTTTGTGGAAAAAACACACATGGAATGACATTCTTGGATCCATATGTGGTTTGTGAAAAGAACACACATGCAATGACATTTGTTGATCCATATGTGGTTTGTGAAAATGACACACATGCAATGACTCTAGTGGATCCATAAGTGGTTTGTGGAAAAGAACACACATGCAATTACTCTAGTGGGTACATCTGTGGTTTGTGGAAAGAACACACATGCAATCACTTTGGTGGATCCATATGTGGTTTGTGAAAAGAACACACATGCAATTACTCTGGTGGATCCATATGTGGTTTGTGAAAAGAACACACATGCAATGACTCTAGTGGATCTATATGTGGTTTGTGGAAAGAACACACATGAAAGGACATTGGTCGATCCATGTGTGGTTCATGGAAAGAACACACATGCAATGACACTGGTGGATCCATGTGTGGTTTATGACATGAAGACACATGCAATTACTCTGGTGGATCCATGTGTGGTTTGTGGAAAGAACACACATGCATTGACTCTGGTTGATCCATATGTGGTTCATGGAAAGAACACACATGGAATGACTCTGGTTGATCCATATGTGGATTGTAAAAAGAACACACATGCAATGAACACTGGCAGATACATATGTGGTTTGTGGAAAGAACACACATGCAATGACTCTAGTTGATCCATATGTGGTTCATGGAAAGAACACACATGCATTGACATTGGTGGATCCATGTGGGGTTTGTGACAGTAACACACATGCAATTACTCTGGTGGATCCATGTTTGGTTTGTGGAAAGGACACACATGCAGTGACTCTCGTTGATCCATATGGGGTTCATGGAAAGAACACACATGCAATGACTCTGGTAGATCCATGTGTGGTTTGTGCAAAGAACACAGATGCAATGACTCTGGTTGATCCATGTGTGGTTTGTGAACAGAACACACATACAATGACACTTGTTGATCCATCTATGGTTTGTGAAAAGAACACACGTGCAATTACTCTAGTGGATACATATGTGGTTTGTGGAAAGAACACACATGCAATGAACACTGGTGGACACATATGTGGTTTGTGATAGGAACACACATGCAATGACATTGGTTGATCCATATGTGGTTTGTGACAAAAACACACATGCAATGCCATTGGTTGATCCATATGTGGTTCATACAAAGAACACACATGCAATGACATTGTTGGATCCATGTGTGATTTGTGACATCAATACACATGCAATTACTCTAGTGGATCCATGTGTGGTTTGTGGAAAGAACACAGATGCAATGACTCTGGTTGATCCATGTAGTTCATGGAAAGAACACACATGTAATGACATTGGTTGATCCGTGTGGTTTGTAGAAGGAACACACATGGAATGACGAGAGTGGATCCATGTGTGGTTTGTGAAAAGAACACACATGCAATGACACTAGTGGATCCATATGTTGTTTGTGAAAAGAACACACATGCAATGACATTGGTGGATCCATATTTGGGTTGTGGACAACACACATGCAATGACATTTGTTGATCCATATGTGGTTTGTGAAAAGAACACACATCCAATGACATTGGGGGATCCATGTGTCGTTTGTGACATGAACACACATGCAATTACTCTGGTGGAACCATGTGTGGTTTGTGGAAAGAATACGCATGCAATGACTCTAGTTGATCCATATGCGGTTCATGTAAAGAACACACATGCAATGACATTGGTGGATCCATGTG